>CM062820.1:556859940-558085707 GCA_031772625.1 Pinus tabuliformis | reverse complement strand
GTACGTGTTATCATCCCTTGTGTGTTGTGACTGTCGCATCCGTGTGCAATGCTCCTCTAGAAGTTGTGAATGTCCCGTTGTGTTGTGTGTTCCTAGCAGAGTTGGAGCTTCCTCCAAACCAACTGGAACTCACTCTCACCCTCTCCCTCTATAGTGAAAGAACCATCAAGACACAAGAAACACTAGCACTCACCAGGCACGCGAACACCACTTCTCAAAGACAAAATCAGACCACTTTCCTATGCTAACAAGCAAGAGAGTGAGGCAAATCCTTAAGACAATGGCAACCGGTCCATCATATCGGATGGGACTCCTAACCAAACGATGTGTGGTCTAGTTGGGACTTCATACAGGGGTGATTCCTTGAATGTTGGCGGTCTAGCATTGTCAACAAGTGTGTATTTTGTTGTAAACTTCTTTCTAATTCCATGTTATTTGCAGTAAGCGTGGAATGCCTTCGAATCATATTCTTCACCACGATTTGATTTCAATGCCTTGATTTATGAACACTCTGGTTCTCTACTTGGCTTTAAATTATTTGAACATTTAAAAAGTTTCACAGTTCTAGTTCAAAAATAGATCTACATTTTTCTATTGAAATCATCAATAATTGCAAGGAAGTATAAACTTCCACCAATCGACTATGTACACATAGGTACACACAAGTTTGTATGAACCAACTCTAGTGGCTGCTTTGCTTTGTATCCAAATCCTTTCAGAAAATTTTCACTTTGTTGCTTTCCTGAGATATAACACTCAGAAGTATTAGAGGGATCATTGATGGGAGGTAATCCTCTAACCATCTGTTTCTGCTGCAACAATCTCAAACCAGAGAAATGCAATGTCCAAATCGAAATTGCCATAACCAATAATCATCAAAACATGCAAATGTAAAAGAAATGACTTGATTTTTGTAATTCATGATGATCAGAGGAAACAATTTGTTCATCATCATCTGCACCTTCATTATCAACTGCTTTCTTTGAGGCTTGTCATATATAACACAATCTTGTCCCTCAAAAATAACTTTGTATCATTTCTCTGTTAATCAACTAACACTTATCAGATTATGTTTAAGACCAGGGACATAATATATCTCTAAAATTGTTTTCGGTTTCACCTGCTTGGTCATAATGTTGACCACTCCTTTGCCATCTTCATTGCCATTCTCGTAAGTCTCCAATTTTACCTCTGTCTTGATCAATTGATCCATATTTGCAACCAGATTTTTGTTGCCAGTCATGTGTTTATTGGAACTTATATCTAATAACCGAACATGATCAAAAAGATTATGCATGGTATGTGTTGTACTCTAATTCTCGTAGGCAATTCTTGGCTGCAAAAACTACGCCGAGAAACCAACTCGACCAATCTTTAGGTTCAAATTGTCCCTTGAACCCGAGGGGGCTCCCTCAATTGTTACGAGACTTTGTTTAACATTGTTCACTGTCACTGGACAACAATCTATGAAGTACAATGACCAGATTTATGGTTAATTTTGGGTGGTTGCTAATGATTGTCCAATCTCTGTTTATGGATAAATCCCTTTCTTGCAAAGTTCTTGGTCAAAGTGCGAACGTCCAATTTGACAGAATAACATGATTTTACAGAAGAATATAAGGGAATTCATGATAATTAAGTGTTTATACTAAATACTTAATCAACCAAATAGAATGGATGCGTGTAGAAAATGTCTACAACCAAAAAAAACACATTCAAAAAATGACATAAGACAACAATTAACAGATGTAAATGAATTAACCAAGACAAATAATCTAGTTAATTAATCTCTTTAAATGATTATAACTTTGCAGGGGATTTAGAGAGATTTACACTCAATCATGTTACTTTGAACATGTGCATAAAATAAGGTATGAAAGCACTAGAAAAACATACAAGAAACATAATTTCTGTCAAGAACTAGAGCTAGGATACTTCAATTAGGATTTCTGTAATAAAAACTTTACAAAAAAGTGACAGGGTTTTGGCATCAAAAGCCAACCCTTTTACATTACAAATGAAACAATATATAGAATAAATCTCTCCTAAACTGTTACAATATTTCAGGAATAAAATCTTGAACAATAACTAAAAATAAAATAATATCTCTAATCTATTTGCTAGAAACGTTGAATCCTTGTGATAAACTCATGAGCAGACTTGAAAATCCTCTGAAGTTATTTTCTGAGACTAATAAAGGACTCTAGATTCATTTTGAAACAACTTGTGTCCCTTTGAGTACTTCTATGTTATTTATATTTTCATTTTGTTTAAATATGCATATGCTTGAAATTAATGGGAATTATGGGTAAGATAAGATTGAGGCTCAATCTATATGAAAGCCTCCACGAAGTTATAATCAGTTACAAAGATTAGTTAATTGAAATTTATGTTTTATTTAACTCTACATCTTTTAGTTGTCACTTCCCTTTAAGCTTTAAATATATTTTGTTTCGCTGTAAAAGGATTTTACACGCATCATTCGTATATGACTAGTTAAATACTCTGTTTGAATATTTAATGAATAATATATTTTCTAAAGTTCGACTTTACACGTCTTTTCAAAGATAAATTCTATTAAAGGTGAAGAGTCAGCGCTTCTAATATATCATAAGTAATTAAGAGACTGCACATGTTTAACAATTTAGAGCATTGGTCATCCAAAAATACGAGACTTTTACCTCTTATGCTCCCATTATTTACCATGCCCACTGTGGGATTGTCCCTTGGCTTGGCGCTAAGTGTTGAACTTAACTTGGTTTATGACTTTGATGAGTTTGTAGACTTGAAAGGCATATGTAACATGAGTTTGACATAGAGATGGGTTATGGACCCAATAATTTTACACAAAATTAATATTTTATAAAAAACATTTTATAAGAAATATATTTTTATATATTTTATAAAATTGAATTTATTTAAAAATTGAATTCAAAATTAAAATAACCCAGGAAGTAGTTATATGCACCTTTATGCCTCAGAATTGTGTCAAGGAATACGCGGACATATTTCAATTTTTTTTTTTTTTTACTTTCAAGGGTGTCGGAAAACACTACAACAGTATGGAAATCTAGGAATGTGGATTCAATATTTTCCATAGTTACATTAGCTCTTCGCTTTCCTTGATCAACTATCCTCTTTCCGCAATCACGTGCATAATGACCTAATTTATTGCAATAATAATAACTCACTCTGATTTATCAACTTTTTGATTGTTGTTGAAGTTTCTGTTGTTGCTTTCACTTTCTTGTTCCTGCTCTTCTTTGCCATCTCTCTGACCACCAGTTCTTCCACCCTGTCCTCTGCATCTTGATCTACCTTTGCCTCGTCCTTTGTCTCTTTAGTTAGGAACTTGGCTTTTAAAAGTGATTTTTAAGGAGGATCCTTATTTTTGTCTATCCTCGCCTCATGGGATAGAAGTGATTTCATCAATTCGTCAACTATCAGCGTTGCCAAATCCTTGGCTTCTTCAATAGTTGCTACTACAACATCGAACTTAGTAGACAAAGATCTCATGATCTTCTCAACCATTGTTTGATTTTTAATGTCATCATCATAAACTTTTAACTGATTTACAATAGTCAAAACTTTATTCATGAATGAATCGATATCCTTTGTTTGCTTCATCAACGAACTTTCCAAATCTCTCCTAGTATATTCTGCAACTTCATAATATTAACTTTGGCCATACCTTGATAGCTCATCACCAAAGCCTCACCACTGTCTTTGTTGAAGACGTGGTCATAATCTTAGGGAATACTACTTGTGGGATAAGTTGAAATTTTTGTGCATTCTTATTTTTCTGTATCCTCAATTGCTATCTCTATGCATTAGCGAGGGCTCATTTTGCTTTTTCATCCTTACGTTTTGGAAATCGAATCTTGATTTATTCCCAAACATCATAAACTTTTAAAATCGTCAACATCTTGATAGCCCGCATATCATAGTTCTTCTTGTAAATGATGGTAGGTGTCGTAAGAAACTTAATGAGGCCATTTCTTCATTTTAATCTCAAATATACATATATATATCCAGAAGAACATAAACTTTATTTATTTAATTTTAAACCATTTATTAATTTTTAATAAAAATATATTTTTCAAAAACCTTCTTTAATACACCTTTGTAAAGCCCTTTCCACAAAAGAAATTTACCTCAAAAACAAACTTTAAAAAAAACTTCTTAAAACACCTGTATAAAAATAACTCTTTATATAAAATAATTTTATATAAACTTTTAATAAAACCCTCTCTTTGTAAAACGGCATATGCCTACCAAAGATATATGCTCAATTACGAATCCCCTTAAGATGCATTTATATGTGTGCCATTGAATACTCTTGCGGGTTGGGCCATTTAAAAAAAACCTTGTTGACCTTTCTACACGTTACGCGCCGTGGAATCAAGTACGCTCGCGTGGTAATTCTCTTCACTATGATATAGAGCCGCGTTAGTGCTCTGACGACAATGGACCTGCCTGCTTGCGGATCGACAAAACTTTTTCAGCACGAAAAAAAGCTATATTTTTGTATTATATTCATATAGTGGAAATTTGTACAACAAAAGATTTTTGGAGACCACAAGATATAGTTGATATTTGTGGAACAATTCCACAATCATAGGCATGGACAAAAAAACCTATATGTTTCTTCTTCTTTAGATAGATCATATGGTGAAGTAATAGATATAGGCAAACTAATAGGCTGTAATCAGACCCATAAGCTGAAAATTTAGAAATATTTTTCAAAAAGGAAATCTAATAAGTGGGAACCAGATACATACTGGATTGACAGCAATGAGAAAAGGAAGTTATGTACCGGCATGCAAAAATCCCGAGTCTGGAAAGTATTGTTGTCCATTGTTATCTGCATCATCCAGACTTCTTGTTGAGATGAAAGACCCTTTTTTGATAGAGCATTAGCCCTCCTGTTTTTTTCCCTGTCAATGTGGGTTATTGAGTAGTCCCTCCTGCAGCGCATAAAGCCTCAATCCTATTCAGCCATCCTGTTAGGTTGATATTTTTTATGACATGTTTTGACCGAACACGATCGATGATGACTTTTGAATCTCCATAAATTTGAAGCTTTTGTATGTCTAGAAAGTCACAAAAAGATAGAAGACTAGCAAGAGCCATAGCCTCTGCTTTATTGTTTGATCTAGCGCCTCCATTTCAATATATTTCGATCTGTTGTCCTTCTTCTGGAATAATATAAACTCCGCAGGTGCAAGTTCCGTGTTGTGTCGCCCCATCAAAAAAGGCACGCGGAATCCCCATAGGATCCCTTGTTAGAGTCCTCCTCCTAGTTCTGTCTTTGGAATGACAAGTCAATCCTAGCGCGTTGTGTCAGCAAAGGATAGATTCAAAAACTGTAAAATGAGATTCCCTTTTTGAGTTAAAAATTGACCCATTCCGCCATTTCCATATGGCCCATATAGCCAATAAAGGAATGGGCCTCCAATCAATGTTCATGTCACCCCACCCTCTAAAAGCCTTTGATATGGAAGAGAAGGAGATTTTGTTGAACCCAAAATGGGCTGCTAGATTCTGCCAAATCATCAGAGGTTGAGGACAAAGAAGAAAAATGTGTAAGTTGTTCTCTGTATTTGATCTACAAAGGGGGCATATGGCTGGCCCACTCCAATTTCTCTTTTGAAGATTTTCCCATGTGAGATTCTTGTTGTGGAAAACCAACCAAGCAAAAATTATGATCTTAAGGGCAGCTTGATTCCATAAGGATGTTGGAAAGATGTGAGCCATTTGTTCAGAGTCGGAATTAAGCAGTTGTTGGTCAATGTGCTTAACATAAACCGAAGAAGTGCCACCATGCCCCTCCCAAATAAGGAAATCCTCGTCCGCAGAGTGAAAAATACCATGAGCCCGCAAAGTAGAAGTGATAGCATTCCATTGAATTCCCAGATCGTCATTTAGATGTTATTCAATAGCATATTTCCATATTGGAATGGCACCCTCCCATTTGTGAATGGCTTTGACCCAGAAAAATATACCCCTGTTGTGCAATGCTCTTAGTAACTGTGAAGAAATATGAATCTTCCCATTCCCACCTGCAAAAGCATCCAAACCAATAATAATTTTTGTCTCGGACTGAAATTTCTAGATCAGGTTTTGTCTGAAGAAGGGCTCTATTTTCCGGAATCCTCTCCAAATAGCAGAGCACCGAGAGGATCCAATGGAGCCCTGTCTATACTAGAAAGACATGTCTTTATTATCCATGTACTTAGATCTTATGGCCTTGCTCAAAAGAGATTCCCCCATAATAGCTTTCCACATGGATTTACAAAGTAACGCTTTTCAAAACAAATTTAAGTCCATAATGCCCCGGCCTCCCATCTGTTTAGGTCGAGCAAGCATCACAAGTTTTGTCAAATGATATTTTTTTTTGTTCTTTATGACCTCCCCAAATGAAATTAGCAATCATCCTATTTAGACTATTGATAATGGATGCATGAATATAAAAGAGATGTGCCTAATAAACCATGATTTGCACCAGCACAACCTGGGTCAGAATCTCACGACCACCAATGGACAGACATTTGTACTCCCATGCGGTGATTTTCTTATAAGAACGGTCGGGAATCTAAGTCCATAATGCCCCGGCCTCCCATCTATTTAGGTCGAGCAAGCATCACAAGTTTTGTCAAATGATATTTTTTTTGTTCTTTATGACCTCCCCAAATGAAATTAGCGGTCATCCTATTTAGACTATTGATAATGGATGCATGAATATAAAAGAGATGTGCTTAATAAACCATGATTTGCACCAGCACAACCTAGGTCAGAATCGCACGACCACCAATGGACAGAAATTTGTATTCCCACGCGGTGATTTTCTTATAAAAACGGTCGGGAATCCATGACCAGTCTGCAGCGAAATATCCAACAGATTTCAGATTGAAACCCAAGTATTTTAGCCCATGCTGGATAGGAATTGCTTTAATATTGAAGAGTTGTGAAAGGAAAGAGATAAGATCCCCATTGATATTCTCGACATGAAAAGACGATTTTCCTTCATTGACACACATTCCGGTGGCTTTTTGAAACTTCCCCAAGATTTCATGCAAACATATCCAAGATGCCCTACATAGTATTGCCGATAGAAGAATGTCGTCAACAAAAGGAATATTGGAAATGTAAATGCCCCTACTAATAGGGAGTGGCCGACATCTATTTTGAAGAATCGCCCTCTTTATATGTAAACTCAATGAGTCCATAACAAGAATGAAGAGTAGTGGAGGCAAGGAACAACCCTGCCTCAAACCCTGGCAGCCTTGAAAAAAGGAGATGGGATTCTATTTATAAGAACTGCAAAATTAACATCAACCACACAAGCCATAATCCATCTGGAGCATCTGCCATCAAGACCAATCTTAGCAAGGAGGCATCGAAGATCCCCAGTCAACACAATCATAAGCTTTTTTAAGATCAATTTTTAATAAAAACAGCTTCTGTTTTCTTGCAATGCATGGAATGTATACATTCTTGAGTGAGAGCCACCGCTTCCAAAATATTCTGATCCTTTAAAAATCCATGTTGCTCAAGGGACAAATGAATAGATAAGATATTCCTCAGCCAGACATCAATAATTTTAGAAATAATCTTATATAGAACGTTGCACAGAGAGATGGGCCTATAGTCCATAAAAGAAGTGGAGTCCTCCTTTTTTGGAATTAATGCTATATATGTGGAGGAAATATATTGGCTAATATAACCATGAGCCCTAGATTCCTCAACCATATTCAGGAGATCCGATTTAAATAAGTCAAAAAAATGGATGAAGAAATCAATAGTCCACCCGTTCGGTCCTGGACATTTGTCTTTTTGAAAATATTTCGTTGTAGCCAATAACTCCTCTTCAGAAACCGCAGAAAAAAGGATGTTGTCTGTTTTTCATCGAACATGGTAGGATACGGTTCGATACCCCATAATACATCCTCAATGTCACAACTAACATTTCTGCTGTAAGCTCGTTTGAAATATTTCACAGCCTCTTCAGCAATGGCTTCCTGTGAAGAATATGATATGCCTTCTTCATTCTTAAACTCACAAATAATATTTGCTTTCCGTCGTTTATTTGCGAATCTATGGAAAAACTTTGTATTTTGTCCCCCTCTTTGAGCCATAAAGCTCGGCTCTTAAGACGCTAGGAAGCTTCTTCAATTGCTAATAATTTTTGCTTTCTTTTCTCTAAATCCCATATTTGTTGACGGATAGCAGGAGGCATACAATGAGCTTTAAAGTGTATAGATAAACTCTCCAATTTCTTACATATTTCCATCAGAGCCAGTCTATTGGAGGACGATTTTTCACGTTGCCACCTTCCGACCCCTTTCCGTAGAGAAGACAGTTGATCTAGGAAAGGGCGTGGGGGATCATGTTTCGAATAAGATGAGAGATGTCAAGCTTCATGTATGAATTTGTTGAATTGTTCATCTGCAAGCCACGTGCGGTTAAATTTGAAAGGATAACGAATTCTGTGACTAATATAATTCCAATGGATAGAAATGAGACGGTGATTGGAGATGAATGATGGAATGATCTTTACCAATGGGGATCCAAATCTTTCAATCAATCTCTCATGTAAGAGGAATCTGTCAAGTCTTTTAGCCAGAAAAGATTCATTTGATCGCCCATTGTCCCATGTGGGGCCAAGACTATATGGTAGAACATCTACAAAACTATGTTGAATGATGGCATCACGAATCAAACCCCTTACCGGGTCATTGGGTCATTTTTCCTGCCATTACCCCATATTTCATTGTTACATAGAGTAGAATTTAAATCTCCACCAACTAATAGGTAATCAATTTCAAGAAGTTCCGAAGAGAGAAATAATTCCTAGAATGGAGTACAATCTTTGTATGGAACATATACATTTAATATATGAACGGGTTCTCGAGAACCACGGAAATAGGCAAGAATAAGGATACCAGCAAAAAAATGAAAGGCTACCGCCGTGATCCATTTGGGATCCCATAAGGCAGCTAGACGCCCGGACAAACCAACCGAATTTGTCGCAACCATATGCCATGAGGGAAACATGCGTCTAAAGTATGTAATAGATTCAAGACTGTCATGCATGGGTTCTTGAATTAAGAGCATTTTTTATTTTGAAGAGAGAGAGATTTTTGAGGGCCAGAAACTTTGGGCCTGCACCGAGACCCCGGATGTTCGTCTCGATAGAATGTCAATCATTTTTGAACCTCTGTAGGCGGCTTGCTCTAAGGGGCCCCATGTGAGAGATTCCATCAAAAGCGATTTCCGAGATAGGAATGTCAACTAGGGAAAGGTCCCAAATTGACACATCCTGTTTTGGTTTCCTTCCCTTGAAGTGCCTACTTCTAGGACCGCCTGAGTTATAACGTCCTGTCTCCAACTTATAGGGCGTGTTACATCTGCATCTTCGACCAAAACCAATTTTTTTTCTCCATAGATGCTGCTATTGATTCCTTAGCTCTTCCACGATTCTGTGAAACCTTACTCTAATATCAATTTTATGGAAAGATACGAATTTGACACACACGAATAATATAAATTATTGTTTTTATATTGAACACATAATCTTGATTCTATTTGTGCACTTGGATTCTGCAAAGATTATCCATTAAAATTTTGATTTCAATGATTTTTTTCTGTCAGATTTTGGAGAAATTAAACCCTAATAACCCATCAAAAAATTCCAAAAAAATCACACTAAAGACAAGTCCATTTCATTATAATGAATCCAATTATCTTTCAACATACGAATACTAACTAAATTTAAAGTTTCCAAATATAAAACTGAACTCTAACTCACTCATATTGACACTAGTTAACTCAAAATCTAAATCTAATTAAGAAATAGAAATTGGATATAAATGCTTTGTTAGTGTTAGTTTTTTAATATTAACGTGGTAGATTTGGTCACATTTCATGTAAATTTTTATATTGAATTTTTTTAATCAGTGGTTTGTTTAAATTTGTTTTTGTTTTCTAACTCAAAAATCTCGAGAAAATTCTATTTCATCTTTTGCGTAAGCGTAAAGATAAATCCATGGGTGAAATGATAAAAAAATTGCAAAGGTTTGTTGATCGCCAAGGAAGCCATTGGTGTTTGTAAAAATCTTGGGGGTGTTGCAATAATTTCATCAATCGTAAATGAAGGTGTTGACATTTGGTGAAAACGTTATAAGCACCAAAATTGATACACAACCTTTTCCATGTATGGTGTATGGATCTTCTATAAAAGTACCCAATAATGTATCAAACAAAATTAAATGCCAGCCGTTGAAACCACCACATGGATCTTGCTTCCGTCATATCCATACCGTCCACGTCATTAACCACAAACTTTTATCGTGGAATTTACACGCATCATTATGCGTGTCATCTTTTTGTATGGTCCATGTCATTGACTATGGACATGTCATCGTCTACGTCCTCAACCACATCATTTTTTTTATGATCACGTTTTTTTTAACTTGAATCTCTTTCACAAAGGTCGATAATCCACAATTGGTAGGTTGTTCCATTTTTTTCCAAAACTCTCAAGATTTGTTTAAGATGGGTGAAGTAGACAAGACGTGGCGAGCCTTCATGAAAATAATCCCTCACCACAATCCATAGAAAACGCGAAAATGCCATAGTGAATGAGTTGCTTGGTTTCTCGCGTAGTTTACGGCACATATAGTCATTATCAAGTTTTGTGACATCAGATACACTTTATTTCTTGTAAATTGCATGGTTTATCTCGTTTTTTTAGCGTACTTATTTTCTTAATGGAAAAACCGTGTTAATTGTCCTTAAAATCTGGTGCGGTAACAGAGAAGATGTAAATAAAGTAAGAGAAAGTAATAGAGAACATCCAATCTATTTTAGTTATAGAAGAGAGTGTCGTAATGTGACCAATTGAAAAGGTTTCATTGGAATCGAAGCAAATCATCAACAATCCCAAGCCGCATTCATTGGGATTCAAGCAAATCGTGAACGATTCCTAGGAAGACATGAAGGGGGAGCACCCACATTTCACGGTCGATGAAATCAAAAGGACTAATAGGGTGGAGCAACTGACACGAAAGATAGAAAATTAGAGTTGATGCAATAGAGATAGTAAAGAAAGAGAACGTAAGTGTAGAAATGGATCAACACGATTCCTCCTAACATTTTTCATTGACCCTGTATTCTCTATTGATCACCTGTCAACGCCTTGGGGTTTCTCTAGGAATCGGTCTTCTAGTCTTCCCGCACTCGGTCATTGTCTGTGGACCCTTTCTGTCAGAATAGTTCCAACACAGAGATTCGCCCTCGATCCTCCTCCATTTCTAAATCCCCTATTCTGTCATATATTGATCCGCCTATACATCAACCGATATTCACAGTTGTTCCCTCGCCTCAAGAGCCGGATCTGGATTCTACTATTCCTCATCCTCCATCAGTTCCCAAGCCATCTCGGGTTTGTCCATCTACCCTGTATTCTCTATTGATCACCTGTCAACGCCTCAGGGTTTCTCTAGGAATCGGTCTTCTAGTCTTCCCCGCACTCGCTCATTGTCTGTGGACCCTTTCCGTCAGAATAGTTCCAACACGGAGATCCGCCCTCGATCCTCCTCCATTTCTAAATCCCCGATTCTGTCATATATTCATCCGCCTATACATCAGCCGATATTCACAGTTATTCCCTCGCCTCAGGAGCCGGATCCAGATTCTACTATTCCTCATCCTCCATCTGTTCCCAAGCCATCTCGGGTTTGTCCATCTACCCCACATATACAATATATTTCCTCATCTCCCCAATCTCCCCTGTCACACAACGCCCCTCCCCAAAGGATTCATCTTCTCCCTCTCATATCCACAGAATGGATCCCAAAGGCAAAGCTCCCTGTATTTCAATCACCCCTACAAATTCCCACGAATTCTCGCCCAGTAATTCTTTCGACTGTGATTTAGACCTACTTCTTAAACGTGAATCCTTGAAACTTCAGCGTCTTACTGTCCATAGACCGATTCGATCCCCTTCCCTTATTATTAGCCCAAATTCGGTAGGGAATATCACTGTTCGGCGTAAAGAAAATCAGGGAAGTAGGCATTTCAGGGGAAGGAGAGGTAGACAGGATGTGTCAATTCAGGTCCTTTCCCTAGTTGACATTCCAATTTCTGAAATTGCTATTGATGGAATCTCTGACATGGGGCCCCTTAGATCAAGCCGACCTGCAGAGGTACAAAAATGATTGACATTCTATCGATGAACATCCGGGGTCTCGGAGCAGGCCCAAAGTTTTTGGCCCTCAAAAATGTCTCTCTCCTCAAAATAAAAAATGCTCCTAATTCAAGAGACCATGCATGACAGTCTTGAATCTATTATATACTTTAGACGCATGTTTCCCACATGGCATATGGTTGCGAAAAACGCGTTGGCTTGTTTGGGGGTTTGGTAGTCTTATGGGATCCCAAATGGATCACGGCGGTAGCCTTTCAGTGCTTTGTTGCTATCCTTATTCTTGCCTATTTCTGTGGTTCTCCGGGGCCCGTTCATATATTAAATGTATATGCTCCATACAAAGATCGTACTCCATTCTGGGAATTATTTCTCTCTTTGGAACTTCTTGAAATTGATTCCCTATTAGTTGGCGGAGATTTAAATTGTACTCTATGTAATGATGAAATATGGGGTAATGACAGGGAAAATGACCCTGTGGGGGTTTTGATTCGAGATGCCATCATTCAACATAATTTTGTAGATGTTCTGCCAACTAGTTTTGGCCCCATGTGGGACAAAGGGCGATCGAATGAATCTTTTTTGGCTAAGAGACTTGACAGATTCCTCTTACATGAGAGATTGATTGAAAGATTTGGATCCCCATCGATAAAGATCATTCCATCTTTCATCTTTGATCACCGACCCATTTCTATCCATTGGAATTATATTGGTCACAAATTTGGTTATCCTTTCAAATTTAACCGCACATGGCTCGCAGATGAACAGTCCAACAAATTCATACATGAAGCTTGGCATCGTCCATCTCTTTCGGAACATGATCCCCCACGCCCTTTTTAGATCGATTGTCATCTCTTCGGAAAGGGGTCAAAAGGTAGCAACGTGAAAAATCGTTCTCCAATACACTGGCTCTGTTGGAAATATGTAAGAAATTGGAAAAATTATCTATGCACTTTAAAGCTCACTGTATGCCTCTTGCTATCCGTTAACAAATATGGGATTTAGAGAAAAGAAAGCTAAAATTATTAGCAATAGAAGAAGCTTCTTGGCGCCTTAAAAGCCGAGTTATATGGCCCAAAGAGGGGGACAAAAATACAAAGTTTTTCCATAGACTCGCTAATAAACGGCGGGAAGCAAATACTATTTGGGAGATTAAGAATGAAGAAGACATATCATATTCTTCACAGGAGGTCATTGCTGAAGAAGCGGTGAAATATTTCAAACGGGCTTACAATAGGAATGTAGGTTGTGACATTGAGGATATATTATGGGGTATTGATCTATATCCTACCATGTTAGATGCAAATCAAAACAACATCCTTTATTTTGCGATTTTTGAAGAGGAGTTATTGGCTACTATGAAATCTTTTCAAAAGATAAATGTCCTGGTCCGGATGGGTGGACTATTGATTTCTTCATCCATTTTTTTGACTTATTTAAATTGGATATCTTGAATATGGTTGAGGAATCCAGGACTCATGGCATTATCAACCAATATATTTCCTCCACATATATAGCATTAATTCCAAAAAAGAAGGACTCCCTTTCTTTTATGGACTATAGGCCCATCTCTCTGTGCAACGTTCTATATAAGATTATTTCTAAAATTATTGTTGTCTGGCTGAGGAATATCTTATCTATTCATTTGTCCCTTGAGCAACATGGATTTCTAAAGGATCGGAATACATTGGCAGCAGTGGCTCTCACTTAAGAATGTCTACATTCCATGCATTGTAGGAAGACAAAAGCTGCATTATTAAAAATTGATCTTAAAAAAGCTTATGATTGTGTTGACTGGGGATTTATTTGATGCCTCCTTGCTAAGATTGGCCTTGATGGTAGATGCTCCAGATGGATTATGGCTTGTGTGGTTGATGTTAATTTTGCAGTTCTTATAAATGGAATCCCAACTCCTTTTTTCAAGGCTGCCAGGGGTTTGAGGCAGGGCTGTTCTTTGTCTCCACTACTTTTTATTCTTGTTATGGACTCATTGAGTCTACATATAAAGAGGGCGATTCTTGAAAATAGATGCCGGCCACTCCCTATTAGCAGGGGCATTTACATTTCCCATAGTCTATTTGTCGATGACATTCTTCTATCGGTAATGCTATGCAGGGCATCTTGGATATGTTTACATGAAATTTTGGGGAAGTTTCAAAAAGTCACCAGAATGTGTGTCAATGAAGGAAAATCGTCTTTTCATGTGGAGAATATCAATGGGGATCTTATTTCTTTCCTTTCACAAATCTTCAATTTTAAAGCTATTCCTATCCAGCTTGGGCTAAAATACTTGGGTTTCAATTTGAAATTTGTTGGATATTCTGTTGCAGACTGGTCATGGATTTTCGACCGTTTTTATAAGAAAATCGCCACATGGGAATACAAATGTTTGTCCATTGGTGGTTGTGCGATTTTGACCCAGGCTGTGTTGGTGCAAATCATGGTCTATTGGGCACATCTCTTCTATATTCCTGCATCCATTATCAACAGTGTAAATAGAATGACTGCTAATTTCATTCGGGGAGGTCACAAAGAACAAAAAAATATCATTTGACAAAACTTGTGATGCTGTCTCGACCTAAACAGATGGGAGGTTGGGGCATAATGGACTTAAATTTGTTTCGAAAAGCTCTACTTTGTAAATGCATGTGGAAAGCTATTATGGGGGAATCTCGTTGGAGCAAGGCCATAAGATCTAAGTACATGGATAATAAAGACATGTCTTTTTGGTATAGATAGAGTTCCATTGGATCTGCTCGGGGCTTTGCTATTTGGAGAGGTTTCTGGAAAATAGAGCCCTTCTTCAGACAAAACTTGATCTGAAAATTTCAGTCCGAGAAAAAAATTATTATTGGTTTGGATGCTTTTGCAAGTGGGGATGGGAAGATTCCTATTTCTGCTCAGTTACTAAGGGCATTGCACAATAGGGGTATGTTTTTCTGGGACAAAGCCATTCGCAAATGGGAGGGTGCCATTCCAATATGGAAATCTACATCTGAATTGAGTCTAAATGACGATCTGGGAATTCAATGGAATGCTATCACCTCGACTTTGTGGGCTCATGGTATTTTTCGTACTGCGGACGTGGATTTCCTTATTTGGAAGGGGCATGGTGGCACTTCTTCGGTTTATGTTAAGCAGATTTATCAACAACTCCCTAATTCCGAATCTGAACAAATGGCTCACATCTTTCCAACATCCTTATGGAAAACAGGCTGTTTCCTTAAGATCATAATATTTGCTTGGTTGGTTTTCCACAACAAGAATCTCACATGGGAAAATCTTCAAAAGAGAAATTGGAGTTGGCCAGCCATATGACCCCTTTGTAGATCAAACAAAGATAACAATTTACACATTTTTTTTCTCTGTCCTCAATATCAGATGACTTGGCAAAATCTAGCAGCCCATTTTGGATTCAAAAGAATCTCCTTCCCTTCCATGTCAGAGGCTTTTAAATGGTGGGGTGACATGAACATTGATTGGAGGCCCATTCCTTTATTGACCATATGGGCCATATGGAAATGGCGGAATGGGTAAATTTTAAACTCAAAAAGGGAATGTCATTTTATAGTTTTTGAGTCTATCCTTTGTTTACACAACGCGCTAGGATTGACTTATCATTCCAGAGACAGAAGTGGGAGGAGGACTCTAACAAGGGATCCTACGAGGATTCCGCGTGCCTATTTTGATGGGGCGGCACAACACGGAATATGTGTCTGCGGAGTTTATATTATTATTGAAGAAGGACAACAGATCGAAATATATTGGAATGTAGGTGTTGGATCCAACAATAAAGCAGAGGCTACGGTTCTTGCTGGTTTTCTATCTTTTTGTGATTTTCTAGACATACAAAAGCTTCAAATTTACGGAGATTCAAAAGTCATCATCGATTATGTTCGGTCAAAACATGTCATAAAAAATATCAAGTTAACAGGATGGCTGAACAAAATTGAGGCTTTATGGAGCTGCAGGAAAGACTACTCAATAATCCACTTTGACAGGGGAAAAAACAGGATGCAGATGCTCTATCCAAGAAGGGTCTTTCATCTCAACATGAAGTCTGGATGATGCAGATAACGGTGGACAACAAAACTTTCTAGACTCAAGAATTTTGCATGCCGGGTACATAACTTCCTTTTCTCATTGCTGTCAATCGAGTATGTATCTGGTTCCCACTAAATAGAATTCTTTTTTGAAAAGTATTCTTAAGTATTCGACTTTTGGATCTGGTTACAACCTTTTATTTTGCCTGTATCTAATGTTTCACCATATGATCATCTGAAGAAGAATAGATATATAGGTATTTTTTGTCCATCCCTAATGATAGTGGCTTGTTCCACAAATATCAGCTATATCTTGTGGTCTCCAACAATTTTTTGCTGTACAAATTTCCTCTATATGAATATAATACAAAAATATAGCTTTTTTCGGGTTGAAAAGGGGAAAGACTTGTTGCCCAAATGGGCCATCTTTGATGGTGCACATGCAAATGTGAACACAACGAAATCACTCGAGTCATCTTGACTTGTGCTATTGTTGGCAATTTTAGTTTTTGTATTTGTTGCTAAATATACTATCTTGGCTAATGTAATGATAATAAACGGTCTTTTGACCTTGGAATATTTGTAAAACGATTGTAGCTTATAATTAGTTTAAGATTTTGTCTCGAAGACTTCTCTATGTATTGATGCTCAATTGTGGAATACTCTTAAATCAATTTTTTAAGTATCGGGTAAGGATTTTGATTTTACTGAATTACATATACTATTGCAAATTCTCACTACCTATTATTAAATAGTTTTTCATTTTTTTTGTAATTTTTTGAGCACTTGTCTTGTTCGGCTCGTTAAAACTATCGAAAAGTGATCCCTTTCATATTATTTTACACTTTTTTGGACTTAAGGGATTACATTACGAAAAAGGAATATTGGAGTTTCCTTTCCATCTCTTTTCAGACTCTCTAAAATTGAAAAGAACCGAGTTATCGTTGTCGTTAAATTCGTTAAAACAATAGCGACAAACTTGTCCATGCTGACAAGAGCGAGTTTCACTGTCGTTAGGCTCGTTAAAACATAGCGACGGGTTTGCCCGAAGGGCAAATTATAGAACAAGCATATGTTATCCTCCTCAAGCTTGACAAAAATAAGAGGTACTTGTCAGAAATGACTGGGGAAAAATTGGGAAGAAAACTTGAAGAAACTTTATTGGTAGCAGGGCGCTCTTGAACATGACACTTTCACTCCATCACCATGATTGAGTCGGGTTGGGTTATTCTGTTCACCGGTCATATCACCATTGGTCCACCGTACCATCCATTTTTGGGGTTAACGCTACCAATCCATTTTAGTGTCACCGATATGTTCAAGAGAAGTCGCTCAGAGAATTCACCAACCCAGCTTGTGTCTCATCTGCTGCAATACCTTCACGCTTCATTATTTCATGACCGCCACCCTGAACCTTATATCATCATATCGTTTTCACCTCCACAAAATTGTTTTCTCCGTTTTGTGTCGTAGATGCGAGATTCATTAAGGCCCTCCTACGATGGGTCACCTTTTGTCGACATCAGCTCATTATCCAAGAAGTTGACTTAGGAACAACCCTTTCAGTACTTTGAAGCTTGCATGCCTCAATGGCAAGTTTCTCACTTCCGGTGACAGGTTTACATCAATGGCCTTCGACCGAAATATTTTGCGTGGTGTTTGACGTCAAGACCATTTTCACACCACGTGAATTGTACTGTAGTGCCTTGAGGGTCATTATCATTATCGGTGATTTTTCTCGCGCCCGTTAATAGCTTACATCATTGGCTGGTAATTAAACGATGTCTTTCCATGTTCGACACCAGAACATCTTTTCACATGGATCAACTTGTACTTCGGGCGAAGATTGAACGAGTTTGAAGATCCCGATCTAGTTTCATCCATCCGGGCTGCTGTGATATATTCAGGAAAATAAAGACATCAAATGTACATCATAGCTGCACAGATAATCATCCAAGCCAAATGATGATGGCTCTACTAGAATCATCAGTCTGCCATACAGATGGTTGTCTATCCAATGTACATGAAAATGAATTTATAAAGCTAAGCATGGGAATGCTCGCCTCAGCTAGATCATGAAAATATTATGAAGATAATGTATTGTATTGTATCTTATTACAGGTCACCTTCCAGTTTGAAAAACCTCGAATCCTCATGATAAAGCATTACAAAAAAAACTCGACATCAGAAGATTTACGACCTCATGCTTTAGGGGGCAACTGTTATAGACATATTTGGGCACTGCAACCCCAATCACATATGTCCATAAACCAAGGGCTTATAAGTCCCTAAAAGCGTTGTTTCATACCCTAAAGGAGCAAGGTTAGCTGATTACATCATCTCCTAGAAGTTCTCCCTGAAAAACTACTCAGAACTGGTCAAAACAGGACCATACAGACTGCCCAATGGTAAGGGTGCGATGCATCTCACCTGCCACATGCAAAAAGTGCGATGCATACTGAAAAGCCCTTCTATAAGGTGTGATGAGCGAGAGCAGAAAAATGGCAGAGGCAGTTGGCTAGGTGGAAACGCAGAGAATCTTCTAGAAACTGCCCATTTGAACCTTGCCTCTCTGAATTCGCCCAGGGATGAGTAAGAGATCATGAAATTTCCAAGTGGAACCAAGAACTATCAGAGAGATGACACTAAATAAAATCACAGAAGCTGACTCACCCACCTGCAAACATCTATATATGGATCCCTCATCCTAGAGATCTAAAGGTTGGAATTTTATATTTTGTAAGGAAGCGCTGTTGGTTTCTCTGTGCAACACTGTATCGTTGGGTGATCTAAGCTTTTCATGAGGTGAAGAGGGCTTTTATGCTGGGAGGATGGCGCTGGGTCAGACCAATGGGTTGTAATCCTTTCTTTTACTACTTCTATCAGTAAAGCTATTTGCATTTTCCTCCATATGCTTGTATAATATCTCTGAATCTTGTTTGTGTATGCATTTATATGGTTAATGTACATCTGATCCTACATTATTTATGGTTATAGATCTCTATGCTTTGACGGTATTTGCTGCCTTGACTCTATAGGTGTTCTTTGAAGCAGGACAAGCGAGAAAGGAGTGGCGAAAGCTCTATCAAAGGAGAGAGGAAACAAGCAAGGAGACTAGCGAAACATTGAGATTGGTGCTCTCTGCTTCTCTCTCATCTATCTCTCATAAAGGAAAACACAAGTAACTTTAATCTGTTTGTTTCTAAGATAGCTACCCGTCTTAGTGGGACTAGCAGCTCTGAATGGACACTAGTTTTCCGATAACAAGCGGTGCGGTGATATATGGATTCTCTATATGCGGCCCCTCAACTTCGCGGTGACCTTCTCTTTCCAAGATGTTAATGTTTCTCGAATCTTCGTCTTCTTTTTCAACGATCACATTATAGCGCTCCAGGGCGTGGCGCAGCTGGGTGGTCCAATCTGGTTGAATTAAATCTAAGGGATCCTGCGGTATTTTGAAGATTGCTGCCTTGACCTCTTGTAACGCCTCATCAATACATTCAAATCCATCCTCGAAGTTGAATGTAATCAAGAATACTTATTGCAAAACGGCCCATTCTTCTGTGCCATGGTGGAGTTCTATTTCCAAGTACTAATTCATTGGTATTACATCGAGAGTATGATAAAACAAATGCACCCACTTAGGCTGAGTCTCCGTTCCATGAATTTCAGTCCATTTTGCCAAATGATTGCACAGATGATTCCTCCCATCATATTTTTCTGTCAATCTAACTTTAGGGCGCCCAAACCGTATTCTCATAATTTTTTTGTACTCGCGCCAGTCATCAAAGCTGTCTTTGTGCATACTCCACCATCTTACAGTCATAGCGCATATCGCCAAATCCAAGGCTTGGAAACGATGCTTTTGTACCAGTTCCCTTTCAAATGCATCCAAAAATTTATCTATGTCAGTTAAACCATCATAATAAAGAAGACTTCTTACCTCTGAAAATACACAGCGCATCGATTTAGTCATCATATTATAGCGTACCATAGGCACTTCATGTAACTGGTTCTGCTAGTTGCAACAAGATTGGGTGCAATGGTATTACTACGCAGAGCGATTTTCTTCCAAATGATCTTGTCCACTTTTTCAAATTGATCACCCCACTTGTGTCAATGGCCCAGTCAATCCCAAGGAGCGTAAGGTAGGGATTTTTGTCATCTACAATCTCTATCACTTCAAAATCGGCCAACGCACTCACACCTTCAATATCCACTGTTACCCCATGCAATCTTCCCATGGGGATAATCCTCTGTTTATTTGTCATTCTTAATTTAATCGGAGACCACTGCAACTTAGGTCTCCCAATTGTCTCCCACATTTGTTTAGGCAAAACATTTACACTGAACATAGATCCAAAATAACTTTATCCATTTCATACTCTCCTATTTGCGCAGTGAGCCTCATCTCACGCGTCGTTCTTTCCTTATGCTTACCAATCTTCTTGACTCCGCGCGGTGCATCAGGAGAATTTCCTTTCCCCGCACTTATTTATCAACTCCTGTAATCCTTTCACAGCCTTGCTATTGCGCATCATCTTCATATAGGTGTTCAAAAAAGAAGTAAGCATAGATGGGTCCATATCTTCAGCTAGCTTGTCCTCACTTCTTGAGGTAAAAGCCTCAGCGAAGCTTTTCTTCACTTCCATGAACGTTTCCCTTGCGTGCTTTAGATCAAACTCGCCCTCCTTTTCTTCAGGGTGCTTTCCTTTGTCTTCGTTAGTCGTCATTCCACTTCGCAGAACGATGTTCACATTAAGATCTTCTACACGCAGTTCAACCCTCATCATGTGCAGGTTCTGGGTAGGCTGCTGAGGCTGTGCCCCTTTTTCACGTATATTAGCTCGTAATACATTGCAGTCTTCTGTCACGTGGTCAAACTGAGTACAATATTGGCACGACAGATGCATGGGGTTTGTACATTCTCGCAGGTCCTCCTCCGCCTCGGCCTCGTTCGCGTCCCTGAAATCCTCCTTGTGACCCCCTAGTGCCTTGATCCATAGGCCGAGTTTCTGTCTACATCCGATACACGGGCATTCTCTCCATCATTAACTCATAACTACGAAAATTACGCTCATCGTGACCTACGGATTGGCAGAAGTTGCAGAAGAGTTGTTGCGGTGTCTGTACAAATTTCTGCAGCAAGTGACAATTGGCTGTTGCATGTTTTCCAGCTACCTGACAGATGGCACACAACATCACAGCCCCTCTACTTGGTCCTGCTTGAGCTTTTGGCCTCAGAGTCATCGACCCTCCTGCTGCAACATAATTCGCAAAGATTGATAAATGATCTTTGTCATGCCCCTAACTCTTGCATTTCAAGCATCAAATTTCTCCGTGCACCTTTGGCTGAACTACTCTATCCTTCTTCATACTTTGGAATTCTAAGCAATGGTTCTGCAACTCCACGTGAATTTGTTGAACTCTCAAAGTAGCATCTTGAATCGGTGTCTTGTATAATCTCATCGCAATCTCCAAGGCCTCTGCCTGGGTCCCAATCTTTTGCTATGATAAGGAAATCCTCACATGAGGCAAGAGCGAAGCCATAAACCATTTGCGGCGCTGTCCATCCATAAGAATCATGTTAACTTTGCGGATCTTGCATTTCAATCTCTGATCCAACTCCCAGGTCGTCTTGCCAGGCCTCATCATGATTTCTTTGAATTCAACGACAGATTGTGTTTCAAACTTGGGCCTACTGAATTCCTTATTCAGCGCAGTCTGAATACCTACTAACATAGTTGTCAGGTTATTAGTGTAATACTTAATGTACCACGTTAGTGCGCATTCCTGCAAAGAAGTAACCAACGTTGCTTTCTTTATCTGATCCTCTGTAATACCCTAAGCTTGGCATACAATGTTCGTGATGAACCAAAACTAGTTCGGATCCTCATTTCCCAAACCCTTGAAAATGTGCAATTTCACTTCATTTGCCATATTGAATGGTGGGGGAGGTGGTGGCGGTGTGGGCGAAGGTGTATGCGGCAGAGGTGAAGATGGAGGTGGTGTGGGTGAATGGGGTATTTGCGGGAACCCTCGCCTTATCAACTGGACAACGCTCTGCGGTGAAGCCTACGCTGCTTCTTCGTCATCACTCAGAGGAGGTTCAATCGACGGGCTATATACTCGGGGCCTGTTCTCCCACTATCCCTGAAGAGATTTCCACTTCGTGTAGCTCCAAATATCAACGTAACTGCATAACCCACTTTTCACACAGGAGCTTCTTAATCCAAGTATTCAAAGACCTCAATTACTTACCTTGCAATCTCTTGAAGAAGTGATGCTCTGCCTCACTGTAACTGACCGAAGTGTCAATTGCGAACTTTGTCACTAATCCTCCTATGATATGATCAAGCTAGTGATCGACAACGTGCGTGATCTTATATTCAGAGGCTTCCAATCTTCGCACTTACTCCAGGGTCCACACTATCGGACCGTCAAGCCTCCACCTTTCTTAGTCGTCTGCTAATTGAGCGATCTATTCGTATAATTCAACTGGAAAGGAACATAATAAGATTTTGTGTATCTCTGTGTATAGATATCTGTCCAACCACTGTTTTTTCGTTAATTGCGGATTTCTGTTTTCTTTCGCCCCGAATTCGTGGATCTTTCTATCCAATCTGTCTTCACTTTCCTTCTTAGTTGGATTCCAGTGATGTGACATCACACATCTATTAATGCAGATTCCAATCTTGACAACGAAACCATTTGTTGGCTTGAAAGGCCTTGATCGAGGTTTGGCATTAAGTTAGTCAAACAAATGCCTACACTACTGGCCCTTTCGGCATCAATCCACGGAACACGGACTGAAATCTCACCTGAAGCAGTGTGGGGAGATGCTAGAACCAAGTTTCCACACCCAGAGATGGTTATGATGTTGTTTTATGCCCTAACTCTGCCTTCACGTAGATCAATAACCCTTTTAGAGCTTATCGATATATTTCTCTTATTCACCATTAGAACTTCGCGAAGGTCTATGACTATCTTTTGCGGACCTTAAACAGGTAAACCAATCACTTGTGTGTCTCTGTAATCACTCGTAAGCCTGTTATGACTCGGATCGACTGAAGTGCCTGATATGTTTACCATGCATTAAGATATTAACTAGAACTCTCGAAGAATTTCCTTTTTATACACTCCCATGGTCGGTGGACCATGGATAGATCTTCTAAAACCGACACAACTTACATAAAAGAAGGGGAAATCCCTTTTGTGACACTTTATATCTATGCGCTACGTGACCACAATTTTAGGAGACTTCACACTTTACATACAAAAACTTGGGCTTTTGCTTGAAAATTGACCTTAGGGGATCCTATCTCAACATGGTTATTACAATTGTTTAATGTAAATCAACTAAAATCCTAGTCATTTTGGTAATAAAGCTAGATACATTCCACAATACATTATCCTTGAAAACAATATTATTCACTAATATTTCAACTTTTAAAACATGTTTACAAATATTCCAATGTAGAGTCCAATTGCAATTACAGAAGCATAGATTGGACCCTTTATCGATGACATTATACCAAGTACCATGAATATCTTTAATATGATTACGAACAATATAATTATTTTTACTATCTCCATCATCCACACATTCTTCATCTAAGATTTTCTTTGTTCTGCGCTTATATGCATTTAGTTGTAACTCAAATTATCTAGATCATACAAGACTAACATGTTTTAAATGTTGCAAGTGAATGTAATATAATTAAACATTTGTAAATAACATATGCATTAACCAATATACCATTCTATGTGATACATTGTTTTGCTTATGAAGGTACTTTTACTTTAGACACTGATGACATGATTCAATAACATTATTTGTGTCTTGATTGGAGTGAACATTTTCGATATGCTTTTTCCCACATATCTCGGGAAAAAATACATATATTAGTTTAAAGAAATCACTATAAATGCTCAATTACGAAATGAAGTGATAAAACCCAACTTAAAAAAACTTATATTTTATTGTTGGTTAACCATGTGGTTTTAAAATACTCAGAAAAACATTTTTTATTATATAAATACATTAAAAAACTTTTGAGTTGCATGTTGTACAGATTCATCATCTTGACACTAAGGAATCCTTTCTCATAAAGCACGAAGAAAATAGATTTTATTTTCCTTTTCTTTAACTTTATTTCAAACAGTTTTCATCTACGTTCGATGAACATGCCATAAACGTTATTGTTTCATATCTTTTCTAGAAAAAATAAACATTTTATTTTAATCTCTTAATTTCTATTGTTTCAACATCCGTGATGAAATCATGGACATGACAATATCAACGTTTTTTGTTTTGGTTTTTTTTTTTTTTTTTTTCTCTAATGGAAAATAATGATGACATCTATTTACAAATATCATATGTAGTATTTCATAAGTATATTACATAAGTTAATGAAATTCTGTTAAGATGATCATAAAAAACCACTAATATGTAAAGTTGATACTACATTATAATGAAGAAAAAATTATAAGTATATAAGATATAAACATCAAAACGAAATTGAATAAATGAGGATTTTGTTAAATAGGTTTACATCATATTTATTAGTTTTAAATGTGGAACCCATTGATATAATGTTGTTGTGAGTGTTTGACTATTATTGAATGTATTCACTTTGTTTGTAACCTTACAATGAAAATTATTTTTTAAACATTTTTTTAGTAGAATAAAGCACTTTTTGGGCACCCAATAGCTTAATAATCCATTCGAGTCACTTTTATCTTTCATATATTTTATGTTTTTGATATTATTGTAGATGTTTAACACTTCTTGTTTCGTCATAAAAACATCTCGTTTGCAATTCACCAAATGCATACCATACATTAGAGATAAACTTGTCCCATATCATTGTAGCATTAAAACCATTCAAAATCAAACTTTGGACATTGGTTGTATGTCTCCAGCGTGCAGAGATTGATGAGAAAAATGTGGTTTGTCATAGAAATGAGACAAATGACTTGCCCAAGAGGTTCCATTGATATAATGTTGTTGTGAGTGTTTGACCATCATTGAATGTATTCACTTTGTTTGTAATCGTACAATGAAAATTAATTTTTTAACATTTTTTTAGTAGAATAAAGCACTTTTTAGGCACCCAATAGCTTAATAATCCATTCGAGTCACTTTTATATTTCATATACTTTATCTTTTTGATATTATTGTAGATGTTTAATATTTCTTGTTTCGTCATAAAAACATCTCGTTTGCAATTCACCAAATCTATATTATATATTAGAGATAAACTTGTCCCATATCATTGTAGCATTAAAACCATTCAAAATCAAACTTTGTACATTGGTTGTATGTATCCAGCGTGCAGAGATTGATGAGAAAAATGTGGTTTGTCATAGAAATGAGACAAATGACTTGCCCAAGAAATTCAATTATGCGGCCCATTTAACAATGAATATAAAAACTAGTGTTGAAGATTTGATTCCTGATGGTTTAATGCTATGATGTTTTGGAATAAGTTTATCTCTGATGTAAGGTATGGATCTGGTGAGTGTTCACAAAGGCATGTCGGGATTCTTTTACGACAAGACAAGATGTGATAAATATCTACAATAATATCAAAATGCTACAATATGTGGGGGATGAAAGTGATCCAATGAGTGGATTGTTGGATTAGTGAGTGCTCAAAAAGTTTTTTTTCTTCTACCAACAACAGGTGTTAAAAAACATCAATTTCATTGTAGGCATACAAAAAAAATGTATACTTTCAATAACGGTTGAATACTCACACTCAATATAATATCAATGGACTTTACATTCAACACTAATAAATACGAGATAAACACATTTACCAAAATCTCATTTATTCAACTTCATTTCGATTTTATCTTCCTATATACTAATAAATTTTGTTTTCTTATTGTAATTGAATATCATCTTTATACGTTAATGGTTTTTTATTATCACCGCAATGAGATTCTAGTAGTTTGGGTAATACATCACGAAATTGCAATTCTGATATTTATAAATGAATGTCATATTTATTTGCAAATGAAAAAAATAAATCCAGATTGACATGTTTGAGCTTTTACCATAGATAATGCAGTAGCGAAATTCAAGGCATTAAGGTGAAATGTTTATTTTTTTTTAGAAGAGATAGGAAACAATAAGATTTATGGATAATTTCTTTTAATGTTATGTTATTTCAAGACTTTCACAAACTCTTCACTATTATTGTATGTATGGAACGTCTAGAGAGCGTGTTCGACGAACGTTGGGAATAAAGTCAAGGGAAAATAAAATAATGTCTGTATATTTCGTGCTTTAAGAGACTTTATGTATTTGTATAAATAAAATAAATCTGTACCACATGCAATTGAATTTTTTTTTTAATGATTTTAAAGAAGGATCTACGCTTTTGAATTATTTTATAACCAATGGGTTAAACAACAATAAATTATGCAAATATTTTTAAGTTGAGATTTTCAATTTTTTTATAATGGTCAATTTTCTATTGTTTCTTTGCATCTAATATATGTTTGTCTTTTTTTTAAAAATTAGATGTAGACCAAAACATATAGGGATTTCCCACAATCTAATCAAGATACGAATACCATTATTCAATATTATAACTAGTATCTAAATCAAAGTATCTTCGTTAGAAGAATAATGCATCTCACATAAGGGTAGATTGGTTGTTGCATCTGTTATTGAAAAAATAATGAATTATGTTACATTCATATGAAATGTTTAAAAAATGTTAGTTTTGTACGAGCTACAAAATCTAAACAACAATTAAATGTAAGTAACTGCAGGGCAAAAAATATCCCAGATGAAAAATGTGGCCGATGGACTTAGTAAATTTGAGTATTTGGTTTGTAGTCACACTACGGAGACTCGTGGTACATGGTATAATCTCATCTGTAAAAGGTTTAACTTACAATTTTGTAATTGCAAATAAGACAAATGGAAATATTTGTAAGCATATTTTAAAAGTTGAGATGTCAGTGACTGACAATGTTTGAGGGACAATGTATTGCTTAATATCTCTAGGTATACTACCGAAAAACTTAGAATTTTACTTGATTTAAATGAAACATTTGTAAAGACCTCAAAAATTGAAACGAAACTTCCATTTTCTTTCCAATTTTTTGTCTTAATGAAAACCACATTTACGATGTGAAGGATTTATCATACCATATTGATTCGCCATTGTAAGATCGGATAGTGCTCTAACTAATGATGATGGAATTAAACTTGTTATTTTACTAACTCATAAGTAATTGGTGGGTTTATTACAAATATCCCCTACAACTTTGGAGCATACATGTACTAAATAAATTGATACCAAATATAAGCCAAAAGTACAAAAAAAATCGGTTTTGTAACTCTATTCAAGGTCAATACCAAGACGCGACATAGTTTTTTGAGCCTAATTAAACAAAGAAGAGACGTGTTCGTGTGTTGAAATCAAGAAAATATGGACCACAGTTATAAAGATTGAACGAAGTCATGGAAGGAAAAGAAACATGAATGAACATTTGGAGATATCTTCTACAAAAGAAATAAATCTGGACCACACATCCGGAATGGTACAACATTCTATTCTACTAAATATTGGTATAGGAATTTCGATTAATGTATCATTTAATGTGAAATGAAAAATATCTTTATCTTCACTGCCTTTCATGCAATCACATAACTATCTGAGTTTTATTGTTATAGTTGAAGGTTCCATATCTCACAATACTTCAAGCTAGCAAGGTTGATTATTTGATGAGAATATTGTAGTTCCGTAAATCTAAATATGGAGAGTACATTGGTACTTTTTCCATTTGCTTCACCACATCCAACTCTCCTTTTTGATCTCCATAAAGTGCATATGGTGCTTAATGGAACCGAAATGTGACATTACATTTCGGTGCCAATTTTGAAACCATAAACGCACAAATTTGAAATTACATAATGTTGGAAATATCTAGAGACATGTTCAACAAGTCATACACACAAGATGCCCTTGGATGCAGATAGTCCTTTATAGGTTTATGTCCATATTTTCTATATGAATATTCAGGCTAGAATATCTTCCATCTTGTCATTGATTGTTGACACTTTGATGATTCTTTTCACTCGTTATTTCTTGTAAAACAAATTAAGAAAAATGTTTTCAGATGCTTTTGGTTAATTCAGTACAAAACAAATTAACAATATAGGTTCATTTAAATTATAAGTAGTAACTTTTATTTATACACAATTTTATTCATAAAATTTAAAACATTTTCATCGACCAACTATTCTCATTATAAAGGTCGAAAGCATGTGAGAAGATTGTCCTTCCTCGATGTTAGAGTCGGTCTAGTAGCCTTCCATCAGCGATCAAAGCTCTTTGCATTTGCATAAGTAGGTGTCTCATCAGTGTCAATTTTTGCATTCCATTAGGCATGCCATAACCCTGATGGAGGAGCTGGTGTTTTTGTCTCCCTCTTGGCATTGCTGGATCAAAGTTTTTCAGTCCTTAAACTCTTTTGAAGCTTACTTGTCTTGTCTTGAAGTCAAATTCTAGGTCTAGGGTTTTGGTCAAGATTGTCTTTAAGGTTATGTCTCTGAAGGTCAATAAGTGCCCAGTAAGCCAGAGGGATGATTTTCAAAGTGTTTCTTCGAAAATTTCTATCTTGTACAGTTAATTTTCACCTTGGATTTAAAAACCCTGTTTTTAAAGCCAAGGTCATTTTTCAAATTTTTGTAAAAAATGGTAAAATTTCAAAAGGCTTCAAAGGACAACATGTAACCCTGGCTCCCTTGCCAAGATCCCTCAGATGTTATCCCTGCAAAAAGTATCGAGCAAAAGCATCAAATTAGTCAATTTCAGGACAAAAGGAAACCAAAAACATCAAGTTTATAAAGTGTCAAAGAAGATAATGATATTTTGAATTTCACATTAAATGGGACATTAATTAATATTTCCATACCAGTATTTTGCAAAATAGAACCTTGTACCCTTCTAGATGTGTGGTCCAGATTGATTTCTTTTGTAGAAGAAATCTCCAATTGTTCATTCATGCTTCTTTTCCTTCCACGACACCGTCCAACTTTTAGAAACTGTGGTCCATATTTTCTTGATTTCAACGCAGGAACACTTGCCCCCCTTTTTTTTTTGGGCTCAAGAAACTATATCGCCTCTTGGTAGTGACCTTGGATGGAGTTACAACATCAAATTTCTTATTATTGTACTCTTGGCTTACATTTTTTACCAATTGATTTAGTGCATATGCCTGCTCCAAGGATGTGGGTGTTATTTGTAATAAACCCCTCAATCTCTTATGAGTTGATGACATCACAAGTTTAATTTCCTCATCGATTGTTAGGGCGCTATCTTGCCTTACAATGATTGAATCAATGGAAGGAGAAGCTGGAAGGTTCATTTCAATTTCTGGACTCATTACAAACGATTCATTTAAATCAAGTAAATATCCAGGTCTTTCTGTAATAGACCTACAGACATTAGGCAATTCATTGCCCCTTGAAACCTTGCTAGTCACTACCATCTCAACTTTTAGAATATGCTTATAAATATTGCCATTTAGGGCCCATTTGCAATTACAAAAGTTTAGGTTCAGCCCTTTATAGATGACATGATACCATGTATCACGAGTTGCCGTAGTTTGGCTACGAACCAAATACTCACTTTCCTTGTTTCCATCAGCCATACAATCTTCATCTGAGATATTCTTTGCTTTGCACTTACTTAAATTTATTTGTTGCTCAATTTTTGAAGCTCGGACAAAACCAGCATTTTTTAGACGTTGCATGTGAATGTAATACAACTCAACCTTTTTTAATAATAGGTGCAACAACCAATCCACCCTTCTATGGGACGCATCATTCTTCTCACAGAGGTACCTTTGCTTTAGATACTGGTGATAAGATTCGATAGCATTATTAGTATCTTGGTTGGAATGTGGGAAGTCCCTATATGCTTTTGCCCACATATCTGGAAAAAAAACATATATTAGATGCGAAAAAACAATAGAAAATGGTTAATTACAAAATAAATTGATAAAATGCAACCTTAGGAAACTTACATAGCTTCTTGTTGTTTAACCAGTTGGTTGCAAAATAATCCAAAAACACAGTTTCTTCTTTGAATTCATCAAAGAAACTTTGAATTTCATGTTGCACAGATGCATCATCTTCACACGAATGCATGATTAATCCCAGAGCACGGAAGATACAGAGTTTATTTTCCTTTCCCCTGACTTTCGTTCCAACATTTTTCAACGCTCTACGGACATGCCATACACACAATAATAATGTACAGTTTGTGCAAGTCCTGAAATAATATAACATTATAAGAGAATATCTTTGAACATTATTGATTTTTATCTCTTCTAAAAAGAAAAAACTGGTTCACCTTAATGCCTCGATTTCCGCTGCTGCATCATCTGTGATGACAAATCGGACATGCCAATCTGGGTTTTCCTTTTTCCCATTTGCAAATAATTGCGACATCCATTTACAAATATCAGGAGTACCATTCCGTGATGATATTACCCATGCCACTGGAATCCCATTGTGATGATCATCAAAAGCCATTATGGTGTACAATTGATACTGCATTACAATAAGAAAACAAGATTATAAACATATAAGAGGACGACATTGAAATAAAGTAGAATAAATGAAGTTTTGGGAAATATGTTTACCCCATATTTGTTAGTGCTAAAAGTGGAGTCCATTGATAACATGTTGTTGTGTGAGTATCTCACCATCATTGAAAGCATCCACTGAGTTTGTATGCCATTAATGAAATAAATGTTTTTAACATCTTGTTGTTGGTAGAAGAAAAAGCTCTCTGGGCACTCACTAACCCAACAATCCACACTCATTGGATCACTTTCATACTTCACATCCTCTAGCCTTTTGATATTATTGTACATGTTTGACACATCCTTTCTTGTCATGAAAGAATCTCGAGGTGCCCCTGTGAAAAACTCACCAGATCCATACCTTAAATCAAAGATAAATTTTTCCCAGATCATCGTAGCATTAAAACCATCACGAACCAAATCTTCAACAATAGTTCGTATATGCTCTGTTAAATGCGGCGCAAAATTGAATTTATTGGGCATGTCATTTGCCTCATTTCCATGACAAACCACATTTTTGTCATCAATATGTCTGCATGCTGTATATATTAGAACGACATCATTTGGTCTAAGAGCAAGTCGTCGCATAATAAAGTGACACTGACAACCAACTTTGATGCTGTGACGTGGAAGACGTTTCTTAGTTGTGGATCCAGGTTCAGCCACATTGCTGGATTGTACATGATTTGGACCATAGGCACACCTATATATGTGATCAAAAATTCACCAAAAATTAAATAAAATATTTAGGCATGTTTGACATAGTGAACTTAAAATCAAAATTTTATATATATATATATATATATATATATATAGAGAGAGAGAGAGAGAGAGAGAGAGAGAGAGAGAGAGACTCACACAACATATTCTAGATATGTTGAAGAATTTTTCCTCTTGATATCCTTCACATCTTTAATTCGTCGAATTTTAGCAACAAATTGAGTAGGTGCACTTTCCCTCATTTGCTCTCCCCTTATAAAATCCTCAAGTCGACAATATGGAATAATCGCGACTTGGTCTCCTGCTACTTCTGTCCATGTCAAATCTTCCGCTGAAAACTCTATCATCTCTTCTGAGTCCTCAACCTCCAACTCATTGATCAATTCCCACTTCCTCATTCTTCAAATCCCTATACAAATGAGGGAACACGAATATTGACTAAACATATGAGCAACAGTTCATACTATGAATATTGAACACCACTTGAAATGCAATTTTTTGTAGTGTGTAGAATTTACACTGAAGACCCCACCAGATATAAACACATTTACAGCATAATTCCCTATCTCCCCTTCAATATTTCCTACCCCTGCACAAAACAGTATTATAGACTTTCAAATGCTTCATCTTGGTATAATCAATACATTGCTGAAAGAAACATAATAACATGCAAAATCTGTTGCAAAGAAAAAACTGTTATACAACTTTAATCAGTTTGTTCCACTTTGTTATGCTCAGATGAAGTCCAAAACAATTACATAACAAAGTGTCCATATGATATGCATGCTAATTTTTTTAGAAGCTTATGATTGAATACCCTAGGGGAGATTACTCTTTAACTGGCATTGCATTCAAGGGCTGGCAGTTAAGATTACAGCTGGGCTTGGCATTTTTGGGAAAGATGTAGAATCTTTCAAAATTGTAGCCAAAGTGGTTAAGCTGGCTATTTTTGCTTACACAAGGTGGGACAACTTGTATATTTCTTGATATATATTTGTTCAGTAGTGAAATATAAAATACATCATTTAAAAAACAGAAAACGTTTATATTGATGGTCAGAAAATTGTTATCCAAAAAGTTTTGATTGCATGCCTGAAACTCACTTTACTTCTGTATATATGATCAATGGAAGAAAGACAACTTGCATCATGAATAATATTGACTGGAGACGATTTTTTCACTCTGAATAGACCAAGGTCACCTTTCTTCTTTGAAAAATGTGGCTCCGGGCTGAGCAGAGGTGGAATAGCCTGGGACTAAACAATAGGTGGAACTAGAAACTAATCCACGTTTTAATCTTCTGTCTATGCAAAGAAGGCATATATCTGAGCATCAGGACAATGGGAGCGGAGACCTTCTCAATGAAAAGAGTATTTTGTCTATCACTAACCCAAGACATTAATCTCTAACTCTTCTTCCACTAGAATGGGGTGAGGCTTTCCATCCAGCTCTTACACAAGTAGTCTCTTCTGATTAAACTCCAAAGAATAATGGTGTAAACCAAGTCAGCTGAACAAGAGTCTTGATTTCTCATGAATCTACCACAATGACGATCCATGACAAATAATAGAGTTCCTTGCACGAAAATAAAACTTCCATCATATGAATCTCTGTTTGCTGCTATGTGGTTCTTTAAGGTTTCATATTCAAATTCATACTAGTAATTTACAAATGTTCAGAACAACGTAAATAGTAGAACAAATGAGATGCATTATAGAACAAACTTTAACTCGAATGTGTTTAATTTTATATATGGATGGAGAAATCCTATGGGGCAGGAACTTGTCACTTTGTATGTTGGGATGAATGCATGTTAAATGTAGAAATGCCAGTATTCTTCACATAATGTAAAAGCAAGGAAGGTTTCTTAATGACCAAAGCCTACATATATCAAAATATTTAAGATTCAAAAGATGCAGTTTGCAAACTCTTAATGATGTAAACTTTCAACAGCCAACCAGCTAGATGCATGACATGAACACAATAATCATGAAGTTACATTTTAGCCCTGAGCTTCACTAGCTCAAAATAGAAGTCAAAATCAACTAATTAAACTAAAGTGACAGATCACAGCTCCTGGAAATGGCATATAGAAACAGGGTTCCATAGAACAAGGATCCGACTTGACTATTAATCTCTCTCTACTGGTGAAACCTTACTGTATTTAAAAGTAGCTGGAATATTAAATTCAAACATTTTCATCTGGTTCATAATCACCAAGAAATTTATGAAATGCTATCAGAAAAGCTTCGAGTTTGGAACACTTTTTCCATCGCACATCTCAAACAGATGTTTAAATTGCATTATAGACTGACATAAACGTATCACCATGATCTGTGCTCATTTGTCAGCATTAGTTCTAGACAAAATTGAGACAACGAATGCAAAATAGTTTCCGCCTCTTAAAAACATTTTTGCAAGTGCTTCTAAACGCAAGTGCATATCCTTCATATACATATAAGCATATCTTTACCAGGAATGTACCAGGAGCCTGGGAACCAGTCTGCGAGGGGAAGCAATTGGCGGTTGAACAGAGCTCTTGCGTTTCGTCCAGGCGGGTTGCAGAGGCAGAGTATTTTCGAACGGGAGTCAATACCATTTTGGCGCGAGGTCGCTGTTGTCAAAGGCAAGACGGTGCGGGCTCGCGGTTGGTGGGTCCCGCGTTCGTTGCCGGAAACGCAAAGGTGGCCGCCAGAGTTACAATCCATGGAGATGGATGTGCCCCCATGACCCGCTCGACATCCATAGATGGGCCAGCCTCCATAGGGGCATTTAATACCCTATGTATGGCTGGTTAGCTCTTGCCTTATCATTGGGGGATTCAAGGTGTTCTTTGTGAAAGACATTTGACAAGTTGTTACTTGGGAATTAATTCGTAATTTTTCAAAACAAATATTTCTTGTGCACTGAAAACTAATTTGAAAACCATGCTCGGAAATTTTAAGTCTAATATATATGATTCCAAAACACAATTTTTCATCATAAGCAGCCAAGAATAAATACAAAATGGATGACGGTCAGTAGAGAATTTACATGAACTTAGTGTTCATAAACTATGTAAAAGAGAGAGGTGTAGAAACTCACAAGCAAGAAGAAATCCAAAATGGTTTACAGGCATTGAAGAATTTATTATATATTTGATGCTAACAAATTGTACAAGAAATCCAAAATGGGTCACGGGCATTAGAAAATTTAGATAAATTTAATGTTTACAATTTGCTTGTGTTTGAGAAAGAGAGACAGGGGTGTACAAACTTATTTTTCACTAAGTAATCACACAATAATAAATACAAACTCACTTTTTGCCTGAGCAATCACACTGTAATAAATCCAAATAGGTAACAAGCATTATAGAATTTATCATACAATTGATGTCTAGAAAAGAAATCACACAGCGATAAATCCAAATAGGTAACGTGCATTATAGAATTTATCATACGTTGATGTCTAGAAATCGTTCTTGACCGAAAGGGAAGTCCACCTGACTATCCAATTTGATTCCTCTGGACATAGCTCATCTATTCTCACCATTGGTATGATTAGAAGAAGTATCCTCACCACAATCATCCACCCTGTTATCTGTTGGGACCTTACTCGAACCTACAACAGGTGCCTTGCAATGCTCCATTTGTCTTCGAATCACTTGCACTTGTTTTTCTGACCACAAAGGACTAGCGGCTTCTTATGTGGAAAATGTGTTGTAGCACCTTCATGAGAGGATTCGAGGCAAAATACCCTTCCATGGATAATGCCACTACACCGTACTTCAGAATCTGCTCAACATGCCTTGCAAGATTTTACCCTATTCTTTGCCATCTTTTACCATCTTAAGCTCATGTAACTATATACGCAAAACTATTGGCTCCTCCAACTCCAACATATAAAATTTTAAGGCGTTCTTTGGGAAAGACATTTCACAGGTTGTTAGTTGGCTGCATAGGTTTTAATGCTTGCCTAGACCATTCACCATACAAGCTGGTCAAGTGTGAATCAGTCTGTAACTTCAATTAGGAGCTCTGTGATTACTGGAATTTGAAGGTTAACTAAATGATAGATTTTGCATATGACAAATTGTTGCTAAAGAAAATATTTAGGCTTGGTCATTATTTTATTTGTATCAGGCCTTGTATAGTTGTTTTCAGAGGCTTTTGCTTTCGGAGGGCTTTCTTTGTGTGAGGGCTTGCCTGTCAAAAAAAATATTTTTAAATTCAATGCCAGGTCAAGTGTTAGCTATCCTGTAACTTCAATTTTGAGCTCTGTTGATTCCTCGCATTTGAATGGTAACTAAATGCTAGATTTTGCAACAAAAAATCAAGATACCCACCACAGAAATCTTAAAACAATCAAATAAGAAATTGTTGCGACAAAAAAATATTTAACCTGGCCGAAAATATTTAGCCTTGAAATTAGGACCTACTTGACAAATTATTTTCCTTGCATAAGGCCTTATGTAGCTGTTTTCAAGGCTTTTTGCTTTCGGAGGACCTTTTTTGTGTTGGGCCCTGTTTGTCATATTATTTTCTTTGCGTCAAGGTTTGTATAGCTCTTTTCAGGGGCTTTTCTCCCATTTTCCCATTGCTCTCCAATATTGTGACTTGGACTGCAATTTTATTAATTAACCATTGTTCTCCAATATTGTGGCCTGGACTCCAATTATTCCAATTTTACTAATGATAGATACACAAAACAAAATCAAATTATCGCTAAAGATTTAAACTTAGATAACATTACAAGATATAAAATTCTTAAAACCTCTCAATATAATTTCTATCAACCATTTGACGAGATGGAAATGGACAGAAATTCACAATTTTATGAAGAGACATTGTCACAAAAAAACCAAGCATCTGGCTGAAGTGATGGAAGTAGTTTTGGTTGCAAAATTTGCTTAGAATTAGCCCAGGATCCTGTGGTGACTCAATGTGGTCATCTATTTTGTTGGCCTTGCCTACACCAATGGCTATGGGTGCACTCAATAAAAAAAAAAAAAATGCCCCATTTGCAAGGGCGTAGTTGAAGAGAATGTAATTCCTTTATATGGGAGGGCTAAGGTGGGTTCGGCTGATCCAAGAACAAAGTCACTCCCTGGTGTTAATATTCCTCACAGACCCTTTGGACAGAGACTTCATAGTTAGAACGACAGACCATCATTACCCATCACAGGGTTTTAATTTCATAGAAAGCCAAGGTTCAGTGGCTATTTGGTCCTTTGGTAATATAACATTTTCTGCCGGAATCAGGTTGTTTCCTTCTTTGTTTGGGTTGCCAATGCATGGTTTTGCTGACACACCACATGGGTGAAACCCACGAGATGAGGGTTCAAATCTCATTGAGTATATATTTGACCTGTTGTGTCTTGGTTAGAAGAGTAGGCCACCACATAGAGGACGTCTCGGCTCTTGTTGAGGCATAAGTTCTCTGCTATTGTGCGGCTTGCAGGTTGTTGCACGTAGCCTAGGTTTATAGTGGCAGCCAGTTAGATTTGATCCTGGGTCTGTTCAGAATAACTCTCACCAGTTACTGATTATCCTAGATTCAAACAAAAAAAAAAAACAAGATCATGAGCAGTAGGCCTTTCTATCAAGGTTTCCCTTGTTGGGCTGTTTTCTATATTTTCTTTTTCTAATCTAATTTTAGAATTTGCTACTTTAGTTAGCAACTCGTAAGTAGAAGTTTGTTTTTTTTCCAGGGGTTTTAGGAAAAAACCTTGATTTTGTTTGAAGGTGGAACACTATACTTAATGAAGTACATATACTGTAATAGTTTCTTACCAGTATTAAGATAAGATTCCTTTAGCATTCTTTGTGTGTTTTTCATACTATGAAATGGTTTTGTGTGCTAGCCAAATCAGTGTATGTTATAGAAATGTAGCTTGCTTATGAAGTTCTCAGCTTACCGCCTGTTTACCCTTCCACCAACTTGCTGCAAACTAAAATCACAAAAAAAAATTTAATTTTTTTCACATGGCAAATAATTATAATATTACTTGCCTGTAGAGGGGGTAATAAATTGCCGGTTTACCCTTTCACAAGACTATTGGCAAAACTACTATCACAAAAAGTCAAGCCGGTTTACCCTTCCACCAGCTTTCCGGCAGAGTACAATCTAAAAAAATCAATTATTTTACAGGGAAAATAATTATAATGTTAGTTGCCTGTAGAGGGGGATAATAAATTGTCGGTTTAATAGCTATAATATTACTTGCCTGTACAGAGGGATAATAAATTATAATAAATTAGTACGTTTATATATATTTTTTTCAATTATTAGAAGTTCTCACATGAGATTTATTTTTTATATTTTCATATGATATTTTTAATTTGATGCACAATACTTAGCGTTAATACATTAAAAAGAAACATATTACTCACACATAATAATTAGTTTGAATATATCTGTTTTCAGAGTCAATATATTAATTTATTAATATATTTTGATTAGTTCTAGGAATACAAAATACTTCATAATGTTAACACATTAAAAAAAATACTCAATTTAATATATCTGTTTTTAGATTTTAAAAAACCAATAAATATTTATTTGTCACTGCATTTTTAGTGCTCTGGTCTTAGTAATTATAGAGCATTTTGGCTTATTGATAATATATTCTTGAAAACCAAAGTAATCTATAATTAATTAAATTGAATATCAGACTTTAATTAACAAATTAAAGTGTTTTGTATTTATATTTTAATGTCAAATACAATACTGTAATCGTTTGGCTAATATCTATATATATATTTATGTTTTAATGTCTTATACATTATTTTAATTTTTTACACAATATTCATACATAGTATCAGTTTATCGTTTGGCTAATATCTATATATATATATTTATGTTTTAATGTCTTATACATTATTCTAATTTTTTACACAATATTCATACATAGTATCAGTTTTAATATATTTGTTTTGGGAAAAAAATTCAAACATAAGTGTGCCATTTACAAAAGGGACAAATGTCTATTTATCATATTTATTGTTCTTAATAATTATAAGATAATTTAGATGTTTTATTTTATATTTTAATCTCATACACAATACTTCATTTTTTAAGATAATCTTCATATATATTTATATTTTAATGCCGTACACAATATTCTAATTTTTTAAAGATAAACATATTTAATATATTTAGTTGTTTTTTTACACAAAACTCATCATGTTACTTAGTTTTAATATTTAATTTCAATATATTTGGTTTTAGGTAAAAAAATATCAAATATAACTATACCATTTACAAAATAGGGGAGAAATGTCTATTTATCCTTACATTTTCATTGTTTTAGTAATTATATAAGACATTTTCAATGTAGAGAATTTTTATAGGAGATCTATTTTTTTATTTTTCATTGTTTAATCTCATACATAATTTGTAGTTTAATATATCTGGTTTTAGGAAAAAAAAATCAAACTTAACTCTACAATTTACAAACTAGAGGAGAAATCTCTATTTATTATTACTTTTTTATTTATCTTAGTAATTTATTGTACCATTTACAAAATAGTCCAGAAATGTCTATTTATCATTATATTTTTATTGCTCTTAGTAATTAATTATACCATTTAGAAAATGGAAGAGAAATGTCTACTTATCATTAGATTTCTATTAGACTTAGTAATTAAATGTACCATTTACAAAATAGGGGAGAAATGCTTTTTTATCATTACATTTCTACTGGTCTTAATAATTTATAAGGCAATCTCTGCATTTTAATGTAGAGAAGTTCTCACATAAGATTTATTTTTTATATTTTTAAATCTTAAAAAATAGTAAACATAATTATACCATTTATAAAATAGAGGAGTTATGTCTACCTATCATTACATTTTTATTAATCTTAGTATGTTTTATTGTTTAATCTTATATTTAACACTTAGTTACCCCTATAGGCATATCTATTTCAACTCAGGGTGGATGTGGGCTTGGAAATTTTTAATTTTAAAAAAAATGAACAAAGAAGATTTGATTGCAAGGAATATTCTCCGACTGATAAAGCATTACATGGGATGATTTCACTTACATGTTCCTTCTTGGGCATTACATTTGATTTAATAATAATTTTTATTTAATTAATCTATAGTGTGCGCCACATATCGTCAGTTTCCTGGATGTTTGGCTATGGGGGATGGTTTGTTTCAATACACCATGACGATGTCAGAATGGATCGAGTTTCTCATGTTAACAACCGATGCTAATTGATTGCATGTTAACACTTAGTTTCTTAAAAAATTTAAAAGAATATAATACAAACATCCATTTATTTTATTTCTCCGTCCCTCATTCTTCAACCCTTCGAGTAAACGTTTGAATACTTAGCTTATCACCCTCTCACCCAATGGAAATAATTGATTGCATGTTAACACCTGTTTCTTAAACAATTTAGAAGAATATAATACAAACAACAATTTATTTTATTCCTCCATCCCTCATCCTTTAGCCCTTAGAGTAAACATTTGGATGCTTAACTTATCACCCTGTCACCCAATGGAACTTTGTTTCCAGGGATTTTGGTGCTATTAGGAGGCACTCTATATTGTTAGATGAGAACGATTATATATGGCGACAACCAGAATCACAAGGATGGTGATCAAAATTTATGATTAAGGATAATTGTTGTAACGAAAGTCCCCAAATTCATTTTTCCTTTTGGATAGGGCTACAATGAGGGGTTGAGGGAGCGAAGTGTTATAATCTTCGCTTCATATTGAATATTGATATTTTCAATTCCACATCAAACATCATTGTCCAAGCACTATTGTTTGCTCCCGCTTTACCAAACTTAAGGCATTTTGGTTTGCAAATTGGATTAGATTCATACTATATAGCACCGTTTGGTCGTTGCTTCAAATTCCACATGTGAATACATAAATGGATCAGATAATAAAACATTAGCATAATTATCCCATCACATCCACCCAATAGAAATTGTTTCCATTTATACTTACATCCAAAACCATGAAGCAATTCAATTTCTACTCAATGCTAACATGCAACAGTAAATGCTACCCCATAAGATAATCGAATAAGCCTTTCCTTTAGCATAGATACCCTATTCTATTTTTCGTGCCAACAATGTTTCTTGATCTTAGATAAAGAATTCAATTCATACTAAAACGCAGAGGCAGTGTAAGTGAGGGTTATTTATGCCTAGTTATTTGTGCAAGATTTCAAGGAATAATTCTTTTTAAATGATCTTTGGATATTATTTTGGATTATTATGTATAAATTTCATTTAAATGAAAAAACTATGCCATATCCTGGATTTTTCATTTTATTTAAAAACAATTTTTATAATTTAATTCTTTTAAATAATAAATTTTATATTAATGTTCCAAATTTAATAACCTTCAAATATTCCAAATTAGAGTGACATAATGTAATCGACACAACTATTCAGTTTGACAAACTATTGCCAAGTGTTTTATCCACTCCATTACATATTTAAAAACTAGAATATGGAAATTACAATATTCCTGTGGGCTAATATGGCAAGTTGTTTTGATTTTACTAGGCCTGTTTTCATTTGAATATGTTTTTGTTTATTTCCACTTCTTCACCACTATTAATTTCGATTATCCCATATCTCAACGATTTTGGAATATTGAAATTGAAATAGGTTTTTTAACTTTGAAATTTAAAAGTGCTAGGTGAATTTTTGAATCCTGTAATCATAGAAATATGTACAGACATAAGCATAACTATTTCAACTTAAAGTGGATGTGGGCTTGTGGATTTTTAATATATTTTAAAAATAAATGAATAAGATTTTAGAAATATGTACAGACATAAGCATAACTATTTCAACTTAAAGTGGATGTGGGCTTGTGGATTTTTAATATATTTTAAAAATAAATGAATAAGATTTTGTTTACAATGGAATATTCTTCATTTGGTAAAACATAATTTCGATTATCCCATATCTCAACGATTTTGGAATATTGAAATTGAAATAGGTTTTTTAACTTTGAAATTTAAAAGTGCTAGGTGAATTTTTGAATCCTGTAATCATAGAAATATGTACAGACATAAGCATAACTATTTCAACTTAAAGTGGATGTGGGCTTGTGGATTTTTAATATATTTTAAAAATAAATGAATAAGATTTTGTTTACAATGGAATATTCTTCATTTGGTAAAACATTCTACAGAGTGATTTCACTCACTCGTTTCATGGGCGTAACAATTGATTTAATAATAATTTTCATTTAATTAATTGATGTTAGATGTGGAATTGAAAATATCAATGTGCAATATGAAGGGAAGATTATAGCACTGCCCTCCCTCGACACCTCCCCATATCCCTCTCCATTTTTGTGTGTCATTTGAATCCAACAAAGTTTCAGAATATAAAAATGTTAGGCGAATTTATGATTTTCATAATCATAAAAGTATTCATAGTCAACTAAACGTTCAGAGGTAAAACATTACATTTCAAGCACTAGAAGTGTGAGTAAACACGCAGTCGATGGCATTTGAAGAAAAAAGATGTGGAAATAGTTAATTTTGTTTAGAAAAATCGGCTGAATTGGAAGCAAATTAAGATTATTATATTTAATGAATTAGGTTATTTGAATAGTTATTGAAATCATTTGAACATGTCATATTTTTAAGAATATTTCTAATAATTATTAATATTATTATTTATATTTATTAATATCAATATTAATATTAAATTTTATTGACCATATTTATTAATGTGGTTGTGTATGTGATTAATATATGCTTATCCACTTATATGAACCACATTTATTAATGCTATTGTATTAGTCATAGTTATTTAAACTTGCAGAGGTAAAGCGTTACATTTCAACCACTCAAAGTGCCTTTAAACCACTCCAAGTGCGAGGAAGTATGTTATCGATGGCATTTGAAGAAAAAGACTTGGAAATAATTAATTGTGCTTAGAAAAAGTAATTTAATTCGAAACAAATTAAAATTATATATTTAATGAATTAAACTATTTGAATATTTAATAAAATGATTTGAACATATATCATGTTTATGCTTATAATATAATAATAATAATAATAATATTTTGAAAATGCAGCTAGAAAAACTAGTTTTGACTTTGCCTTGGTCAAACTAGATTAAAATTTGAATTTGAATTTCAATAAAATACTTGGAGGTAGTTAATTGAGGTGACATGGCACTTGTCACTCAGTTAACTCAGTTAATTTGAGTAGGAGACACTTGAGTTCAGTTTAGTATGATTGATTGCTATTTTCTAGCAATATATTTCAGTTAATTTTAATTATTGTGAGTTTAACTAGTTCTAACTGTTAAAGAATTCGTGGAGGGTCCGGTAGTGGGGTGTGTACCTCAGTGATCAACCAATTAACTCATCAATCAACCTAGAATAATTAACTCAAGTTACCTAGTTGAGATTGAAGTTCAAGGGGAGTGTATTATCAGCGGTGGATTATTTCGAGGTGTACAGGTGGTGCATGCAATTAGAGAAGGGCCTACATGGTTTTCACAATTCTCATGGAGAAATTTCCATAGTTAATAGGGGCTAATTCATCAAGGAACAACACAAGGAAATAGGAGCTTGGCAGGTAGGAAAATTGGTTAAGTGTTGGCCAAGGTCAGTCTGTGAAACAATGAGATAGAATATACTAGTGCAGAGGTTACTCATGCTTGAGCAAGAACTGTATTTATTCTCTATTTTCTCATTAATGCAATACAAATAGGAAGGGGTTTTGAGCAGTTGATTTCCCCTAGACAATTCTCCATGTTTGTGTATTGATTCATGTCGCATGTTTATGATTTCCTTTATTGATCGTGAATCACTTTCCGTAGCTGAGTAGAGTAGAATCAAGTTTTACGTTTTAATAAATTACAAGAGTAGTTTTGAATCTACATAGAATTTCTACATGGTATAAGAGTAGGATTCACAGTAGAGAAAATAATTTGAAGTTGTCTTTGCAGGGAGATCGAATTTGCAGGATCAATTCTTCAGAGCTAGCAAGATGTCTCTTTATGGACTAAGGCTCGAGTATGCCCTTGGGGGTGGCTCGGATTATGTTGCTTGGAAGGACATGTGGAGGCAGTGCTGGAAGATAATGGGTTGGAGGAATTCTGGAGGTCATGTCACCCTTCTGAAGCCTTATTGCAAGTTTGAGGGAAATATCTCATGTTTTACCTTATGCTCTTCCCCCAGTCACATGGATAAAGTCTTGTGGGAGATACTAAAACTTTCCAGTCGTTGGCTTGCCGTGTTGTGGGAGTGACTAACTAGATATGCTTATTGTTGTGTGTGTGACCAAGTAAAAACATGATAAATTCTCTATATTTCTCACTTTCATTTGGAATTAAATTTATTTTGATGAAGTATATTGTCAGAATTTTGTAGAAAATAGTCAAGACAAGTCGTGGGGTCTCTAGAAGGTGATCGAAGTTAAAATTATCAAAAGACTAGTGGAATGAGGGGCTTGATTTGGTAAAAAAAATACATCTCATTAAAATCTGAAGCATGTGAATACTATTTGGGTGAGTTACATCACCTCAATAATTAATTGATCTCAGATATTACATATATGTGGAGAAAGGTTGCTCATTTGGTTGGTTCTCGAGCAGTGTGAATGAATGATTGTGCATGAAAGTGCAAGTGCACAACAAGTGAGTATTAGAGAGAGTTAAAAGTGTTCATAATTGCATTGTGCTTCAAAGAGTATTCTTCTGCAGTGTTTTATATTTGTGAGAAGGGATTGAAGATCAATTTAGAGAGTGTGTGTGGAGAGAATTCTTCTCTCATTTGGAGTGTGAAATTGTGACTGCGTGAGTGTGCTAATTTGTTGCTAGTCTTGTTTATGTAGTTGTATTTTTTAGTTTTGAATCATATTTTCGTGTAGAACAATTGTTTGTACTTGGAGTAGGGGCTTGAAGCTAAGTGCATGTTGATTGTCTATTATAGGAGTGGGTGCTCTGAGTTGGTTGTGGCAAACATTTCTCATTTTAGTCAGGGGGTCGGTTCGCCATTGATAGTGGTGGCTAGCTGATGTAATCCAAATGAGAATATTTTAAATCAATAGTTAAGAAGAAGAAACAACAAACAATTTGGTGGTTTTCTTGCCCTGGAGGGGGGTTTTTCCACTTAAAATCCAAGTGTCTATATGTGATTATTGCTTGTGTTTTTTATGTGCATGATATTTTTATATATGTGTAAGTGAATTTATAAATAAGTTCTAATTGCGTAAATTTTTATAATATTCTCATAATATTGATTCATCCCTCCTCCCCCCCTCCCCCTCGCCCCGCCCCCTCTCAATATTACTTGTTAGGCCCCTATACTACTAGTGTAACCCCTTATTGTTATTAGTATAACCCACTTATTATATTGATGTACCCATGTAGTGCCCATATTGTTACTATTGTGCCCCATAGAAGCCCACTATTGTTATTATTGTGCACTTACATTATTATTGTTATGTTGGCTCTGATTATGTTATGACCCCTTAGACTCCTATATATAGAAAGGAGGTCTTTTCATTTGTATTATCGAAGAATTGTTCATTTATGTAATGTAAAGGAGGTTGCCCCCTCGAAGAGGTTGAATTATAAGGCGTTGATCTATCTTTTCTATATTTTCTTGAGCTGGTTTCATAACATTTGGTATCAGAGCTTTGGATTTTAGGGTTTCGCTACTCCAAACAGGTCATCGTGGAATTTTCACTATAACTTTTTTCTATGACGTTTCAGAAGTCGAAAAAAAACCCATTTGAGAAGAAATCTCTCTGAACCTTGGGTCCGAATTTCAGAGCTTTTCGCGCAATATTTGTGGAGATATGATCTGAGGAAGTTGGTCTTTTTCCAGACTCCTGAATTACATTCAAAACAGGTGACCTGGGGAAAATCGTCATAACTTTCTCTCTGGGGATCAGATTGAATTTTCGTAAGAAGGTGCAAAAAGAGGACGGACTGTAGTTTCTTGTATGCATTTTTCAGATCCAAAGGTTGATATAGTGACTCGTGGCACGTCGTACAGGTTCGCTCTACTGAACTAGTCTATAATCAGGTCATCGTGGGAGATTGTGCATAACTCTTTCTTGGAGAATCCAATTTGGATCAGACTGGCGGCATTGGAAAGAGGACACAGAGGGCTACTATAGGTCACAATTTCAGAACTTAAAGATCTGAAAGTACAGAGTTACAGTCGTTTCAAGGTAGAGCTCATAAAATCAAAAAATAGCAAGATGAGGAAGTTTGATGGCAAGGATCCGGTAAATTGGATACTTCAGATGGAGCAATATTTTGATATACATGGTGTACAACTGTTACAAAATGTATGTATTGCATCTTCATATTTAGAACCCGATCAATTTTTATGGTACAAAGGGCTTTGTTCTCGTAAACAACTTGTTACGTGGTCAATTTTCACGGAGGAAATGATAGCACATTATGAGGATACAAAGAGCGACACCTTCTTTAGAGCAACACCACAACAATTGGAAAGAGTAAAAGGGCTTTGTGACATAGTGGAAAGAAAAATGATGGAAACCAGGAAGTGTACCCCTCACAACTATAAAGATGGAAGTGTTGTTTCTCCTAGCCTTCCACAACCTACAAGGGTTACACCACAACAATTGGAAGAAAAAAGAGAAAAAGGGCTTTGTTACAATTGTGATAGCAAATGCACTAAAGGTCATAAGTGTGTTGAGAAGAAATTATTTTACATAGAATATGAAGAGGAGGAAGGAAAGGATCAAGAAACAACAAAAGAAGAAGATATACGCCAGGACCCCACCCTAGAGAAAGAAGAAATGAATCAGACCATATCTTGTAAAGCATTGGCAAGAATTACCACTCCTCAAACTCTCAAGATAGAAGGACATATCAAGAAGAAAAAGGTGCAAGAAGTGAAAGATCACATCGAGAAAGAAGAAATGAATCCAACCATATTTTGTAATTCATTGTTCGAAATTACCACTCCTCAAACTATCAAGATAGAAGGACATATAAAGAAGAAAAATGTTCAAGAAGTGAAAGATCACATCGAGCATCAAGAAATAAATCCGACCATATCTTGTAAAGGATTGGAAGAAATTACCACTCCTCAAACTCTAGAGATAGAAGGACATATCAAGAAGAAAAATGTTCAATCAGTGAAAGATCACATCGAGCATCAACAACAAGTTCTCCAACTTTTAAAGGATAACGCCACTTCGGTGCAAAATCAAACGAAACAACAGGCACTTAAAAAATGGCGACCTTGCCAAATGGGAAGACTCTTCAAGGATGAGGATGTGGAAGCATTGTTTTGTGCTATTTATATTATCCAACAAGATTGGATAAATGAAGCAAGGGATGAATGGAAGAAGGATGAAGAAGTATGGCCACTTATTCAAAAGTTGCAAAAGATCCCAATTCAAAAAATATTGCCAGAAATTAAAGAGGAAGGAAAAATCATATTGGAACCTGGAGCAGTCACAGAAACAAGAACCCGACAACTACAAAATCGATCAATTTCAGAGTATCTCATCAAGTGGAAGAACTTACCTGCTGAATATTCCACATGGGAGGACAAGAATTTTATACAGAAGCATCAAGAACTACTCAAGCGTTAAGGACAACGCTTTTTGAAGGAGAGGGGCATGTTAGGCCCCTATACTACTAGTGTAACCCTTTATTGTTATTAGTATAACCCACTTATTATATTCATGTACCCATGTAGTGCCCATATTGTTACTATTGTGCCCCATAGAAGCCCACTATTGTTATTATTGTGCACTTACATTATTATTGTTATGTCGGCTCTGATTATGTTATGACCCCTTAGACTCCTATATATAGAAAGGAGGTCTTTTCATTTGTATCATCGAAGAATTGTTCATTTATGTAATGTAAAGGAGGTTTCCCCCTCGAAGAGGCTGAATTATAAGGCGTTGATCTATCCTTTCTATCTTTTCTTGAGCTGGTTTCATAACATTCCAATGCTTTCCATTCCAATGGGAGGTGTTGATGTTGTACTAGGAGTCCAATGGTTACAATCCTTGGGTACAATAGCTTTTAATTTTCAAGAACTTTTCATCAAATTTTCTACGGAAGGAAAAGAAGTTGAATTAAGGGGTATTGCAGGGAAACCAGGAAAGATAATCAGCTCTAATGGCATGACTAAGCTTCTAAAAAATGAGCAAAGAGGTGTAATTGCACAATTATGTTCGCTAGATGTTTTCACATTGGAATCATCTATTTCTCCAGATCTCCAACAAGTCCTGGACAATCATTCCAAGGTATTTGAGACTCCCAAAGGTCTCCCACCTATGCATGATCATGATCATGCTATTCATCTGATTCCAGGAAGTGTTTCTCCAAACATCAGGCCGTACAGATATCTCTATGTCCAAATAAGTGAAATTGAACGTATGGTTGCATAAATGCTAGAGGCTGGTATAATTCAACCGAGTCAAAGTTCTTTCTCAGCTCCACTAGTATTGGTGCACAAGAAGGATGGATCATGGCGCATGTGTCTAGATTATAGGGAGCTCAACAAGCTCACTATTAAAGATAAGTTCCCCATTCCTGTCATTGATGAATTACTAGATGAATTGCATGGATCAATTTACTTCACCAAGTTGGATCTTCGTTCGGGATATCATCAAATCAGAATGAATATTGAAGACATTCCGAAAACGACATTTAGAACTCATGAGGGTCATTATGAATTTTTGGTCATGCCTTTTGGCCTTACCAATGCACCTTCAACATTTCAAGGTTTGATGAATTCAATTTTCAAACCATTCCTTAGAAAATTTGTGTTAGTATTTTTTTGATGATATACTAATCTACAACTAGTCTTGGAAGGATTATGTTGAACATGTTGACAAGGTGCTACAACTATTGGAGGAGAAACAACTATATGCAAAAAGATCCAAATGTTTCTTTGGAGTCCAGGAGGTGGAATATTTGGGTCATGTTGTATCTCATGAAGGAGTTAAGGTAGACCCTAGCAAAATTAAAGCCATTAAGGAATGGAAAATCCCCACATCCATAAAGCATCTGCGAGGATTTCTTGGGTTGACAGGGTATTATCGCAATTTTGTTAAGAATTATGGGAGAATAGCAGCACCTCTAACAACATTATTGAAGAAAGATTCATTTTCATGGACTCCGGAAGCAACAAAGGCCTTTGAACATCTTAAAGAGGTAATGTACCAAGCACCGGTCTTAGCTATATCGGACTTCACAAAAACCTTTATTGTGGAATGTGATGCTTCAGGAAATGGAATTGGTGTTGTTCTAATGCAAGATGAAAGACCCATTGCTTTTGAAAGTCGTCCAATCAAGGGAAAGTTTTTAAGCAAAGCTATTTATGAGAAGGAAATGTTGGCAATACTCCATGCACTTAAGAAATGGCGACCCTACCTAATGGGAAGGAACTTCAAGGTAAAAGCGGATCATGATAGCCTTAAATACTTTTTAGAACAAAGATTATCCTCTGAAGAGCAACAAAAGTGGGTCACAAAGATGTTGGGTTATGACTTTGAAATCATCTACAAAAAAGGGAAGCAAAATGTGGTGGTAGATGCACTCTCAAGAAAGGATGAGGATGTGGAAGCATTGTTGTGTGCCATTTCTATTATCCAACCAGATTGGATAAACGAGGCAAGGGAGGAATAGAAGAATGACGAAGAAGTGCGAGAACTTATTCAAAAGCTACAACAAGATTCCAGTACTTCTGATACATTTAGCTGGCAAAATGATTCGTTATGGTACAAAGATCGCTTATACCTTTGTAAGAATTCCCAGCTAAAACAAAAGATTCTTATGGAATTGCACACTTCTCCCTTAGGAGGGCACTCACGATTTTTAAAAACTTACCACAGGGTTAAGAAGGAATTTTTTTGGGATGGCCTTAAATCAGATATTCAAAAGCTTTTGGCGGAATTTTTGGTTTGCCAACAAAATAAAGTTGAAACAATTAAGACACCGGGTCTATTACAACCTTTATCCATTCCAAGCCAACGTTTGGAGGAGGTTTCAATGGAGTTTATCACAGGTTTACCCAAGTCTGAGGGAAAGAGTGTCATCATGGTGGTAGTTCATAGACTTACCAAGTATGCACACTTTTGTGCATTATCACATCCATTTAAAGCCAGTACAGTTTCTACTGCATTTATGGAAACAATTCAAAAACTACATGGAAATCCAAAGATTATTGTAAGTGACAGAGATCCCATTTTCACTGGAAATTTTTGGACAGAATTATTTTCTTGTCTTGGTACTCAGTTAGCTCATAGCTCATCTTATCATCCTCAATCTGATGGGAAAACTGAGATAGTAAACAAATGTTTGGAAGGATATCTTCGTTTCTTTGTATTTGATAAACAGACACAATGGGTCAAATGGTTTCCTCTGGCTGAATGGTGGTATAACACTTCCTTCCATACAGCAACAAAAATGACCCCATTTATGACACCTTATGGGTATCAACCACCATCCATCACATCATATTTAAGAGAAAACTCTAAGGTTCAGGCAGTGGAACATCACATCGAACATCAACAACAAGTCCTCCAACTCTTAAAGGATAACCTCGTGTTGGCACAAAATAGAATGAAACAACATGCAGATCAACATCGCAGTGAAAGAAGTTTTGATGTAGGTGATTGGGTATTCCTATGCCTACAACCATATAAGCAAATGTCCCTAAAGCAAGCTAAGAAGGATAATAAATCATCACCAAAGTATTATGGTCCGTACAAGGTGTTGTAAAAGATTGGTACTATGGCATACAAATTGGAGCTTCCTGCAGCTTCTCGATTGCACCCAGTGTTCCATGTTTCATGTTTAAAGAAGGTTATAGGCGACAAGCTCCCAATTCAAACAATATTGCTAGAACTTGACGAGGAAGGAAAAATTCTATTAGAACCGGAAGTAGTCACAGAAACAAGAACTCGACAGCTACGAAATCGATCAATTTCAGAGTATCTTATCAAGTGGAAGAACTTATCCGCTGAATATTCCACATGGGAGGATGATAATTTTATGCAGAAGTATCCAGAACTAATCAAGCGTTGAGGACAACACTTTTTTGAAGGAGAGGGGCATGTTGGGTACCTATAATACTAGTGATTACCCCATTACTATTGTAGTTATACCCCTTATTTATATTGTTGTGCCCCTATTACCCCCATATTGTTATTATTGTGCCCCATAGAATCCCTCTATTGTTATTTTTTTGGCTTTATATTATTATTGTTAGGTCGGCTGGATTATATTGTGACTCCTTAGACTCCAATATATAGAAAGGAGGTTTTGTCATTTGAATCATCCAAGAATTGTTCATTTATGTAATGTAAAGGAGGTTTCCCCCTCGAAGAGGCTGAATTCTAAGACGTTGATCTATCTTTTCCATCTTTTCTTGAGCTGGTTTCATAACATTCCAATGCTTTCCATTCCAATGGGAGGTGCTGATGTTGTACTAGGAGTCCAATGGCTACAATCCTTGGGTACAATAACACAACATCTATCAGAATTCCTCTCCCTCCTATAGAATTTGATATTACAATATAATGGACACTACAAAATTACGTACTACAGGGTCATTTCCAGCACAAACACCAATACATCTCATATCATGAAACCACATTATAAGTCAGTTTGGTCATCTATCAATAAGTTGTTGAACGGCTCACAACTCATCTTCCTTGACTAGATTTCATTTTTTTTGATGCACTACATTTTAAATATTGCTCTATAGGAGGGTGTATAAATGTTTACATATAGAGAAAGGAGAATTCACCACAATTTTTTTAGGAAACATACAATGAAATAGGGAAACTATGTAATCATTTCTTGTTAACCGTTCCAATAGAACACTCCTCTCAAATGAATAGAATATTCCAATGAATCTCATCGATCTAATTGTTCTAAAAGAGAAGGGAATTCGATTATATCTGTAATTGGGATAGAGCTTCATTGTACATAGTGTGAAAACATAAGTAACTAGTAATATTTTCAAACAGTAAGGTTTAATTCTTCAATGCTAAGAACCATGAATCTAGCCATTCTAAGTGTTACCACTCATACTGTATGAGGTGACATTTATATATTTTTCTCATGATCTAGTTGCACACACACTTTCCCTAACATTACCTTGGTGATTCCACTAGCCAACTTCTACCAACCTTTATGCAAATTATATTTAATCTTGCATTGTGGACAATATTGATTTCCATCTTTCCACTCATATTCATAGCAAGGCCTGCATATTAGAAATGCACACTCATTGCAAGATACAAATAGCTCCCCATTTTTTGCTAATCCAACATCATATCCACATATGTAGTAAACATGGTTATTTATGTCTAGTGGAGGCTTAGGCTACAATAATTTAATAAAAGATCCACATAAGAACTTGTGAGATAACATAATCCATTAAATGAAAAACATAGCATTGTTAATAATTTTTAAAAATGCATGAAAGTATCTAGATTGATAATACATAGAACATACGATCTTTTCAAGTAACACCTCTTAAATGACAAATAATGAGAAATAATACCTGACATTTCCTAAAGAGGAATAAAGTGTTCCAATCGCAGTTGGACATTCAAAACATAATATAGTTTTTAACTACAAGATATAGGAAGTAGTCAATTTGAATCCATATTTGTTTCACATTTATATATTTTATACATCAGATCCCTTTTCTAAATATCTAAATTGCATATTGCAATATTCATTTCCAAGAGCACCACTCAACTCATACTATTCTTTGGAAACAATTGTAGCTCTAGCAAACACTAAGACAATAACTTCATCTTAAAAATAATGAACCTTGTTTGGATGTGCTTTGTAATTATTTCAACATAATTTTCTATGCACTGAAAAAGTCCCCTTCTAGTTGTGGACAAAATTTAATGGAAAATACAACTCAAACCTTAAAAAAGAAAACAAAAAAGACAGAATGGCTCCAATTTCAGAGAAGAAAATAACTGTCGTAATACATGGGAAAAAGTAAAAATCATCAAGCTCCAAAGGCAAGGGGCAAAACAAAGTCCCTTTTACTAAAAAAAATAATCTTAGTGAATATATGTTGACATTTATAGCATGGGAGTTACTCCAAACCCTAGGCTAGAGGGACATTGTGGAGGAGTTGGCACACAAAAGTGGCTTATGGGCTAAGAACCCAAGCCTGCATGCTTTTTGCCCAAACATGTGGGTTTGAATTCATGAGGATAATAATACATGTGATGATTTGAGTTGATAGAAGAATCCGAGAGTAAATGGACGCAACTAAAATCACTCGAACTTGAGTTGTAGAAATGAAGATATGAATTTTTGAAGTTATTATGTGGGCTTGTGGCATAAAGGACAACTCGATCTTGGCTTGTAGAGGTTCCCTTTAGGGCTAGGCTTGCCACATGAGAAATGCATAAATAAGAGGTAAGGGAGACCTCATTTCACACATCCAATATGCAAATCACATCAAGGATAAACTTTGAAATGGGTAGTGAAGTTTGAGGCTAAGGAAGATGAGTTTTTGGAAGTTTCTTGATACTATTTGGGCGTGAATTTATTGTTGGATTGACGCTGCATTTATGAGGTAAGAGGATGGGTATTTATGCGTTATTATATGTGTGATTAGTCTCTGATATGGGCCACAGGTACACCTGTTGTAGGAAAAATGTGTATTTGAGGTTGGTTTGGGTGTCATGAGGGCTAGTAAGGGTCTTCCCTTCACAATGCATCCTGTAAGATGGATAACATAGGAGAACGGGGTTAGACCACAACCATAATAGGGGTATTCTCATGTGCTAGAGTCTGCATATCTTTCTTTTGGTGGATATGTTATTGTAGGATGCATTGAGGAGGAGCCTTAGGCCCTACAACAAGTGCTTTGGATTGTTGAAGGAAATGTAACTAGATTTGGTCTTCATAAATGTACTTTTAATATTTGTATTTATCCAAGAAAAAAATATTATTTTTATGATATATGTCAATGCATTTCTTGCTCATTGAAGTAGGTCTAGCACATTTTAAAGTTCTATAGGTAAGTCAAAAGGTCGAAAGAATTATGTTAAAGACTTAAGGGTATGTTACATTGTGTATAAGAGTCGAAGAATTCACCTCCAAGCAAAGTCAAATCTCCTCCTAGCAAAGACATCATCAAAAGAAGCAATGACACCATTAAAAGCACTCATCAAAGCAAAGGAATTCAAGTCTTCCTCAAGGAAGAAAGTTAGACTAAAATTCGGCCTAAAGGAGGGACAATCCTCTATATATAGACGCTGTCCACTCATCCAAAGAGAACACAATCATCTTTGAAATCAACAAGAAATTAAAGTCAAATAAAAGGTGGAAACGTTGAGTTTAAAGGAGCCTCTAGTGCAGTGAAGAAGGAGGAAATATAACCGAAGTATAAAGGATTGTTTTCGGGTGAATTGCAGTCACATGTGGGAAGAATAGGGGTGTTGTCTTCGACCACTACACCAACAACATTAAATTTTCTCATCTCTCATCGTTTGGGCTACAAACTAGGTCTACTATCTAAGAGAAGAAGGAAGTACCAAAAGCGAAGGAAAAAGGAGTCATATAACATCAACAAGAACTCTCACACATGTGAGAATTAGGGATGCAGTGTTGTCACATCAAGCCTATCACTATACATAAAGAAGCAACTCAGTTGATCAAGAGAAGGAGGGAATATTCTTAGGTGAAGAATATCACTAAAGACACGTATCTCTTCTAGAAGGTCTACTAACAGTGGAAGGAAGAATGAAGTGCCAGAAGAAGGACGAAGTGTCGGGGAACGAAGTGATGGAAGGAGGTGGACAAAGTGCTGGGGAAACATAGTGCAAAGAAAAGGAAGGACTTGACTTGTGCTTGGAGGATTTTGTAGTCAAGGGTCTAGGGTTTGGCATTGATCAAGAAAGAGGCTTCAATAACAGAAAACTTACCGAAGGGTTTTCCTCTCAAGAGAAGAGAGGTTTTGGCCCTGATAGAGAGACAACATCTTTTGTTCTTGTTTTATGTTTTGATAGCAGTTTGATGAAGCACACACACATGCATTAATAAGAGAAGAAGAATATTAAGCTAACAAAAGACAAATTGTAAAAAGACTTCACAAATTGTTGTCTAGTCTCAGAGAATCACTCTACACCTAATTTACCTAGATTCTTCAACATGGATGCATCATCGGACAACAGAGACAACAACATGATTGGAAAAGGGAACATTGTGATAGGAGTTGTGTTTTTGGGTGTTGTAGTAGTCTAACTTCAACCCTAGCTAAACTTCTAGAAGTAAAGATCCCAAGGAGAAGAAGTGACATGTTCATTGTGTCGGGCGCAACAGGGGGGTCACAAGCGAGCACAACCCCCCCTCTCCGGGGGTTTTAGCGGGGGAGGTAGCCCCTTGCACAGGGTCTACCTGGGAGCTTTTTTTTGAACCCTATATTAGGTGGGTGGACCTAGCCATCATTTTGTGCATGGGTTTTTCACATGGTTTTAGGCATGATGGTTTTTTGCACATGGCATTTTGTAGATCCAGTCCAGGGAACTATGATTATGATCTAATCTAGCGTTAGTGGATTGGGGGTTATGAATGCTTTGAAATGTATATATACACATTGTAACATTGAAAGGAACATAATGAAAAATCAATCTGATAGTCCTGGTTTTGAGAAAATATTTGTCTATTTGTTTTATATTCTTGTCATTGTTTATTTTCAGTTTTTAGAATTTGTTTGTAGTTAGTTTTTTTGCAGGGTTAAAACCTACATTTGGTATCATAGTTGTTTCGCCTTCAAGGGGATGCCTTTTCTGCTAAGGGGTGTTGCTCGGGCCTGTGATAGACCCTGTTCAATGGGATATCTACGTGATCGATTCTTGTGGTGAAAGAAGATGGCAAGCAATGGAAATATAGAGATCGATAAATTTAATGTTCAGAGTTTTGAGTTGTGGAAACTCAAGAAGGAGGATCAACTGGTGGATAAATATCAGTGGATCGTGGTATATCTAGGTACTAAACCAATGGAAATGTTAGATGAATACTGGGAGAGGTTGGATTGAAAAAAAAAAGGAACATAATACAGTTGTGTATCTCAGATTCAATATTGTTGAATGTATTGGGGGAAGCTATGACAAAGGCTTTATGGGACAATTTAGGGAATTTGTACCAATCTAAGTATCTGATGATCAAACTATTCCTACGGAAAACCTGAAGATGAAGGATAGAGACTCGGTGACAGAGCATCTGAATGCCTTTAATATTGTGGTAAGCTAGTTGGTATCTTTTGATATTCAAATTTCAGATGAAGATAAGTGCATCATTTTGTTGTGTTCTCTACCAATTTCGTGAAATAGTCTGGTTGTTGCAATAGTTAGCGATACAACTACCTTGAAGTTTGATGAAATAGTCTCATCCTTGCTATTGGAGGAGATGAGACGAAAAAATATGGAGGGTCAGAATGGAGATGCCTTGTTTATACAAGGATGGTCTCGAAACATAAATAAGTTAAAGTCCTTTAATGGGGAGATCTAAATATAGATGGGGACCTTAATCTCTAGTGAAACTTGTAAAGGTGTGCCAGAAATGCAAAAAGGAAGGGCACTTCAAAAAGGATTGTAGATCTAAAGATCCTGAGAAAGGAAAGGGATCTAATGATGCTTCTTCTGCAAAGCCAAAAACCACCTTAGATGAAGGCGGGGATGTGCACTTGGCTTATTCTTCAAGTACACATGTATATCATGAGTCATGGTTGATTGTCTCAGGTGCATCCTTTCACTTCACTCCCCATAGGGAGTGGATCTGCGAGTATGAGAAATATGATGGTGGTGATGCCTTCTTAGGGGATGACAGGAAGGCTGAAATCATGCGACGCAGAAAAGTCAAACTGAAATTGCAAGGTGGAAGGACAAATAATGTTAGGTCGCTATAGTACTAGTGTAGCCCATTATTTTTATTAGTGCAACCCCCTATTGTTATTGTTGTGCCCTTACAACATTATTGTTATGTAGGCATTGATTATATTATGACCCCTTAGACTCCTATATATAGAAATGAGGTCTTGTCATTTGTATCATCCAAGAATTGTTCATTTGTGTAATTTAAAGGAGGCTTCCCCCTCAAAGAGGCTTATTTAGAAGTTGTTGGCGTATCTTTTATTTTATTTTGTGAGCTGGTTGCATAACATTTGGTATTAGAGCTTTGGATTTTAAGGTTTCATTGCTTCAAACATGTCATCGTAGAATTTTCACTATAATGTTTTTTCTATAAAGCTTTAGAAGCTAAAATTAAAATCCCATTTGAGCCGAAATCGTGGTGAACCTCATGTATGAATTTCATATATTTTGTCACTATATTTTTAGAGATATGATCAGAGGAAGTTACGATTTTTTCAGGCTCATGAATTCCATTGCAAACAAGTGACCTTGGGAAAAGCCTCATAACTTTCTCTCTAGGCATCAAATCTAAATTTTGTGAAAAGTGACATAAATAGGATAGATTGTAGTTTGTTGGGTATTGTTTTAGGGTCGAAGGTTGAAACAATGACATGTGGAACTTCATACAAGTTCGCCCTACTAAACTAGTCTATAATCGGTCATCATGGGAGATTTGGCCTAACTCTTTCTTGGAGAATTGTTGGGATAGGGTCTCCTCGGGTCATGTTTTGGTACTTACTTTTTGTATAATTGTAAAGTCTCCATAATTTTTTGAATTGAAGTGCGAAAATAATAAGAGTCAAAGGGGATTTTGTCCTTTAGGTTGTTAGGAGATAAGAAGTTTTGAGACTCGCCCATGGTCCGCGGACCATGGTATTGTAAAAGAAAATGATATATATATATATATATATATATATATATATATATATATATATATATATATATATATATAATGGTCATAGCAAGTATATGAGATAACTAACTAATTGGTAGAAGATCATTGTATGGGAAAGTAAGCTAAGAAAGGAATTATGTTTCATGTACTTAGGCGAAGGGGAAGACTCCTGCAGCTGAGTGTGTGAAGACCTTGGTAAGTCCACAAGCTGAGTGCATGGGCCCCTACAACTGAGTGCACAGGGAAGAGAGTCTGTATTTGAAAGAATACATATAATAAAGATAATTTTGATCCATAAATTGTGCATCTGTTTATATGTATTTAATTCTGCAGTTTTCTGTATTTTCGCTCTGTATTTGAATTTATAGCAATGATTGCTTAATGGATGCGTGAAAGCAGTAGATTAGTATGAATTATTGATGTTATGAATGTTTAAAGACCTTCACAAATGTATATATGTTGTTTATGTGAATCATTGTAATTATCTGTGTCGGGAAGATTAGGGTTCGTGAAGACAAAACTAAGCCCTAGAAGCAGTAGGAACCCATCACACATGCCTCTCATGTAGAAACCTAGTTCTGTCATCCCTCAATACTGCTTCAGGTGATACTGCAGCCTGCACTACTGGAGTTGTTGTCGAAAGGGCCAACAGTTTAGGGTTTTGTTGGTTGGCGTAGATAACTTTGAATTTGGGTCAGTGCCCATCAAGCCAACAAATGGTTCTGTTTCCGAGACTGGAATCTATATGAGGAATGTGTGATAAGTGGTTCCCCACTAAGAAAGAGATTGAAAAGTGGATAGATCAGAAATTGCACGCGTTTGCAGCTTAGGAGAACATGAATATGCCCCTGTCGAAGGAAGAGTGGTTGAATAGATACTTATTCACAGACGAACACCTATATATAGTTTATTATATATATTTAACTATATGGCCAAAGCCCTGATGGCGAGACAGAGAAACTCCAAACACTAGTAGCAAAACGTTTTCAACAACAACAAAGTTAACAAATTTTGATGGCCCAAGACCAGATCAGACTGGCTCTGTGTAGTTGTTGAGCAACCATAGGATCGAACAACTCTGATACCAATTTAGCGAACAAAGTTCGTATACTCAGAGGAATGCTCTGATACCAATGTAACCAACAAGGTTCATTATAGCAAGTTAAACACTCCAAAAGAATTGTAATATAAATATCTCCATTCAATATACTAGAATATATATTAAAATGTATGAAACACATATTTCATTAAATTTGGAAGTTTTCTATTACAAGGCCTTCAACAACATTCATTCATTTGTAAATCTCCATATTAACTTAATTCGACATAAAAATAATTTTAGTAATTTCAAACCAATTAGAGGTCATGAATAGGTCAAACATGGGGTTGTTATGTACAATAGTAGAGATACATAATAAGATTGTGAAATCTAACTCTTAGAAGCAATTGATTTAAGCTAAATCATATTAGTATGTCTAACATCATAATAGTATGGATAACAGACTAGATTATTTGATGTTTTAATTTTGTGTTTGACGACTCTAACCGCCTTTCCCCTAATGTATAGGGGATTTTTTGATTGAATGATGGTGATGTGAGGATCTTAGTGTAAATGGAAAGGATGTGTGTCCCTTGCATTTCATTGAAACTAATCTACTAAAAACTTAGTAAAATGTTTTTATGTTCAATTTCCTACGGTCCCTTCGTGCCTTTATGAAGCACTGATGAGGGGGTGATCGTTCATCTTCATAGCATCCATGCATCCACTATAGAAGTTAAACATTGTTGATCTAGGTATTTCAAGAAGTTTAAGGACCATTGATCTATCTCCACTCAAATCCAAGTAGATCAAATGAGAGTTTTTAAATGGGTATTCAAGCCATTCCATTATGATGGACAAAGTCACAAATTGAAGTAATCAAGAAATTTTAGTGGTGACTTCTTGTAAGTAGTGGAGGCAAGGGTTTTCAAAGATTATTATAGTTGATGGTAGTATGGATATTGATATCTCCTTGTCAACATTGTCAAAATAAATAATAGTCTTGATGTAGTAGCGCCAACCAATTGTATGGAAAACCATGATTGACCATTACTTTCACTAAGAAGAGAAAATGATAAGAATTTTTAATGGGGAAGAAAATTATGGAACATAACTCATGGATTTTAGTTGAAGTTTATATAAGTCCCCGTGTTCTTTAATTATAGAATACTTAATGTAAATAAAAATAAATTATCGTTAAGATATTGATTTTGAACATTAAATATGTATTAAAAGGCAATCATCTATGGCACCTGATTTTTCATGTAGTATGAATAAACCACTTAAAACTCATTATCAATTAATTCTAATTAGTTTTGTAAAAGATATATCTTTACTTAGGTTAAGAGCTTTATTTAAAAAATATATTACATTTATAAACTTATATGAATACATATAACTAAATGGATTTCAAGAAATAACTTCTAAGTTTTGTTGATGCTATGAGATTATTTTAAGTACAAATTGTTTATTTAAGAATTGAAATTTACAAAATGTTAATATTGATGGGAAAATCATGTCATATGGTGCAAAATGTTTAAAGACATCCGTTTATGGCCCATCTATTGAATGGTCTTAAATAGTCTACTAAATGCACATTGTGAATTCATTAACCCATGTTCTATTAGAAATTTCAGTTTTTTACATGGTTTTTTACTCTAGAAATAACAATGTCACATGTATACATTCATATTAAACCACATGATAGTTAAATAAAGATCAATTAAAAGTTTCTTGACTTATTGAGTTATATGACATCATTGCATATAGAAATAATTGATTTAAGAATGCATAGTCAGAAAAAGTTGTCAATTCGAAATAGAATAAACCAAATAGAACTCATCAACAATTTATTTTAGATTATTAATTTTCTAAAAAATATATTTGTACTTACATTAAGAGCTTTATTTCAAAAATAAATTGCATTTATACATACATGCATGCATACTAAATAGAATTTAATACATACTTGTTTTGTTGACTTCTATGAGATTATTTCAATTACAAATAATTTATTTAAGAATTAAAATTTACCATTTTCTTTTTTTGTAAATGAGATAGAATATATTACTGTAAAAAGAGAGTAATTACAAAGGCTGGGTTGTTCGAGACAGTCACTGACACGAGCCAAAAAAACTTTCTGCTCTGGCTTTAGACTTGATCAAGCTACAATAAGACACAACCAAAATTGGGTTCTGAGATCTATGGGAGTTACAGAGATCCGTATCCAGGTAAGAATCAGAAACCCACTTTATTTCTGTAACCACATTCATAGTTGCGTTCTGGCATCCTCGGTGGAAATTAGACAAAAGAGAGCTTCTGCATTCATTCTAGATTGGTAGTGGTTGGGTCATCGTCCAAAGCACCAACCATCTCTTTCTTTATGCTTGGCGAACCTTCGACTGGAGAGTGGAGCTTTGCCATGGATTTATTCTTGATAACAGTATACTCTGGAGAGTCACGAGTTATAAAGCAACAGTGGTGAACCACATTGACAAAGATCACGAATTTCTCCGTCACGTTGCCAATTTTCCTTTCGATTGCCTTTGAGCGATCCTCCTGCTCCTGCAGAGCCAGATCCGTAATTGTCTTCATCTTCCACCAAGTCTCTATTTTTCGAGCAGAGAGGTTCCCTCTTGCCCTAGTGAGGGTTGGGTCGGGTATCCATGCTAAGTTCTCATCGACTTACTCTGAGGTGACATCTCTGCGATGAACTCTAGCTTGTGCTTTGAGACTGGATATGCGCTCTTCGATCTCCAAGTTAACAACATCTACATAATTCAAAGTAGTGCACCTCGCAGAGGACTCAACGTGGGTAATGGGGGGAGAACCCAAGGAATTCCAATGAGAGACCGCTCTACCATGCCTGCACCCGTGAGAAGGAGCTGTGCTCGAGCTGCTTTTTGGGGTCATGAGGAAGGTAGAGGGACTAGAAAGCCAAAACAAACAGATAACAGGGGAACGACGGAGGGGCCAGAGAACAGAGGAAATGACTGGAAGGAGAGGGGTAAGGGGGGAATAAATAGGGGTGACAGGGCTTCGAGGGGCACAGAGCTAAGGGAAGGGGAAATGATGAGAGGCGAGGGAGGTACACGGGTTAGGAGGTGGAGAGTGTACCTCATTGGGCTGAAGGGACAGATGGGCGACGTCCCTGTAGGAGAGAGGGGCCGTGGGTAGATTAACCAGCACAACTGTGCTACTGAGGACGACGCTAGGAGTGTATGCAGCAGTACCATCCTCCTTCCAATACTTAGAGCCTGCCTTAACGTGACTCAAGATTCTCGAACAATTATTGTTCGTTTTTCTGGTTGTCCTTAACATTAATAGGTTCATAGTTTTGACGTATATCGCCTTCTTCCAGATCATGCCATGACTTGGATATCAATCGTAGGGTCCCAACAATTCCCTCATTGGCTAAACTGTCCGCAAGCTTATTTTCATTCCCTTTGATGGCCTGGAAGTGTAATCCTTCCATACCATATATGTTTTTTTTATTTCTCTACATAATTTTATTTAAGCGCTAATTATCCGAAACCTTGGCCACTGCAATACCCTGCTGGAGCTTTTTACAGACCTGAGTGGCGAGAGTTGAATCCCCTTCCACGATCAAAGGGCGTGTTCCAAAGCATGAAGTTTTGCTGCATTATTTGTTGAAGAACCTATATTACCCTCGTAAATTCATTGAATTTCCTCGCTTATGTTATTGAAGACGCCTCCAAAACCATTTGGGCCTAGGTTACCTTTAGTTGCCCTGTTGTAATTCAGCTTAATGGTACCCAGCTCCAGGGGCAACCATTTTTCATTCTGATTTCCTTTTCTAGTGAAATAGGTAACCACATGGACACTTACCTGGTGGAGATCCAACTTGGAAAGAATTCTCACATCTGAGTTGCTGGGAGGGCTGTTGGTGTTCTGAAGAGTGGAGGTGGCTATCGTCTCCTGAATGGAGCTCTTGAGCTTAGATAAAGTGATTTCCTCCTGAGTTGAAATGCGTTGGAAAATTTTTGCGTTACGTTCCTTCCAGAGAGCCCAACAAACCATACCTGGGATGAGATTCCATGCCCTATTCACCTGAGGGTGGGAGGAGAAGGAAGAGCTCCAGTTAGAGATGGTGTTGAGGATGGAAGAGGGATCTTGATCAGATCCTTTAAAGACTAAATGAACCCAATCCCAAATTTGTGTCGCATAGAGACGTTCGTTCAGGGGATGGTTTGAAGTTTCTTCCTCTTGCTGACAAAGTTGGCATCTGGAGTGTCCAATGAAGCTTTTTTTTCAGAGATTCTCCCAGGTTAGAATCTTTCTATGCAAGCCAAGCTAGAGGAAAATAAAATTTTTTGGGCAATCTATTTTGTCCCAAATCGAATTCCATTTGAGGTCTGGTTGGAGTTGATCATGATCAACTACGTATCATTCTATCATAAACACAAGCACATAACAACATTACAGGGTGTCATAAATCTAGTATGTGCTAGATTTACTTCTATAAAAAACACAAGCATACTGTCAACAAAACACTGCGAGAAAAAAAGAAATCTAATGCATACTAAATTTCCTTCTAGGATAGACAGAAGCACGTTGCAAAATTAAAAAAATGCAAGGAATTTGATTTCCTCTGGCACAAATAACTATATTGTCAAAAATACTATTACATTGTGAAAAAAATATAGCACATACTAGATTTCCTTGTAGTACAAATTCATAAACATATTTCCAACAACAACATTACTAGACAAAAAAAATATAACACATGCTAGATTTCCTCCTATAAAAAACACAAGCACGTTGCAAATAACAACATTAGAAGGTGAAATAAATATAATGCATACTATATTTCCTTCTAATGCAAGCATAATCACATAACAACATTGTAGGGTGAGAAAAATTTAGTCTGCGTTATATTTACTTCTAACAAAAACATATAAATATTTCCAATGACAACATTACAACACTGTAGAGTTCAAAGATTGTCTTACCTTGACATCCCTTTTTTCCTATATTTCCTCTCTTTTCCTATACTTATCACCTAAATAATGCAATAGACACAAGGTTTTGTTAAATGTAAGCAATTACATGCCTTATTCTTCATGTTTGTTTATATACCCTATTGTTTTGTTAAAGAATGCATTCAATTACGGAATTAGTCTCTTTTTGTAGCGAATCCAGATTTCTGAAGCTGCCTCCATTGTTTGCAAGGTTCAAAAGCTCCAGCTCAGCGAAGAAAGATACAAATGGATAAGGAATGGTCCCCTTGTGGATTCCTTCCTATTCCCTCAAACCAATTCATCAAGATGATCACAAGATATCATGGTCAAACCCTAAAGTCAACTACAAGATTGTCGGCGGGACAAAATTCGAGTTTCAACGAAATCTTATCAATTTGCTTTCGGAATAGCAAATTGATTTCTTAACGATATAGTTAGATTGAAATAAAGATATTTAGGCTTGAAATGGTCATACTATTATGCCAAAGACTTATTATAAAAAAACTATGGCAGCACTGTGTTTTGGGTGTGTGTCGGATGATGTAATTTTTGAGAACAGTTTGTCGTTCATTTTGCAAGTAATAGACTTGGTTTTATGTTTGTATGCACTGTGTTGATTGGAGATTGTTGACTGATTCGTGGAGGGTCCCTACTGCTAGTAACAATTCTTTAACCGATTTCAATAGATTTCTTTCATTACTTGAATACTCTGTTTTGTGTGAAGAAATGCAGTATGATGAGCTCACCAGTGAATCATTATATGCATGAACAATTTCCTTTGCTTTATACCTAGTTTAACTCTGCTATTTGATTTTCTTTTTATCTGGTTATGTCATTTGTTTTTTATCTAGTGTAGTCTAACTGTGTTTACTTCATAGCGTAGTTTTTCTTCAGAAATTTGAATAAGAAAAAGAGTGAGAGACTTCTCCTTAACAATTGAATTTAGACAGTATTCCTTTACAGTTTGATAGAATAGATTTTTTTTTCACTTAGTAAATTAGAGCTCCAGCATAAAAATTCAAGACAAAAATCCAAAACAGTTTGACATAAGTAAAATCTAGAATCACTCTAATATCATCCATAAATTGATTCAATCGAGAATAAATCCTAAGATATTGGCTGATAACTTTAGGGATTAAGACACTAATATAATTAATGACACCATCTCCATACTAATCTCAAGTTTAGATCCTAACAAAAACATAACGACATAATAAATAACTTCTAGCACATATAGTGCACAAGTGCTTTATTAGTATACCTACTCTGGTTGATAATTTATGATTGACAATTTAAAGACATTAAATTGGCCAAGCATTTTGGCGTCGTTGTCGAGGAAGTACAAATAGAAGTTAAGGAAAATCGTTAATTCAAAACATGGTATGCGGAGGGACAGATACCCTAGATGTAGATTTGTATGGTGAGGAAGAAGTTTAATTCCCAAAAATCCACTCACTTCACCACTATTTCGAGAATCCACATCACCTAGTCAAACCCGAATTCCATGTAGAGTTAGACAAAGACTTCTTGAAATCTCAGGATCAAAAATCCAATCCATAACTTCACCCATTTCCTCTACTGAAGCTGTAATTAAAGAAAATCCTACACCCCCAACTACAGGAGTAATTTTTCTATCCTCCATTGGTGTATAAATTTTGGGAGAAAAATTAGAAGTTCCTAGTGAAAAAGAGGGACATGAAACTTATTTTGAAAACCCATTGATAAAGGAACTAGAAATATTAGAAGAAAACTATATTAGTTTTGAAGAACCTATCATGGCCGAAGAAGGAGAAGGAGAGATACACAATGTCCATGGCGAGGAAAATAAGATTGGAGGAGGTAGGGGTAAAGGTAGAGGTGGAGATAGGAACAGAGGAGGGGGAAGAGGCATAGGAAACGAAGATCCTTCTGGATTTCCTATTCTTAATGAAGATACAATCCTCACAATGAAAAATATATCACTCTCAATTCTTCCTAATTTCCATGGAAAAAGAAACGAAAACCCAGAGACATTTCTCTTCGAAAATGAAGTATGATGCAGATCATATGGGTATCTGCATGATGCTCAAAAATTAAAATTGTTCCCTACTACATTGAAAGACTCAACATTAAAATGGTTCATGAGTCTAGGAGTGCATTATATAACAACATGGAGACAAATGAAAGAGGCTTTCTTAGGAAAATATATAGATTATTGTATGCCTAGTAACCTTTAAATACCAAACACACTGATTGATCTAGGAACAGCCATAAACATAATGAGAAAACAAGTTATGGACACCTTAGGCTTCCTAACCTTCAATACACACCAACCTCATTGCAATTAGCAGATAGTTCTGTGATTAAACCTGATGGTGTGCTGGAAGATGTTTGTGTATCCTTAGATTCTTGGGAATATCCTGTTGATTTCATGGTCTTAACACGCTAGAATAATTTAGAAGGACATCCATTAATTCTAGGAATATCTTGGTTAGTTATAGTTGATGCTTTCATCAGTTGTAGATAAGGTGACATGTTTATCTCAGATGGAAATTATATAAAGAAATTTATATTATACCCTCCTGCAAAGACAACGATAGATACAAAAGCTGAAGAATAGATAGAATATGAAAAAGATATACAACCTATTTTTACTACTGAATAAGTAAGAGAGGAAGACCAAATTCGAAATCTACTGGAAAATAATGAATCTTCCTCACATTATGGTCGTAGTCGCAATGAGTATCTCTCATCTAAACAGATATCATCTCTCTCCATGGAAAAATGGGAATTCCTTGATAGAAATATTTCGAGGGAAAACCTTGAATGTTAATAAAAGCTTGGAAGAATTTCAAAAGAATCAATTGATAGAAATTTTACAGAAACATTTTTCTGCTTTTGCATGGGAATAAATTGACATGAGAGGGATTGATCCTAAAACTTGCATACATAAAATCTACATTGAATAGAATGCAAGACCGATTAGACAACCTCAATGGAGAATGAACCCAAATTTAAAAGAAATTGTTAAGGAGGAGTTGTAGAAATTGTTAAATGTAAATTTCATCTATCCGATATCCAACTGTCATGGGTTTCACCCCTAGTAATCGTTCCTAAGAAAAATGGAAAATGGAGAATATGCATTGATTACAGGGAACTAAATAAAGCAACATTAAAGGACCACTTTCCACTACCATTTATAGATCAGGTCTTACAGACATTAGCAGGAAAAAAATATTTTTCCTTCTTGGACGGGTTCAGTGGATATAACCAGATTCAGGTAGCCCTGAAGATCAAGATAAAACCACATTTACCTGTCCATGGGGAAATTATGCTTACCGAGTACTTCCCTTTGGATTATGCAATGCTCCAACAACATTCCAAAGAGAAATCCTCATAATTTTCTTTGATCTTATTATTAGTGCCAAGTTCTCAAAAAGATGTTAGAATTTATCTTGGTTTTACTGGATATTATAGAAGATTCATAGAAAACTTCACAAAAATTTCATCCCCACTTTTTAAATTGCTCACCAAGGACTGTGAATTCAATTGGGATTCTGAATGTCAAGCTGCCTTTGAAACTTTGAAAAAGAGAATTTATGAAGCACCTATCTTAAAAGGACCTAATTGGAAATTGCCTTTCCATATCTCAACTGATGCTTCAGATTTATCCTTAGGAGCTATGTTGGGACAGAAATATCTTACTCCTTATGCAATCTATTATACTAGTAAAAATTTAACTCCTGCAGAGTTAAATTATACTGTAATTGAAAATGAGTTTTTAGCTGTAGTTCATGCCATTAACAAATTCAAACATTACATAACTGTCTATGAAACTTTTGTTCACATAGACCATTCTACCATTAGATACCTAATGAATAATCCAGTCACTAATGGAAAAATAACCAGATGGCTCTTACTGTTACAAGAATTCAACATAACCATTCTAGATTGGCCAGGAACACATAACACAATTGCCGACTTTTTATGTAGAATACAAAATGAAAATAATGATCAACCCGTAGAGGATAAATTTCCTGATGAATATATTAGTGCAGTATCTACTAAATCACCTCGGTATGCAGATATTGCTAACTATTTAGCTACAGGAAAAATTCCATTTCATTGATCTCCTAGAGAAAAGAGAAGAATAGTCCACAATAGCACATCTTATTCATGGATAAATGAAGAGTTATACAAGATGGGACGAGACCTCATCATCAGAAGATGTGTTCGAGAGGATGAAATACTAGAAATACTTAAAGCTTGCCACGATGAGCCATGTGAGGGACATTTTTCTGACAGAAGGGCTGCTTACAAAATCTTGCTTTTAGGATATTATTGGCCTTCCATTTTCAGGGACACTAAGGAATATGTTAAAATATGTGACAGTTGTCAGAGAATGGGAAAACCCACTCTTTCAAATGAAATGCCACTGCAACCACAGGTACTCATCGAACCATTTGAGAAGTGGGAATTATATTTTATTGGACAAATTAGCCCACCTTCAAAGCAAAAGAAGTATATTTTGGTATGTACTGATTATGTCACTAAATGGGTAGAAGCTAAAGCACTTCCTTTTGCTACTGAAAATTCTGTAGTTTCATTTCTTTTTGACGATATTTTTACTCGTTTTGGTGTTCCAAGAGAAATTGCAACAGATCAAGGAAGACAGTTCACATCCAGATTAGTGTAGAAGCTTGTGGATCAATACAAAATCAAACATCGAAAGTCCACTCCATACCATCCACAAGCCAATGAACAAGTTGAGTCCACAAATAAGGTAATTGAAGCAATCCTCACCAAGATTGTACATCTACATAGAAAGGAATGGGTGGAAAAGCTTCCAGTAGCTTTATGGGCCTACAAAACTATATGGAGAAATAATACGAGACATACTCCATATGAACTTGTTTATGGGAAGCAAGTATTACTTCTGATAGAGTTCTAGATCCAGACCTATAAGACAACAGTCTAGTTAGATCTTATTATCAGAATCACAACAATAAAGGATGAGACAACTAAATGAGCTTGATGAAATCAGACAAGAAGCCCTTCAAATAACTAGTCTAGTTCAACAACAGAGATCTAGATGGCATGATAAGTATATTAAAGAAATGAAATTTCATCCAGGAGATTGGGCATTACTCTTTGATTGAAATTTCAAGAATTTTCAAGGGAAATTCAAAACCCACTAGCTTGGACCTTATGAAGTTGAAAGTGTTTTTGACAATGGTGCAGTTAGAATTAGGACTATTGATGAAGAGAAAATTCCTCTATTAGTAAATGGACATCGATTCAGATTGTACCAGAAGCCATTGACAAAAGAAGAATTTGTTGAAATGTTCCATGATAATTCAGAACTGAAGATGGTCAAGAAGAATTCTTCTTCTTTTCCACCTTAGAAATTTTTACTCAGTATTACTTTCTAAAAAAATAAAATAAAATAATAAGTAAATTATATGTATATATATGCAATAATAATAAAAATAAAAAACAATAAAAAGAAAAAAAAGAAAGAAGGTATAAACATGAAAAACAACAAGCTGTTGGCAGGTTTATACATAAAATTTCGAGTGAAAACCAATTTTTGTTGGCACTTCAATTTTTCCTTTCAAAAAGAAAATAACAAAGTTCCGTTATTAAATTTTATTTCTCAGCTATAGAATCAACAAGTTTCCGCAACTCAGACAAGTTTCTGTAGCTAAGACAAGTTTCTGTAGCCTAATAATTTCTTTTTGAAGCCTACAAGGACACTTGGTGATTTGAATTCAAGGACAATTGACAAAGCAAAGTACCTGCAAGAGATCTCAGAACAACAAACAAGGTTAGCAAAGTGGATCACAGGTATGTGCTACTTTAATTTAGCAATAGGGATTGATATATTGCATATATGACTAAGAAGACATAGTACTATCGAAAATTAAAACGAAATCATTACAACTTAAGGGTGATGGTCACCTAACAAAACATCATAATCCACCACTTAAAAGTCATGTCACATCCTCATTCTAAATCTGCTGAAGTAATCACCAAATCATCATTTTAAATGTGCCCCAACGGTCCGATTCATTCCTATAACCCTTATTATAATCCACCTGTTCTTACACTTCTATGAACTTTCATAGCCACTATGTCCTTCCTCCACTTAGAAAAACCATACCAACACCATTCTCTTGTCAAGGTAACCAGTGTTTGAGGAAAATCATTCTCCATAACGAGGATCATTGTTCGAACCGAGCTACCAGGGAAGAAATTCTTGGAGGGATATCCTCAAACTAAAGCTCTGCTGCAAAAGAAACAATGGTTGCAGTTCATTGAAAAATTCAACGGTTTTCATAGGGAAGTGAAAAAGACATTTGCATGGTTGTTTGATGGAACTAAAGCTGAAATAGGAGACATTAAGATCACCATAATGGAGTACATGATCGAGGAAGCTACTGAATTACCAAGGAGCGTGGAAAAATGGTTCAAGAACATGGGAATTAATGGGGAAGATTGGAAGGTTTTCGTAGGGAATGTAAACCCCTTCTTAAATTATTTCATTTATATAATTACTAATATAAACCCCTTCTTAAATTATTTCATTTATATAATTAAACCCTTCTTAAATTATTTCATTTATATAATGGTCATTACTATCTTCCTTGAAATAATCATTTTGACTTTTTGACTGTCCCTAAGTCAAAGCTATCCGTTAATCTAGATATCTGTTGGAGGCCCTGCTCAGACTATTTAACATGCAAAGCTGGATTTGTTTTCTTCAACTTGTCCTGACGATGAGCCACACTTGCTGGCTCGAAACGCGTCGACAAAGGTCTTTCTATATGTGATTTACGCCGAAGCTCTTCTTATAACTATTATGGATCACAGAAGTCTCAATTCAACAATTGGAAGGTCTTCCTGAAAAATCCAAATATGGACACCACTGTCTTCAAGAAAGGTATTCCCAGCACAACCCTTAAGAGTAAATGGAGAAATTTATTGCTTATACTTCAAAAATCTGTCACTTGTGAGGGTTAGTTTGGGTATATGTATTTTTACTATGCTAGGATGATGATGCATTTTCTTGAAGATCACCAGATGAATCTTCCTTATTTTCTCTTACATAGTCTCAAGAAAATGTCCACAAACGTTCAAAAGAGAATTCAGTTTATAGAAAATACCATGTGTCATCATGGCTTGATAAAGATATTGGTTGAGTTCCATCTTCAGAGTATAGGGGACAACTGGGAAGGTTTTCTGGTGAGGAACCATTTTGAAGAAAGATCCCTAGAACAAGCCAACAACAGTAGGACCCTCAGAGGAAGGAAGAGAACAATAGAAGTAATAAAAGAGAAAGAACCCCAGTCTCACCCAAAATTATTAGAAGAAGAGCTTCCCATAGTGGATATTTTGCAGAGAATGAAAAAGGGAAACCTTAGAAGGAAGAAAGTTAGCAAAAGAGCAAAGGAAATACCACAAACTAGGACCCTTCCTCAAGAAGAAAAAATAGAAACTAAAAGGAGGAAAGTACAGGGATTACAAACCTCAGGGCTAAGGAGAAGTACAAGGTTGAGCACAATGCAACAGGCAGTCTCAACATCTACATAATACATTGATCTCGAGGAAAGAGAGCCAACTGAAAATGAACCAACTGAAAACGAGCCAACTGAAAACCTTGAAAGTTCTCCAAAAGGATCACCAAAATCATCACCGAGAGTGTCACCACCACCTTGCAGCTCACCTCTAAGAAGCCCAGTGCATAGTTTGGGTGTTGACCTTGTTCAACAAGAGATTTATGACTATATAGAGTCATTGGAAAGAAAAGATACAACAACTAAAGAAACAATTCAAAGTCCTGGAGAAGGGAGCAATCAATTAAATGAACCACAAGAACCTTCATCCTCAAACATTTTAAAGCCAGATATTTTTGAGTTGGAAACATTGAACAAATATCTCAAGAATGAGAATTAAGCATTGAAGGCACAAAGTGAGATTCAGATTGCAAAAAGTGACAATCTCATCCTTCATTTGAGTTTGTGGTATAAAAAGAACAAAACGCTGAAGAAGGAAAACAGGACAATGCAAAGAGAAATTATCAGCTTAAAATACAAAATTCTTATGAGAAAACCAAGGATGCTAGTAGCTACCAGAAAGAAGAAGAAAGTGAATCTTGGAGGTGATGATCAGAAGGCACAAGTGACTAACAATGATGAAGTGTATGAGGACATACAAAACCTCCAACATGGGGGAATGTAGAGTCCAAATATTGTCTTACCTTGACATCCCGTTTTGCCTATATTTCCTCTCTTTTCCTATACTTATCACCTAAATAATGCAATAGACACAAGGTTTTGTTAAAGGTAAGCAATTATATGTCTTATTCTTCATGTTTTTCTATATACCCTATTATTTTGTTAAAGAATGCATTTGGCTATGAAATTAGTCTGTTTCTGCAGCTAATCCAGATTTCTGCAGCTGCCTCCATTGTTTGCAAGGTTCAAAAGCTCTAGCTTAGCGAAGAAAGATATGGATGGATAAGGAATGGTCCCCTCGTGGATTCCTTCCTATTCCCTCGAACCAATTCATCAAGATGATCGCACGATATCACGGTCAAACCCCAAAGTCAACTACAAGATTGTCACCAGGACAAATTCCAAGTTTCAACGAAATCTTATCGATTTGCTTTCGGAATATAAAATCGATTGCTTAGTGATATAGTTTGATTGAAATAAAGATATTTAGGCTTGAATGGTCATACTGTTATGTTGAAGACTTATTATAAAAAAACTATGGCCACACTGTGTTTTGGGTGTGCGCTAGATGATGCAATTTTTTAGAACAATTTGTGAAGTTTCGTTTTGCAAGTAATAGACTTGGTTTTATGTTTGTATGCATTGCGTTGATTGGAGATTGTTGACTGATTCATGGAGGGACCCTACGACCAGTAACATGTCTTTAACCAATTGCAATTAGATTTATTTCATTACTTGAATACTCTGTTTTGTGTGAAGAAACACAATATGATGAGTTCGCCAGTGAATCGTTATATGCATGAGAAATTTCCTTTGCTTTATACCTAGTTTAACTCTGCTATTTGATTTGGTTTTTATCTGGTACAATGTGGCTATGTCATTTGCTTTTTATCTAGTGTAGTCCAACTGTGTTTACTTCATAGCATAGTTGTTGTTCAGAATGTCTTGTTTGGATGAAATTGAATAAGAAAAAGAGTGGGAGTCTTCTCCTTATCAATTGAATTCAGACAATATTCCTTTACAATTTGATAGAATAGATTTATTTTGCACTTAGTAAATTAGAGCTGCAACATAAAATTTCAAGACAAAAATCCAAAATAGTCTGACACAAGTAAAATCTAGAATCACTCTCATATCATCCATAAATTGATTCAATAGAGAATAACTCCTAAGAAATTAGCTGATAACTTTAGGGATTGAGACACTAATATAATTAATGACACCATCTCCATAGTAATCTTAAGTTTAGATCCTAACAAAAACATAACAACATAAGATATAACTTCTAGAACATATAGTGCACCTGTACTTCATCAGTATACCTACACTGGTTGATAATTTATGATTGACAATTTAAAGACATTAAATTGGCCAAACAAGGACAAAAAAAATCTAGCACAAGCTAAATTTCCTTTTAGCCCAAACAAAAACATGTTAGCAATAACAATATTGCAAGGTAAAATAAAATCTAACATGCGTTAGATTTCCTTTTAGCACAAACAAAAGCACATAACAACATTATATCCTGAGAAATATAGCAAGTGCTAGATTTATGTCGACCACAAATACAAGCATGTTGCCAACAACAACATTGTAGAGTATAAGAAATCTAACCTGTGCTAAATTTTCTTCCAACACTAACAAAAGCACATTTCAATTTGAAAGAAATCTAACGTGTGCAATATTTCCTTCTAGCACAAACACAAGCACATAACAACATTTTAGGACAAAAGAAGTCTAGTGCATGCTAGATTCATTTCTATCATAAACAAAAGCACATTGCAAGTTGAAGGAAACATAACACATGCTAGATTCCTTATAGTACAAGCAACCATATTTCCAACAACAACATTACATTGTGAAATAAATCTAGTGCATGCAAGATTTCCTTCTAGCCCAAAGATAAGCACATCACTAATAACAACATTGCAAGGTGAAAGAAATCTAATGTGTTAGACTTCCTTCTAGTATAAATACAAGAAGACAAAAACATTGTAAGGTGAAAGAATTCTAGCGCATGATAGATTTACTTCTAGCACGAACACAACCATGTTGACAACAACAACATTACAGGGAAGGAAATCTAGCCGCATGCTAGATTTCCTTCTACACAAACACAAGCACATTACAAGATGAAATAAATCTAACCTGTGCTAGATTTCCTTCTTGCACAAACACAAGAACATAGCAACATTGTAGGGTTAAAGAAATATAACACACACTAAATTTACTTCTAGCACAAATTGAAGCATATTGCCAATAACAACATTGCATTAAAAGAAATATAACATGTGCTAAATTTCCTTCTAACACAATCACATGCAAAATTCCAATAACAACATTGCAAGGTCAAATAATTCTAGCATATTTCCTTCTAGCACAAACGACCAATTTTCCAACCAGAACATTGCATTGTGAAAGAAATCTAGTGCATGCTAAATTTCCTTCTAGCTCAAACACAAGCACATAAAAACAATGTAAGGTGAAACAAATCTAGCATGTGCTATATTTACTTTTAGCAAAAACGCAAGCCTATTGACAACAACAACATTATCAAGCAAAAGAAACCGGACACATGCTAGATTTCATTTTATCAATAAATACAAGTGCATTGCTAATAGCAACATTGTAAAATGAAAGAAATCTAACGAGTACTAGATTTCCTCTAGCACAAATAAGCACATAGCAACATTATATCTTCAAACGAATCTAGTTCTTATTACACTTACTTCTAACACAAGCACGAGTATGTTTCCAACAACACCATAGGGCAAAAGAAATCTAGAATGTGCTATATTTTCTTCTAGCGCAACCACAAGCACATAACAAAATTGTAGGATTAAAGAAATTCAACACATGTTAGATTTATTTTTAGCAAAAACACAATTATATTGCCAACAACAAAATTGCAAGGTAAAATTAATTTAGCACATGATAGATTTTCTTCTATCGCAAATATAAACACCTTATCAATAACAACATTGCAAGGTACAATAAGTCTAACGTGTGCTAGATTTCCTTCTAGCACAAATACATGAACATAACAACATTACATGCTAAAAGAATTCTAGCACATGTTAGATCTACTTCTAGAACAAAAACATGCATATTGTGAACAACAATATTATAGGCCAAAGGAAGTCTACCACATGCTTGATTTTACTTTATCAGAAATAGAAAATAAATTGCCAATAGCAACGTTGCAAGGTGAAAGAAATATAACATATGCTAGATTTACTTTTAGCACAAACACAAACAAATTTCCAACAACAATATTGTAGATCAAAAAACATCTAGTGCATGCTACATTTTATTCTATCACAAACACAAACACATTGCCAACAATAACATTACAAGGCAAAGGAAATGTAACACATGGTAATCTATTTCTAGCACAAAAAACAAATTTCCCATAACAACATCGCATTCTGGAAGACATAGCACAAGCTAGGTTTCATTTTAGCACAAGCATAAGCACTATCAATAAGAATATCACAAGGTGAAAAAAATTAACAAGTGCTAAATCTTCTTTTAGCACAAACATAGTCACATAACAACATTGCATCACAACAAAAATCAAGCACACACTAGATTTATTTTTTGCACAAACACAAACATGTTGCTGATAACACCATTGCATGGTGATCTAACCCATGCTAGATTTTCCTATAGAAAAAACACAAGCACATAACAACATGGTAGGGTGAAAGAAACCTAGCTTGTGTTAGATTTTCTTTTAACACAAACACAAGTATAATTCCAACAACAATATTCAGGGAAAAACAAATCTACCATTTGCTAGATTTTATTCTATAATAGATACAAGCACATTGCAATAGCAACATTGCAAGGTGAAATAAATCTAGCATGTGTTAGATTTACTTTAGCAGAAAGACAAGCATATTGTCAACAACAAAGGTGCATGCCAAAGAAAACTTGCACTTGTTAAATTTTCTTCTAGCACAAACAAAAACACATTGGAAATAATAACATTACAAGGGGAAGGAAATATAATGTGTGTTACATTTCCTTTTAGCACAAACAACCAAGTTGCCAACAACAATATTACACTGTGGAAAAAATCCAATGCGTGTTAGGTTTCGTTCTAGCACAATCACAAACACATTATCAATAACAACATTGCAAGGTGAAATAAATTTGATGTTTGCTCACAAAAAACACATAAGAACATTTCAGGGTGACATAAATGTAGCACATGTTATATTTACCTCTAGAACAAACACAAACATAACACCAACAAAATTACACCAAAAAAAATGGAGAAATTATAGATTCCCTTTTAGATTAAACACAAGCACGTTGCTAATAACAAAATTGCAAGGTGAATGAAATATAACATGTGTTAGATTTAATTCTAACATAAACAAAAACACATAACAACATTATACAGTGAAATAAATCTAGTGTGCCAGATTTAATTTTGGCACAAACACAAGCTTGTTGCCAACAACAAAATTGTAGGGCAAAACAAATCCAGTGCCTACTAGATTTTCTTCCAGCACAAATACAAGCATGTTGCAAGATGAAATAATCTAAAGTGTGCTATATTTATTTTTACCACAAACACAAGTACATAACAACATTGTATGGTTAAAGAAATATAGTGCATGCTAGATTTATTTCTAGCAAAAAAAAACATATTTCCAACAAGAACATTACAAGGCAAAAGAAATCTAGGGAAGTCAAACACAAGCACATTGGAAACAATAACATTTCAAGATGAAAGACAGATAACATATGTTAGATTTTCATCTAGAACAAACATAAGAACATAGCATTGCATGGGGAAGGAAATCTATCATTTGTTAGATTTACTTCTAGCACAAACAAAATAATATTGCTAACAATAATATTGCAAGGCAAAGAAATTTATTGTGTGCTATATTTTTTTCTAAAAAAAGGCAAATTGTCAATAACAACATTGCAAAGCGGAAGAAATCTAACTTGTTTTAGATTTACTTCTAGTACAAACAAAATCATGTTGCCAACAACAAAATTGTAAGTCAAAAGAAATCTAACATGTGCTAGATTTACTTTTAGCAAAAACAAAAGCATGTTGCCAATAATAACATTGCATTGTGAAGGAAATATAACATGTTCTATATTTTCTTCAAGCATAAATAACTAAATTGTCAATAACAACCTTGTATTTTGAAATAAATCTAGCACATTCTAAATTTCCTTCTAACATAAATGCAAGCACATTATCAATAAAAAAGTTGCAAGTTCAAAGAAATATAACACACGCTAAATGTCATACTAGCATAAACACAAGCACATAACAACATTGTTGGGTGAAAAAAATCTAGTGTGTGCTAGATTTAATTCTAGCAAAAACACAAATACATTTCCAACAACAACATTGCAAGGGAAAATAAAACTAGCACATGCTATATTTCCTTCTAACACAAACACAAGAACATTTCGAAAACAATATTGAAAAGTGACAGAAATATAGTGCATGCTAAATTTCCTTCTAACACAAACACAAACACATACAAATATTGTAGAGTGAAAAAAAAATTAATGTATGCGAGATTTACTTTTAGTGCAAAGACAAGCATGTTGCCAACAACACAATGCAGGGAAAAAGAAATATAATGGATGCTAGATTTCCTTCTAGCACAAACACAAGCACATCACAACATTGTAGGCTTAAATAAATCTAATACATGCTAATTTTACTTATAGCACATACACAAACATATTACTAACAACAATATTATATGGTAAAAGAAATCTAGCACCCACTAGATTTCATTTTAGCACAAACAAATCCACATTGTTAACAACAATATTACAAGGTGAAAGAAATCTAATATGTGCTATATTTCCTTTTAGCACAAATAGAATCACATAACAACATTGCAGAGAGATAAATCTAGCACATGCTAGATTTACTTCTAGCACAAACACAAGCATATTGCCAAGAATAATATTTCACAGAAAATAAAAATAAAAATCTCTAGCATGTTAAATTTACTTTTATCACAAGCCATAACACATTTCTAAAAACAATATTGCAAGGTGAAATAAATGTAATACATGCTAGATTCACTTCTAGCACAAACACAAGTCTATTGCCAATAACAACATCATAGGCCAATGAAATCTAATATATGCTAGATTTCCTTCTAGCACAAACACAAGCACATTGATAATAACAACATTGCAAGGTGAAGGAAATCTAATTCATGCTATATTTCCTTATAGTAAAAACAACCGAATTTTCATAAAATTATAGCAAGAGGGAAGTGTTAATGGCCTTGAGAAAACCAAGTTTTGATTATCTTTCAGCACAGGGGAAACCCTATATTTTTCTCTTGCTATACTCCTATGTGATTTACATCAAATTGTCTCAATATCATGTAAAATAAATGAATCAATCATATAAGAGATGGAAATCATCTCTTAACCCTCGTAAGAACATGTTAAAGTTGAAAAATACATTATTGAGGGTAGAAGAAAATATTAGATGTGTTAGGGTCCTATAAATTATAGGATCTCAAGGTGATTGAGTATTTTGTATTTGTAATTTCATATTGTACATAGATTTCAATATTCAAATGATTTCCAAAAAAATGAAAAAGGAAAATGAAAAGAGGGTATGTTAAAAAATAAATAAGAAAAAAAGGAAATAAGAACCCCCAAAAGAAAACATAGAAAATAACACTGAAAGTGTTGCAAGTCTAAGTGCTACTACTGATAAGTTAATTCTTTAGGTTTATTTTCAAATAAGGTTGTGTGCAAATTGTTTTTGAATGCCACAATGAGTAGAATTTTGTTCAAATCATACAGTTTAATCATGATGAACACATTTAAATTTCTGTTCAATAGGTTAGTGAACAAAGGTTTACCAAACAATTTAATCTTGGTAAATCAATAGCTAGGTAGAAATAAATTTGATTCAACAGTTTAATCCAAAGTTCTGTTCTGCAAATCCCAAGTCCCCTCTACACACTGTAAGCCTGTACCATCCAAATTTCACTAGTGTTCTCAATTTATCCAATCATGCATCCGAAAGACAAGGGAAAAGAGGAACCTGTGAGTCCTCTGATCCACCCTCCCATCGATTTTCACCACATTCCTTTGGCAGACAAAGACTTGAAATTCATGAAACCCTCTGTGAATTTGATCTTTTTGAAATGTACTGCTAGCTTGAGGACACATTTATAGATAGATTTGATGATATTCAACTGTGTGAATCCAATTTGCCCCACTATACCTTTCCTCGTACCCACGACACCCCTGAATTCTTCTGGAAGTGTTATGCTTGCTATTTACCTAGCCAAACAACTATTATTGCTCCTACTGGAGAAATTTTGTTTAGTATCACTCCCCAAGCTATAGACCAAATGATGCAAGCTACTTCAACAGAGAATGCCACCCCTTTTTCCATGAAGCACTTGTTGAATTATATCAAAAACTGGACTTTTCTAAAAGAGCCAAAACCCTTGAGCTTTTCTTGACTTAAGATGCCCCATTGCCCATGAAAAATCCTCCCTATCCATCCTCCATTTTCCCTGAGAGAGCCAAGTAAATCATCACAGTCATCTCCTACCTGCTTGGCTATTACTTAGATCAGTGGGTAGACGAGGAAATCATAGGATTTATTTCCATTTTCTCTACAGATTCCAAGGCTTAAATCTTGTTCAACTTTAGCCAATTTCTTGTAGATTCTGTCCATGAACAATTTATCAAATTCCAAAATGAGGAAGTGTTTAAATATGCTTCTGTGTTAGTGTATATGTTTTTATATTTTCAGGGAGACAGCCTCAAGCTTACTTTGAAAAAATTGAATGAAGAAGGAAATCAACAATCATTCGTCTTCTGGACTATGCCGGTGATGAAGGAACAAAAGGAATATTCATACAAAGAATTCATAGAGATTTTTGTACATCTAACGCTCAATCTCCTAAGCAGCAGGTCAGAGCCAAGAATCAATGAAGAGATCAAAAATATCTTGCAATTATCAGACCAAGTCCAAACATGGGATTGGTACCTTTATCAGAATTACACAGAGCTAAGGATATTTGGGTGTGAAATTGCCCCTTACAAGCTGCCAAAATTCCTCCCAATGAGGATTTTTGCCTTAGAATACATTAGGCAAATGCTTAATATGGATGAGATTCGCTTTGTAGCTGCCAATAAGAAATCCCAATTCAAAATCAAAACACAAATAGGGCCTTTTATTTGTAATAGCAGGGGAAGAGGCAGAAAAACTGTTGAAAGAAATTCAATTCAGCCTCAGTTTCACCTGGTCATATGATCCATTAGGGGTCATATCCAAGTTGAGGGTAGAAAACAAATCCGCTGCTTATTTTCACACAGTTAGACCAGAGATTGAAAGATGTAAAAACCAGCTATAATGGACTAAGAACACTCTACAAGAGACAAAAAAGTAGTTGGTGTCATCTTCAACAGTACATAATCCTATCACAAAGGCGAAAACAACAAAGAGGAACAAAGAAGAAGAGTCACCTTCAATGACTGAGATTTACAATGAAGGCTTCAAAATTATGTACAGGAAGAAGGCCATGTTACATTCCAAACTAGGCCTAAATAAGGATTCAGAGCAAGAGAATATCATCACCACTAAAGAGGCACTTGTTTCCTCATTAGTGGGTGATCAGACTACACTTTCTCCCACTACCTCGACAACTTCACAAGATCAGCAGTAGGTTATGCAAACTAGCACATCTACTACAGAGGAGACATAAAAGAGTATATTTGATATATTAAAGGAGATTAAAGTAAGAAATGAGCCCTTGAAGATCAATACATACAATCAGTTCTAGAAGTAGACTTCCAGTTCTCAAAGTAGGTTGCTGTCCGCTTTTTTCAGAGAAAGGAAAAATGAAAATGGCCTTCCTCCAAGCACAGATTCCCCAACCCAAGGAAACATCAGATTACAAGAAGACTTCATTTGAATTTGATGTGAAAGACATACATCCCATTGACCAAATGGAGATGCACAAGCAGACTGGACAAATGATTTCATCCACTCTCACTAACACTGCTATGAGTTTGTCTAAATTGCAGGTTACATTAGCCAATGTTCAATCACAATTGAAGATGGAGAAGGTCTCTGCACTTGGAAAAGACACAAGGATCAAAGCTTTGGAGGACTTGGTGATCAAAGTATGTTATGATCCTGCAAATATTAATGCTGTAGAAGAGTTTGTAAGGAAAAATATCACATACATATCAACATTAAGGAAAAAATTAAAATTACCAGCCACATAAGATCCTCTGGCCAAGGACATTGAAGAAACATAATCACAGAAGGCAGACATGATGAAGCTCATCATGGAGTAGAGTGCACAATTGAAACAAATGGAGACAGATATGGAAAATATAATCAAAGAAAAGTAGCAAGCTGCCAAAATGGCTATTGTCCCTTTGGAAGCACTGCCTATCACAACAATTCCTACAGCTACATCTTCTACGACAAACACAGGGGTTGCTGCAGATCAGTTGGCAAGTGCAGTGTAGAACATGTCTCTACAAAATTAAGAAATCAAAACATTGCAGGCTCAAGTCAATCTTCTACAAGACCAGAAGACAAAGACTAAAACTTTTCATGCAAAAAAGCTAGAGAGAGCTCAAAACCAGATAGAAGTATGGAGGAAATCAACAACTAAGTCCTCTATTGGCCACACACTGGCCCAAGTTAAGGAAATTATGTGGAACAATATTATTGAAGCAATGGATGAAATATGGCCTTGTATCCATATTATATTTGAGAAGAAAGAGCTGATGGAGAAAGCCAAGCAAGCCATTTCCACTATTACCACTGAATTGGGAGAAATCCCTACCACTGCCAACCACATCATCAAATTTCTCAACTCCAAAAACAAATATGAGCTGGATGATTTGGGAGTAGATGACAGAACATACAATATTAGAAGTAAAGAAAGTTCTGACAAAGAAGAACTTGGTTGTGCAACTGACAGAGAAATGTTACACTTTGGAGGTAGCAGTTAATAGGTTTTTGACTAGAATAGAAGCATTAAATAAGAAGGGCCTGCCTTCTTTATTTGTGATCAATGGCAAAATGATGACCATGGAAGATTATATGAAGAAGCTGAAAGACATTGCAAAGGATACGGCCAAGTCTTCCCACATTAAAGGTGCTATGACATGGAGAGATTCTTATGAAGCTATCAGCAACATGAGTTTCATCCAACATGAGATAAAGCATATTTTTGTAGTAAAACCCACATTTTCTCGGTATACCGAGGTAGATGAGATCTATCACAAGGCAACAAAAATTACTATTCCAGATGAGGAGTAGTGGGATAAATTATGTGAATACCAGGATTAAAGAAAGGCCCAGCCTCACCAGCGCAACACCCAAATAGTGGCCACTCAGCAACTATTCTCCACCAAAGCAGTGCCAGATGTCCAGATCACTTCACCAAATTCACCTCTTTTGGTCACATTATTTCATTTCTGTTAGTTTGAAGTTAATAATAGAATGCCATGTCAATGAGACATTAATTGTAATATTTTTTGAAAATTATGTTTAAATACTTCATTCAGTCGAAGTATTGAGGGTCGATTCCTGATCATTATAACTCTTTTTATCAAGCAATGTAATTTTTCGACGTTACTGGAGCACCATTAATACAAAGACTTTTCATAGGATTCTTGTGTTGCGATTTATTGGTGATGTTTTTCTTATTGTAACTATTGTTTCCAATGTTATTCTATATATGTTTATCATCTGAAATCTAATTGTAAAACAGGAGATGTGAAAAATAAGATATATTATTGAGCACCTTATTTGGACTGTTTTTACAATCTGTATGTTTTCTTCTGAAGTCTGATTGAAAAATTCTTAAATGCTTTTCAATCACTATCGAAACAAACTTTTCTCCACTTCATAATTCAATTTAGAAATATCTAGTAAATGTAACTAGCTTGCCCTGTGATTACTCTTTTAAACATTTGGTGCAACATCCAGCTTAATTTGACTCCATATCCCAATGGAAAGAAAGAAATTTGATCAGATCAACCAACCAAACCAATGAAACAAATTCAAACAAACAACCAAGAATAATCATAACTAGCCTAAAATAAACTTAAAAACCAAGCTAAATCATAAAGAGAGATCCCTCTCTGAAGCTGGTAGGGCTAGATCCCAGCTTCAAAGGTGGTTTGATGTTGTCCAATATATTTACTCCCTCAAACTCAAAAATATAGAACAATAACATTGTGGCGACCATACTAGGGATTTGAAAATTTCAGGTTCCTAAGAAAAGCATATCAAATTCTAGATCTGATTACTGATGGTGGACAATGATCAGACACAAGAAGGTTGTATCATTCACCTGGCGACTCCATGTTTCAAGAATTCGGAGCTCAAAGTTTGCATGGTGACTCCCTTATCAAAGAATCCAGAATTGTAAAGAACTTATGGTGACTCCATTTCATTGTTGATTGTTTTCAAAATGAGTTCAAGAATACAATGCAGGTATGCTCCTATGGACAGATCAAGAATTCCAGGTTTTCCAAATCCCATGCCCAACAGTGATTGGTTAATTTATCTTCCATTGTTTAAAGATAAAAAAGGAGATGATGCTGTTGTACATTTATTGAGGTTTCATATGCACATCTATAAGCTTAAAGTCAAATTTCATGAAGATTGTCTTATGAAATTTTTTATGGCAACTTTGGAGGAAACGACTAGATCTTGGTATGAAAATCTGCCTGCTGCTAGTATATGTTCGTTAAGCATTTTCATACTATTTTTTGTGAGAAATACATAGAGGATTATCCATATTTGTTGCTGATTCAAAACTACTGTGATCAAATTTAAAAGTTTTATTCAATATCTAGAAGATTACTATGATGATGATCAATTCACAAATGGTGAAATACCACAGGCTTTAGAGGGAAATCCTTTTCAACATTATGAACAAAAAGTAGAAGTCTTGCTTGAATTGTCTTCCCCTTAGGAAGAAACAGAGGATGTATGTTGTATATATGTTCATGAAGATTCCCCACAGGAAATATTTTTTGCAGCACCACAACAAACTAATCAGCCAGAGGTAAAGGAAGAAATACGACAGCCTGAACCCGATCAAGGAGAGGACAATAGTGAAAATCAGCAGGATATTTTAGATACCATGGATGAACACATTAACACTGTGGTTGTCTCAATTGTAGAAGATCAAATTAAAGAACAAATTCTTTGTACTTATCATCAAGTAAAGGTAATTGAGCATATTGTTGAACATTCATTTGTTGATTTACAACAGTCTTGTGATCCGAAAGAAGAACCATTAGAGCTTAATTCTCTTGATCCACAAGAACAATTTCAACAAGTAGTGTTTTCTTCAGTGATTAAAGACCAATCAGGTTTGCATGATGAAGATCTTTTCTCCAATTCTCTTTCATGATTAAAGACCAATCAGGTTTGCATGATGAATATCTTGTCTCCAATTCTCTTTCATGCTATATCTTGTCTCAAGTTACAACCCTTGAAGAAGATAATAAAAGTTCTCAATCATTAGTTTCTTCCTTGGATGTTAATGAAGAAAGGAAAAATGTTGATGCAAGTCATATTCCTTCACTTGAAATTAATGAGCGTTTGCTACCACCTTGTAAGATTTTGTGTGACCAAGCAAATGATAAGGATTTTCTTGATGCATATGATATTGCTGCCATATTTGAGGAAATTCAAGAGCATTCAGAAAACTTGACTACAATGGATAATAACAAGGAAAAATAGTTTTCTCCCATTCTATTTGAAGAGAATCAGTTTCAACACATAAGTAAAACAACAATTTGGAATGAGGTTTGTTTTCCTGTTTCAAATCATCCTCAAGATATTATGTTGCATGTTTTCCATGATCCTTTGGTTAGTTTATTGCAGTCATTGGTGAATGGAGAATTTTCCAGATTCACCAATGCAGCTATTGGATCCAATGGAAAAGTTAAGTCGCCATTTTCTGAATTTATTTTTTCGCCTAAAGAAGTGGAATGCAAACTTCAGTTAAGTATCCATTTTCTTGAATGGTTGCATTGGATGTTTGTTATCACTTGATATGGCAGTCATTTTATCAGATTAGAGTAGGTAGAAATGTGCAAATAAGCTCAGTACTTAGAGCATTTTTCCAAGAATCCTTTCAAGTTTCAGTTTCATTTCAGTGTGTTTCAGATTTCAGTTTGTAGAAAAGGTTTGATTTTAGTTTGAGATTTTTAGTCATATAGATTTTATGGCAGAGCATCTTGCAGATTCAGGATCAGCCCAATGGATCAAGATACTAGTCTACGGTGTTCTTGACACTTCACCAAGAAGTGCCATCCTTAGATGGAGCCACTTTTAGGGTCCTATAATTATTATAGGGTCACTTGATGGTGATTATTATATTTTAGATGTTGTAAATAAAATTCCATATTGTAAATTATTTCCAAAAAAGGTCAAAACCTTAAGAAAAATAAAAAAATATGCTTGAAAGACGAAATGCAGCATTAGAGGATAATTAAGTATGTTTAGATTAAATTAATCACATCATTTAAATGTGATTAAATAAAACTATAATAAAGGCCTTGGTACCATAGTTTGATTTTATTGTAAGGTTGGAAACGACAAAAAGGGATTTTGTCACATGGGGTTAAATGGTTGTAGCTTTCTAGCTCTCCGATCCTCTCGCTCCATAGATCAATGGCTCACAATCCTTTTTGGCTCCCCTTCTCCATCCTAGCTTTACCACCAAGGGGTGGGGGGTCTGAAAAGGTGGTTTTACCCTGCTGGTCCCACGCTATGTGTCTTCCCCTTTGCGTTTCGCACCCCCCTCACGATACCGCCTACCACTCCGACCGCCTCCGAAAATTGGTTACCACCTTCCTGCTTACCACTTTCCTTTCCCACCATCTTTCCCGCGCACTCCTGGTTATGTTACCCTCCATTCCCTGACTGCCATGTCACCTCCCGCATCCACGTCATTCATCTGTCTCATGATTAGTTGAAACTATGCTTTTTCCTATACACCACATTGATTTAAACATGGTTTCCAAACCAATGAGAATGAGTTTTTAGAAATTGAAAGAGGTTTTTGCTGCCAACATCCTCATGTACAAAAACTCTCTCATTTTTCTAACAACTATTATGGTTTGGGATATATAGATGAAGCTTTGCAGACATATTTTCCCAAATTTTCCTATTTATTCATACTTTTGCAGAACATATTGTGGCCAATCAGAGATGACCCTTGAGAAACTGGAGGAGGTTTGTGTTCCTAAGATGCCAAAGTACAATAACCTACTTCATATTTTACACAGATATTACAAAATGAGAGATACATTTACATCGTTACAACCTATTTTTTGCACTGTGCAAAGTCCTGTTTTAGCCACCTTTTTGCAGAGAATATTGGAAACAGTTGGAGCTGAATTTTTGGAATATGAGAGAGGTTTATCTCAAGAACATATTTATCTATAATAATGTCTCTCATGTTTTACAGATCTATTTCGGATTGAGATATACAAAGGGATGGCTGGACTCTATTTTTGTAGAATTTCGGGAGGAAAATGCTCAAGGAGAGTTAGCCACCTCATCAACTAAGAGTTGCAATCAAATTTGAATTTCTTTTATTTTTCAACAGAAATCCATATTGATAGTGCCAAGTAGATGCATTAGTTTTGAATGTCCTACATTTCATTTCTATTTGTGTAAAATAGTTTAGGATATTTGTAAAAAGATGTTGAGATTTTTATGAAGATATTTTAGTTTAGAATTTGTATAAATACTTCATCATTTGAAGTAAGAAAGGGTTGGGACTTGTATAGAGAAAGACTACCATTATTGTAAAGCTGATCATTGAGATTTAGTGGCCATCTGCATTAATACAAAAAAGTTATTTCAGGATTCTTGTGTCATATCTATGTGGTGAAGTGCATCTACTCTTCTTTGTTTATTTTCTCTGTCTATCATGCTTATGTATTCTCTATTCTGAATTAATCAACAAAAACTGTTATAAATAGGATTCGTTACCTAGAGCATCCTATTTTGGCTATTGTTAATTCTAAATGTTTTCCTCTGATATCAAGTTAAAGAATTCTTAACTGCTCTTTAGTTTCAATTGATCCTATTTCTCTTCTTCCACTTCACTTCATTTAAATCTAAGAGATCCAATAGTATGCCTACCTTTCTGTGTTTCACTTAATCTTGATACTTCTGTAAATTGATCACCCCAAGCTCTTATGATCCCATTTCCCAATGGACTTCCCTTGTTGTTCCAACCAAACCAATTCAAAAACCAAACTCTGAGCCCAATAACTAGCCTAAAATTCTAATCAAAACAAAGCTAAATATCATAGAGAGATCCATCTCCGAGTTTAGTAGGGCTAGATCCTAAACTCAAAAGTGGTGTTGATGTTACCTCCATGGTTTTTTCTTCAGCCTTGAAATTACAGAACACTAGTTCATAATTTATTTATTTTTCTGCTTCATCAACTTGTCCTTCTAGGAGAGTCAAAACTTCCATTACCCGTTTAGCTCCTTGTGCTTGTTTCCTCGCTTCTTCTAGTTGAGATTTAAGGGAGGAGAGCTCTTCCATATATTGACCAATTTTTTCTTCAAGTTTGTTCAATTCCTTGTCTCTTTGTTCAAGATGGCTTGACAAAGTGTCTTCCCTTTTCTTTTCTTTATCCAATTGATTTGTCATGTATATGACTTCTTCATGATGCCTTTTCTTTTTTTGATGAAATTCCTCCTTAAGCTTGGTGAGCTCCTCATCTTTTTCTTATACTTGAAGCTTGAAAATGTCAACTTCCTTTCTTGTCTTGTTAAGGTCATGGTCACCATCTTGTGCTTTCATCTTGAGCTCCTCATTTTCCCTTTTGAAACTGTTAATCTCTTCTAGGGTAGGCACAAGTTTTTCCTTGAGATTTTCTTTGAGATCTTCATTTTCTTCATCTTCTAGGTCTTCCCTGGTCTTGATGTCATCATTCTTGTTTTCATCTTCCTTTGTGGGTTCTAGATTTCCTTCTTGCTTCCCATCTTCTTCATGAATAGAAGTCATGGTTAATGCTCCTTTTGAGTGAACATCTTGAAGCTTGTCCCACATACCTTTTGTTGATGAAGAATTCTCCACTTTGGACTTTATAGGATCAGTTAGCCCACTCAAGATTTATTTTAATGTTCTTGCATTATACTCCTTGGATTATCCTTCCACCGTGCTTTCAATAATCATTGATTCCCAAAATTCAAAATATCGAGCCATTAAGAAATTCTTCATTCTTGCCTTCTGTATATCAAATTTTCCTTTGAACAATGGAGCTTTCCCAATTTGATTATCCACTAAGGAGGTTACCTATACGACATGTTTGCAAGTATTCTTTCTTGACTTCGCCATTTGTGTTCTAAGGATCTACCCTCAATCTGTTAGACTTATGAGTGAAGGTACTAGCTCTGATACAAATTGTTGGAAATACTGAGAGGGGGGTGAATCAATATTTCTTTTCAATTGTTATTTTTACATGTTAACATCACTTAAAATTAGAACTCAAAATGAAAAATGATAGAATAATAATTTTATTAATCAATGACGAGGAATCCAATCCTCTTTACAATGAATCATGTATAATAATAATTAGGGCTCCAAACCTAGATGAACACACCAATTTTCAATTCACCAGGCTCCAACCTGTATTTTTCCAAGCATCGATTTGGAATTCACGAGGCTCCAACCTCTAGGGTTCCAACCCTATCTTCCCAAGGCTCCAACCTTGTCACTTTGAGGCACCAACCTCTAGGGCTCCAACCCTATTTCTAGTACAGGCTCCAACCTTGTCTTCTTAAGGACTCCTATCCTCTAGGGCTCTAACCCACAAATTCAATTCGTTAAGATAAGATCACTAGTTCTTCATGGCTCCCAATATCATCTACAATGAGTCCTGACAATATCTTCTTCAACACTGCCTTCTACAAATCACTTCATCAATGACAACCTTATCTTCTTAGAAGGTATCGCCACTGCTCTTCATGTCACCTAAACAAAAAATCCAAGGTTACTCCATGAGGGCTTCAATAAAGCATCATGTCTCCAAGACTTCAATCAATGCTTGGTGATGTCTCAAGGTGTCTTCAATCAATTGCTCAAGTTCTGCACAAGATCTTCCAAACAACTTCAAGTACAAGGACGACTGCAAACTCTTCTTCAAGGCTTCATCAAGATATCTCCAAGGCTATCCTCAAATGTCCTACTAAAAGGTCTTCTTGATTGCCCTAAATTATGCTTCAATAGGTCTATAAGATGCAACTTTCAAGAGTGAAAAACACCTTCCAAAACAAGACAACCTTCTACAAGACCGTTTACACACCTATCTAAAAGGTTGTCTTGTAGTTTGCACTTCTCAAAAGAAATGAATTTTTATAGGTATCTATCCAAGATTACAAACGCTTGAATGTTCAAGGCTCCAAATATGTGATTGTTCTAGATTTCCAATACTCCATTGTCTCTATCCAACGCTTTGCTCCAAACAATGCCTAATACAGGCTTAAGACTGAGCCTCTTCAAATGAGTGTAACAAATAGGTACATGTCTCCACATGTCAAAGAATAGGTGCCCTTTTTTTGGATAGTCCATTATTCATAATCCTTAACCGACCTCCCACAGGTGGCCTTTAACTAGTTGTCAACGTGCTTAAGAAATCCTTCAATGCTGGAGAAGATCACAATTCCAAGCTTGGTGTAATTCTGTAGGTATCTCACTTGTTGCAAAGACAAATGGTCTGAAAGTATTTAGGCTTCAAAGAAGTACTAGGTCCGAGGTTGCATTAAGAAAATAGGTTCTACAATCCTGTAGCTACCACAGGTTCGAGTCAAATACTGCAACTTCTATTTTCAAGCATAATGTCCAAGCCTGCAACTTCATGTGATTTGTTTCAACAAGTTATTCGAGATAGGCCTGTAATCCAATGTACGAGACAACTACATGTTCGAGTTCATGTTGGAGACTACTGTGCTAGATGTTCTCCATGGAATATGAGCCTTGATATAGTCCTGTAATCAGAGATTTCGAGCCATAGATCCTATCACAGGTTGCCCAAACAAATTTCTTCTTGAAGGCTTTCTCCTTGGCCTCGTTTTTGTTCACTGCAATGTATCTCTGTAATAGTTCTTCACCGAATTGATTGATGGAAAAATGAATGCATTTATACTTATATTTATACAGGTCTTCGATTGAATGAAGGGACATGTCTTTTTGAAGTGAGGCGGACTTAGTATAACTGAGCATAGGTCGGCTAGGAAAAATAATTTGATATTCTATCTTAAAAAATCATTTTCTCCTAAAATATGGGGAGTTTGAGGGCAAGTGAGGGCTCATTAGAAAGGTAAATAAGTCCTCTACATGTCGGAGAAGGAGCCATTATGAAATGATGTCTTCAAAATTATATAAAACAATTTTCTTTAAGAAATGTAGTACAAACCTTGGGAATATTTGAATTTTTCATGTATAAGGTCAATGGGACAAGGATAAGGGTTGAGGCACCTTCAATGGAGCTCCAATTGTGGTCATCAATCCATGTCATCAAGTACAATGAGCTTATATTTTTATCAATGAATTTACCAAAGGCAACCTTTAGGAATTTATTATTTGGACAATGTTAGGTCACCTTCTATATAAACATAGGCCTTAGGATTAGGAAATCTAGCAATCATTATTATCATGAGGCTTTCGGGCTTCTTCATCAAGAACAAGGATGTCATATAGCTGGGGTTTCATTAGGGAAAGGATTTAAGGGCATCATAAGCATCTTCAACAAGGCTAGAATATGATATTGTCATTATTATGCATGCATGTGCCTAGGAGGGTTTCTAGGGCTTCAATATTCATTATTAGATTATGCATCATGTTCATGCTTAGGGTTAGGGAAACATATTTAGAACATGTACGAAAATAATATTGTTCCATCACAAACAATGCGATATTGACATCAATGACAACCTTGACCAACAAAGTCATTGTTGCAATGATAGGCATGAATTTCTATATTTAGAAAGTTATTCTAGGATAGTCAGAAATGAAATTTTATTCAAGGAAATTCATCCCTTAGCTGCCAATTTTCAACACAATTTCTCATACACTCATTACATTAGGTGAACTGGCTAGAGTATTAAGTTATTCAACATGACCCATCTCCCATGACCATTAGTCATTAGTCATAATGACCAATTTCTAATGTAGTCATTGTATCAGGGGAATTGTGTCTCGATCCATCTCCCATGAGAATTAGTCATAATGACCAATTTCTCATTCATTGCATCAAGGGAAATGGCTAGAATATTAAGTCATTTAGTAGGACCCATCTCCCATGTGCATTATTCATAATGCTCAATTTATCGTGCACTCTCATCTCCAATCAACATTAATCATAAAGACCAATTTCTCATCTATTCATTGTATTAGGTTACAATGAGCTTGCAAGAGTATTAAGTCATTCCGCACGACCCACCTCCCATAAGTATTAGTCGTAATGAACAATTTTTCATGCACTCATTGAGTCAAGGGAATTATATAGAATATAAAGCTATTCAATGTGACTCATCTCGCATGAGCATTGGTCATAATGACCAATTTCTCATGTGGTCATTGCATGAGGTGAGAGGGTGAAGAAGTGGCATTGAATATAGTGAAATAAAATCACATGGCCTTAATTTTCAACTATGAGACTTATACCTAGTAACAAGGACTTCACAGGAAGGTCACATCACTATTTTAAGGCTTCTTGGCTCAAATGACACTTAACCATGCATTTTTTCACCATAATCAAGCCTATTTAGCTTTCTATTCTAGCCTATTCATAGCTACCTTCTCTCTATTTAAATTAATATTTGTTTATTGCTAAGCATCAGTGGGTGGAAATAACAACAATCTCCATTAGGCACTAGCAAGTTCACTTAGTTTGAAAGTGAAGCTGGGATTCCATCAATTAGTTCTATATTGAATGATATTGTGTACATGCCAAGAGTGGTGTAAATCTGACCCTTATCTCAGAGAGAAGGGTTGGTTCTTAAAGGTCTTACCCAAGCTCCGCAAATAGTTATACTTGTACAACCTCCTTTCAAATACTTACCTAACTTCTCTAAGGTGGACCCAATTTGGACCAACCGAGTATGGCTAGTGATTAGATAAGGTGCAAATTCTAACCTGCTCCAAGATTGACCCAGGACCAACCTAAAGAAAGCCAATGCAAGATCTGTTAGAACTTTTCCAAACCTTGTTTTTGAAGGATTGGCCTTAGAAGTTAGGAGACCAACTCTTTGTTAGATAAGGGTTCATTGATCATTTCTTGGGCATGATTGAGAGGTTGACTCTTCTCAGTTAGGCAGGGTGCTTCCTGTGCCAATGATACAGAGTTGGGTTGGTTCTGACTGAAAATGTCTCATAACATGGGTTGGAGTATAATGTAAAATGGGTGATTACAGTCATAAGGAGAAAGATACTTTACTTTCTTGTAGAATATATGGATCCAATCAGTTTAGTCAGTTGTTGAGTTTGCAGAGAATCTAATATTTCATTACATAATTATCTGAAAAAATAGTGCAAGACTGTGGATTTCAATGCCTCACAATTGCATAATTGTCAAAGCTTGGTTGTGATGAAAGGAGTATGCAGAGAATCGGGATCCAATAAGTTTAGTTAGTTGTTGATTTTGCAGAGAATATAATATTTAATTACATAATTATCTGAAAAAATAGTGCAAGACCGTGGAGTTCAATGCCTCATAACTGTATAGTTGTCAAGGCTCTGTTGTGATGAGAGGAGTATGCCAACTAATTTGATGGAATGGTTGGTAATATGTATATTAAGTTGGAATTCACTTAATTCATTCTATTTTGAATGGTATTGCATTCATTCATGACTTAAGTTGGAGTTTGATGTAATCAGGGTGAATTACAATTGTAGGAAGAAATATAACTTAGTTTATTATAGAGTACTAGGATCCAATATTATTATAGTTTTTGTGTTTTTACAGAAGAAATTATCTAAGTGCACAAGAGTAGTAAGGCACATTCTAGATATTGGGTGGGAATGGCAGAGGTGGTGTCCGTGTAACACTGCATTGAATCTAGAGGGTGGACTAGTACATTTAATATGATCATGAGCCCAAACCTATTCAAACCTAAGTACATTATGCACCTAGAGGTTACGAAGCTCAAGGATGCATATCTTTAGTTCATATAAATGGATATCAGATATTGGAACTTGAAATATGCAACCTCAAGATTTTGAACCTCAAGTTGCATATTAGACCTGGGTTTAGATGGGCCTTAGCTAGTTATTTAATCATATGAATGAAATATGGAGTAAAAGAATATGTGTTTTATTGACGCCTTCAATTGTATAGTTCTTGAGGCTCAGTTGCAACTCCAAGGCTCGGATGGTTTTGAGAGTAGTACACAGTTTCTCAATCTATGTCTTTCCTTACAAGACTTTGAGAGGGCCTGTAGATTCTTCTAAGTGGACTGAAGATATTGTTTGTAAACTTGTTTATTATCTAATTGTATAAAGAAAAGAAAATTACAAGAATATAGGCTTCAATGCCTCACGAGTCACAAGTATAGTGTTGTTGTGGCCCAGTTTGCAACTCTGAGATATAAGAACATTTTGAGAATAGTATAGGGATTCTTCTCAATGCATGTCCTTTCCTTGTAAGACCTTGATAGGGGTATATAGATTCTTGTCAATAGAATGCACATTTGTCTGTATAGTTTTTTCTTACGTAATCATCTAAAGGAAAACAAAGTACATGAATATGTGTTAGACTGCCTCGCAACTGTATATTGTTGAGGCTCAATTGTGATTACGTGTTCTTGGAATATTTTGAGTGTATATAAGCTCTTCTCAATGTATGTCCTTTCCTTGCAAGACTTGGAGAGGGGGATATAAAGTCTTCTTATTGGAATGCAGATGTTGTTTGAATTTGTATAGTTGCTTATTATCTAATCAACTAAAGAAAAAAAGAGTTACAATAATACAAGTTTAAATGCCTCACAAATGTACAGTTGTTGAGACTCAGCAACAACCCTGAGAACATGGAATATTTTGTGTGGAGTATATAGAATCTTCTCAATCGATGCCCTTGTATTGCAAGACCTTGATAAGGGTATATAGATTTTCTCAATAGGACACATATGTTTGTATATTTCTTTATTATCGAATCATATGATGAAAACTAGAGTACAAGAATATGCGTTTCAATGCTTCGCAACTGTATAGTTGTTGAGGCTCAGTTACGACTTGGAGAACTAGGAATATTTTGAGAAGAGTATATGTATTCTTTTCAATCCATGTCCTTGCCTTGCAGGACCTTGAGAGGGGCATATAGATTCTTCTTAATGGAAAATAGTTACCGTTTGTATGATTGTTTATGATCTAATCATCTGTAGAAAATCAGAGTGCAATAATCTGGGTTTGAAATCCTCATAACTGTATGGTTTTTGAGGCTCTGTTGGACTCCGAAATATTGGAATATTTGAAAGGAGTATAAAGGTTCTCTTCAATCTAGATCCTTGTGTTACAAAACCTTTAGAGGTGTATATGGATTCTTATCAATGTGTTGCAGTTGTCGTTTAGTTATTTAGTTGGTACACGCTATTTGGTTTTTTTTTTAGTCAGTCCTTTATATTGAGTTTCTATTAAATATTTGCACATTCTCCCCAGTTTGGCATTGTATTTATTGTTACTCCTAGGTTTATGATGTTCTTGTACATAGCCTTCTTTCTATGTTCAAATTTGAAGTTGTCAATAGTTGTGTACAAGGAGCTTTTTGCATATTAATTTATTTTTGCCAACCTTTTGCATAGTTTATGCGCAGGATACCCTACTAGGGATTTTTATTTAGGTGGTTTAAATCTCTCCCTTAAAAAAATGGATATACCTTAATCAATTTTATTACTCATTAACAAAAGGATTTAGTTTCATTAAACTATAATTGAAGGGAAAGGAAATCGTGAGGACAATCAAGTTTCAACTGTGGTTGTGTACCTTTCTTGTATTTGATGACCACTGTAAATTGTTGCAAGAAGGCAATCCAGTTGAAATGATGTCTTTGGTTCACCTTGGAGTGGATTTGAAGGAATTAAAAAGGCTTATGATATAAAAGGATAATTGTCTCTTGTCCCAATAATTTAAGTTACCGATGTTATGCATAATAATTATTGTTATATTCGATATTCTACCAACATGCCATGCATATTTTATTTCTCAGTGTGTATTCATGTATTATTTCAACTGTTTATAAACTATTTTATGTGACCAATGATATGCAGAGGCACTTTGATGGGTTCTTCAGATCCTAAAAGGCTGACCTTGCATACATTGGAGTCTATATATAAAATTGAACAAGCTTTAGAAAATACAGTCTAATGGTTCTTATGTGTATTTTTATTCTTGTAGCAGGATAGTTCCAACAAGATTTGATTTAGACAACTTCCAAGAAATCCATTAATGTAATTTTTACATGTATTAGCTACAACTACATACTATTTTAGCAGACTTTTTCTTGATGCTCTTTGTTTGTCACTAAGGATTACTGAGGATCATCGTTTCGTTGATAGCTTTGTGCACAAACATTAATGACTAAATAAGCTCTTTTAATGATACCACAATTGTGCATATTTGTTGTGATGAACCTTTTGTTCCCAAAATTGGTTAGATCTCACAAAAATCCGCTTACACCTTATTCTTCTTTCCACTTTATTTTCCCTGGAAAACAATGCCCTATATAATGCATAAGGCTTATGGTGGGCCACACCATCTTTAATGACGTGAATTTGTGTCATACATTATGACAATATTGTTATTTTGGTCACTTTAGTACAGGTGACATATATGTGAGAGGTTGACCCCAACCAGGAAAATCCATTTTTGGATCTTATCATTTGATGTGAGCTATTACAGGAAAGGTCCTGAAAGGCTTGGCTTGGTTCTGTTGTTAAAATGTTAGGTCATTAAAGTAATGGTAAAATTTTGAAATAAGTGTCCATGAAACAATTATATGTGGTATAATTTGAGGGTCTCTAAAATGGAAAGTCAATAAGAGGAAAAGCTTGGCTACATATATGGTGAGAGAGAGATTATAGGAAGTGAAAGGTTATTGGACAAATAAAGAGTCATAGGAATTGGAATATTTAGTGTTAAAAGCTCTATTATATGTTCACGTGCTTCCAAATCCATTTTATTTTGCTCTGTCTTTGTAATAAAATTATCAATGTCTCATTTCATAGTACTTTTGTCTTATTGAATGATCTACGTGATCCAGTTCCAGTGATAACATGATGCGGATGTGCTTCAATTTTGACATGGCGTCAGAGCTGAAGCATGTGTTTTTGGAAAGCAGAAGATGGATAGCTTTGAAATATCTAAATTTAGAGCAACATAGATCAAGAGTTAATTCATAGTAACATTTGTGGTCCTATGAAAACAAAATCACTCTGAGGAGCAATCTATGTAAGCATCTCTGCCATGTGAGCCCTGGAGCTCTTGTTCCTAGGAAAAAGAAAACTACAAAAAATAGCAGTTTATGGGAATCTATTGAAAATGACTCTGTAGCAATCCCTGGTCACTATAAAGACCTAGATACACCTCTAATGTAATGGAACCATCATGATGGAATCTAGTTGTATTAATGCTCTAGTTGTGCAAGGAAATTTTTGGTTGACAGACTTACCTTTTATAGGACCTAGGTCATTCTAACAAACAAGAAATGTTTGAGAATCAGTGCCCTGTGTCATTTGCAAATGCTGCAATGGATTATGAGTTCTCTAGAAATGTTATGAAGGAAACTGTTACAAAAATAACAAAAAGTTATCTTTGGTCATTTCATAGAGATTGTTTTCCTTTAGAAACAGAGAGAGATTGCCTTTACAATACCTTATTTTGTTTGTGGAATGTAAGTGGATCTTGAGAGTAATCTAGAATAGGAAAACCAGTTGGTCAGCTCGTGATAAAGGTGAGTAATTGCTTGGAAACCAACTTCTAATCTCGCCGCATTCTTCTAAGAACACTCAATCCAGAAATCTCAAAGGCTTCAACTACATTGATTATGTCATAGAAGTTGGAAGAACCAGAGATTCCATGGATGTGTAACTGTCAACATTGTGAAGATGCTAACACGTGTGTCTTTCAAGGTTCATTACAAATCATAGTGCAAGAAACAAATTTTACCACTAATATATTTCCTCGGGCATGGATAGAAATCAAGCCTAGTTATCCTTACTTTCTTGGTAAGGAGACGATGTTTCATGTTTTCCACTCTGTTTTACCCAAAGAAATTTATTTTGCCAGGAAAAATTATTCATTACTTTTCCCTTTTACAAGCAAACAATTGGAAAAAAAATGGATTTCACACTTGGGAGTGTTTTGTAGAATAAAGGGAAAGGTGAGTGGTTATCCTGACAATAGCTGCATTGGTCTTATCAACATTATGCCACTTTTCATATGGGTCTTCACAACAAAGAATCACCATTACACTTTGTTGATTTATAAGCAATGATTTGTTTGAGCGACTTGGTCCAAATTCACTACGATATATGTCATTTATAGATCAATAAATGACAAAAGATTTGCCTTGTATGGATCATACTAGAATAACTGAACTATTTCAGAGATATGGGAATGATGACCTTCTATTGTTTGACTTGTCAGAGATACTAATGCCAAGTAAATAAATTACACATTATATATGATGAGCGGGATCACCCACGAAAATATTTACTTCAATCTAATCTAGGTGAATTCCAGGGGCCCGCTCTCATGACTTCTTTTGAAGAGACTGTGCTAAGTATGGAGGAAATATGCATTCTCCATCTTAATCCACCATGGAAACTTCGAGGTCAAACCCTTAGCTATGGCTCAGGCTTACTGATTTGTTACCGACTATGTGACCTTCCATTGATAGTTTCTAATGGATTTATTTATTTATTTGATCCTTTGGGTTTGGTCCTTAATACGTCTTTGAACCCTCATGATTCTATACCTTAAAGATCAACGAGTGCAAAAATGTATTATTTACGAGGTGCAAAATTGCCTTGGAGCTTCCAAGATTAGTTTCTTCCACTTTCCATTAGAAAAACTCTTTCTTGGTGCTCATCTGATTCTACAATTATTCATATGCCTTCGAAGTATAACTCTACAGAAGACAATGTTTAAAGTGGTGATTTGAGAATCAAATGATTATTTAACAAATTTAAAGATCATGGTTCTATTGTATTGTTGTTTTTTAAGTTAGTTGAACAGGTGTTCTTGTCAACTTGGGAAATAGGAGAGTCATTTCCATGCCAAAAATATGTTGTCTCTGTGGGCCCCACATTTGCCATTGTAAGGAGTTATTTCCTGGAAAAAAATAAAAATAATCTATATATATATATATATATATATATATATATATATATATATATATATATATATATATATATCAAATCTATTCAGTGTCTCAAGTGTTGTGACAAAATTACATACACTAGATGTATGCGTAGTTGAACATGGGAGCGAAATTATTGACACATGACTTTTTTCCATTATTGTTGGCTTCAGACGAACAAGAAGTATGGCATTGGACAGGAGGTATATGTCTTACAACTTGGCTCAAAATGTTGGTGTTGCTACAAATGTGTCCCATAATGGAAAAAATATGAGGGTTTGTTCAAATAATTGCATATTATCCCCCCTTCTATTGACTTTCTCAGTCAGCATGCGAGTGACGATGATTGGATGTTTTCTTATATGCCACAATGCGGGGCGGTATCTATTTGAAAATGAAGCCTTTGTAAATTCTTTAGGAAATAAACATGACACACACACTCAACTTATTGCCTCTTCAAATAAGGAATTGATGGCTAGTGTTCGTGATTCCTCTGTGGAATTAATTGTGGAATTTCAAAGACTTAGAAAGGATCCTTTAACTTCCCGTGTGGACATATCTATTTCTCATGTTGTGAGTGAGATCCTATAGATCTTTGCTGATAGAATTTATTCATTTTTGCCATGGACGAAGCCTAAAATACTATCTCCTAATCAACTTCCATCTATTGAAGGTTTTATGAGTACTTCGACAATTCCAGATGTTGAGTGGCTATGTCTAGTAGAGAGTTATAAGGCCTTTTTACTCACGTCTTTTTGAACTACATGTTCGGAAAATTTATGGTGGTACTGTACTAAAAGATTATAAAAGTATGTTTCTTGCTACTCCTGGTATGGATGTCGCTAATCAATCACCGCCAACAACTGTCTGTAGCTTCATCAAGGAACACTATCCAATGTTTGCAGTGCCTCGTGAATTTGTCATCACTTTTCCTCAATCTTACCATGCAGGTTTTATTCATGGATTAAATTGTGGAGAGGTTGTTAACTTTGCTATAATTCGTTGTTTTCCATTTGGGGAGGCAACATGTAAACGTTACGAATTTCTTAACAGGATGGCAATTTTACCTCATGAGGAATTATTGTGTAAAGAAACAATGAATCTTGCCAAGACTAGGTTTTCTGAAGAGAGTAAGAATTCTTCTTTATCAATGGAACCAACAGGGTAGCTATGCGTAAAGGTTACATTTGTTAAGATTATACGATTCCAACATCCAGTGATTTGGTCACTAAAATCTAGGAGCATAGGCAAGTATTTCACTAAAACAGACAAATACCTCTTGTCGCTGGCTCTACAAGTGCTTATGTTATGTGGCATATATTGTTTTCCAATGAAATACCCATCCAGTGTGCCTCAATCATGCGAGGGGGATAAGAGAATGTAATTGTGGCAACATGCAAACTATTTTTGTAAGAGAGGATTTTATGAAGATGGTTTTTGTAGCAGAAAAAATTGAATAGGATGAAGGAATTCGAACATGGAGTCTGTTTGCTGCAAGAACTCTTAAAGAAAACTTTTGGCAAGCTCTACTATTCCACTAATGTTGAAGGCCCATCTTTGAAATCTACAAAATTAAATGGTGGAAAAGGAGAGAAAATATATTTTGACACCATGAACAAGAATGCCAATGTGAAAACTCATAAGATCTCAGATGGTAAAAACAATGCTAATTTATCAAAAGTATCCTTAATGAAGCCTTCCTTAGAAATCGAGATGAGAACTACATGCACTGACCAATTTGTTATGAGAAAGCCTCAAGAAGTAAAAGCTCTAGGTGATAGGCAAATGAATAATGTCAACGAGACCTATATGGAAACATCTTCCTCATTTGTTGGAAACCAATGATGCAGATCCATGATCTACATCATACCCGTAGAAAGAGATCTAGATTCATACACAAGGGGTGGATTCCTCCTAGATATATCTACCAATGTCTGTGTTAATCCCCTTCTATTGACTTTCATGCCAGCGACGATCATTGGATGTTTTCTTATATGCCACAATGTGGGGTGGTATCTATTTGAAAATGAAGCCTTTGTAAATTATTTAGGAAATAAACATGACACACAATCAAATTATTAATGAAATGACGTGTTTTTTTGTTGCATCTCTATGTTTATGATTATATCTATAAGTTGTTGCAATCCTGTTTAAGTTTGGATCAGTGGTATCAGAGCGGTATGCTCTTTCTCTGTTTTTCTTTGCATGTCCCCAACGAGGTCATGGTATAAGGAGTTAGGGCTTGATCTGGTTCAACTATTTGAATATCATCCTTGCAAAAACTGATGACCTCACATGGCAAAAGAAAATAAAGATGAGGGGACATGAGATCCTTTCAAAAGGTTTCTCAAGGAAGCCCTCGAGTGATAGAGGCATGAGGTTATGGATAACTTTGCCTAGATTGTTCGACGACTACCCATAGACAATGCATCTTCATCCAACAACCACTCTGGAGGCGCCCCTCCTTTTAAGGTACAAGTTAACTTCGATATTCCCATATTCAAAGGCTTGATAGATGCAGACACCATAGATAAATGGTTAAATTTGTTGGAAGGATATTTTTCTATTCATGACTTTTCCAATTAGGAAAATATTACTTTTTCACTTCTAAAAGTCGCCCCACACGTCAAGGATTAGTGGGAAACCTACTATCAACAAAAGGACGAGAGTGAACCCTCACTGTTTTTATCTACACCCACCTGGAATTCTTTCCGAGAAACCATCAAGGAATAATATTGTTGGCATTATGATATAGGTGTTATCCTTGATGGCAACTCAATCAGATGACAGTTGACAACGCAATAGGTTAACTTATAGATCAGTCTCCAAAGATTGAAGAAAGAGAGTCATTTAAGAAGTATATGATGGTTAACTTTGTCCAAGGAACGTATACATGCGAGTTAAAAGAACAAAAGGAGCGTATACGTATACACACATTCCGACAGGAGGAAAAGCGCATACAAGTTGGAAAACCAATTTTTTGGTCCGACATATTTGGTCCAGGGTATTGGTCCAAGGTATTTGGTCTGAGGTTTGGTCCAAAGATTTGGTCCTAGGTATTGGTCCGAGGTATTTGGTTTGAGGTATTTGGTCTGAGGTATTGGTCCGAGGTATTTGGTCCAAGATATTGGTCCTAAGTGGTTTTGGTCCGAGGTATTGACAAAGGATCTAACTATATAAGGAGGAGAAGATCAAAGGGCTAAGAGTGCAAGTATTGAATACCTTATGAAGTGTTAGATCAAATATGTAGGTTATGGGTTTTTGATGCTTTGCTTGATATGAAATAAGGATGCACCTATGTGGTTGATGATGGATGATGGATCGGAATCATAAGGCCTAAAATGAATTATAATTTTGTGGTTCGATCATGGATAGTCTAGATCTGAATACTAACGCATGTTTTATTTTGTAAATGTTATGATCTGGGTATGATTGAAGTCTGGAATATCTGAGAAGTTTTTAAGATAGTATTTTCATATATATATGTTGGTTCTCTTTGGAAAAACCGTGTATACACGCTGGTTCGACACATCAAAGTAACATATACATTATGAAATATGATATTTGAAGTTGCAGTTGGTTATGGTTGTTGATGCAGAATTCTGGGTTCTGCTCTGTGTTCTGGTGACTGTGTTTTGGTGACAGTGTTCTGAATCTTCAGATTGATTGATTGTGATTTGCTTCAGTGATGATGGGTTTTCAGTGATTGGTTGTATTGCAGTGGTGATTGATTTTGAGCTTCAGTGTTGCTGATGGGTCCAATATGAAAATTTGATGAAACAAGGCCTTCATATTGTGGTGTTGTGTTCCAGGAGTATCCAGTCTGAAAATTTATGAAACATGGTCCTTGGAGGAAGAGAGAAGGTCGTAGCCTTATGTAGGTCGGTTCCTATATACTAGTAATCATATCGGCCAGTAGAAGAGCCAGGGGGTTGGAGCTCCCTTCCAGTAGCAGTTGGAAAACGAGTGAAGGTTGGAGTTTTCAGTAGGCCAACACCTATGTACTAGTAAATGGATCGGCTAGTACAAGAGCCAGGGGGTTGGAGCTCCCTTCCAGTAGCAGCTGGAAAACAAGTGAAGGTTGGAGCCTTCTGTAGGTCGACATGTACGTACTAGTAAACGAATCGGCTAGTACAAGAGCTAGGGGGTTGTAGCTCCCTTCCAGCATAAGTTGGAGAATGAGAGAATATTGTAGCCTTTTGCAGGTGGGTGTCTACTTACTGGTATGAGTCTGCAACAGTACAAGATTGTAAACATGTTTTTCTTGTATTAAAATAAGACAACAACAGATGGTTTTTGTCCAACATTGGGTTTCCACCTTAAATCTTGGTGTTCATGTGTTTTCTTTATGTGTGATGGTCTGTTCTGTTATTACTGCACATGGTTACTTTTTATATGGTTAATGAAGTACTGATGCACTGATTAAAGATCAACATATGATGAATTAACTAAATCATAAGTCTGCTGGATATACATTTATTGCCTTAAATACAGTTGCATGTACACGCGAGTTACCTTCATTGAAGTAGTGTATATAAATTAGAGTATGAAAAGAAAAAGTTATTGATTTGACTAATATTGATTCACCCCCCAGTATTATTTCCAACAATTGGTATTAGAGGAAGTCCTTTGGCAGAAGCTCGATCGCTTGAAGGAGATCCGTAGAAACAATGGGAAATAAGTTAAAGAAGAAAGCGCCTAAGAAGAAGAAGACATCTCAAAGAAATAGTGACAACAAGAGAGAAAATGGGCCATCAGGGAGAAGCAAGCATTCAGATTCAGAATCACATCAGATTGAAGATGAACAAGCAAAAGAAGTATCAGGTACATATTTTTGGTCTTCTGGTGATACTTTCCTCTGTTCATGCAATGTTGAATATAATGAAAGTGATAGTGAAAGAACTATAGAGGCAAAAGTTAAAAGACTCGTAGATAAAATCAGAGATCAACAAGATCTATTGAACAAAAGGGAGTGTGCCTTCAAAGAAGAAGTTATCAGATTAAAAGCTTAGTTGGAGGAAGGAAACAAGGTAAGGAAGTAGTACAAGGAAAAGGGAGATCAATTTCAAAAGCTGCAGGATGAAGTAACATCATTCAGAAATGAAGTAAATGAAAAGAGCACAACAATCAAGAGACTTAAAGATATATCTAGTTACTATGAAAGTCTTGAAGCTAAGATCCTCTCTCTGAAAGAAGATCTTGAAAAATCAAATAAGCAGAATGAAGAACTACCTCAAATAGATGAGGAACAAGAAAATGAGATTCTCAAATTAAGGCAACAAGTGGAAGAAGGAGGAAAGGCTAAAGAAATCATGAAGAAGCAATATCTCGAAAAGGAAGAGCAATATCAGGTTGAGGTAAATATCTTAAAATGTAGATTAGAGGAAAAGAATAAACTATTACAATTTCAAGATAGTACTAAGATTTTGGATAATATTCTTAGTAGTCAAAGGTCTCCTACTATCAAAACTGGTCTTGATTTTCATGAATTTGTTGAAGGTGAATCTAGCTCACAAGATGAGGCAAGAAACTCTAATCCAAAATCTAAAATGCTCAACAAGGAGAAGAGAGGTCAACCACATCAACAACCAAGGAAAGAAATTCTTCAAAGAAAATCTTTTAATCCTAACTATGGAAGTGATAGTTGGTTATTGCTTCTGATGAATAATGTTGAATGTTTTATATGTCATAATTTTGGACATGTTGTTACGATATGTAGAAGTAGAATAGTTCAAGACCGCTACACAGAAATATCATCATCTTCTAGGTACTTTAAGGGATATTGTATTTCTTGCAATATGTTTGGTCACAAAGCCATTGACTGCTATAGAAGGAATATGAAACATGTAATATGTTATGCATGTAACAAGTTTGGACATATAGCAAAGGAATGTGGGAGAAAATTTCGGGCACCATACCAAAATGAGAAAACATCATCACACTCAAAGATATGGAAGAAAAAGGAAGTACAGTTAGAAAGATGTGGCATAGCACAATGTACAATCATAATAGACTCAGGGGGAGTTGAAAGTGTGAAACTTTAGTGTTCTAAATCTCATATGCAAGTTTCATGAAGACAAGTCGTGTATATATGTGAGTTCAGAGCTGCACAGTCGTGTATATGTTGGTTTGAGGAAAAAGAAGTGGGATAGACTCAGGAAAAGGGGTCTGATATGGTTTAGTCAATTATCTACTATGTTTGATGATGGTTAAAATCTGTTGATGATATGTGGAAATGTGTTGGTGCTCATAAGCTGTTAAAAAGTTGATGTATATCTAATTGATGATGATTCCTTGATGATTCTTACTAACATTTGCAATGATTAGATCTGACAATGAACAATTGGCATAGGTTCAGGGGGAGCATATGCTTATAATAATTCATTATTGGAATTATGTTAGAAGATCTTGGTACAGGAAGATGCTTACATTGCTTGATCCACATAGTTGTTTTGATTCAAGTGACTCTTTTGATGATGGACATATACAGGCTGTTGATATTGATGCTACTGGAAGATGCTGATGGTGAAGTTCATATATGATGTATGATAGTTGCTGATGAATATCATGGTCTTGTTTAGATTTTTGGTCCTTGTTATAAATGTCATGTATATCATTTGATGTAAAGGTCATGAAAAAACCTAATTTTTAACCCCAATATGCATGGGAAGGATGATGTAATAATTTCTATTTCAGTCATTTATAAACATTTGGTATATCCCCACTTGGTTGGGTGGATGAGTGTTGGGTATTCAAAATGTCATTCATTTCCATTAATTTTCACTATTATGTCCATTATATAACCTCCATTTCACTCCTATGTCACCACATTCATCCCACTTTCATTATCATTGGGCCACATTTATGTTTTTCCAAACTTTATCAATTCTAAGCCTTTTAAGTGAATTTGTGGTTAAAAATTAGAAAGTAATGCGCATATGCTTATACCTAAGAAGTGGGTTGAGATTGTTGACATGTGTAGGTCAAAAGAAGGCTTCTAGAAGACCCTTATATGGCACTCTAAGGCCAAATTCGAATTTGAGTGGAGAAAATAATGGGATCATGAGGATATGTGTCACATCTCCTAATTGCATTGAAACTCTAAGAAGACATGTGTCTTATTAGTTCCTATTTTGATTAGGACTCTAGAGGTAGAGGGAGAGATTCATGGACTCTCATTAATGAGATGGCTTCTCATCTTTTTGTATAAATAGGAGATCTCTCTCCTTCATTTGTTAGTCTTAGCTTGTTAGTTCTTAAGCTTTTTAGCTTGTGTGATGGCTTTGGAAAGCTTTGGAGAACTTTGTTGTAATTTGTAATTTTGAAGAATTTGAATAATGCTTTGCTGTTCTCAACATGGAAGGAGATGTGAAGTAGATGTTATGGAGCACATTATAATGTAAGGTAGAGTAGATTTTATTTTGTAATTTTGCTTTGATTTCATTATGTTATTTGATCGCTTTCAAGTTTGATAGATTAGATTTTTCATTCATGCAATTTTGATTCATGTAAGTGTGTTCAATCGGTTGATTGTAAATTAGTTTCTCTTTACATGTTTTTGCATCAAATAGTGACATGAAATTTACCTCTCAGTTGACTTTGTTTTTTTTAGCTTTTTAATATTAGTTATGCTTTGATTTTAGTCTTATTCATTTGTTTTGTTAGTTAGTTTAGATATCAACTTCCTCATATCATTGACGTTATCTCCGAAAGCCATAGCTTAGACTACTTGGCGAGGTAGTGGACTATGAATGATTGTTATCGGGAAATCTAGTGTCTATGCAGAGCTTCTAGTCCCACTAAGACGGGTAGCTATCTTAGAAACACACAGATTAAAGTTACTTTCATTTTCCTTTATGATAAGTAGATAGGAGGGGATCAAAGAATACCAAGCTCGATCTTTCACTCGATTATTTTCTTGTTCCTTCTCCTCATCGACTGGTCTTTTCCACTTCTCCCTTGACCACTCCGCTTCAAAGAGTACCTGTAAAGTCAAAGCAGCACAATAACTTCAAAGTGCAGAGATCTACAATCATAAGCAATATAGGACCAGATATATATTGACCACACAAATGCATATACTATCAGACATACAAGAATGTGGAGGAAAACTTGAATAACTTTATTGATGTAAATATTAGAGGAGAGGATTACAACCCATTGATTTGATCCAACGTCATCCTCCCAGCATGAAAGCCATTCTTCACCTCATGAAAAGCTTAGATTGCCCAACACTATGATATTCCACCAGGAAACCAACAACACTTCCTTACAAGATACAAAATTATAGCCTTGGGATATCCGGGATGAGGGATCCATATATAGATGATTGCAGGGAGGTGAGTCAACTTCTAGGATTTTGATTAGTGTCTTCTCTCTAAAAGTTCTTGATTCCACTTGGAGATTGATGATCTCTTACTCATCCCTGGGTGAATTCAGAGAGGCAAGTGTCACAGGAGAAGTTTCTGGAAGATTCCATGGTCATCCACCTCGCAAACTGTCTCTACCATATGTCCATTCTCGTCCATTGCACCCTACAGAAGGGCTTTCCAGTATGCATCGCACCTTTTACACTGGGCAGGTGAGATGCATCGCACCCTTAGCACTGAGTAACCTGTTTGGTCCAGTTCTGAGCAGTTTTCTGTGGAGAACTTCTGGGAGATGATGTAATCAACTGACCTTGTTCCTTTAGGGCATGAAACAACACTTTTAGGGACTCAGAAGCTCTTGGTTTATGGACATATATGATTGGGGTTGCAGTGCCCAAAAATGTCTATAACAATTGCCCCCTAAAGCATGAGGTCGTAAATCTTTTGATGTCGAGTGAAATGCTTTATCATGAGGATCCGAGGTTTCTTGAACTGGAAGGCGACCTGTAATAAGATACAATACAATACATTATCTTCATAACATTTTCATGATCTAGTTGAGGCAGGCATTCCCATGATCAACTTTATAAATTCATTTTCATGTACATAGGACAGACAATCGTCTGTGTGGCAGACTGATGATTCTGATAGAGCCATCATCCTTTGATTCAAATGATCATTTGTGCAGCAATGATATACATTTGATGTCTTTATTTTCTGAAATATATCGCAGCCCGGATGAATGAAACTAGATCCGGGGTCTTCAAAGTCGTCCAATCTTCGCCCAAAGTACAAGTTGATTCATGTGAAAAATGTTCTGGAGTCGAACATGGAAAGACATCGCTTGATTACCAGCCAATGATGTAAGCTGTTAACAGGCGCGAGAGGAATCACTAATAATGATGATTACCCTCAAGGTATGACAGTACAATTCACATGGCGTGAAAATGGGACTTGGCGTCGAACACCACGCAAATCTCTCAGTCGAAGGCCATTGATGTAAATCTGTCGTCGAAAGTGAGAAACTTGCCATTGAGGCATGGAAGCTTCAAAGTACTGAAAGGGTTGTTCCTAGGTTGACTTCTTGGATAATGAGCTGATGTCGACAAGAAGTGACCCGACGTAGGAGGGACTTAATGAATCCCAGATATATGACACGGAATGGAGCAAATGACTTTTGGAGGTGAAAACGATCTGATGATATAGGGTTCAGGGTGGCAGTCATGAAAGAATGAGCGTAAAGGTATTACAGCGGATGAGACACAAGATGGGTTGGTGAATTCTCTGATCGACTTCTCTTGAACTTATCGGTGACACTGAAATGGATTGGTAGCATTAACCCTAAAGATGGACAGTATGGTGGACCAATGGTAATATGACCGGTGAACGGAATAACCCAACTCGACTCAATCATGGTGATGGAGTGAAAGTGTCATGTTCAAGAGTGACTCGCTACCAATAAAGTTTCTTCAAGTTTTCTTCCTAATTTTTTCCCAGTCATTGTTGACCAGCACCTCTTTATTTTTATCAAGCTTGAGGAGGATAACATATGCTTGTTCTACAATGTGCTCTTCGGGCAAACCCGTCGCTATGTTTTAACGAGCCTAGCGACAGTGAAACTCGTTCTTGTCTGCATGGACAAGTTTGTTGCTATTGGTTTTAATGAGTTTAATGACAAAGACAACTCGGTCCTTTTTCAATTTTAGAGACTCTGAATTGGAAAGAAAACTCCAGTTATCCTTTTTCGTCATGTAATCCCTGAAGTCCAAAAAAGTATAAAATAATACGAAAGGGATGAATTTTCGATAGTTTTAACGAGCTAAACAAGACAAGCGCTCGATCTTTTTGTGTAATAATCCCTTAGGTCCAAAAAGATTAAAATCTAGAGAAGGGATAGCACTCCCGGTAGTTTTAACGAGCTGGAGAGGCCAACTGCTTGGCAATCTTTTCACATTTTACGAGTCAGACGAAAATATCTTAAAGGAGACTCGCCTCTTGAGGAACGAATGATATTTCCAGGTAGCAACTGATTCCATGTAAGGTTTGGAATTTTCCAATCACGACATTATCACAAGGATGGCTAACAGAATCACTCTTCGCAGATGTTCCTCAAAAGGGGTAAACAATCAAATGGAGGTGAATGATCGGCTAAAATAGAGTGGAGGTGATGATGAGAACACGACCAAGGCTCAAGAGCTGATGATAATGCATTCACAATGGTTATTTACCGGAAATTGGTTCATTTTTTAATGAGCTTAAACTCTGGGGGGAAACATTTGCTCATTGCTTAGGTTTAATTTTTAACGAGCTTGAACTTCACATAAAAACTACTCGTGATAATGGTCATCGATTATTTGATTTCACCGCTAACACTTTGTTCTTTCAACGGTCATACTGCCTGTTCAATTGCTTCATCAAACCGATTAGAAATGAACAATACATGCTTGAAAAATGAGTTAAAACACTAATACCTTACTCGAATTACGTGAAAAGTAATTTAAAAGTGGTTTTTACCCCTCATTTTACCATTTCATTTGAACTTTGGTTTGTTGGAGCTTTGGAGGTGCCTTCCCCCCTTGATTTTCACTAGCTGATTCTGTGGACGATTCTTGGCACCATCTGGATCAGGTAAGATCTAAACCTGAGGTCTTCGGTTGCATTCCTTCCTTTTTGAATTCTGAGCATGTTTCCCTGCTTTTCTGAGCCCCTAGTGTTTGAAAAATTCTCCCTGGCTCCATTGCACCCTTCCTATGTCGAAAGGTGCGATGCATACTGGCCTGGCCATTGGCTATTCAGTATGCATCTCACCCAGTACACTGCTCGGGTGCGATGGGCGCAAGAAGGGAAACTTTTGCACTGTTTTCTCATGGAATTTTTGCCTTTTTTTACCAAATCAGGACCCTGACTCTTCTCTTGTTTGTTTTGCAGAGATTCATCGGAGCAAAATGGTTGTTACATGGCGAGAACATGAGCAAGAAGAAGAGGACATGGTTGCTTTACATGACCGCTTTCTCCTTGGAAAAGATCCCACTGATGCAACCACAGTACATTTCACTTGGTTTACCTCCACTGACTACGCCACAGATGCAGAGATGGGTTGACCTCATTTCCCGACATGCTGGTCAGTCCCAGGTTTCTTTCTCTGATACCTTATTCGAGTGGTTTAACCGGCAGGAGATGGTTTATGCTGAGTGTCCATATGCTGGTATGGATTTTCGAGGTGACCCCGATTAGGCGCTGCCGGTTGGTGAGCAGTGGGGTGCTATAGGTAAATTCTCTGATGATATCCTTGTTTATTGTTTTTATAATGTTCTTATGTTTTCTTTTATCAAGGTTAATAAAAAACTCTTGTTCTCATGCAGATATCGGACCAGTGCGACCAGCAGTACGCTTGAGAGCACCAATTGCCGCTCCAGCAGGAGACGCTGTAGGGAGGGCTATCCTTCGCGACCTGGATGTGGTCGAGACTCTTGCATCATTACAGGAGTAGGTCGAGGGTCTCACTCTTGATATCCTGGACTTGAGGACCAACGAGTTGTCTTTGAGGCTGCAGAGACATACTACTGATGTGCCACATTGATGGACTAGGATTTTACGCATGATTGCACAGGCGGTGACTTGCTATCACCAACATCATTAGATTAGGGTGCCCCCTAGCATTTTGAGTTTTGGGTCATTTGACCGATTTTGTTTTGATCGCAGAACATTATGTACGAACCATAAACAATTATATATATATATATATATATATATTTTTTTTTTTTTTTTGATTTTCGGAGCTTTATTTTGATTAAGTTACATGATCTTGATGCAAATATTGATGAAATGCTTCTTTTATAAATGTTGCAAATGTCTATCTAACACATAATTTTCCAATGAGTCTGTTAATGTGTTTAAGTTTCTAGAAATATGCTGATATTGAATAGAATCAAACTGCCTTTCCAAAATCTTGACCCTTAGGAACATGCGATAGATAGCTAGATTCCGTATGGAGTAGATACCGGTGAGTTTTAGAATGACGAGTTGTGAGTCTAGCTTGACGACAAGTCGGCGTATGCCATGCATAATGGCATCAGAGAATAGTTCTATCAACGCATTGTATTTAGTGATGTTGTTCATTGACCGACCAATACATACCCCTTTGAAACTCACTAACTCGCCACTTGGATCAAAGATGGCCCAGGCCACAAAAGATAGGTTCCGCGAACTACGACTCGCTCTGTCGGCATATCCAACAAATGATTCCAATAGGTTCGACATCTACAACACATGAAAAAGTGGATTACCTAACCAAAACGAATACCCTTAGCGAAAACAAAAATATAACAAAAGCACAGGGGTTACTATACTGAGCTAAGAATAGTAAAGCTTAAGGTACAACCCGTTGCGTGGTTGCGCTAGTGGAATCCCATCATAATCCACTAACTCGTAGGCTACTTTTGCTAGTACACGCTTGACAATATAGGTGCCCATCCATAATGACTTGAACTTACCTACTTAAAACTTATTGGACTCCTGGTTGTAAGGTAAGACTAGGTCACCTTTTGAGAAGACACGGGGTTTGACATTCTTGTCGAACTGCGCCTTGACTCGTTTCTTATGGGCTTCGTTAGCCAAAGCGACATCACGACGGGTTTCATCCAATCGGATTAGTTCCAAGAAACGAGCCTCCTCTTCTAAAGTTCCGGGGGGAAGGTCCACTCCGAGCTTGAGGGACGAGATTTTGCACTGAACTGGTAAGATTGCTTCCAGGCCATACACCAATTGAAAGGGTGTAAACCCGATTGCATTCCTCACCAACGTCTGATATTCCCACAAGGCCGAGTACAAGATCAGGTGCCAACTCTGTTTATGGACTCCGATCATCCTTTGTAGCATGCGCTTCAGGACCTTGTTGATTGCCTCAACTTATCCGTTAGCTTGTGGATAATACGGAGTAGAGCTATCGTGGGACAATCCTAATTTGGCAGCCAACTAAATCATCATGTGATTGTGAAAATGCGATCCATGATTTGTAACTATGGCCTGTGGAACGCCGAATCTGGAGACTACATGATTGAAAAAGAAGAGGGCAGCCATTTCACTGCTCTTGTTTAATGTAGGCATTGCTTCGGCCCATTTGGTAAAATAGTCTACTGCGACTATGATATACCCATGCCCCCCGGCCGAGGTGGGGTTACATGTCATGAAATCTATGCCCCATTTGGCGAATGGAACAAGAGCAATTACTGGTTGCAGAGGTGCGGGTGGTATTCTGGTTTTGCGATCGAAGATTTGACAAGCATGGCAACTTCTGATTGCGGTTATGCAATCTTTGAACATTGTTGGCCAGAAGTATCCTGCTTGTAAAATCTTTTGCACCGTAGCATAACCAGATTGATGCCCCCCACATGTGCTTGAATGGCAATCATTCAGGACTTTTTCGGCCTCCTCGTGGGTGAGGCACCTCCGCAGAACTGTATCGACACCACGATGGTAAAGCGTATCACCAATGATCATGTAGTCTTTTGCTTGGTATCGAATGCGTCGTTGTTCCGAGCGGGAGGTATTAGACCTATATGTTTGGGTTTGGAGATAGATTATTATGTCTCCATACCATAGATTGCTTGAAGATATCAAAAACAAAGATTCATCCACGATCGCTTCTTCTGATGTTGCATCGTTGGATGACGATGGGAGATCGCATAGTAACTCCGCGAAAACCAGGGCTTTCTTCGATTTGGATTTTATGAATTCCAGATCAAACTCTTGTAAAATTGCTATCCATTTTGAATATTTCCCCCCAGCAACTGTCGCGACAATATATAAGTCATGGGGTTGCAATCTGACAAAATGGTAGTTTTTCGAAAGAGGACATAGTGTCGAAATCTCTGTATCGCTTGAACAGCTGCGAGAGCTAGCTTTTCAACGTAGGAGTACTTGCTTTCCATATCATTTAAGTTTCTACTCAAATAATATATAGGATGCTCAATTCCATTGTCTTCTTGAACTAAAACCATTGCGATGCTCATATCCACTGCAGCCAGATACAAGTTAAAGTCTTTCTGATAATCAGGAGCATACATTAATGATGATTTTGTTAGGGATTCCTTTAAAGCATCAAAGGAAGCTTGTGCAACCTAATCCCAGATGAAGGCTACTTATTTTTCAATAGACGAGTATAAACTTTAGCAAGTTCGGCGTAATTTGGAATGAACCTCCTTAGAAAGTTTGCTTTCCCTTGGAGTTTATGAATCTGAAGCAAATTTGAAGGTGGAGGTAAATTAATTATTACCTGAACCTTACATGGGTCGAGACGAATCCCATCCTTTAAGACCAAAAAGCCAAGTAAACGACTAGAACTGACACAAAACACACATTTGTGTGGATTGAGTCGTATCTTGTAGTGTCAGCAACATTGAAATATCGTTCTCAAATGCTGCGGATGATCGGTCCGCTTTCACGAATGAGCCGGAAGATCGTCGAGATATGGTTCAATGATGTTCTTTATGTCATGGAAGGCATAATTCATTGCCCTATGAAATGTTGTCCCTGTGTTCTTTAAACCAAAGGGTAGCTTGCGATATGCGAATGTGCCCCACGGACAAATAAATGCAGTCTTTGACTGGTCCTGTGGGCGGATGTTAATTTGATTATACCTGGAAAGTCCATTCATAAATGAAAAGATTTCACATCCGGCGCATTTATCAATTATCTGGTTAATGAAGGGTGTAGGGTAGTTGTCTTTCAGACAAGCTTGATTTAAATCCCTATAATTGATGCACACTCTAATCGTTCCTTGTTTTTTCATTACAGGAACAATATTCGAGAACCAATCGGTTAGAGGAACTAGGTAAATAAAACCAGCATGGAGAATTTTTTTCAACTTCTGCCTTGATGGTAGCGGCTTTCTTGGGGTGCACCTGCCCTAGCCGTTGTCGTACCAGTTTGACATTTGGATACATCTTAATTTCATGTTCAACTATGCTTGAGTCAATTCCTGGAATTTCATCATACGACCAAGCAAAGACATCTCTGAACTCGCGAAAAAGAGCGTTATATATTTCGAGTTTTGAAGAAGAACAAGATTTGCCGACATGAATATTCTCTACAACATCTATTTTGGTCGAGATATTTATGGCGATAGTCTCTTCAATATTGGACAAGTTTCGTTCGGAATCCACCGTGTTTACAGTATTTGATAGAAAATAAAAAACTGAGGGATGATGAAGGTCACTAGGACTATCTTTTTTGTAATCCGGAAGATGGGAATGATGGTGGTAATCTTCCCATGGTGCCCCGTCAAACATCATTGACTGAACAATTTCTTCGTCTATAGAATGTACTTGTGACCAAGGATCTGAAGGGGTGCCATATTCCTTAGACCTATCTATCCAAACGCTTGATGAGCGTTGATTTGGGTTTTCCTCCCATGCCGAAAACATTGATTGCTACAATATTTCTATTGGGTTTGGAGGCAATACCTGTAGATGATCCATGATAATATCATTTTCGAACATCTTTTGAATAGAAGATATCATATTGCAGGTTCCCACCGTTGCCACTTCCGCCAGATTGATTAGAAACGGTAGGGCAAAAGTCCCCATTAATATAGGGTCTTTTAGTAGGCCTACTCTGATATTTTGAAGCGAATGAGGGCTTCCATGGATCATCAGAATGCTTCCCGTAACTTGTGAACTGTTGGGGAGAAATGTTTTCTGGTCGACGATTGTAATACTTCCTTGGAAGGGAAATGCAATCTTCCTGAAGTAGGTCGACACAACGGCAGCCATAGCATATATCCAGGGCCTTCCCAGTAGGATGTTGTAATCGAGGTTTCTATCGATCACTTCAACATCAATTTCTACTATTTTTCCCCCCAGTTCGACTTGCAAGTTACTTAAAATCCAATATGGGGTGTATGTTCGTCCATCAAATGCTTTTAATGTCATCGAAGATCGTGACAAGGGTGGAGATCCTAAAGTTTTCTAGCAACTCATCGACATAATACATGTAGATGCCCCCTCATCAATAATTGTTCGATGAATAGTTTTGTTGAGGGCTTTCACTTGAATAAGGAAAGCTAGTTGAGCTGGTAACTAAGGGTCATATCCTTTATGATTAAAGGCCATAAGATTGGAATCCATTGGGTCAATCCCACCTATTGCTGATAATAAAGCCTGCTTTTGGGAGGTGCAATTTTGCAGTACCTCAAGTGTCGACATACCGGACGGCGATTGGGCCAGATCCTCCACTATATTATAATGTTGTGTTGCTCTGGCACGAGGATTAAATGTCGATTTGTGTACTATTCCCTTCGACAGCTTTATCATTAGTTCAGGATGATGGGTGGCACAACTCCTGTCGAAGTTGTTGTCGAATTACTAGGTTGATCATTAGCCTTGTTGTCCGACAGCTATGGATTCTCGTAATCTCTATTCCTTGTCGATATCAAAGCATCATTTTGCTGCTTCGAAACAGACAACATTAGCACTTGGGACGGGGAAGAATTGTCATTATAACCCAGATTTGTTCCTGGATTTGGAAACGGATCAGTCAATACCGTCGAGGTTTTTGAATTCTTAAAGAATTTTCTAAGCTCGGCTTTATGTGGACAATCTTTCGTCCATTGATCCTCATCACATATGAAGCATGGATGACTTGGTTTCTTATCTCCAGAAGGGTTTGCAGAAGACTTTTCAGGAGACGACTCCTCCTGTTTTTTCTTCTTCCCTTTCTTTTTCTTCTTGCCCCTTGGTTTCTTTGGTTCTTTGCCTTTATTAGTCGACACGACATTTACCTCTGAGGCGAGAAGTTCCTCATTTTCATTTTGACTTGAAACCGTACGAGCCTTCTTTGATGTAGCTTTTACGGTTTTCGTGCTAGTCGCACCTATCACGCCATCGTTGGCATGAGAGTCTTTGCTTGATTTAGGAGGGGGAGGAACGAAGAATTACGGTCTAGGAGCATCAGGGATTTTATTGTAGAGCGTGTCGGACTGAGTATATATCAATTCTAGATATTGCGTACGAGCAATGACTTGCTCTTCAGTGATGACTCCTCCCTTTGCCACATCTTCCATAATAGAAGGTAATAATGACTTAATAAACCATTCAGCTAGCAGCTAATCAGGAACATATGTTCTTACCATTCTACGACGACGTCACCACTCATGAATATGATCAGATATGTGGGTGGCCGTCGTTTGTTTGAAATTGGTAAGAAGATCTGTTCCTGTTTCATACCTTATGGGTAACTGAAAATGGGTTAAAAATGTTGTGGCTAGGGCGCTGAAGTTATCGAATGAAGCTCTAGACAATTCGATATACCATTTTGCTGCCGGACTAGTTAACGTTCGCTGAAAAAGGCGAAGCCTAATTGAATCATCATTTAGAGTGTTAGATGAACACCACAGATGAAAGTTCATCACATGATTTGATGGGTCTTCACTCGGATTTCCATTAAATTTAGGAATATCCAACGGAAGTTTATGTGGAATCGCTGGCCACCAAGGGGCGTAAGCAATTGGATCGTTTGTCAGCCGATTTAGATATGGTAACTCTAAAGTTGCCACGAAGGGAAACTGTTGATTTAGGTTCGGCGAAGCATACCCATGATAAGATGGGATTGCCTGAGCAGTGGGTCTTTGCATACCAACATAGTGCATTTGATGCTGATAAATTTGGTAAGGTTGATGGGCACAACCACTATGAAATGGTTTGTGTTGACCGTTTTGAATATACGGCTGTCCATTACTTGCAAAGGTTTGGTGCTCAGATCCTTGGTAAACTTGTTGGAATTGCGGTTGTTGATATTGCACCAGCCATGATTGCGAAACCATTTGCTGTTGTCCAATACTAGCTGTTTGACCAAGATGAGAGGTGATGGTACCCGTTTGAGCCTGGGTCACTCCAGTTAAGGAGCCACTAATCGACGATTGTGGTGGCGACATACAGACAAGAGGCTGTTGTATTATGACTTGAGAAGCTTGAGGTTGGGATACAACAGGCAATGCTTGTACTTGCGACACAGTCACAATAGCTGGTGTAGTGGGGTTATTTGACACAGGTAGACTTTGTTGCATTGAGTATACAACTCTTGGTTGTTGAGGCAGTCTCGACACCCAACCGCTAGATGTAATTCCAGCATAACCTGAATTCTGTTGTGAAATCTCGTATGTTTGTTCTCCCAGAGGAGACAATGAAAGGGTATATTGCCCCCTATACGGCGGTAATCCAGTGCTCAAAGGAATGATTTTCCTTTGAGGACCGTACTGCCCAAATTGACACTGCGAAGGATCAATTTGCTGAGACACAACATAAGAGATTGTAGATATTATTCCGGACGAACAAACGGGAACAAACCATACTGTCGAAACAACCCCTGGATGGATTCCATTCAGCGATTAAGAGCTAGTTGGGACAGACGGTACGCCGACAAACATTGTTGGAGTAACAAGAGGAAGTTCTGTCGTTGCTGTGTCAGATGACATAGTCTTGATGTCGACGGTTGTTCAGACATATCTAGTCTATCCAAAAGATTTCCTAGCGATCCTACAGGAACTTCCGATGACGGGAGACTAATTTTTGACGAAGAAGGATATAAGGTGATCCAAACTCCAAAATGCGATGGAGTACCAGATGGGGGATCCTCCACAATCTCTTCTATAACAATTAATCCAGGTGGAAGAGGTAGACCGTTAGGTCCGTAAAATATTTCCGGTTCCGAAGAAGGTATAGATTCTGCAGTGACAGATGTTTGGGGAATAACACCTTCCGAATCAACTGTAGATGGAGTCGGTTCAGGAATAGAAGTGTTTACCATCACACTAGGATCAGTTCTACTGTCCTCTTGTGGTTGCAGAACTTCTTCTGTAGAGGCAGGGATACCAGAAATGTTTGCATTAACTGGAGTCTCTGAGGGTGTCGGAACACTTTTTCCAACCAAACCAAGGGACTTTGATCCGGTTAAATGAGTTTCCTTTGTCCGGAATAGTTTTGTTTCCGGAGACAAAGACGGTTGACTCGTAAGTCTCTGCGAACGACGGGGTTTCGATTGACTTTCCTCCACGATTGCAGATTACTTGATCAACTAAAAATAAAAGGGAAAATGATTCCGAATTAAATGAATTTTAGATGCTTTGACACAACTTGCTTTTTCAATTTTTAAGAGTCAAGAAAAAACAAAAGATGACTCTAGTCGCCTTCGATTTTTAATGAGCCTGAAGTGACAAGTGCTCAGATGGACCTTTTCCTTTAAGGAGTCTGAAAAGGAATGAAAGAGACTACTCTATAAATCTAGACAGAGGGATTACCAAACCAATCGCAAAACTGCAGAATACATTTTATGGTACGGCAGACAATCTTCTCGAATGCTGTGTTCAGTGCATTGCGATTGATAGGGCGGTAGACACGACTTCCTATGGATAAAGGATATAGCCTATTGTGGTCTCCCAATATATACTCGACGGTACGTGGGAGAACAAGTCTGTATTGGCACTTGTCGTCTCAAAGAGGAGGAATCACCCAACCAACAATGAAAGCGATAGTTACCAGGCTTTATGACGCTAGAATACGTCTCTAGCCTAGACTTCTAAATTTTGTGCGTTAGGTTCCAAAGCGTTTTTATGTTCATTGAATTTATTTTACAGTTGATCTTTCTTAAAAAATTGGCCTTCTAGGTTCACCATGTGATGTAGATATATAATTCCTAAAATGCAATCTAAGATGATAAACAATCGTTTAATCTTCTTTTTGTAATGAAAATCCTAGCTACTAAAGAAAGAGAGACGATATTCTTTCAACATTGAGCAGAGAGAACACACTAGATGCACTGTCTTAAATCAAACCAACAAGCAGTCTAAATGCAAATGCACATGCATGTATTTATTTTCCGCTTTCTTAATGTGTGAATGACATAAAGAATGCCGAGTACAAATTTGAATTATCTTTTCAAAGTGACAGTACTAACAAATTTCTCTTAAAAAACGAAAGGAATATAATGATGACACTTTGCGCCTTTGAATTGAAAACTGCTTTCGACACTTGAAAAACTACTAATTTAAATCAAATACAAGAGTAACTGTATAATCAACCATCAAGAACGATAGGATTCTTTTCTTTGACTGAAAACGACACTTGCGACACTTCCAAATCAAAAGACAACAGTTTGATTACGCTACTTTTTGTAAAAGAGAACTATAAATGGTGCACAATACATAAAAACATTCACAATTCTTTGTACTATGGAGGCGGAATCATGCAAAGGGAGTTTCCATAGTGGTATACTGATCACAGACAGCAAAACTCCTGAATAAAGCTGAAGAGAGTGAACAAAGAAACCAAAATCTGGAAGCAGAAGAGGTCTTATCTGATTAACGCACCTACAACACAGGGAAAGTGCGATGCAGCGCACCTACTGCACATGGGAGGTGCGATGCATCCAGATTCCCAAGAGGAGAAAGTGCAATGGTCCAGGGACGAGACTTCAACTTGGTTCTTGGTCACAGTTTGCAACTTAGTTTAGGGATTTAGGCCGAGCTAATGCTAGTCAGTAAATAGAAATCACAGGGGTTAATCTAATGAGGTTACTAGAGCCACCACTAGGGAAATTAGGATGTTTGCAAATCGGTTGTTCAGTTTATAAACAAAACCCGGAGATAGACTGAAGCAACATTGATATACTTTGCACTTCATAGCAAATGCAGTTCGAAAGCTAGCTGGCTTAACTTCAGGCTCCGTCTGTAAGTTTATAAAGCAAACAAGTATAAACAAGCAAACAAGCTATTCGCTCCCTAGTGGAGTCACCATTTTGTTATCGGGAAATATAGTGTCTATGCAGAGCTGCTAGTCCCACTAAGACGGGTAGCTATCTTAGAAACAAATAGATTAAAGTTACTTTCATTTTCCTTTCTGAGAAGTAGATAGGAGAGGATCAAAGAATACCAACCTTGATCTTTCGCTCGGTTCTTTGCTTGTTCCTTCTCCTCACCGACCGGTCTTTGTCGCTTCTCCCTTGACCACTTCGCTTCAAAGAGTACCTGTAAAGTCAAAGCAGCACAATACCTTCAAAGTGTAGAGATCTACAATCATAAGCAATATAGGACCAGATATATATTGACCACACAAATGCATATATTATCAGACATACAAGAATGTGGAGGAAAACTTGAATAGCTTTATTGATGTAAAGATTAGAAGAGAGGACTACAACCCATTGATCTGACCCAGCGTCATCCTCCCAGGATGAAAGCCCTTCTTCACCTCATGGAAAGCTTAGATCACCCAACACTATGATATTCCACCAGAAAACCAACAACACTTCCTTACAAGATACAAAATTCCAGCCTCGGGATCTCTGGAATGAGGGATCCATATATAGATGATTGCAGGGAGGTGAGTTAGCTTCTGGGATTTTTATTAGTGCCTTTTCTCTGATAGTTCTTGATTCCACTTAGAAATTGATGATCTCTTACTCATCTCTCGGCGAATTCAGAGAGGCAAGTGTCATAGGAGAAGTTTCTAGAAGATTCCATGATCATCCACCTCGCAAACTGTGTCTGCCATTTGTCCATTCTTGCCCATCGCACCCTACAGAAGGGCTTTCCAGTATGCATCACGCCTTTTACAATGGGCATGTGAGATGCATCACACCCTTAGCACTGATTAACTTGTATGGTCCAGTTCTGAGTAGTTTTCTGTGGAGAACTTCTAGGAGATGAAGTAATCAGCTAACCTTGTTCCTTTAGGGCATGAAACAACACTTTTAGGGACTCATAAGCCCTTGGTTTATGGACATATATGATTGGGGTTGCAGTGCCCAAAAATGTCTATAACAATGATGTGATTTGATTTAGTTTTACTTTTCTGCAATTAGATATCAAGTTGCTCATATCATTGACGTTATCTCCGAAAGCCATAGCTTAGACTACCTGGCGGGGTAGCGGACTATGAATGATGTGATTTGGTTTTAGTTTTACTTTTCTGCAATTAGATATCAACTTGCTCATATCATTGACGTTATCTCTGAAAGCCATAGCTTAGACTACCTGGTGAGGTATCAGACTATGAATGATGTGATTTGATTTTAGTTTTGCTTTTTTACAATTAGATATCAACTTGCTGATATCATTGACGTTATGTCCGAAAGCCATAGCTTAGACTACTTGGCGAGGTATCAGACTATGAATGATGTGATTTGATTTTAGTTTTACTTTTCTACAATTAGATATCAACTTTCTCATATCATTGACGTTATCTCCGAAAGCCATAGCTTAGACTACCTGGCGAGGTATCAAACTATGAATGATGTGATTTGATTTTAGTTTTACTTTCTGCAATTAGATATCAAACTGCTCATATCATTGACGTTATCTCCTAAAGCCATAACTTAGACTACCTGGCGAGCTATCGGACTATGAATGATGTGATTTGATTTTACTTTTTTGAAGTTTCTGATTTGTTTGAGTGCAATAGCTTAACTTTTATTTCCGTATTTAGATAACCAGTAGAGACATTGATTTCATGATCAGTATTTCATCTTTTTTTTGAATTAAGTAGCTGCATATTTACACTTTTGTTTAAGTACTAATTTGATCAATAGCATGTTTTGAGATCTTTTGAAGTGCTAAGTTTTGGAAGTTACCATTAGGGACATAAACCTTGTCTTGAAATCTCTATCCATACTTGACCTTTAAAAGCATTCTTAAGACCTTAGAATAGGATTTCCATTGGCATTAAACAATTTGGGAAACCAACAAGAAAAAGACCCCAAAAACAACATAAACTATAAAACAACGGAGTAAGAAAAAGGTTAACTAAGCACATATGATGCACCACACTTCATCAGTTTACGATACCCAGATTGATAATTTATGTAGATAAATTTAAGATGTTAAATTGACTAGACATTTTTGCGCCATTGCCGGGGAAGTGTAATTAGGAGACCTTATTTCTTACATCTAATTTTTTTTTTAATAATTATTGAGTATGCTTTCCTCCTGCACTTTATGTGATCTGGAGGATCAGAAAAAGGATTATTATGTAAAAAAAAATAATAATTCTTGAGTATGCTCTCCTCCTGCACTTTGTGTGATATGGAGGATCAGAAAAAGAATTGTTATGTTAAAAATGAAATAAAAAAAAAAAGAAAAAGAGAAAAAGGGAGACAAAATAAACTTAATCATTTCAATTGATTCAAAAAATAATAATAATAATGAAACCCAACTACTTTGATAGGTTCAACTGTCCAAGATTGACCGGTTATGGTTTGTAGTGGCCCTCAAAACACTGTATCCTGCTTTAATAAGGTTTTGCAACTTAGCTGCGAAATGTAGCCTGATTCCGTAGCTAGTTGAGAATTCCGCAGCTGATTTCAAGGTTTAACAGGTTACAGGCATCCAATGAAGAAACCGACCACATGGGCATCTCCAGAATTGTCCCGACATGGATTCTATCCTACTCACCCAGCTCAGATCAATAAAAACGCCAGCCTAAGACCTCAGTCAAAGTCCTGTTTTTAGCATGTTTTATTTGAAGACTTTGCTGCCTGAAATTGAAAATCATTAATCCTTTTTATAAAATTTTACAATTTTAGTGAAGAGAAAAAAATCTATGGCTATCTCCAATTCCAGTCTCCATTATGGCCTCAATAGAAACCTGCATTCTTTGTGGTAATTTTGGTACTGATATTAGATGTTGATTTGGGTACAAGTGCCATTTTTCCCATGGTGAAAAGGAGCTTGGGAAGGTAAATGCAGTAACACACAATCTTAAAGATGATCTGGCAACAAGACCTTTTGGCAGTAGGTTCCCAGTTGGTGGCTTAGATGGAAAGTCTGGAGGTCGTCTTGGCTATTGTGAGGTTACTCCTCCTAGTATGGCAGCTGTAGCTACATTTGGTGCTTCAGCAACTGCAAGAAAATAATAAATATCGATGTTGCACTTGCTGGTGTTTTAATTTGGAAAGGTGTTGTAAACTCTAAGTAAATTTGTCATTCAACTAGTGAAAAATTGGCTATAAGAAACCATGAGTCCGATACTAACCTGAAGAATATTGAGTGGGAAAGCAGTTTTGATCAGATAAAGGAAGTCGGTGCCTGGGTTTGTCAACTGATCGTGCACACGAGTACTACATTGCCTGTAAAGTAGATTTCATTTGCTACAAACAATTTCAAAACCACGACCATTAGGAATCAATAAGCATAAACAATAGACCTGCAAATGAAATTCAACCACAACAATTTAGAAAAAAATAAAAATAAAATAAATAAATAAATAAAAATCAAACTTTGAAAGCACGATTTGGGCAAACGGAGGCGAATTTGAAAATAATAAAACATGGGTTTTTTCACCAGTAGGGTCAATTAGATAACCCAAAAGCCGTTTTAAGAAATTTGTGGCGGTCTGGGAAAATTTCTCAGTTCTTTGAAGCCCATTTTTGTAGGCCGCGAGAAAAAAATGGGATTTGAATTAATTAACTGACAGTTGATTTGATTCAGCTGCTTTCAATTTGAAATCAATGGCGTGCTGATGATTAACCATTTTCTGATTATACATCTTTTGCCACCCATCTAACACTTGCTCTGCCACTTCCCGATTAATAACAGTTATAATTGGATACGACTCTTTGCTGATAGACATAACGCCTGTTAACAACAGTTTTAATTGGATATGGCTCTTTGCTGAAAGACATAACACTTGTTAACAACAATCTTAATTGGCTACGCAACCAACCAATCGACGCGACATTCCCATTGAAGTTGCAGTTGTTATTTCTGGCCTGTTTACATTTCCGTGAAATAATTCTCATTACTTGTTCTCTGCTCTTCCATTTATAACTACTGGTTTTTCTCCACAAACCTTCTCCATTCCCCACTAACACAACTGTTATCACCTCACGTGCTTTTTTTGAAAGAGTTAGTTCGATAGTGAGATTGTTTGGGACATCAACAATCATATAGGCCGCTCTATCCGTCCTATTTCATAAAAAACAATATAAGTTTCCCTATATGTCCTATTTGAGCTTCTCTCAAGTTCAGATGATTGGTTAAGGCATTTCAACTTTATTGAATTTTAGCTTCTATAATGCCTTCAAAATATTTTTCCTTGTCTGCACTATGGAGTGCATAGTAAGATTGTCATATGCTCTAAATTCACCACACGGATAGGTTTCTCTTGACGATTTTGGAATGTGAGCATCTTGAAACTAAAATATGTTTGAGATTTGTGGAGGTTAAATTTGATCATTGGTCATGGGATAGGAAGACTTCAACACCTTGAATTTCTTTTGGCTGATGGTATAAACTATAAATTTCACAAGCAGACGGCCAAATCTGTGTTCAATGGATTTGTATTATATGATTATTACTCACAGTCCGTCACTCACAGACATATTTTAATGTAGGAGGAAGGAATGGGTCTTTTACTAAGAGAAAAATCGAATGGGCCTAAATTCATGGAGGGTTATCCACAATTGAAAATCTCCTCTATACATAACAAAAAAAAAAAAAAAAATTCAAAACTGATGGTTGACTGTCTTTTAGCTGCAGAATGCAGCCTGATTCCGCAGCTAACTGGCACTTCCGCAACGATTTTATTACTTCTATAGGTTATAGGTGTCAAGGGACGAAACGAACCACATGGGTAGCTGGGAAAATGTCAGTACATGGAGGGTGTCCTATTCATTTGATCCAATTCGATGGAAAAGACCCCGGTCAAAGGGAAATCAAGTTGTGTGTTATCACTAAGTCGCCACACTAAGTCACCGCATGAAAGAAAAAATAATAATAATAATTTTGAATCAATGAAATGAATAAGTTATTTGCTCACTTTTCCGAAGGTATTAATTAATTTTGGACTGATGATGAAAGATGAATGGCTAACTTTTTATTCAATATTTTTAGCTACAGAAACCGTCGACATTCCGCAGCTAAAGTCCAATTCCGCAGCTGTTCTCCAATTCTGTAGCTGAAAAACCTCATTGTTCAAATCAACCTAACTTTCTCATACAAAATCAAATTTTGATGATTCAAGTATAGTTGGAAAGATCTCAACAAGATTTACATAATGAGAAATCCATCATTAGAGTTTGAAATGGAAAATAATGAAATAAATTGCTTAAAATAAACAACATCAACTTGAGGCACTAATTCCAAATCAGGTATAAATTGTTTTGATTTTTCCTTTGAGAACTTGTTTCATTAATACAAATTCTTAGTTTTGTGTGTAAATATCATAACTAGAGAGATTGACCATCTCTCTCCTTTGATAATCTTACATTCCATTGCAGAAGAAGTATTAGTTTTTTTTTGCAGGTTCCAGGAGGAAGGACAAATGACTATAAGAAAATGGTGTCTCTCTAAGAGACCAATTTGTTTCATAAGAGGATGATCAGAAACAAAGAGGAAATATGTTGATGCAAAATCAGATCCAAACACTTGAAAAAACTTTCAGATACTATTGTCTCCATCACATCCATACTTCATAATAAACCATTCGCATCATTTCACTCCATATTTTCCATTTACATTCACATACACTTTCCATCTCTTTTTTTCCATTCATAACCCACAAATAAAAGCAAGAGGCTCATTCACATGCTTATTGCCCATTTCAATTTTTGCTCTTCATTTCCATTTTCCATTTTCATCTTCCCTTTCCTGTCATTTTCATTCCACAAATAAGCCCTGCTTCAATGCAAATTATTGAGTCCATAGTACTTTGAGTCTAAGTTTCTTGAAAAGACACTTTGAGGCTTTCATGCCTTAATATCAAGTTCTCATGCTGACAAACAATGTGAATACATTAATGTCCCTTGTTTGTTAGATCTTCTAGGTGACTCGACATCGGAAAATTCATTCTTACCTAGCAAAATGTGTTTGGGAATCTTGACTCTCATTGTCATCAATGGTGATAGTTCTTGTGTTGACTAGCGGTATCCATTAATGGTCACTAAGTCAACAAATTCCTGCTATGTTCGACATCAGAACATTTTTTCTCACATAGTAGGAATTGTGCCAATGAGTTTTGAAGACATGAAGACTATTATTTTCAGCATTTTGGAGCAAAAGCAATAAAAATTCATCTTAACTCTTTATCCATGACTCCTTTTGTTCAGCCACTTGAAGAAGAATATGATCAGAATTTTGCAGCCACCACACATACAACTCATCCCTTCCAAAGGGTAAGTTAAGGTACGTCATTTTCTAACTTTTTGACTATAGAATTCCATAAAAAACTAGAATGATAATTGTTGGAAAAACACTTCTCTTCCTTATTTCATAAAATTGCCAATACCATCATTTGGGGGGGGGAATACATTCATATTCATATCTTGCCATGTCCATATCATATTCAGGAGCCCACATACTTCCAACATATATATTAACTATTATATTGTTATTATGAGCATACAATGGCTTTTCAAAAAAGTGCTTAAAGGATAAATTGGATACAAACAAAATTATGGTTGTCACACAAGAACCAACCATCATGCAATCCAATAAAGATATAATTTGCAACAATAATCAAAATATCATTATGCAAAGTTCAAAGATCAAAATAGAATGCAAAAACAAAAAAATTGGTTGTAACACAAGAACCAACCATGTTGTAATTCAAGTAAAACACTTTGCAAAAATATAAAGTTATCAAATGATATCATGCAAAGTTAAGCCAAAGCTCAAGGATCAAAATAATTAATGTAATATATATATTGCATGAGGATATGCAATAGCTTCAGTTGGGGGGCATGTTGGGTCTTGAAAATGTCATTCATTTCCTTTACACTTTCACTATTATGTCCATTATATCACCTCCATTTCACTCTTATGTCACCACATTCATCCCACTTTCATTATCATTGGGCCACATTTATGTTTTTCCAAACTTTATTAATTCTAAGCCTTTTAAGTGAATTTGTGGTTAAAAATTAGAAAATAATGTGCATATGCTTATACCTAACAAGTAGGTTGATATTGTTGACATGTGTAGGTCAAAAAGATGCTTTTAGAAGACCCTTATGTGGCACTCTAAGGACAAATTCGAATTTGAGTGGAGAAAATCATGAGATTATGAGGATATGTGTCACATCTCCTAATTGTATTGAAACTCTAAGAAGACATGTGTATTATCAGTTCCTATTTTGATTAGGACTCTAGAAGTAGATGGAGAGATTCATGGACTCTCATTAATGAGATGGCTTCTCATCTTTTTGTATAAATAGCAGATCTCTCTCCTTCATTTGTTAGTTCTTAAGCTTGTTAGCTTGTGAGATGGCTTTGGAGAACTTTGTTGTACTTTGTAATTTTGAAGAATTTGAATAAAGCTTTGATGTTCTCAACATGGAAGGAGATGTGAAGTAGATTTTATGGAGCACATTAGAATGTAAGGTAGAGTAGATTTTATTTGGTAATTTTGCTTTGATTTCATTATGTCTGTGATTGCTTTCAAGTTTGATAGATTAGATATTTCATTCATGCAATTTTAATTCATGTAAGTGTGTTCAACCGGTTGATTGTAGATTAGTTTTTCTTTACATGTTTTTGCATCAAATAATGACATGAGATTTACCTCTCTATTGACTTTGGTTTTTCTAGCTTTTTAATTTCAGTTATGCTTTGATTTTAGTCTTATTCATTTGCTTTGTTAGTTAGTTTATATATCAACTTCCTCATATAATTGACGTTATCTCCGAAAGCCATAGATTAGACTACCTGACAAGGTAGTAGAATATGAATGATGTGATTTGATTTTAGTTTTACTTTTTTGCAATTAGATATCAACTTGCTCATATCATTGACATTATCTCCGAAAACCATAGCTTAGACTACCTGGCGAGGTAGTGGACTATGAATGATGTGATTTGATTTTAGTTTTACTTTTCTGAAATTAGATATCAACTTGCTCATATCATTGACATTATCTCTAAAAGCCATAGCTTAGACTACTTGGCGAGGTATCGGACTATGAATGATGTGATTTGATTTTAGTTTTACTTTTCTACAATTAGATATCAACTTGATCATATCATTGATGTTATCTTCAAAAGCCATAGCTTATACTACCTGGCGAGGTATCGGACTATGGATGACGTGATTTGATTTTAGTTTTACTTTTTTGCAATTATATATCAACTTTCTCATATCATTGACGTTATCTCCGAAAGCCATAGCTTAGACTACCTGGCAAGGTATCGGTCTATGAATGATGTGATTTGATTTTAGTTTTACTTTTCTGCAATTAGATATCAAACTGCTCATATCATTGACGTTATCTCCTAAAGCCATAACTTAGACTACCTGGCGAGCTATCGGACTATGAATGATGTGATTTGATTTTACTTTTTTGAAGTTTTTGATTTGTTTGAGTGCAATAGCTCAACTTTTATTTCCGTATTTAGATAAGCAGTAGAGACATTGATTTCATGATCAGTGTTTCATCTTTTGTTTGATTTAAGTCCCTGCATATTTACACTTTTGTTCAAGTACTGATTTGATCAATAACATGTTTTAAGATCTTTTGAAGTGCTAAGTTTTGGAAGTTACCATTAGGGACATAAACCTTGTCTTGAAATCTCTATCCATACTTGACCTTCAACAATATTCTTAAGACTTTAGAATAGGATTTCCATTTGCATTAAACACCTTAGGAAACCAGCAAGAACAAAACCCCAAAAAAAACATAAACTATAAAGCAACGAAGTAAGAAAAAGGTTAATTAAGCACATATGGTGCATCACACTTCATCAGTTTATGATACCCGGATTGATAGTTTATGTAGAGAAATTTAAGACATTAAATTGATTAGACAATGAGTCAAAATTGGTGAATTCCCATCAGGTTGGGAGATTGATGTATGTATGAGTCATTGGTGATAGGAAGGTCATACTCACTTAGTTGACTTATAGAGTCATGTTATTCTTTTGAAAAATATTTTTTGCAGACTCTGCATGTGCTCAGGGGGAGCATGGATAGTTTAGTGCATCTCAACATGTACAAAGGGGAGCTCAATCAAAGAATTCAGCATGTACTCATGGGGAGCATGGACAACATAATGTATATTAAAGGGGGAGAATATCTTGGTCCACCCTTTTCCCTTGATGTCAAAGGGGAAGAGTGTCTTGGTGTTGTTGTGGCCATCAAGTCCAAAGGGGGAGATTGTTGGCATTATGATACATGTGTTATCCTTGATGGAAACTCATTTAGATGACAATTCATAGTGCAACAGGTTGATTTACAGATTAGTCTCCAGAGATTGAAGAAAGAGAGTGGCTTAAGAAGTATATGCTAGTTCACTTTGTCCAAGCAGTGTATACATGCGGGTTAATAGAACAAAAGGAGTGTATACATATACATGCACTCCCATAGGAGGAAAATCACGTACATGTTGGAAAACCAAGGTTTTGGTCCGAGGTATTTGGTCCAAGGTATTCGGTTTGAGGTTTTTGGTCCAAGGTTTTGGTCTTAGGTATTTGGTCCGAGGTATTTGGTACGAGGTATTGGTCTGAGATATTTGGTCCAATGTATTGGTCCTAAGTGGTTTTTTCCGAGGTGTTGACAAACGATCTAAGTATATAAGGAGGAGAAGATCAAAGGGCTAAGAGTGTAAGTATTGAATATCTTATGAACTATTAGATCAAATATGTAGGTTATGGGTTTCTGATGCTTTGCTTGATCTAAACTAAAGATGCCACTATGTGCTTGTGTTGGCTTATTGGGGCCTAACCTAGGTTTAGAGTTTAATTAGCCAAACAAATCCCTATACTATTGGCCCTTTCGACAATAGTTTGCGGAGCGCAGAATGAGGTCTCACCCGAAGCAGTATGGGGGGATGTTGAAACCAGGTTTCCGCACCATTGAGATGTCTGAGGGGTTGATTTACTCCAACTGTGAATACCTTCACCCATGCTATTTTGCGCACTCCCCTGACCCGTGGGGCCTTCTCGCCCCGTTATATTCACCTTCACACAGCGCTTACCAGGGGCTATGTGGATTTTGCGCTGCTGGAGCAACGATTTGCGATATCTCCCCAAATCATGCCGCAGATATTACTTATCACAATTAGTTATCTTCGTGTAAACATATACCTTATATTACATTTACTTATTCAGCACATTCAAATAAGTTCTTGCAGTAAATAAACCATAAAGTTGCAATTCATAGTCAATAATGCATAAAACATGAAAAGATAGACATAAATATGGTAAAACTTCTCTTTATTAATGCTTCCAACGGTTATAGACTCGACCTACCCTGCGCACTCAGTTGAAGGGGTCCGCGCACTCAACTGCGGACTACTAGGCCCTTGTGCACTCAGCTGCAGAGCCTTCTCCTACTCTACGACCCAAAGACACAATTCTACACTTCGACTCAATGCTTCATCGATTTCTTAGATGATGTCTCTTTACACTTAGAGCCTCACTCTATTTATACAATCCCATGGTCCGCGGACCATGGGTAGATCTCTTAAACCGACACTACATTTAGAAAAGTAAGGGTGGACAACCCTCTGACTCTATTACAACTTTGGCTCTATGCCCACAAATCATGGAGTCTTTATAATGGACTTAGTTAAAACTTGGACTTTAAGCCCAAAAACTTGCCTTGAGGGGATCCCATGCCCAACAGGTCCCCAACACAAACATCATGACTCGCCCTTGAGTCACTCTGTTGGTGCGGAGATCTTCACGCAGAGACCTCCCAACTCTGCTCGAACTGCTGCGAGGTCAATAGTTCATTGAGCAGCTGCTTGCTGTATCTCTTGTACGCGTTTTTTCAAGGCCATGGTCTCAGAACTGATCCCCTGTATCTGTTCATGTGTCCCCTGCATCTGCGCGAGCTTGCCTTCTATTGTTCTATGATTACGAAGGCCTCGTCAATCCAAGCTGAACACGCGCCTTCGAAACTGCTTCTTTGTGTTGTGCTACGTCTACTTGCTCCTTAGGCGCTTTGGCCTATTGCATTCACGGGAGCCTCTGAGTGAGGTCCACCGTCTGCATGGTCCCTTTGACATTGTCGTACCACTGTTGTAGCTCACGCACCTCTGTTTCTAGGCACTGTATGTTCGGGTCCTCCTACAGATTTGAGAGGACCTCGAATGATTCTTCCAACATTCTGGTGTAGTCCCTTATTTCACTACTGATCTCCTCTACTTATGATGTAATGGTGCTGGCGCACTGTTCCCTTACCTCTGGAGGTGTTGAAGGCTGCGCCTTCAATTGTAGCTCTGCAATCTGAAGGTTCAACTTCAGCTGAACCTTGTCCATTTCTTCTCGCACCTCACGCACCCCTGCTACTAATCTCTGGATGCACGCCTCTGCTAGTGCTTCTATTGGGATGACCAACTCAGTGACCATATGGAAGGCTTCTTCCGGTACCTACACCATCTGCCTGTTCTGATACACGACCTCGTCGCACTGCAATCTTAACTACTCCATGTTGATCTTCTGCTCACTCAACACCTGCAACGTGCGACTCTTCCTAGCCCACAGTTCTGTAGTGATCCCATCATGTAGAACATAAAGCGTCTCTCGCGGGAGAACAACCATGTTGATCCCTATCTCCTTCAATGTACTAACTGTAGGCCGGTCAACCTCATTTGCTGTAACTAGTGCCCCTTCTGGCAGCACTATTATTTTGGTTGTACGAGTGCACAACATTTCCTTGTTTGCGGTTGTTCTAACTGCGAGGCTAGTTGAGAGGGTACTAGCCCAAGGAACATGCACCTGCAACTCCTGAATCTGTGCTCGGAGGGCCCCCAACACAATCTGATTCTCCTTCGCAAAGTTCTGGAGGGCCTCTGTGGTGACGTCGTGCATCGTCTCGCCTATATCATGTAGATCACCCTCAGTAAGGGTGATCCGGTCGATTGAAAACTTAGATGCTTCCACCTTCTTGCACGACCCAATTTGCTCTCTTGTTTGCTGACGCTTTAATAGTGTCGACACTGTCTATGGGTCCCTGTTGCCCTTCTCTATCTATGTTTCCATCTCTTGCTCCTGCTCCGACAAAGGGGACTTCTGGCCCTTGCGCTCCTTCTCTGTTTCCTTTTGTATTGTTGTTGTTGTGGCCTTTTTCTGTTCTGCTGCTGTTTGCGCAGCGTCCCGCGCCTCTTGCGCTTTTGCTGCTGCTTCTTCTTTCCTTCTTTTTTTTGCCAACTGTTCCACGTGCAGTTTTGCCTCCTTCTTTTTCTGCGCATCAGACTTTTCCAGTTTAAAGATGTCTGGAGTGTGCCACTCCGATGGCCATGTCTCAAGCACATCGAAAATCACATCATATGTGGCTATATAAGGTAGTTTGTTCCACTTCTTTGTAAGGTCCTTGCATGCCCTGAGGTAGATGTGATGAAAGTCCTCTTTAAACTCTGTGGAAATTTGTAGGCTGTTGTAGATAGTGGGTGATAAACGTGGCTTACGGTTAATCCCCATTCTGATGGTCATCTCTAGGAGCACCTAGAATATTTTACTGTCGCAAATCCGGTTCGCGTCCTTCGTGGACCACAGTGAAGTGTACTTTATGGCCTCCGGAAGATCTCTTGCAATTGTGGGGAACTGGCTATCCTCCAGCAATTCCCCAGCCACCAGCACTATGGACAGGAGAAGCCATGCATAGTGGAAAGTTTTTCCTTGTTCATGTGCGCTATTCAGCAAGTTCAACCACTAGCGCGGGCACCTCATTCGCACGACACTTCTGTATGAGCTTACCTGGCAGTATCTGAGTCACAACTTTGACTGCTTTGTTGTTGATGCTGGAGATTGCGTAGCCACTCTTTTTCTTCTCCAGCTTGTATTTCTTTTTCGTGGCCTCTATGATGGCCAAATCACTGCTCTTACCCTTTGAAATTTTGTGGGGTCCTCTCCCTTACATGGGAGTCAGGTAATTCAATGGATCAAGTGGTCCGTGATGGGGATGGGCTCTTCCAGCCATAAACACCAACCATGCACTAGGAAGAGCAACTGCCTGATGACGAAGATAGTCACGGGCGCGATGGTAATGCGACACCCAGAGTAGGTTCAACAACCTTCCCTTTTCGACTCCACATAGCCACTTATGCGGCTCCAATTATATAACTTCTGTTGCGTTGTTCTGCTTCGGCTTCATGAGCTGCACGGTTTCCAAGTGAGGGAATTTCTCATGGTTGGCGAGATCCCAATCTTCGAACTTCAAATTTGGCACCCATCCCAGGTGTGTTCCTTCAAAAATGATATCGTCCGGGAGGAGCGGAGTCTACAGAGAGCTCTTTCTCTCATCGAGGTCCTTGGGCACCTTCGTCTTCCCCATCAGCGGGGGGACATATGCAGGCAACTTTGTTGGAGGGTGCACAACCTTGGATTCTTCCTCCATGCCCTTGTCCTCGTCTTCTTCAATTATGAGATCCTCAAGGTCTTCTTCCTCCTCATCGATTTCCAGGTTAATCGCTTTCCCTTTTTCCTCCATTTTTAATCTAGTTCGCTTCGGGTTTCGGGGGGACACACGCACCAGAATCATTGTTTGTTTGTATTTCTTCGGTCTCGACGTGTGCAAGGATTTAGGGATTTCCACAACAATCCTGGTGCTCTCAGGGGCATCTTCTATGGTCATGGCCTGCACGGCTTCTTCGACCGTCATCTCTGTGATTTCCTTGGCTTCTTCAGACACTTCCATCTTGTTCATCCAGAAATATCTCAACCGTTCACTTAGGTGCTCAAACAACGCTCTCCATAGGACAAATAGGGTTCGGTTCGGAATACGCGGGGCGTACAATAGCTCAATTCGCAAATGACCAAGTGTTGTTTTCTAGGCCACCCTTTGTATTTTATGGTGTCTTTTGAATTTGAATTCAACCATTCCCCCCAAATCCAGTCAATTAATGCTCCCTTGGGAGTAGATTTTCCCAAATATTTCCCATAAAGCTCATCTTAAATGCCTACCGCCTGCTCCATTGGGTCTCAAGTCAAGCATCACATCATGAATAGTGACTACAATGGTCACTTTCCAGCCAACCCACGCGGCAGTGCAGCCCCCCTTGCGTGGTCGCGGACCTTTTGACACTTTGCTCCTTTGTGCACCCTCAACATCGCGCAGCTCTCGGGCAGAGTAGTTTATAGTCCCACACCTCCTTTAAGCTTCCAGGAGTGCTAAGACTGTACTTTCCATGACTAGTCAGGTGGTTGCGCCACTTGTAGAGGGTTTCATCCTATCATCCATCACTTTTCCTAGAGAAAATTCGCCTTTTATTGTTACTGTCCGCGTTGCGCACTTTACCCTCTTCATCGTGCCACCATGGGTGATCCCCCTAGTAATATACGGTCCAATCCAAGGCATCAATTTGATCAACTCCCGCAGTAGTCCCCAATTTCGTCACCGTAATCATGTGCACCCTGTTTTATCACCCTGGTTTTCTTATCAAGAAAATCCTTCTTTATTTCGTCCTCAAGATTTTTGACTTCCACTTCCACCAGAGTGCTTTCCTTCCTTAATCACACTCTTTATTTCATAAGTTCTTGGAGCCTAAGATCACCATGTCATATTTCTTCCTCCGGTCCCAAGCATTCTGCTTTGTTCCGCTGTGTGATCCCTTATTCCAAGGCTCCGTGAACATTATATCTACTGGTGCTACTATGCGCGGACTAGGCATACCGTGATTTATTGGAACTATAGTGTTTGTTCCATAGGCCAATGTAGAAGGCATCTGCCCCGTTAGTTTCTTGCACGAGGTCCTATAAGCCCATAGAACTGTTGGTACGTGCAGGTCCCGATCACTCCGCTACGCATTATATACCCTATTCATAGTTTCACACACTTCGTTAAAGGCTTCTGCATGGGTAGCCTTCCGCGCACTCGCTCTTTTCAGACTTCATCATCCCAACTAGAGGGACTGTTCACACCATTGCCTCTCCAACACCTACTTATTGACCGTGTTTCGGAATGTGAAGTCCATGTGCATTCGTGCAGGTTGTTTAACATGTGCCTGTACCCATCTGGGTAGATGCGCACGCGGATCATTCCATCCATCATACTTGTCTTTTAGACGCATCTTAGGTTTCCCAAAATGCATGCACATCATTCTCCTGCATTCGTGCCAGTCCTCAAAGCTTCCTTGGTGCGTACCCCACCACCTCGCGGGCGTAGCGCATAGTACCCATTTCAAAGCCTCAAAACGTTGTTGTTCCGACACCTCTCTTTCAAATCTATTCAGGAAGGCATCTACCTCGCTTAACCCATCATACGTAGATAGATCCCTTACTTCCGTTGATACACAGCACAAAGATCTTGTCATCATGTTGCAGTCCAGTGTGGTTACCTCGTGTAATTTGTTCTGCCACTGATCTATCTCTTCATTCGAATCTGACGTACAAGAGCTTTCTTGCTCCCATGAGATTCGTCCATCCGCAGTGGGATTTACTCAATATTGCTATCGCACAGTTATCTTGTAGATGAAGTCTAAGTCATCGTCACTTTCATAGTCATGCACTGGCTCCGTGTAGCGTTATCCTTCTGCAGGGTTGAAAGGTATGACTATGCACAGAGACTTTTTCTCAAAAATAATCTTGCGCTTCTTCAGATTTATCACCCCGTTCATGTCAGTGGCCCAATCTATTCCTAATTGCACGGGGTAGGGATTGCTGTCATCAACAATCTTTATCACTTCAAAGCCTTCTAGTGTGCTCGCCCCTTCAATATCCACGGTGATTCCCTGCAATCTCCCCATAGGTATGATCTTTCACTATTTTGCCATTCGCAGCTGAATAGGAGACCATTGTAGCGTAGGCCTTCCCATGCGCTCCCATGTTTGCTTTGGCAAAACGTTCGTGTTCAATCCTAAATCCAGAATCACTTGGTCCATCTCATATTCTCCAATTTGCACATAAAATCTCATTTATCTTCACGTCCTCATCGCATGCTTTCCAATCTTTTGGACTACGTGAGGTTCTCTTGGCGCGGTCCCAGCGCATCTATTTATGAGTTCTTGCAATCCATTTACAGCCTTGCTGGTGCGCAGTAGCTTCATACATGTTTTTACAAATGTCGTGAGCATCAATGGGTCAATTTCTGGCTCCGGTCTGTCTTTGCTTCCTGAAGTGGAGGCATCAGCGAAGCTCTTCCTAGCTTCCATGAAGGTTTCCTTATCATGTTCCAAATAAAACTTTGGTTCTTTTGTCGGAGCCTTGCCAACCCAAGTATTATCTTCAAGTTGCTTGCCTTTATCATTCCCTGTCGTAATTGCACTTCGGAGCATAATGTTCACGTTAGGATCTTCCACGCGTAGCTCAGACCTCATCATTTGTAGGTTGTGAGTCGGGGGAGGTTGGAGCGCTCCCTTGTCGCGCAGCCTCGCTATCAGTGTGGGACAATCCTCCGTCTCATGATCAAACAAGGTACAATAGAGACATGAGGGATGCATTGGATTCGTACAATCATGGGAATAATGTCCTCGCCCCCTGCAATTGTAACATATCAGCTGGCCGCGACCTCTTCCAGGTCCTCCTCCACCTCAGCCTTGTCCGTGCCCCTGAAATCCGGTTCATGCCACTCATGCATTCTGGTCAAGGGGCCGCGTTTTAACTTGAAATCTGTAGGTGAGAATCCTATCCATAATCAGCTCATAGCTTCTACATGTGTGTTCATCATGTCCCAATGATCTACAGAAATTACAAAAAAATTGTTGCTAATTTTTTGTGTACTTCTGCAACAAATGACAGTTGTCCGTAGCATGCTTTCCTCCTATTTGACAAATCGCGCACCATAACGCAGGGGCCACACTAGGTCCTGCTTGGGCCTCTGGTCTTAATGACATTGGTCCCCCTCCTGTGAGGTAATTCGCGAACACTGGGTAATGGTTCTTGTCATGACCCTGACCCTTACATTTAACACACCATACCTCGTTGTGCACTTCTGAGCGAGTTGTCCTATCTTGTTTTAGACTCTACATCTCAAGCATAAGTTTTTCATCTGTGTGGATCTACTGAACTCCCAAGTTGAGATCTTGTATTGGGGTCTCATGCAACCTCATCGCGATCTCGAAGGCCTCTGCTTGAGTTGTTAACCTTTGTTATGACAACGCGTTCCTCAAATGCGGCCTAAGCGATGCTACAAACCATTCTCGGTGCTGTCCATTCGTCAAAGTCATATTAGCTTCGTGAATCGTGCACTTTGGTCTCTGATCTAATTCCCAGGGGGTCTCGCCTAGTAGCATCGTGATCTCCTTGAACCCAATGATTGATTGCGCCTTTTACTTCGGTTTGCTGAATTATCTGTTCAATGTAGTTTAGATGTCTACGATTCCCGCATTTAGATTGTCATTAGAATGCTTAATATGCCAGGTCACCACGCAATCCTGCAGAGTGCTGACCAACGTCGCTTTCTTTATATTGTTATTCGTAACTCCTTGCGCTTGCCATACAACTTTTATCACGAGCCAAAACTGGTTTGAATCTTCATTTCCTACTGCCTTGAACACCGACAACTTTATCGCACTTGCCATATTGACTCGCGGTGGTGGCGGAGGTGGTATGGGTGAAGATGGGGGTGAAGGCGGTGAAGCTGGTGGTGGTGTGGGTGGAGGTGGTATGCACAAAATCCTCTGCCTTATTAAATTGATTACACTTCTTGGTGAGACCTTTGCGAGCTCTTCCTCGTCCCCTCGCAGAGGTGAAATCAAGGGGCTAGTTTCTAGTTCTGCACTACCTTCGTTTCTGTAAATTCTCCCACTTTGTGTAGCCCCAAATATTAATGTATTTGCATAATCCGCTTTTCACATAGTAGCATTTTAATCCAAGTGTTCAGAGACTTAACGTACTTACCTTGCGGTCCTTTGAGGAAGCATTGCTCTGCCTCGCTATAGTTGACTGAAATATCTACCACGAACTCAGTAATGATTCCTCTTATAATTCGATTGAGCCAGTGATAAAAAAATGCACGCGATCTTATCCTCCGATGCTTCTAATCTGCACACCAACTCTGGGGTCCACACAATAGGACTGTGGAGCTTGCACCTTCCTTAGCTATCTGCTAACTTCACAATCCACTCGTACATCTCAGTGGGGAAAGATGCAAAGAAAACTTCGTGGATCTCTATGTATAGGTAGCAGTCTAACCATTCTTCTTTTGATAGTCGCGGATTCCTGTTCTCTTGCGCTGTGAACTCATGAATTCTCCTATCCAACCAACCCTTAATATCTTTCTTAGTTGGATTCCAATGATACGACATCAGACATCTCTATGCAGATTCTAGTCCTGGCAATGGAACCATTTGTTGACTTGTTGGGGCCTGGCCCAGTTTCGGAGTTTAATTAGCCAAACAAATCCCTGTACTACTCGCCCTTTCAACAACAGTCCGTGAAGCGCAGACTGAGGTCTCAGCCGAAGCAGTATGGGGGGATGCTGGAGCCAAGTTTCCGCACCCTTAAGATGTATAAGGGTTGATTTAGTCTAACTGTGAATACCTTCGTGTAGGTTACTTCGCGCACTCCCTTGACCCGCGGGGCCTTCGCGCCCTGTTATATTCACTTTTTCACAGCCCTAACTAGGGGTTGTGGGGTTTTCGCGCTGCTGGGGCAGCGATCTGCACTATCTCCCCAAGTCATGCCGCAGATCTTACTTATAACAATGAGTTATCTTCGCATAAATAGACACCTTATATTACATTTAATTATTCAACACATTCAAATAAATTCGCGTAGTAAATAAACAGTAAACTTCCAATTCATACCCAGTAATGCATAAAAAAGGAAGATATACACAGAAGTATGGTAAAACTTCTCTTTATTAATGCTTCCAATGGTTAGAGACTCGACCTGGCCTGCACACTTAGCTGCAGGGGTCCGTGCACTCAACTACGGACTACTAGGCCTCTACGCACTCTGCTGCAGAGCCTTCTTCTACTATACGACCCAAAGACACAACTCTACACTTCGACTCAATGTCTCGTCAATTTCTTAGATGATGTCTTTTTACACTTATAGCCTCATTCTATTTATACAATCTCATGGTCCGTAGACCATGGGTAGATCTCTTAAACCGACACTACATTTACAAAAGTAAGGGCAGACAACCCTATGACTGTTATCGGGAAATCTAGTGTCCACTCGGAGCTACTAGTCCCACTAATACTGGTAGCTATCTTAGAAAAAAACAAACTAAAACCACTTTTGTTTTCCTTTATGAGAAGTAGATAAGAGGGGAATGAAGGGCACCAACCTCAGTCTTGTGCTTGGTTCCTTGCTCGGTTCCTCTCCCTTCTGACAAATCCTTGTCACTTTCTCCTTCGTCTACCCAGCTTCAAAGAGCACTTGTGGAATCAAAGCAACATAATACTATCGAAGATTAGAGATATACAATCATAAACAATATAGGACCAAATATATATTGACCACACAAATGCATATATCATCAAACATACAAGAATGTGGAGGAAAACTTGAATAGCTTTATTAATATCAAGAATAATCAAAGAGGATTACAACCAATTTTTCTGACCCAGCGTCATCCTCCAGCATGAAAGCCCTTATTTCACCTCATGAAAAGATTAGACCACCCAACACTATGATATTCCAACAAGAAACCAACAACACTTCCTTACAAGATACAAAATTCCAGCCTCTGGATATTTGGGATGAGGGATCCATATATAGATGATTGCAGGGGGTGAGTCAGCTTCTGTGATTTTGATTAGTGTCCTCTCTCTGATAGTTCTTGATTCCACTTGGAGATTGATGATCTCTTACTCATCCCTGGGCGAATTCAGAGAGGCAAGTGTCATAGGAGAAGTTTCTGGAAGATTATATGATCATCCACCTCGCAAACTGTCTCTGCCATTTGTCCACTCTCACCCATCGCACCCTACAGAAGGGATTTTTAGTATGCATCGCACCTTTTACACTGGGCAGGTGGGATGCATCGCACCCTTAGCACTGAGCAACCTGTATGGTCTAGTTTTGACCAGTTCTGAGCAGTTTCCTGTGGAGAACTTCTGGGAGATGATGTAATCAGTTGACCTTGTTCCTTTAGGGTATGAAAGAACACTTTTAGGGACTTAGGAACCCTTAGTTTATGGACATGTTTGATTTGGGTTGCAGTGCCCAAAAATGTCTATAACAATGACTCTATTACAGTTTCGCGCTCCACGCTGACAAATTACGGAGTCTTTACAATGGACTTAGTCAAAAATTGGGCTTTAAGCCCCAAAAATTGCATTGGGGGGATCCCACACCCAACAGGTTGATGATGGATGATGGATCGGGATCATAAGGGTTGGAATGAATTATCATTACGTGGTTTGATCATGGATAGTCTAGATCTGAATACTAACGCATGTTTTATTCTGTAAATGTTATGATCTGGGTATGACTGAAGTCAGGAATATCTGAGAAGTTTTTAAGATAGTATTTGCATATCTATATAGTGGTTTGCTTTGGTAAAAGCGCATATACACGCTGGCTTGACACATAAAAGTAGCGTATGCATTATGAAATATGATATTTGAAGTTGCAGTTGGTTATGGTTGTTGATGCAAAATTATGGGTTCTGCTCTATGTTCTGTGAATGTGTTTTGGTGACAGTGTTCTAAATCTTCAAATTGATTGATTATGATTTGCTTCAATGATGATGGGTTTTTAGTGATTGGCTGTATTGTAGTGGTGATTGATTTTGAGCTTCAGTGTTGCTAATGGGTCCAATATGAAAATTTGATGAAACGAGGCCTTCAGATTGTGGTGTTGTGGTCTAGGAGTATCCAGTCTGAAAATTTACGAAACGTGGTCACTGGAGTAAGAGAGAAGGTCATAGCTTTCTATAGGCCAGTGCCTAGGTACTGGTAAAAATATTGGCTAGTACAAGAGCCAAGGGGTTGGAGCTCCCTTCAAATAGCAGCTGGAAAACGAGTAAAGGTTGGAGCCTTTAGTAGGCCGGTGCCTACGTACTAGTAAATGGATCGGCTAGTATAAAAGCCAAGGAGTTGGAGCTCCCTTCTAGTAGCAGCTAGAAAACATGTGAAGGTTGGAGCCTTCTGTAGGTTGGCGCCTACATACTAGTAAACGGATCAAATAGTACAAGATCTAGGGGGTTGTATCTCCCTTCCTGTAGAAGTTGGAGAACAAGCGAAGGTTGTAGCCTTCTACAGGTGGGTGACTGCATACTGGTATGAGTCTGCACCAGTAGAAGATTATAAACAGGTTTTTCTTATATTAAAAGAAGAGAGCAACAGGTGGTTTTTGTCTCGCATTGGAGTTCCACCTTAAAAATTGGTTTTCATGTGTGTTTCTTATGTGTGATGGTTTGTTTTGTTATTACTGCACATGGTTACTTTTTATATGGTTAATGAAATACTGAGGCACTGATTAAAGATCAACATATGATGAATTAACTAAATCATAAGTTTGTTGGATATATGCTGGTTTCCTTAAATACAGTTGCGTGTACATGCGAGTTACCTTCTTTGAAGTAGCGTATATAAATTAGAGTATGAAAAGAAAAAGTTATTGATTTGACTAATACTGATTCACCGCCCCCTCCCCCCTTTTAGTATTATTTCCAACATAATATTACCCTATCGAGAGCTATGAAGAAAAATACATAAGGTGGACCACGTTATGGCAAGGAAGGGACCAAGATGTGCCAGAGTTCACAAATATTTTCCATACCCTTAGTACAAAGTTTGGTATTAAGGATACTAAGTGGAATTTGGTGCTCAAGTATTGCGACTGTCTACACAAATAAATCCAAGACGCAATGGAGTTCCTAGAAATTTCCTCACTCTGCACGACGTATCAGTATGCTATCAAGATTTAGCAGAAGTTTAAATAGAAGAAGAGATACTTTGGATTTGCAAATCCAAATCAAGGAAAATGCGCCCCCAAACCATAGAAGAAATGACCAAGCCAAGGCGGGGCTACCCAATACAACTCGCTGAAGCCGCAAGCAAATAATAACACCATGGAGATGAAGAAGGACACAGGAAAATGGTGTGAGTTCCGTAAGAGCTCCACTCACAATAAAAGTGAGTGTCGGGCCAAGTAGTCACTGGTGGTCGAGATGAAGGCTTCCGAATTAGACGCAGGTTTCGAATATGAGTCAGAACCCGATAGGGGAACTAAAAAAGGGAAGTAGATCATTGATGCGGAGCCTAGTGCCACTGTGGCCACCATGAAGATCAAAAATACTGAGCCTGAAGATCTAAAGTAGGGGGAATGCCTCTTCGACTCACATATGTGGGTGAAGGGTTCTCCATTTCAATTCATTGTCGATAGCGAGAGCCAAAAGAACCTCATTTCAGCAAAGGTCGTGAAGCAGCTGAGCCTAAAGACTACAACACATCCACAGTCGTACACCATTGGGTGGCTTCACCAAGGACGAGATCTTCGCGTCAGCCAACAGTGTCACCTTCCCTACAGCATCAAGCCCTTCACGGATAAGGTATTGTGTGATGTTTCTCCTCTTGAAGTTTGTGATGTATTGTTAGGACAACCATACTTGTGGAAGTGACATGTTGTATATGAGTCTAGACCTTGCTATGTGATTATTAATTTGTCTAATAATTTGTACAGGATATCAGAGGTAGCCCCACCTACCACTATCTATTTGACCATTGCAAAGCAATGCAATAAGATCATTTCCCACACCAAGAAATTTGTTTTCCTTATGATTCGCGCCTAGGGCAAGAAGAAGGTTATGGCCACGACTTCTAGGTAGGTCTCCTCTGCACAAAAACAATAGATGGACAAGGTTGTGGAGGATGACAGGGATATTTTCACCTCACCCACATGGGTACCTCTGCACTGTCAGGGTAAGCACTCCAATGATCTAACCCCAGGCATGCCACTGCCCAATGGACTGATCTATCAACACTCCGTTTTGGAAAACGATGAGGTCAAGAGGAATATTCATGAACTATTGCATAAAGGGCACATCAGGCCATGCTCATCACCTTATGGGAGCCTGATTGTACTAGTACAGAAGAAGGATGGGACCTAGAGGCTCCGCATTGCCTATCGTGTGCACAAACATATCATTTTCCAGAATAGGTACCCAATCTCGTGATTGATGACCTTCTGGACCAGCTCAAAGGGGCCAAATATTTCAACAAGATTGACTTGAATTTAGGTTATCACTAGGTGCCTCTCGAACCCTCTGATGTGTGGAAGATTGCCTTCAAATCCAAGGAGGGCCTTTTCGAATGGTTGGTCATGCTTCTTGGATTGACGAATGCCCCTGCAACCTTCTGTTGAAGCCCCAAAAATCGGGTCTACAACAAGGGGGATACCCGCCAGGTCCGGACCTTGGTTGGCAACTCGTTATCCGTTTGGTATAGCGGGTCCGACTGGGGATATGGGACCAGTTTCCCAATCTATGAGTGTGTGTGTGTAGAATTTGATGTTCCTGGTCTAACAGTTCCTAATTAAGATATTCTAATTCTAATTTTAATCTAATTATATGCTATTGTAATCTAATAAGCAGCAACATCTAAGTCTATACTAACCCGGGATGTAATTCTTCTATTATGCGATCTAAAAAGATTTCAAATAACAACTGGTAATAAAGACCATTCAGCTATTATAAGAAAGGAAATCAATAAGGATGAACTTCGCATAAAAAGTTAGACGAAACAGTTGTGAAAAACATATCGCATAATGAGCTATTCATACATTAACCATAAATAAATAGCTATCACCGTACAAAAGTTCCAAATGATAACTCAGGCATTCATGCAATAATACATAAACAACTAAAAACTGTATATCACTTTAACATATAAGCAGAAATGGTCAAGAGATAAAAGTACCATTTATGACTAGTCCTACTCATAAGCTTCAAGCGACAATGATTTATCTCTCTTTGCTCTAACATCTACTAAGAGTACAGAAGTGCAACATCAGTAGCAGACATCAAATGCAAACATCAACAAATCTTGATCCATTCATTCACCTAAACCTCCTCTGAGGGTGCAAAAGTGCATGTTCTGAGGACAAGTTTTTGATAAATTTCTGGACCCTTCTCTAAATGCATGAGAAGGGTTTAAATACTACTAACTAAATAACTTAATTACACAGATTCAGGATATGGCTTAAATGACTGCCCTTTTTCTAAGCAAAAATAAAACAAAACTATTTCTAAAAATTAAATCTAATATCTAACTATTTTTGCATTTTCTCCTTAATGTTGTAAGCATTCAATATTTGCCTGGGTAGAGTTGGCTGACTGTCTTCCGCTTTTGATTGAGCTAAGCAAACAAAATTGGTAAGAGCTGGCACCATCTTCTTAGCAAAGTCGATGATATACTCGAGAGTCATCCTCTGACTATGTGGATTTACTGCATATGCCCAGTAATAATCTCAGTTCACTTGTTTAACCCTTTGGATTGCTTTTGCCTTTTCTTTAGCTTTCTATTTCCAGTTTGTTTTTTACCATTGCTTTCTTGCACTTCTCGGGCTTACAGGTGACTGAGCAGTTAGAGGCTTTCCTTCTCGAACAATTTTCTCAACGATGGGCGCTAATCGCGGATCGGAAACTGCCTCTGTTCTTTGATTCGGGCTTCTCTGATGCGTTTTCTCCTTTTGCGCCTCTTAATATTTATCGAGTATAAATCTTCAAAATTTGTAAAAGTAATGTCCTTGTGATCTCTTGACCCTGAGCATTAAATTGCCTGTTGATATCAGCATCCTTCAGTATTCATTCAACCATGGCTGTATATGAAAGATCTATAATGGATGGCTCAGCAACATTCTGTGAATTTGCGGCTCTGTTGCATGCAGTATCTGTTTATGAGGGCGTCTTTTCTCTGTCTTTGAACACTGGAGCTTTACCATTTTTCCTCATGGCTTCCTGCACATTGTTTTGTGTAACTTTTGTTTTTCGTTCCTGCAGTTCACAGGTGAGGAGAGAGTAATGATAATAAATAACGACAGGAAAGTTTTAAATCCTACGGATATGCAAAAACATGCCACCTGACGTGAACTGGCTCTTCGAACAACATAAAACCATATTTTATTAACAACTGGCATATAATACATTAATTATCATTAAAGAGTGTAACCAGTTCTTAGTTTACGGAAAACTTTTTCTTGAATATTGAGCCAGGAAAATCTGCGTTGGAATGTTTATGCGATCTGCATTGCAGTATCGCATTTTGCTGTTCCGCATTACCGCAATTTCATTGCCTATCGCAAGGTTACTTGATCGCGTTATCGCAGATCGCTTAATCGTTAAATCATTATGTGTCTTTTATGCAATTTTGCGAGATGCGATATCGCATATTGGCAATTTTTTAAGGTTTTCTAACGTGAGTTTTTCTTAATGCATCAGATGCGATGGAGTTCGCATCGCAATCTCGCATTTTACCATTTTGACTCATAAGGAAATACCCTATGATTCTTTGCGCGATGCGATGTTTCTTAAGAAGCAACATATATGAGCACTAATTAATTTTTTTGAATTTTTTGACTAAGGGCCCCCACTTACATAGTCTTATTGCTAATACTAAATAAGGATGGGGCTTTTGGTGGCCACAACACCTTCATGAGACTTATGGACAACATCTTACGATCCTTCATCAATGCATTCATGGTGGTTTATTTGACATCTTGATCTTCATCCAGAGTTGGGAAGAGCACCTCCACCATATTTGATAGGTCCTTCAAACCCTGCGACAACATAAGTTGTGTGCTAACTTGGAGAAATGCACCTTTGGCCTAACCTAGTTTCAATATCTGGGATACATCATTGATGAGAAGGGTGTACATGTGGACCCATCTAAGATACAAATCATTCAGGATTGGCCAGCCCCAACCACATTAACAGAGCTCTACATATTTTTGGGTCTTGCCAATTACTAGTGTAGGTTCATGTCAGGGTTCTCTCATATCACTTGGCCTTTAAGTCAAGTCACCAAGGGCGGTGCAAAATAAAAGTTCTTTTGGTCGGAAACCCAACAGAAAGCATTCTCCAAGTTGAATAATCGCCTCTGTTTTGCACCAATGCTCTCATTACCAGACCTGCAACAACCATTTGAGATTGAAACATATGCCTTTGACTATGCTATTGGTATGGTTCTTACTCAGCATGTGCATCTAATGGCTTATCATAGTGAGACACTTTCAACCACAGTCCAAAACCACCCCACTTACGACAAAGAAATATATTCCAGTGTGCAAGCCTACCGTCAATGTAAACATTACATTATGGGGAAGGAAACGGTCATCCATATAGACCAACGACCTCTACAGTTCATACAGACACAAGGGAAACTGCAGAATGATCACCATTAGAAATGGTCCACCTATCTGAAACAATTCCATTTGAAAATTAAGAATAAGAAGGGAAACACCAATAATGTCGTTTATTTCCACAAATTACCACCAATCATGGCACTAATCACTGTGCTCGACTCCTGTGGGCACAAGACATCGGGGTGCCCGCATCTTTACAAGAGCAATCCATAATTCGGCAGCATATACCAACCACTCTTGGAAGGGAAGAAAGTTCCAAATTTTCACCTTCAGGATGCACTATTATGCCACCTGGGACACATCTGTGTTCCTTCAGGTGAGTGTGCTAAGATGATTTGGTAGGCACACTATAGTTGGGTTGCTGGACATTTCAGAGTAGAGAAAACAATGGCGGTATTGGAGAAGTTTTTTTATTGGCCAAAACATCGTCAGGATGTTGGGAAGTACATTAGATCTTTCACCGTTTGCACCATTTCCATTTCCAAACCAACCATCAAGAAGCAAGGTTTGTATACTCCTCTACCTACTCCTAGCTGACCTTGGGAATATGTCTCCATGGATTACATGTCGGGCCTTCCTTCTACTAAGAACGAAAAATCTTCTTTTTCATGGTCGTCGAGAAATTCTCTAAGATGGCCATCATGGCAGCCTGCAAGAAGAGTATTACAACAGAGGCCACTGCTACTCTCTTCTTTGAGCAAGTGTGGGTACACTTTGGGATCCCACAATCCATTGTCTCAGATTGGGACAACATATTCCTGAGTGCATTTTGGTCATGTACAACTTGAAGCACCCACACACATGGGATGAAATTATCCCCTATGTCCAACACAACTACAAAAGAGCTCTCCACAACTCAACTAACCACAACCCCTTTCAGGTAGGGCTGGGATTTCAACCATTATACCCCATTGATGTGGCCATACCATTTGCAACTAATCATGTAGATTTGTCTCATGTTCAATCCAAAGCTGAAAGGGCTAACAACTTCATTGAGCGTATTCAACACATCCGCCAATAGGTCCATGATATATTGGAAAAAGCCAATACTAAGTACAAGCAATGCCATGATCAACATCGAGTGTCGCACAAGTTCCAGGTGGGTGACAAAGTTTGGCTACATTTGCAGAAGGAGAACATTGCCGAACCCCACCGTAATCTTCGACCGCTTCGATATGGTCCATACACAATCACTAAGGCCGTCGGTGACAATGCCTTCGAGCTTAGCATCCCACCGTTCCTTGGTTTGCACCCAATGTTGAGTGTAGATCGCCTTCGACCATACTTTCCACCATTTTTGGACACATATGATATTGTAGAACAACTCACACCAACAGAGCTCAACGCAGACTGCATGGAACAATCCACAACTGATCATATCATGGACACACAGATCGAGAACAATCACCAACAGAGGATATAGTTATATCGAGTTGTTAAAGCAGGCCAACTCCTTCACTAGGGAACGTGGTTCCCCAAGGACCAGGTTCAACAGAGATTTCCTCACCTCATGGAGGCTCTACACGCAATGGGGACCATTTCATCATAAGGGCGGAGGAATGATCCAGGTGGATATTGGTGGCCACCCGCCTATTCCACACAGACCCACAAATCAGTTTCATCTGTTTCCTTGTTCATTTCAGCATTAACTATTTTTAGTAGTTATTCAGGCCTTGAACTTCCAGAGCAGTTTTGACCCCATAAATGGATTTTTTTGGGGTCCATGGTAGGCCCAAAGCCATAGGAAAGGGCCTGTGGCAAAACCTATAGTAATCAGCGAGACCTTTCCAACAAGGTATCGTGCATGCTAAACGGAGATAATATGACCAAGTTACGATCCCAGGAAGTTAGCTTTCCAACTAACCCCAACGGGGCCCACAAACTCTTGTTGTTACATCTCCTGGGGTTAGGGTTTTGTTTGTTTAGGGTTTTCTCATGTTTTCCAATAATAAATAGGCCCTTTAGCCTCATTGTAACACAGTTCAGAGGCATGTAGCCGCCACATCTCTTCTCAGAGATAAGCTACCATCGCCTGAGCTATCTTATTTCCATTCTGTTTGTAAGCATATTTCATTGTTTTTCTATTAATGAAATGAATTATTTTTTTGTTGGTATCTCTATGTTTATGATTATATTTTTAAATTGTTGTGTTCATTTTAAAGTTTGGATCACATGTGTTCACGCCACACATTGGCACTTGACACATCCTAGTAGGCCTTCACACTTGGCATGTCTTGGAACTGTCTAGCATGTGTTAGTACTTCCTAGCATTCCTTGACACACCTTAGCACTTTTTTGCCATGTCCTCATACATAACCTTACTTCTTTTGTGGCTTTGAAACCCAACCAAGGCATTGGAAAAACAGTGTTGTGCCCAACCCAAAGTCTCCCTTTGTTTGAAACTACTTTGTTTAGCCCCTAATCGCAACCATAGGATTGCCTCCTATAAGTCCTATTATGAACATCTCCTAACACACTTCATCCTTGGGACACCTAGAATTCACTGAAACTCCTTGGTACACACTCGTATTCGTTAATTTCCATGCATTTTGACCTAGTTCTCCCTTATGATGCCCTAACACTCCCTAACACTCCTTAGTATGCATTGACACTTCCTAGCATGTTTTAGAATGCCTTTTCATTCCTTGGAATGTGCTAGCACTCAACTATCATGTCGTCATAACTACCCTTACTTTTTTTTGGACTTGGGAAGCCAACCAAGTCCTTCCTCAAGTACAACAACTTGACCAAGTTGCAGTTACTACAACTAGACTATGTCTTATTCACCTGAGAACTCACTATAACTCATCTTAGGCTACTCATGTCTAATTTCAACTTATCCCACTTAACAAGTTACAAGTTACCAAGTCAAGGTTCACGTCATTATTCCCATCGGGGAAGTAGCTTTCATCAATGAATGGTTACACAAAAAGGACCTTATGAGCCAATCGTTCATGTCATCGATGTGGTGCCCACACAAAAATTAATGTTCAATGGTTTATCATATCCAGACATTCTATAATAGGTTTCATAGATACCCAATTTATAACAATGAGTTTCATTCTATTGTTGAAGCCTATAAGTAGTGGAAGAATTATTTCCTGCCAAAGGAAATGGCCATCCACACCAGTTGTAGGCTTTTACCTACTCTAGATAATCCTTGGGAGTTAGTGCCCATGGATTTTATGTGATTTTTTTCGTCATTCGAGCATGGTAATGAATGTGTTTTTGTTGTTGTTAATCGCTTCCTTAGGATGGGATTTTTGACACCCTATAAGAAGAATGTCACAACAAATTCCACTCATAAGCTCTTTTTTGAGCATATTTTGGTTCATTTTAGGTTTCCAAAGACCATATTTCCTGATAGGGATAGTTGGTTCCTCAGTATTTTCTGGTTTAAACCTTGGTCCATGTTGGACATCAAGCTTGACCAAATCCACTGCCTTCCATCCCTAGGTCGATAAATAAAAAGTAGTTAATAGGATTATTGTAGATGTCCTTAGAATATACAATTGTGAGCATCCACATACACGTGTTGCAAGCCTTCAATATTTTCAATAGAAATTCGACATAGCTCTTCATATTTCTATTAACCACAAGCCTTTTCAGATGTGCTCAGGGTCCCAACAATTGGCACAAATTAATGTAGATATATTCACGGAATAACACATGAAGATACCTCCCATGCTTGGAATGAGGTAAGCAAAGAAACCAATTTTGAGGAATGTATCCAACAAATTCAATAATGAGTTCATGATATTTTGTAGAAAGTTTCCAACTCCAAGTACAAGTAGATACACAATCCATTGGGTTTCACATAAGTTTCAGGTTGGTGACAAGTTATGGTTGGACTCGCATTAAGAGAAATTAACAAACTCCCATAAGAAGCTCATACCACTTTAATACGATCCTTACACTGTCACCAAGGCTATGGGTGAGAATTATTTTGAGGATAGTCATTGGACGGTTTATATTACTTCAAATCTATATGTTAGGATGATTTATGCTTGATGGGGTGCATGTATAGAAAGAGTTCCTTTAAGAGAATTAAAAATATGATCACACCATTACTAACATAAATAATTGGGATATTATACTTGAATGATATTAGGTAACTACAGAAGAGATTTTAAGAATGACATTTTTAGGGTTTGTTTTATATCAAGGTATGTGGATCATTATGTTTTTCTTCCAAAGCATTTACATATGACTAAATTTTTTAAATAGTGCATCACTATAATATTATTTCTCTTACATTCTCCTAGGTTATAATTCAAAACATCATAGGTACTAAAACTCATGAAAATATTAATTTTTTCTCTAAATAACTATAACTCCCAATTGTGCTACTCCTAATATTCAACTTGCAATATTGTTAAGACTACTTCCTCTAATTCCTATTTTTCCTCCATAAGTTAGATAACTACTAGGTGGACTTGAACCATTATTAACAACCTAGTGTAGTGTTACCTAATTGTATTTAAGAAGCATAAGGGGTGGGGTTTGTACGAGGCCAACTTTGCTAATGTCTAGTGCCATGGCTACTGCTAGGTTCTCATCCTCCCTAAATATATGGGACACATATGTTGACCTTAGGATATGGTTTCCCATTAGTTCATTTGATTCTTTCTCATCCACAATATCATTCTACATTGCATCCAACTAGTCACTTTCTAATCATCAGACCTAAATGAGGTGACTTGACTACTACTACTTATTTACCTATATTTATCACCAAACCTTTGTTTTGCAACCATTCGCTAGCTAAATCACTTTTCCCATTCAAATTACCCAACTCTCTCATTCTCACTTCACTACTCCCTTCCTCACTAATCTCCTTTTGCAACTCCTCATAGCTTTCTTCATTTATCACATCTAGTTCAACCACCACTTGTTAGTTATCTCTACTTCCTCAAAGATTGTTGAACTTTCTCTTTAGATTTTATGTCCTCCATGGTCATTTGGTCCTTTGAGCTCTCATCTTTGCCAACCTCATTGTAACTCATTTCATAGTGTAAGGTTTTACAACAACATGCTCAGTGGGTTAGTAGGAAACAACTTTTCCTTCACCAACAACATTTTTATCCTTGTAGGGTTTGTGTTCACCAATCTCTCTCAAAACCCCTTCTAAAATTGGTCCTTAGATTTTGAGTACAACTAGTATAATTCTACTACAAACTAGATACAATGCATCCTTCCATTGTCTGCTCTCCCCAAAAGTCTATTGCTTTAGTAACCAAGTCATCACAATGCTCCAAAGTTATTGGATTTAAGATTCGACTTACTTGTCTTCTTGTCTCCTCAATGGTGACGTGGGGCTTCATCAAGCATATGAAACCATTCACACAAACTCACTAGAAAACTCTATACAGGTATCTTCATACATGAATGTCTCCTTGAATTTTTCCATTCTCCAACAAAGTAGTGGGGCTTCCTCTTTAGAAAATATTTCGTTCTATCATCAAAAAAATCTTCCACTTGTGGTTTAGCCAGTCGTTCCTTCATTTTGCTAAGGCCTTAAAATCATGTCGTGGTCCAAAAAAAAACCATTTATTGGCTTTAATTGTTAAACTAGGGTCCACTTAAGCGTCCAACAAACATTGTTCTAGTCTAGCATTAACATTATCAATTCTTGAAGCAAGGAAGGCCTCAATTGAGGAGTGTTACCAAGGAATTAGATAGGTGTCGAGCTCTACATAGTGAAGTTATCATGTTGTGATGGAGTGATTTTAAGTAACATTCCATATACATTAGTTTAACACTATGGAATCCAACAAAAACCATAATTTGTTGTCTAATTATGCTATGACATTAGATTAGATTGTTGTCATTGATATTAATAATGGAGAGAGATTCAAGAATTAATATAAATGTAAATCATAACAACATAACATATATATAAAACATTGTGGAGCTTATCAATACAAAGTTGAATATAGCTACTTAGAATATGATTTAGACTCAGCTAGTTGTTAGGCTCGACAAGCAAAGCTTAAGAGTAGGAAGTGAGTTTAGGATTAGGATTTGATCTTTGATTATGACTAGGATCATCTCTAAGCTCATGATCAAGAACATTTTTTTGAAATATAAGTTTCAACCTATACCTCCTATTAAACATTCAAAATAAATCTCTACCTCATTAATAATATTTGAGTAATAAATGGCAACTATCAAATCTTTTTTTAGTCACATTTGTAATATCCATTTTTTACATATTTTTTTGAATCTAAAATTATGCTTTTTATAAATATTTTTGACCTAGATTTTTGACATATATTATATTGGCTTTTTGGACTAAATAATTTTCAACTTTATTATCAACCTAATTTGCGACCCCTATTTAAAGTATTGGTGGATCACAAAGTCACACAATAGGTTGCAAAAACCTTTTCGAAAGTAATTTCAAGGTGCATTTGAGGCATAAAAAAAGGCTTATGGTTGTAGTGCTTGCTAATTCTCTTCTACTACTAGTTAACCATAAATATGAATATGATCAAAATAAACACCATGAAAGGGGAATCAATTGTCCTTGGTTAAGAGATAGAGAGGTTGTAGATGAGCTTAAAGGTTGGGTAACTAATGAATCTTTCACCCATTAGTTAAATTGATCATTATTTATTGAGAGGCACATTTTAATATTCCAAGTTATTCCTAGAAAGAATTGAACAAGTTGGGCTCTTTCTGCTGACACTAAATAGCATTAAAGGGAATAAAATCCCCAAGGCATTGTCCTTATGTTGTGTAGGGAAGTGAAAGAGAGTGCCATTGATATGTGTGGGTTAGATTAGATGTTCAATGCTTTGTAATGAGTGAAGTAACCATTCCATGAGAGCAATGGGTTGGGTTGAGTGAGTGGGAACCTATATCTTACATTGATTTTCCCTATGGACATCTTAACCTAACTTGGGGATGGCATCTTAAGTGGATGCCTATGACTAGGAGGAAAATTGTTTATATGAAACTAATTTCCTTGGACTATTCTTAGTTAAAAAACAAGTGTCTATGAAATGTGATTGAATATTATTTATTGTAATAAATTTACATGGATTATGCATGTTATGTGTGGTCAAGTTCAATTTAAACATAGATTCGTGGTTGCTATGAAATGTTAATGCATGCTTGTTTAATCCCATTTCATTTTGTTACTACACCTTATGTGTGAATTTAAATGAATTACATACCTCCTTAAGAAAACCATATTTGTGCTATAACGGCGAAATAACCCCTTAAGGGACAAAATTTTAATGGCCTATAAGTGGCTATCAATTTATGGCTGAAAATGCATGGGATGGAGATGCCACATTACTTTTTATTCCCCTTAAAAGTTTTGACGTCTTACTAATGTTTAACTGCCACTTTAACTAGTGCAACCAATTTAGTAAGTAGGCTCACCATTTTGTTTTTGAATTTATCTTGCATGTTTGCATTCCATTCATCCCATCATAGATTCATCTCCCAAAAACACAAAAAACATAAATATGAGATATCCACAATCTTGAGTTTTCTTAGTCATTCAAGATCCAATTTTAGATAAATTGGCATAATTTCATTGTAGCTCCATGGATAATTGAAATGATTCCTTTCAATCAAACATGTTATTAGGTTTAGCTTCAAATACTACAGTTAATTTTGTTCAAGGCCTGATTGTTCTACCAAATTTAATTGTGATTAGGTGGAGAATGAAAATATAGTAATTAAAACCATGATTTTTTTGTCCTTCCAACTTAAATAAAATCTACTTTGTTTAATGAGAAAAGAGTGCAAGACAATATGTTGAGATAATCTATGTGCCTTTTTAAGTGATCCTATTACCAATCCAATTTATTCCATTAAAAAACACACCCTTATAATGCTAGATAAGTGTCCCATCTACATTGTAAAAAATAAAAGAGAAGAAAGTTAATATAATTCAATAAATTTAGAAAAATCAATCCTCAACCCCTCTTTATTTATAAAAATGGGTAAAAAGACATGAATAGAGTCAAACCTATTAATTTTAAAAAATATTACTTAAATATACAAGGTGTAACAACCAATTCATCAATATACTCTTTATTTTTTATTCTTAAATTAAGATATTAATATTTTGTCAAATCATTTATAAAATTGGGTGCTTCACTCCGAAACATTTTAACAAAGTATCTATGCTAATTGTAAAAATTCAATGTATAATAGATATTCCTAGGAAATTTAGTCACACTATAATTATCAATGGGAATTACACGGTAAAGTTTTGTGAGTCAACAATAATTCCTAAGCATTATTAGACACCAACATACACACATTCTCAATTCTCCTAGATCTGGGTATTTAAATTTTTCTCCCTTTCTCTTCCACCATTTTCATTTTCTAAATTCTCACAATATCTTCACTCCAACATTTCCATTATAAATTCTCACAATATCTTCACTAGCGCATTCTTCAATCCATTTCAGACCCAAGAGCTTTTGGATCTACACTGTATCACATTCCCATTCACCAGGTATTTACGATTGCTTATTGCTACAATTCTACAATGTCGATTCTTTGGAATAAAAGGGAAAATAAAATGGCAGTATTAAAGGGAATGGCCATTATGTTGGCTTGTAGGGGCTTGACCAGGTTCAAAGGTGATTCAACTAAACAAATCCCGATACTATTGGCCTTTTCGCCAAAAGTGCGCGGAGCGCGGACTGAGGTCTCACCCGAGGTAGTAAGGAAGGGTGCTAGAACCAAGTTTCCACACCCTGGAGATGTCCGATGAGCTCTAGTGGTCCACGGTTTGACCTTGTGCGCAAGTCACTACGCGCATCTATTAGTCCCTCGCAACCTGTGATGCTGCCTTCGTGCAACTCTACTCGGGGCACGATCCGTATTATTACCAAAGTTCCTTACTATTAACCTATTATTATCTGATTACTTAACTTATCTGTGTAATTCTAGTGATAATTAATAGTATATCCAACATTCATATAAGTGCGCACGATAAACAAAACTATATAAATGTATATAATGCAATATACAAGTAGATGCATAGAAATTGGAATCAACTTGTCTTTATTATTATTCGTTCAAGGTTACAGACTCGACATTGCCGTGCGCACTCAGTGGCAGGGGTCTGCGTACTTAGCTGCAGGCTCTACTAGGCCTCTGCGCACTCAGCTGCAGAGCCTCTTCCTACTACTACGAGCTAACACTCCTAGACTCTTACTCTATGCTCGAACCATTCGTATTCCTCTATCTCTATTTTCCTAGCTAGCTATTTTTACAACTTAGAGCTTTGCTCTATTTATACAATCCCATGGTCCGTAGAACATTGGTAGGCCAACATGACATTACATTACATTACAAAACTTAGGGCAGACAACTCTATGACTCAACCTATACTTCGCGCCCGTAATTCGCGGAGTTTTATAATACATTTGACCAAAACTTGGGCTTTGAGCCCCAAAACATGTTGTGGTGGGGATTTCATGCAAAACAGGCCCCCAACACAAACATCGTGACTCGCCCTTGAGTCACTCTGTAGGTGCAGCGATCTTGGTGTGGAGTCCCTCCAACTGGTCCCAAATGGCCAGAATGTTTGCAGCGCACTGAGCTGTGACCTGCTGCATTCTTGTTCCTGAATCATCTGTGTGTGAATTGTGTCCTTACCTTGGTATAGGAATCTGCTGCATGTGTTTATAGTCTCGCGCCTTTGTTCGGCTCCTCTGGTCGCGAAGACTGTGCTTCAGTCAGTTAGTAAGATAGCTGTCTCACCTGTGTAGGGCTTCAAGCGATTGCCGTTTACTTTTCTTGGGAAGGGTTCTCCATTTAGTTTAACTAGTTGGACTGCGCCATTATTTGTGACCTCTTTAACCACATATGTTCCTAGCCAGTGCATTCTGAATTTTCCCGAAATTTTTTCAAACTTACTGTCATACAAAAACACTAAGTCATTTACCTTCAAGGTGCACAACTTGATATGGCAGTCGTGCCAGGCCTTTTCACGCTGCTTTTGTACCTACTGATGAAATCTAGCCAAAAACTGTTCTTCCTCGTGTTCTTCTAATTGCACGAGCCTTTCTTCCAAGGCTTCAAGGACCTTCATGCCTGTGAGCGCTGCTATTCGTAGACTAGGTACGATGTATTCCATCGACATGACAACTTCCGTGTGTTACCGGGAAATCTAGTGTCTATTCAGAACTGCTAGTCCCACTAAGATGGGTAGCTATTTTAGATACAAACAAACTAAAGTCACTCGTGTTTTCCTTTACAAGAGATAGATGAGAAAGAAGCAGAGAGTACCAACCTCAGTCTTTCGCTTGGCTCCTTGCTTGTTTCCTTTCCCCTTCGACAGAATCTCGCCATTTCTTCCTTACTTGTCCCGCTTCAAAGAGTACCTGTAGAGTCACAGCAGCATAAGACCATCAAAGCATAGAGATCTATCACTATAAGCAATATAGGATTAGATATATATTGACCATACAAATGCATATATCAACACAATATTTAGATATACACAATAATATGGAGGAAAATTCAAATTGCTTTATTAATAAAAGTAGTAGAAGAGAGGATTACAACCACTTGGTTTGACCCAGCGCCATCCTCCCAGCTTGAAAGCTCTCTTCACTTCATGCAAAGCAAGATCACTCAACAATGTCTTCAAAGAGAAACCAACAACACTTTTTTGCAAATTATCAAATTCCAACCTTTAGATCTCTGGGATGAGGGATCCATATATAGATATTTGCAGGGGGGTGATTATGCTTCTGGGATTTTGATTAGTGTCATCTCTCTGATAGATTTTGGTTCCACTTGGAGATTTCATGATCTCTTACTCATCCTTGGGCGAATTCAGGGAGGCAAGTGTCAAATGAGAAACTTCTAGAAGATCCTCAAGGTCTCCACCTAGCAAACTGCTTGTGCCATTTCTCTGCTCTCTCTCATTGCACCCTACAGAAGGGCTTTCCAGTATGCATCACACTTTTTGCATGTGGCAGGTGAGATGCATCACACCCTTAGAGCTGGACAGTTTGTATGGTCCTGCTTTGACCAGTTCTGAGTAGTTTTTCGTGGAGAACTTCTGGGAGATGATGTAATCAACTGGCCTTACTCCTTTAGGGTATGAAACAACACTTTTAGGGACTTAGAAGCCCTTGGTTTATGGACATATGTGATTGGGGTTGTAGTGCCCAAATATGTATATAACAGTTGTCCCCTAAAGCATGAGGATGTAAATCTTTTGATGTCGGGTGAAATGCTTTATAATGAGGATCCGAGGTTTTTCGAACTAGAAGGTGACCTGTAATAAGATACAATACAATACATTATCTTCATAATATTTTCATGATCTAGCTGAGGCGGGCTTTCCCATGCTCAACTTGATAAATTCATTTTCATGTAAATAGGACAGACAACCGTCTGTGTGCAGACTGATGATTCTGGTAGAGCCATCATCCCTTAGTTTGGATGATTGTCTGTGTAGCAATGATGTACATTTGATGTCTTTATTTCCCTGAATATATCGCAACTTGGATGGATGAAGTTATATCCGGGGTCTTCAAAACTCGTTCAATCTTCGCCCGAAAATATAAGTCGATCCATGTGAAAATATGTTCTGATGTTGAACATGGAAGGGCATCGCCTAATTACCAGCCAATGATGTAAGCTGTTAATAGGCGCGAGAGAAATCACTAATGATGATGATGACCCTCAATGTACTGCAGTACAATTCATGTGGTGTGAATACATGAGTCGATTTCGAACACCACACAAAATCTTTCGGTCAAAGGCCATTAATGTAAACCTATCACCGGAAGTGAGAAACTTGCCATTGAGGCATGCAAGCTTCAAAGTACCGAAAGGGTTATCCCTAGGTTGGCTTCTTGGATAATCAGCTGATGTCGACAAGAAGTGACCTGTCATAGGAGGGCATTAATGGATCCCACATCTACGACACGGAACGGAGCAAATGATTTTGTAGAGGTGAAAACGATCTGATGATACAAGGTTCATGGTGGCGGTCATGAAAGAATGAAGCGTGAAGGTATTGCAGTGGATGAGACACAAGCTGGGTAGGTGAATTCTCTGAGCAACTTCTCTTGAACATATCAGCGAAATTGAAATGGATTGGTAGTGTTAACCCCAAAAGTGGATGGTACGGTGGACCAATGGTGATATGACCGGTGAACGGAATAACCCAACCCGACTCAATCATGGTGATGGAGTGAAAGTGTCATGTTCAAGAGCGACCTGCTACCAATAAAGTTTCTTGAAGTTTTCTTCCCAATTTTCCCTAGTCATTTTTGACCAGTACCTCTTTATTTTTGTCAAGCTTGAGGAGGATAACATATGCTTGTTCTATAATTTGCCCTTCGGGCAAAACCGTCGCTATGTTTTAACGAACCTAGCAATAGTGAAACTCGCTCTTATCTGAATGGACAATTTTGTCGCTATTGTTTTAACGAGTTTAATGACAAGGATAAATCGGTCCTTTTCAATTTTAGAGAGTCTGAAAAGAGACGGAAAGGAAACTCCAATATTCATTTTTCGTAGTATAATCCCTTAAGTCCGAAAAATTATAAAACAATGCGAAATGGATGACTTTTCGATAGTTTTAACGAGCCAAACAAGACAAACGCTCGATATTTTTGTGTAATAATACCTCAGGTCCAAAAATATTAAAATATAGAGGAGGGATGGCACTTCCAATCACTTTAACGAGCTGAAGAGGCCAATTTCTCAACAATATTTTCATATTTTACGAGTTAGATGAATATAGATTAAAGGAGACTCGTTTTTGAGGAACGAGTGATATTCTCGGGTAGCAGCTGCTTCCAGGTAAGGGTTGGAACTTTCCAATCACGACAGTGTTAAGAAGATGGCTAATAGAATCACTTGTCGCAATTGTTCCTCAAAATGGGTAAACAATCAAATGGAGGCGTAGGATCGGCTAAAACAGAGTGGAGGTGATAGTAAGAACACGACCAAGGTTCAAAAGCTGATGATAATGCATTCGAAATGGTTATTTACCGGAGGTGGGTTCATTTTTTAATGAGCTTAAACTCTGGTGGAACATATGCTCATTGGTAGGTTGAATTTTTAATGAGCTTGAACTTTGCGTAAAACTTCTCGTGTCAATCGTATAATAAGGACGTCTCATCGATAGGTTCAATTTTTAGGGAGCTTGCACCATTCGAAATTTTTCTCCGACTCCTTTTATTATGTAAGCTAGGAATGACCAATCCTATGAGTTTAAAGGGGTAAGAATATACAAACTAGGAAAATAAATGGTCGCTTTTCACTTTCATGCAAAAAGGTTTGCATGCTCCCAATTATAGCGAAGTAGAGATTCCAGGTTACCCTTCAATTTGCAGACAAAACATTTGTTCTGTTGGGAAAGGCATACCTTCTGACAGAGGTATCTTATTCCGGTCTAATCCCATTTTCCTAAACGGACGGGTGTGTCAGACCAGTCATATATCCTCATCGAAAACCTACCCTATACCTGAAGTTTTCCTGCCGAAGCAGACCAGGGTGCATGCCCCTTGGGTTTCAGTCACAACCATCGAATCACTCGTGCTCATCAGGTGGACGGACTGGAAATTGATGAGACATTCCTTGCGCAAAAAGACCTGTTAGGGATGAAATTTGACTATTAGCTATGTGTGAATCGGGGAATGAAAGCTGGTCTACGCGCTGGACCACTCTGCCTTTGTGTGGAAAACACATCGCTTGGAAGAGAGAGGAAACAATAGCTCCCATGCTATAATGTAGTCACGCCCAAGGAGAATATTGTAATCTAAAGGTCCTTGGACTACCATTACGTTCAGATAAATAGTTTTCTTTCTCAAAGTTATAGGCAAATTTGGAAGGATCCCTAATGGTCCACTGGTTCCTTTGTCGAAGCCTGTCAGAGTTCGCATCTCAGGAAAAAGTGATGGCGAACCAAGCGCTTTCCAAGCAGTGGAGGAAAGGATACTCACAGAAGCTCCTTCATCTATGATGGTACCAACTATGACCATGCGGTAAGTTTGCACTATGATTTGGAATGGTACATCAGATGGTAAACAAGGTCTGCTTAGTAGATTCCAATTGAAGGAGACAACTAGGTTGCTTGGAGGTGGGATCGAATAAATAGTTGGATACATCTCTAACGAACTTCCTTCCTGCGGTAAAGGAACAGGTAGATTGCCCCCATGTTCATCGGAGTCTGTGTTGACAAAAATAATTTGAATGGTGTTGTTCTCATTCTCTTTAATGACTGTATCATCTAAAGGTAAATCCTCTGAAGACAAGATGGGGTCGGCTACCGTCTCGACCTGTTGACTTTGGTATGATGTGGACTCAGAGGGGTTATCTTCAATGATAGGTGCTTTGACCGACAAAAAAGGTGCGTCAGTCGGATTTTCAACTAGCAATGGACTTGGCAAGAGTTTCTTGTATCTAGGAGGGAGTTGCTACGGTGATGCAGGACGGTTATCCAAGACTCTTTTAGCTTCGTCTAGGAAGGGACAATGGTGGAGGGCATGATCGCCTTCACACAGTCTGTAAGGAAATTTATATTTTCCTTTCTGTCCGGTGACTTTGTTTTCACTAGTTGACGGTGTACTCTCAACATGATCGTCAGAGGTTGACGACACTGGATTGTGCAAGTGGAGAGACCAGTCCCTTAATATCTATGGGATGCAAGGACAATCTCGATGATAGTGGTCCCCTTTGCAGATGACACACGAAGATTTAGGTTTGGATGGTGCAGCGTGTGGATTTTCACTAGATGATGTACGGTTGCCCCTTTTTGCCGTTGGATCCTTATTCTTCTTCTCCTTCCCTTTCTTCTTCTTCTCAGTTACTTGGTTTTTAGTTTTACTATCTTCACCAAGCGAAGAGGAAGAAGGAGAGGGAGAGACAAACAAAGTAGAAGGTTGGGGGGTAACTCTAATATCATCTAGTTGCTGATTTGATTGCTTAGGAATCACGGTGCTTTGAACGACAGAGGTCGAGAAAAGGCATACTGGCAGGCCAATTGTTAGTCTTGGAAGGGACAATGTGGGCATATGAGGTGCACCAACATCTCCCCAAGAGGAGAAAGGACTAGGATTTCCCCCAAGGGGAAATCCTTGGTTGGTTGACTCCATTTTCTCAACCTAAGATTAATGAGGGAACAATGACGTTATTTCGATTAAAATAAATTTTAGATGCTTTGACACAACTTTCTTTTTCAATTTTTAAGAGTCGAGAAAAAGCTAAAGATGACTCTAGTTGCCTTCGATTTTTAATGAGCCTGAAGTGACAAGTGCTCAAATTGAATTTTTCCTTTAAGGAGTCTAAAAAGGAACGAAAGAGACTACTTTGGAAATCTAGATAGAGGGATTACCAAACCAATCACAAAACTATAGAATACTTTTTACAGTACGACAGTCAATCTTCCCGAATGTTGTGTTCAGTGCATTACGATCGATAGGGCAGCAGACATGGCTTACTAAGGATAAAGGATATAGCCTATTGTGGTTTCCAAATATATACTCGACGGTATGTGGGAGCACAAGTCCGTACTGGCACTTGTCATCTCAAAGAGGAGGAATCACCCAACCTACGATGAAAGTGACAGTTACCAGGCTTTATGACGCCGGAATACGTCTCTAGCCTAGAGTTCTAGATGTTGTGCATTAGGTTCCAAAGCATTTTTATGTTCATTGAATTTATTTTACAGTTGATCTTTCTTAAGAAGTTTTCCTTTAACGTTCACCACGTGATGTAGATATACAATTCCTAAATATGCAACCTAAGATGATAAACAGTCGTTTACTCTTCTTTTTGCAACGAAAATCTTAGCTACTAAGGAAACAGAAGCAAAATCCTTTCAACATAGAGCTGAGAGCACACACTAGATGCATTGTCCTAAATCAAAATCAACAAGCAATCTAAATGCAAATGCACATGCATGTATTTGTTTTCCGCTTTCTTAATGTGTGAATGACAAAGAGAATGCTAAGTACAAATCTGAACTATGTCTTCTTTCAAAGCAACAGTACTAACGATTTTCTTTTCAAAAAACGAAAAAGAGACAAGACGACACTTTGCGATTTTGAATTGAAAACTGCTTTCGACACTTGAAATACTATTAATTCAAATCAAATACAAGAGTAACAGTGTAATCGACTATCAAAAAGAGGAAGATTCTTTTCTTTGACTGAAAACGACACTTGCGACACTTTCAAATCAAAAGACGACAGTTCGATTAAGCTACCATTTTGTAAAGGAGAACTGTAAATGATGAAAAATACATAAAAACATTCACAATTCTTTGTACAAATGAGGCTGGATGATGCAAAGGAAGGGGGTTTCAACAGTGGTCTACTGATCACAGACAACAAAACTCCTGAATAAAGCTGAAGACAGTGAAGAAAAAACCAAAATCTGGAGGCAAAAACAATCTTACCTGATCATCGCACCTGTAACACAGGGAAACAAGGATGCATCTCACCTACTGCACACGGGAGGTGCGATGCATCTAGATTGCCAAGAGGAGAAGGTGCAATGGTCCAAGGACGAGACTTTAACTTGGTTTTTGGTCACAGTTTGCAGCTTAGTTCAGGGATTTAGGCTGAGCTAATGATAGTCAGTAACTACAAAGTATAGGGGCTGATCTATTAAGGTTACTTGAGCTACCTATAGGGCACTTAGGATGTTTGCACGTCAATTGTTCAGTTCATAAACAAACCCGAAGATTGACTGAAGCAACATTGATCTATTTTTCACTTGCATAGCAAATGCAGTTCGAAGGCTAGCTAGCTTAACATCAGGCTCCGTCTGTGGTTTATGAATCAAACAAATAGAGACAAGAAATCAAACTATTCTTTCCCCAGCGGAGTTCCCATTTTATTACTGGGAAATCTAGTGTCTATTCAGAACTGCTAGTCCTACTAAGATGGGTAGCTATCTTAAAAACAAACAAACTAAAGTCACTTGTGTTTTCCTTTACAAGAGATAGATGAGAAAGAAGCAGAGAGTACCAACCACAGTCTTTCGCTTGGCTCCTTGCTTGTTTCCTTTCCCCTTCGACAGAATCTCGCCACTGCTCCCTTACTTGTCCCGCTTCAAAGAGCACCTGTAGAGTCACAGTAGCATAATACCATCAAAGCATAGATATCTATCACTGTAAACAATATAGGATCAGATATATATTGACCATACAAATGCATATATCAACACAATATTCAGAGATACACAAAAATATGGAGGAAGACTCAAATAGCTTTATTGGTAAAAGTAGTAGAAGAGAGGATTACAACCACTTGGTCTAACCCAACACCATCCTTCCAGCTTGAAAGCCCTCTTCACCTCATGCAAAGCAATATCACCCAACAATGTCTTCAAAGAGAAACCAACATCACTTCTTTGCAAATTACCAAATTCCAACCTTTGAATCTCTGGGATGAGGGATCCATATATAGATATTTGCAGGGGGGTGAGTCAGCTTCTAGGATTTGATTAGTGTCATCTCTCTGATAGTTCTTGGTTCCACTTGGAGATTTTATGATCTCTTACTCATCCTTGCGCGAATTCAGGGAGGCAAGTGTCAAATGAGCAGCTTCTAGAAGATTCTCAGGGTATCCACCTAGAAAGCTGCTTGTTCCATTTGTCTACTCTCGCTCATCGCACCCTACAGAAGGGATTTCCAGTATGCATCACACTATTTTCATGTGGCAGGTGAGATGCATCACACCCTTAGCACTGGGCAGTCTGTATGGTCCTGCTTTGACCAGTTTAGAGTAGTTTTTCATGGAGAACTTCTGGGAGATGATGTAATCAGCTGACCTTGCTCCTTTATGGTATGAAACAACACTTTTAGGGACTAAGCAGCCCTTGGTTTATGGACATATGTGATTGAGGTTGCAGTGCCCAAATATGTCTATAACATCGTGCCATAGACTAACCGGAAAGGTGTTTGTCCCGTTCATTTCTTGCACATTGTCCTGTAAGCGCATAATATGATAGGTATGTGTAGGTCCCAGTCGTTTCGTTGCGCATTACATAATTTGGTCAGCGCAGTCTCCAGTATCTTGTTGAATGCCTCTACTGTCCCATTAGCTTGTGGGTGGTACGGTGTGATTTTCTAATGATATACTTGGAACTATTTTGTGAGCGCGCTGATGGTTTCATTCAGGAAATGTGTTTTGCAATCACTCATTAATATTTTCGGACAACCAAATCATGTCAACACATTTTTTAACAAACACTTCACAGCCATAGTGGTCGTGCAGTCCTTGACTGCCTGTGCTTCCGCCCATCGTGTCAGGTACTTTGTTGCGGTGATGGTGTAGCGCGCGCTTGTCTTTCCCTAAGGTTTGATCGGTCCCACAAAGTCGATTGCCCATTTTTCAAACGACTGTAGTGTCATTTGTGAATTTAATGGCATCTCATCCCTTCGTGATGGTTTTCCAGTCCTTTGACATATATCGCATGCCTTACAGTGCGCTTTCGAATCCTGGTGCAGGGTTGGCCACCATAAACCTGCACAAAGAATCTTCTGTGCGGTCACGCGTCCTGCATAGTGTCAGTCAGCAGTGCCCCCATGTGCTTCGATGAGGATCTGACCTCATTCAAATTCAGGTACATATCATTGCAATATCTCATCATTTCCCATTTGTAGAGGTGCCCCGTGATGACAGAAAATTCCACTGTGCCCACCACCAATTCCTTCTTTTGTTGAACTGAGTATTCCTTTGGTGCAGTCCCTGTTGTTATAAAATGGATTATATCTTCGAAGTGTCCATTTGCGACACTCACTGCAAAGAGCTGTGCATCGGGTAGTCCCTCCTCCAAATTCATTGGTTCCTTGGCTGTCTCAATTCGTGACAAGTGATCTGGTCCCGCATTTAGGCATCTCGGCTTGATTATGACTTCAAAATCATATTCTTGAAACAATAAGAGCATCTACATATGCGCCCCCACAACACAGGCTTATTCACCAGGTATTTCAACACGGAATGGTCAGTATACATCTTGAAATATCCTCCGAGTAAATAGCATCAGTATTTTTGGAGCGCGTACACCATTGCCAACCCCTCGTGCTCGGTGGTAGAAAAGTTATTTTCTGTTTTGGAAAATCTCCGACTTGCAAATGCGATCGAGTGATCCACGCCCTCACGACCTACTGTGTGAGTACGGCTCCTAGCACAATACACAACGCATCAACATGTACATGAAATTCCACATCCCATTTTGGGAAGACCAAGATTGGAGTGGAGGCCAGTTTCCCCTTCAGGACATCCAAACTCTTCATGCAATCATCATTCCAGAAATATGTAACATCCTTTTTCAATAGCTTTTCCATCCTTTTTCAATAGCTTTTCCAGTCTTATAACACGAGTATGAAATAATGATTTTGAAGGACCATAGATGGAAAATTTGCATTGAAGCAGGGTTTATTTGGAAGAAAAGGAAAATGGGGTGACTCATCTTTGTAAGGGAGCTGAGTGACTTTATTGATAGGCTACAGGTTAGTGAAAGAGATAGGAAAATGACTGTGAAGGAAAATGAACAATGGATCAAGGTTTTAATTGAAAAAATGAAAAGGAAAATGGAATGGAAAATTTATTGACTAAAGAAGTGGGAATGCAATGAAGTTTTTATTTATTGAAAAGGAGTAGAAATATAATGGCGAATGTAAAGGGAAATGAGGCGAATGTTTATTAACTGAAGAAGCATGGATGCAATGGAGACACTGGCATCTGAAAGGCTTGCAAGTGATGGATCTGATTTGACATCATGTGCTCATGCATCTTTGAGAGGATTTTCAATGATTTGATAGATATGATGACATTCTCCCCCTTTGCTTACCCAAAAGCATGTCCTCATGCTTGAAATGGGGTCTTTAAAAGACACTGTTTGCTTGTGGTCATTTGTTTATCTTCCTTGAACCTGCAAAAACTTAGTACTTTTTCTGCAATGAAATGTAAGCTTATCATAATAGAGAGGTGATCAATCTCTCTATTTATGAAATTTACAAAAACAAACTGAGAATTGGTACTAATGAAACAAATTCTTAAAAGAAAAACCAAAAGAATTTTTACTTGTCTCAAAACTAGTGCCTCATTTTACCTGTTATGTCTTGTCAGCAATTTTTTCATTCTTGAACTATTTCAAACTATTTTGAAAGCTTTCTCATTGTGTACATCTCGTTGATATCTTTCCAACGATGCTTGAATCGTTTAAATCCAATTTTGTATGAGAAAGTTGTGCTTATTTGAAATTTGGGTGAAATAGTGAAAATTGTCAAGAGGTTTCTAGGTTGTAGGATTGTGCCTTTCCTGCATTTAAAAAAAAAATCCGATCAATCTTCTTTGGCTAAGCCATGGCATAAGATTTCCCAGGTACTGATACCTTCGGATTTCATACGTTCTAGCCCGAGCTTTTTAATTGTAAAAAGCACTTCGCCATCTATATTTGTTCTTTCCATCTTTTTTGAACGACTGAATCACTGCATTATGAGGTTCCGTTTTCTTTACTCCATCAAAAACAGTGTGATCTTTAACCAAAAGATGGATTCCCAAATCCTGATCAATATCAACTCGAGACTCAAATCCGCTAAACCCTTCTCTATCTCCACTGTGAGCCCATTTCGATTGAATATGAAACCCTAAGTAGCTCCATAACCCAATTATGACCAACCACGGTAGCAGGCACCGGCCTCGAATCCATTGAAGAGGACTTGCATAAAACCTCACATATTTTTCTGGATTGAGACCTACAAAAAGAAGGAGAACTACGAGGAGTCAACCTGCCTGACAGCGTGGCCTTCAAACTGCTACCGACCCGCAAGGAAGGAGGCCAATTTTTTTTATGACTCGGCAACTGTTTTATCCATGCAATCCTGTCTCTTCCTTCAGAAAATGACTTCTTGATCACTGCCCCTCAATTATCATTCTACAGGTGACATTACCAAAGACTGTCTCTTTAGAAATTGAATGCTTCTCTGTCTTGAAATCGATCTTTTGTCTTCTGCTGCAAAATGGAGTCGTGTAGCCTCAAACGCAACTGCACCCAATTGAAGCAACACACCCCATGAATCGAACTTGGCCTCCTCGTATGCTGCAATGGCGACTCCAACTGATATGCCAATCCTGTTCGCCATGGTATCGGGAATGAATTTATCTCTCTTAAGGGAAACTCCAATGGAATAGACAGCCACGGGCATGAGGGCCTTTAGCATCTGGATGGAGGAGACTGATAGGTAAATGTAAGCTGAATTGGAGAACCAAAGGCTGAGAGAATAGAGGGATCCGATGGGCACAACTGAGGTCAGGTAGACCTCCCTTGACATTCCAATTGGCTCAACAAGTTTCAGGACTCTCACTAACACTATGGCGAGGAACAACAGAATGCCATGTGGATCATGGTCAGGATAATGGGGAAGGGCCAGTTAAACATCATCCTGTCAAGAATGTACTTGTTGAACACGATCACACTGAATCTCAGGAAGATCCATATGCTCACATAGGTGTAACTCAGCATGACCTTTTTTAGAACATTGTCATTCTCAGAAGCGCTTCCCTTGCCTGATCCCATCCCCATCTTTTCACTAATGCAGCAAAAACCCGAAATGGGTATCAGCAAAACACGGATATCTCAACGCCACATAGAACTCCGAGCCCAACTGTGACACCCAACTGCGGATCTGATTTTCCTGCACAATCCTTGGGATTCAACCTAGTGTAATATTTTCTACCAGATTTCTGCTTACAAATCAAAATCAAATCGCCATCCTTGGGATTCAACTCAGCATAATCTTTTCTACGGGATTTCTGCCTACAAATCGAAATCAAATCGCCATCAGCATAATCTTTTCTACCGGATTTCTGCCTACAATCTAAACGTCCCAACAGTTATGCCACACACGTCCCTTTCTATTTGCAAACGACACATTTTTTCTCTGTTTCAAACTCATCTGTCTACCTGCAAAATAGGATCTGCTCAACGGATTTGAATATGGATTTACGCCAATTTTCGTTCATTGATCTGGGGCAAGCTTGACAGAATGTGGTTTTTATTTGCAGATTCGATGGGGATCCAAGCCATGGAGAAGCCTGCATGTTGTTTCATTTTTTTTTAACCTTCAAACCCTCGTTGCAATGCATCATTCCTTTGTCGTAAGGATTTTTCGTTCAAACCCTCGTTGCAATCTTTATTATAAGTTTTATTAATGTGTTGGTTTTTTGGTATGTTTGGTTTTTAATTATATATATTATTCATGTTTTATTTCTATGTTTCCAACCTACTTTCGTTGGTTTGAATGAATTGGTTGTTTTTTTTCTTTATTGTTTTTTTTTTAAATGTGTTATTGTTTTGTTTAATGTATATGACTTTTTGTTTTTGAAAGTTAAGTTTTATTTATGATTTATGGTAAAACTATGTATTTTTTAATAAAGTTAAAATAAAATTTATTAACAATTTGGATATTTAGAGAAACTTTATTTTTAAAGATTTTTTTATTTATGTATTATTATTATTTTTTTGAGACAAATTTCATTGTGAAATAGAGATCAAAATTAGATAAAATTTTAGATTTAATAGTAGATTTATATCTCTTTGTCATTTTTCAGATTTATGAATTTTATTACAAAATTGCAAAGCCAACTTATTCAATTTCCTTTCTAATCTTCCAGGTCGCACAAGGTGCAAGAAGAGAACATACTTCGGAGTTTTGTCAATTCTTTATACGTTTGAAATTTTGAATTTGAAAAACATAGTAAGAAGAATTGATCTCAAACCTTACATTTTAGTGCCCTAAAATCTACTTGTTTTCCTTCTTCACAAATATCTCTTTGATTGTAGATCTTCCTGCCAATGGTTAGTGAATGAGGTGGCTCTTACTGCACCACCAAAATTTCCAAGAAATAAATGAAATCAAATTTTAAAATCAAAAACTTAAAAAAAAAGAAAAACTTTCCAAGCTTGGTTTTATTTTCCTATTCTATCCTACTCCCTTTTGAGAAAGAGATTTTATTTTTATTTTCAAGTGTAGGAATATTTCCAATGAAGCCATTTATGGATCAAAGTCTCTAGTATGCTCACATCCAAATTTGAAAAATATACCTAAATGTTTACAAGGATATGAGAGATCAATTGCACATTTGGATTAAATGTTAGGATTCGTTGAAGAATGGAAGAATGTTGTGGCCTAGTCACCTTTTGAAACCAATCTTCAATGTAGTCCTCATTCTCTTGACTCTCCTCCAAATGCTTGAACATCATTCTAGATCTCCTGTCCATAAATGGATGGATTAGTTCAACACCCTTATAGTGAAAATATTGATTGAAATATATGCATCCTATTTATCATGATTTATATATGCAGCTAAAAATGAGATTCAAAGCTAACCCCTATGTATACTTCCCCATGTTACTAAGATCTTGCTGTCACCAAGTCATCCTTTCAACATGAGTTAGTTTTTCCAAAGAAAAATATTGGTACTGAATTAAATTCCTAATGCCTAATCCCTTAGCACCATCCCCGGCAACGGCGCCAAAATGTTGGGAAATTTAATTTCTTAAATTGCTTTCATTAAATTATCAACCAGGGAAACTCGTAAGCTTGTGATGATGCCAGCAAAATATATGCAGTAGGCAAGTAACTCTATGTCTAACTAAATTGATTTCTGATTCAATATAATATGCAAGGGAAGAGGCTCCTAATTGAGGAGGTCTTGGTTGTCCTTCCCTACAGTATTATAGATTGAAAAGAAATCATTGAATACATAAAACCAGAAACTTGAAATAAAGACAAGAGAATGAATTTTAATTGTTGTTCATATTCAAATACAGAGAGAGACTAACTTAGTCCCTTGATTGTCCCTTCATATATTGATCCAAACTAAACTAAGATTCATTCATAAGCATAAGAAATGAAATAACTTAAAACTTAAAAGAAAAAGAATGAATTTCAATTATCATGCAAATCAAATAGAGGGAGAGCCTAACTTAGACCCTTGGTTGTTCCCTCATATGCTGATAATATTTTAATTTAAAACCCATTCATCAATCACAAACAAATCCTCAAACATCTAGGCAATGAAATGAAATAAGATATATTATGAAATAAAATGTTTCTTTGATCTTTTCAAAGTGAGCTCAATTCTCTTAAGAACAAAGTGACAAGCTATTCCATATACTACATTAAGACAATTTATATCTAAAACTATTGAATGGAAATCTATGTAAAATGAAGCTTTATTCTATTCCATCATAAGTTGGATACATGCTCCAAGAGTGCTCCTCTTGGAATGGAGGAGGTGCTCCCATTTATACAAAAATTTAAGCAACTAACTCATTAATGGGGATCCACTAATCCCTCATATGATTACAACCAATATGAGACACATATTCCTTTATCCATGATTTTTCTCCATGAGATATGCTTGACCCCTATCCCAAATCTCCTTCAAATCTTCAAGAGAATTCGAATTTGAGTCTTGGAGGCCACATAAGAGTATCTTGGAACCTTCCAAATCAGTTACACGTGTCACCAAACTCATTCCACTTTTAGGTATAAGCAAATACATGTTACTTTTCTAACTTTTAATCATAAATTCACTTTAAATACTTGAAATTAATAACTTTGGAAAATGAAAATATAAACCCGTATGGTAATAGAAATATAGGGTTATGTAATGATAATGTGATGAGATGTGGTGACAAAATGAGGATAAAGGTGAAAATGGAGTGAAAATGTATGCTAATTTGGTGAACCAACAACTGTCTGCTAGCTTCACAATCCACTCATACAACTCAGAAGGAAAGGATGCAAAGAAAATTTCACGGATTTTTGTATACAAGTAGCGCTCCAACCACTGTTCCTTAGATACTCGCGGATTTCGGTTTTCCTGTGCCATGAACTCATGAATCTTTTTATCCAACCATCCTTCAATTTATTTCTTTGTTGGATTCAAGTGGCACAACATCAGACATCCCTTATGTAGATCTCGATCCTGGCAATGGAACCATTTGTTGGCTTGTAGGGGCCTGACCCAGGTTCAGAGGTGATTTAGCCAAACAAATCCCTATATTACTAGCCCTTTCGGCAACATTCTGCAGAGCGCGAACTGAGGTCTCACCCGAAGTAGTATGAGAGGGTGCTAGAACCAGGTTTCCGCACCTTGGGGATGTCTGATGAGTTCTGGCGGTCCGCGGTTTGACCCTATGCGCACATCACTACGCGTGTCTATTAGCCCCTTGCAACCTGTGTTGCTGCCTTTGTGCAGCCCTACTCGGGGCTCGATCCGTATTATTACCCAAGTTCCTTACTATTAACTTGTTATTATCCAATTACTTAACTTATTTGTGTAATTCTAGTGATAATTAACAGTATATCCAGCATTCATATAAGTGCGCGCGATAAACAAAATAATATAAATGTATATAATTCAATATACAAGCAGATGCACAGAAATTGGAATCAACTTCTCTTTATTATTCTTTGTTCAAGGTTACAGACTCGACACCGCCCTGTGCACTCAACTGCAGGGGTCTGCGCACTCAACTGCGGACTCTACTAGGCCTCTGCGCACTCAGCTGCAGAGCCTCTTCCTACTACTACGACCCAATACACTTAGACTCTTACTCTATGCTCAAACCATTCGTATTCCTCTATCTCTAATTCCCTAGCTAGCTATCTTTACAACTTAGAGCCTCGCTCTATTTATACAATCCCATGGTCCGCGGACCATGGGTAGGCCGCCATGACATTACAAAACTTAGGGCAGACAGCCCTATGACTAAACCTATACTTCACGCTCCACGCTCCACGCTCGCAATCCGCAGAGTTTTACAATACATTTGAAAAAAACTTGGGATTTGAGCCCCAAAACATGTTGTGGGGGGGATTCCACGCCCAACACATTACAAGAGGGATGAAGATATGCGAGAGAAGAGAAACCTTGTTGGATTAAATTTGGCATATAATTTGTTTAGCTTTCAAATTTTTAGTAATGGAAGTTAAATTTTGTGGGTAATGGGGGCAGAGTCAAAGGGATTTCACAAATTCACTTCCTTCTTCAATACAGCTGCTCGGGCATCTCCAGACATTACCTTTGATGGTTATGCTAAATATGATAATCTCAATGAATCTTCTAATGCTTCAGATCAGTATTCCGTTTCTTCCTTTACTTGACCTTAGTCTTTATTCTCTTTTTTATGTGATTCCATTGGATGAGTGCTTTTTGTTTGTTTTTGTTTGCCATCTGCCTTGAATTTGCAATAAAGACTTTTTAAAGGCTAAATGCAAGTTCTATTAATATTGTGATACGTCTTCCTTGGACCTTGCAAAGAATTATGGTATTACCTCTACTGTGTTCTATTGGTTTCTTATTAGCCAATGTTAGGTATTGCATATGTATTTTTTGATTTTTATGTTGTTAGTATAATGTCTATTGAGTTGATTTGACATATATTGATTCTAAAATTAAGACTAGAAAATGATTGCACATAGGAAGCTAGAACGTATGATACAATTATTCTATTAAGCGATTTGTGTATTTATATGCAATATATGGTAAAGATTGACTATTGTTGAGAATAAATCCACATGTTGATGTGTTGTATGCCTCAAGCTTACAATTATGGACATTTTACTTGGCCAAGTTAGCATGGTAGTTCTTGTTGTATTTTTTAGTATACAAGACAGATGAGAGAGAATTTCAAATTGACTTGTGTAATCACCAAGTCACATGATACAATGGAGTTGGTCTCATTGTATATCGTTACTTTAGGTAGTTATGCTACATTATATTTTTTAAATACCCCCTTCAATACAATATCAATCACCATTTCCCATATAATTATGGATAATCAGAAAATCCGAAATACATCCTTGTTCAAGCTTCAACAAGGCAACATTGCTCAGTTCTAAGACATATTGTATGTGGTGTTTAAATTGGTAAGTTACTGAACAAGAATTAAGATAAGTAGTCATCCCTCAATTCAATATCATTCTCATTAGAATCATTGTTTGGATCCATCCCCCATGACAGTGTAACAATTCTTCGTTCTTGTTTCACAATATGGGGGTTTTCATTTTTAGAACTAGTATGAAACCTCTGAAGATAGAGTAAATTCACTTTCTGGAACTATGAAAAATATTAGCTTCTAAAAGTAAATTATACATAAATTTGTCCCCTTTTGTGTTTTCAGAACTTCAAAATCGAGAGAATTGGTTTCCTCTTAAAAATATAAGATTTCTAGAATATTGTTGTCTTCTTTTAGTTTGATTGCATCTGGGATGGCAGGCTGCTAGAAATTGCTGCTAATTAATCTTCTTGTTTTCTCTGTGGATTAAATATTTTCCCTACTATATAGTAGCTTAGAACATTATTTGCTCAGAATATCAAAGATTTTTTATTTTCTTACAGACTTGATTCTAAACTCTTATGTCTCTTCTAAGAACCCTTGATTCATGACCATGAACAAATTTGATTCAACTTGGGTTTTGCTAGAATAGCATGTGGCATTTTTTAATATGGAAGAAAAAGGATAGACAACAATAAAACCTTTGAATTTGTAGAATCATAAAACCTTTGGAGAAGAGAATTTGGATAATCATAAAACCTGATGTTATGCCCATTTATGAACCCGAGCTTTGAAAGAGGGTATGGTAGGTGCATCCTTATAAAGTGGATTTGACTTGCTGGCAAGAGCTGTGACAAAAAATTCATTTAGCCTTTACCAACCATGCCAAGATATTATCCTTAGTTGCCTTTGCTTCAAGCATTCCTAGAGGAAACGGAAAAATTACTCGCAATGGCCCTTTCTTCATCTACCATGACCCTGACCAATGTGTTAGCACCAAATTTCTATTCAAAGTTTCATTTTTTTTTATTGCTTAAGGTATTTTTGAGGGACATGTAGAAGTAAAAGCCCCTTTGTTTCTAGAAAGAGTCTGAAAAACCCTTGAAAGTGGTCTCCTATATGTACTCTTTTTTAAACTATATTAGTGGCTGCATTATACATATTTTATATTCAAAATGTGTGGATCCATAAACTAAATCATAGATCTGAAAGAACCATCTATTCCATCTGCATGGATAACATCCTATAGGAAATGGTGGACGAGAACTTGCCTTGGACCCTTCCCATTCATGGCAACCCTTATGATCCACCTAGTTGCAAATGCTGGTCTTTGAGCTTGCATATCAATCAAACCAAGCCCTTTAGCCTACCTAGGCATTGTATAGATTGAACATGATACTAGTAGGATATTTCTCTTTCCTCCATGCTCCCTTGAAGGAATTGCCTAAGGAATATCTCTAATATCCTCTGTCCTGTTCTAGAGAGAAAGAGGTAGGAAGACAGTAAATATGATTTGCTTCCAAAATTCTATCTACTATGGTGATTCTTCCTACAAGTGGTATATCTAAGTGAATGATTTCTTAAGATTGTTCTCAATCATGGTCAATATCTAGTTCTAGAGGTCTGCTGAAGATACATCAATTCCAACCAGAATACCCAGGTGCCTTATAATTGCCATGGTTGAATGACTTTCCATTTTATAACAATCTAGTGAGGAAAGTCATCATGCCCAATAATAAGAACATCTGTCGTTATCCTCTCTAACTGCTACTTCTAATGTTTTATTGAAGGTGTCCAGACACTTTATCATTCCCTCTACACAATTTCAGTGAGCTATGGGGTGAGAGCAGAATATTTTGAAAAATGTAGATTAAGCAACTACTCTCCATGAAGGAGAATTCATCAAATATGTCCTTGCAATCAAGTAGCTTCAATGATATATCCACAAGTATCCAGTGCAATAACATAAAAATAGGGAGCCAAAGGAAACCCTTGTCTGATAGACCTTTGTAGCAGAATCACCTCTAACAAGTTCCCATTGACACAAATTCTGTATTGCTTTTGTGTCAATAGAAAAAATCAATAGTCTTCATTTATAACAAAGTTTTCATGATATAACACTTTTTGTTATTGAGAAAATTTGAATAATTACTTTTAACAACAACAGATTTACAAAGACAGATGACAAGATTTAGAAGGAAAGTAGAACCACGATAAAATCCATCAGTTTCAATGCAATTTAATATTTTCCAGAGTTCCTACCATAACAACAAATAATGTTGGAAATGAGAAAAAGTTGTTTTTCTATTTCGTGTTCTTCCTTGCCTCAACTAAATAAACACATAATTTCTGGTCCTGTACTGTTTTCAACCACTTGGCCAACATATCCACGGATAAGGGAATTTTGAACAAAATATAATTTGGCTCATGTTCAATGCTTGACCTAAAATTTCTTGAGGCGAAACAAATCTGCAATCCTAGCCAAGTATGTATGCATCTTTCCAGCTGGTCACATGAAACATGCAGGGAAATGAAGAAGGGAAGAGAAAAGATTGGATCAGAGATATATATTTCTATGTCTTACACACACAATATATATATATATATATATATATATATATATATATAGAGAGAGAGAGAGAGAGAGAGAGAGAGAGAGAGAGAGAGAGGGGTTATCATCTATTTATTGTTCTCTTTGAATCCATTAATGTTCATGGTTTCTGTTTTTCTCTTAGTCCACTGATGTTCAGAAATTTTGTGCTCCTCATTTCTTTGAACCAAATTTACCAAACTTGAATTGACTCGGGACTTGTTTTGACCCACTAGTCAAGATTGACTCAGTACTCAGTAAAGACCCACCAGAAAGTTATCATATGTCTATTTTTTTTTTGAATCCTATGAACTTTAGAGTATTTATTTGTTAGTTCACTAATCTTCATAGATTTTGTGATCCTCATTTCGTTTGAACCAAATTTACGAAACTTGAATTGACTCAAGGCCCATTTTGGCCTACAATTCAAACTTGGCTCAATATTTGGCAACAACCCATTAATCAACCTAAAAGTGACTCAACATATAGAAAAATACAAAAAATGTACTCATGAAAATTAAAATTTTGGCATTGAGTTTAGCCTGGATGAAATATAGCATCATAACTTTGAATATAACGAAAAGATAGAATATCAAAGTATATTGTATATATCTATTATCAACATAGTTCAAAATTTCCATGGAGCATGGTAGTAAGTTATGAACTAAAGGGACAAGGTTCAATATGTTCAATGTCAGGAGTCAAGTCCGAAATTATATGACAAAATAGTATACTGCATATTAAATATAACAACTTAGGAATGAGTGCCAACAGACAGCCCTCCTGTCCCTTGTCAAACCTCAACATTTCGCTATAAAAACATTAATTCATCGTGCGAAAATAATGGTTGTTGTGAATCATGATTCCTAGCCTTGCTCAGCAGTCCACTTGAAGATTGCATTAGCATTTTTCATGGAAATGGTAGTAAAATCAGTGCCACATAATTTGTGAAACAAGTTATGAGCTAGGTTTGTCCCTTCAAACTTAGCTAAGTATTTCTAGAACTCAATGGGGCAACCTAATTCTAACCAATTTGACTCAACTGGTCCAGGCCTGACTAATTTTGGACCGAATTGAGTTTCCTAACTAATTTGACTTAGTTTATTGCTATAACCTAGTCAATTTGGCAATTTCTAGCCAACTTGGTCTAGTCCGGTAACTATGATTTGAACATTGTTGCGTCATTGCTATTGTTATCTCAAAACATAGTGCCACTTTCCCAAAAACTTATATGAGACAAAGACAACTGTAAACAATGATTCACCATCCTGACAGGAAATGGTTTCAATAGTGATATAATTAGGCTTTATATTCAAAACAAATATCCAGACACCAAAATTATGAAAATATTTCTTTGGATATAATAATGTCGAGAATAATTACTCTACATAATGACTTCTTGTCTTCTTGAGTGCTAATTTTTTCAGGAGCTGAATCTAGGAATTCAATGTAATTCCTAGATTGAATTACATAGATAATATAATGGAGGGTTTGGAATCGATAAATAGAAGGACGACAATGCAATAACTAATATCAAAATCTTTCTGGTCTGCAGGAAAATTTCAGTCTTTATTGGAAAAATTGATTGAAGACGAATCAACGGGTAGAAGGGTAGCTTCTAGTATTCGACTTATGACTGTGAAGAATTTTCTCGCATTTTTAAAAAATTACATACTCACAAAGCAATTGTTCTTGTGTTTAAGTCATGAATTGGTTTATTGAGAGAGTTCCCTAAGCTCTTGCCTCGTAAAGGAAATGTTTTTTCTTGGAGGCTTAAAAGATAGTTAGCCGAGGCTAAAATGCCATCTATGGAAAACTTACTAACGTTGAAAGTTGCTTCCAAGGAAATATCCGAAGAACTTTTAAACACCGAGAACATTAGAAGTTTGCAAGGGGTTTAATAAAAGGAGGAAATCAATCTCCAAATATCTCATTTTACTATTCTTTAGGCCTAGATAATTTATCGTCAACTGCAGGCTTTCACAATTTGGGCCATTTTAATCAATAAAATAGATGGTTTGATTGAACAATTGATCAAAAGAAGACCCTTTCTATGTCAGGAACTCTTTCCTGGACGTTTTCAATCCCCTCGGTCCATGGTCCTTCATGGAAGGTTTTGATATCACACACATCTATTTCTTGTTGATAAGACCTCAATAACATCCTCAAATTATTCTCCAAACACAATTTCAGAAGTGAAGTTTCCTAGGAAGGTGGAGATTGATAACAACATTGAGGCAGTTACATACTCTGGCATGGGGCATCTAGAAGGATTTTTTACATCTTTAAAAAGTATTCATGGTCCAAAATTATCAAGTCAATGCTTGGCCCTTCACAAGGATGCCAATCTGAACAAGATTCACTAGTGGCTTCTTGTTCCAGTATTCAAGGGAATGGCCATTACAAGAGGGACAGAGATAGGCAAGAGAAGAGAAATCTTGGTGGATTGAATTTGGCACATGGTTTTTTTGGATTCCAATATTTTAGTAATGGAATATGGCTTTGGTGGGTATGGGGGCGAGAGTCAAAGGGATTTCACAATTTCACTGTCTTCTTGAATACAACTGCTTGGGAATCTCCATACATTACCTTTGATGGTTTTGCTAAATATGATAATCTTGATGACTCTTCTAATGCTTCAGATTAGTATGTCCTTTCTTCCTTTACTTGACCTTAGACTATGTGCTCTTTTTTACGTGATTCCATTGGATGGGTTCTTTGTGTTTTTTTTTTGTTTTCCAACTGCCTTGAATTTGCAACAAAGAATTTTTACAAGGATAAATGCAGGTTATAGTAATCTTGTGAGACATATTCCTCGGACCTTGCAAAGCATTATGGTATTACCTTTACCTTGTTCTATTGGTTTATTATTATCCAATGTTAGGTATTGAATATGTACTTTTTTCTTTTTATGTTGTTAGTATAATGTCTATTGAGTTGATTTGACATATATTGGTTCTAAAATTAAGACTAGAAAATGATTGCACACAAGAAGCTAGAACGTATGATACAATTATTCTATTAATAGATTTGTGTATCCGTATGCAATATATGGTAAATATTGGCTGTTGTTGAGAATAAATGCACATTTTGATGTGTTGTATGCCTCAAGCTTACAATTATGGAATTTTTACTTAGCCGAAGTTAGCATGGTGGTTCTTGTTGTATTTTTGAGTATACAAGACAGATGAGAGAGAATTTCAAACAGACTTGTGTAATCCCCAAGTCACATGATACAATGGGGTTGGTCTCATTGAATATCGTTACTTTAGGTAGTTATGATACATTATATTTTTTAAATACCCACTTTAATACAATATCAATCACCATTTCCCATATAATTAAGGATGATCACAAAATCCAAAATACATCCTCATTCAAACTTCAACAAGGCAACATTGCTATGTTCTAAGACATATTGTATGTGGTGTTTAAATTGGTAAGTTACTGAAAAAGAATTAAGATAAGTAGTCATCACTCAATTTAGTATCATTCTCATTAGAATCATTAGAAACATTGTCTAGATCCACACCCCATGACAATATTACAATTCTTCTTTCTTGTTTCACAGTATGGGGGTTTTCATTTTTAGAACTAGTATGAAACCTTTGAAGATAGAGTAAATTCGATTTCTGGAACTAAGAAAAATATTAGCTTCTAAAAGTAAATTATACGTACAATTGTCCCCTTTTATGCTTTTAGAATTTCAAATTCGAGAGAATTGGTTTCCTTTGAAAAATATAAGCTTTCTAGAATATTGTTGTCTTCTTTTAGTTTGACTGCATCTGGGATGGTGATCTACTAGAAATTGTTGCTAACTCTTGGCTTTTGCGTGGATTAAATATTTTCCCTACTGTTTAGTAGATTTAAGTATATGTTGCATAGTATCTTAAAACATGATTTTCTTAGAAAATCAAATAATTTTTATTTTCTTATAGACTTGATTCCAAACTCTTATGTCTCTTCTGAGAACCCTTTATTCATGGGCATGAACAAATTTTATTAAAATTGAGTTAAACTATGATAGCATCTGGGATTTTCAACTATGCAAGAAAAATGATAGACAAAAATAAAACCTTTGAATTTGAAAAATCATAAAACCTTTGGAGAAAAGCATTTGAAGAATCATAAAACCTAATGTTGTGCCCATTTATGAACCTGAGCTTTGAAAGGGGGTAGGGTAGGGGCATCCCCTAAAGTGGATCTAACATGCTGGAAAGGGATGTGACAAAAATTTCTTTTAGGTTCTACCAACCATGCCAGGATTTGATCCTTAGGTTCCTTTACTTCAAGCATTCCTAGATGAAATGGACAAATTCCTTGCAATGGCCCTTTCTTCATCTACCATCACCTTGACCAATGTGTTAGCACAAAATTTCTATTCAAAGCTTCATCTTGTTTTATTTCTTGGGGTATTGTTGAGGGACATGTAGAACTACAAGCCCCTTTGTTTCTAGCAAGAGTTTGAAAAACTCCTGAAAGTGGTCTCCTCTATGTACTGTTGGAAATAACACTGAGATGGGGGGGGGGGGGGTTTGAATCAGTATTATCAAATCAATATAACTTTTTCATTTCCATATTAAAATTCATATACACTACTTCAGTTAAGGCAAACCGCGTGTATACGCAACTATGTGTAATTCAACAAGCCTATATCCAGTATACTTATGATTCAGTTAGTTGATCCTTAATGAGTGTATCAAAACATTATTAACCATATGAACAGTAAACAAGAGCAGTAAAATAGAACAGATCATCACACACAAGAAGCACACATGAACACCATGATGTAAGGTGGAAACCCAATGTGGGTGAAAACCACCAACTGCAAGTTGTCTCAATCTTCTTTTTAATAAGAAACTTCTTTTTACAATGATTCTGTACTGGTACAGTCTTACACCAGTACACAAGCTTCTACCTGCAGAAGGCTACAACCTTCTCTTGTCCTCCAACTTCTCCTGGAAGGGAGCTACCACCCCCTTAGCTCTTTTACTAGTCGATCCTTTTACTAGTACATAGGTGCCAGCCTACTGAATGCTCCAACCTTCACTCGTTTTCCAGCTGCTACTGGAAGGGAGCTACCACCCCCTTAGCTCTTGTACTAGCTGATGTACTAGTACGTAGGTGCCGACCTACAGAAGGCTACAACCTTCTCTTTCTTCCTCCAGGTACCACGTTTCATAAATTTTTAGACTGGATACTCCTGAAGCACAACACCATAATCTGAAGGCCATGTTTCATCTAATTTTCATACTGGACCCATCAATATCATTGAAGCACACAATCAATCAACACTAGCATCATCAATCTCTGAATCACCCAATACTGAATCACTGAAACCCTATCAACCAAAATGAAGTCACCAGAACACAGAGCAAAACACTAAACTCTGCAACAATATTCAGAACCAACTGTATCATCAAAAATCATGCATCAAAGTGCATACACTACTTGGAAGTGCCGAACCAGCATGTATACGCAACTTCACCAAGGCGAACCAGCGTATATGTCATTAATTACTTACTTATAACTTCGCTCCACTTCCTGACTTCAGACATACCCAAATCATTACATATAGAAAGATAATATGTATGTTAGCAATCAGATCTAGTTCATCAGATCACATAAATATAAGTCAGTCTGATCCTGATCCATTATAGATCTCATCCATCAATACTGAAGCTAAACATAATCAACCAATTTGAATATGCAGAATACTGACACCAGTAAACAGTCATCAAAACTCATCAACAACCAGAAACACCTGTAACTTCAAACATCATAGCTCATATGGTATACGCTACTTAGATGTATCTAACCTATGTATGTACGCGCTTTTATCATAGTCAGCCAACGTATACATCTATAAATATTCATTCATGATTTTTAGCTATTCCAAACTTGAGTTATACCCATATCATAACATTTACAGAACATTACATGCGTTAGTATACAGATCTAGACTAAACAAGATCAAATCGTATAGAGATGATTCATTCCAAGCCATTAGATCCCGATCTATCCTTAGATCTTGTTCTCCATCAACCGTTGAGATTCCTCCTTAGCTTAGATCAAGCAATGCATCATGAACCCATAACTTGCATACTGGATCTCATCCTTCATCAGATATTCAAGACTTTCTCAATGCATTTGCCTAATGATCTTCTTCTCCTTTTATAGTCTTAGGCCTTACTCAATACCATGGGCCAAAACCATTGAGAACTAATACTAGGGACCCAATACCTGGGTTCAACACTTTGGACGCAATAGCAAGGACCAAAACCATAGGTATAAATACCACGGACCCAAAAATAAGCTTTCCCACATGTACGCACTTTTCCGTGCATGAAAGTACGTGCATATGCATACGCGACTTTTGATCAAAAATCCCACGTGTATACGCTCCTTTGTATATAGTGAACCTGCGTGTATACCCTACTTGATATATAGTGAACCTTCTTATATATGCGACTTGTTACATAGTGAACCTACGTATAACCTGCATATGTACGCGACTTGGTATATAGTGAACCTGCATATATACTCTTCTTTCTTCATTCTTTGTAGTCTGATCATCAACTCTTTGCTACTGACCTGCTGCACTATGATCTGTCATCTGTGTGAGTTGCCATCAAGGACAACACTTGTATGATAATGCCAAAAATCTCCCCCTTTGGACTTGATGGCAAAGCTAACTTGTTGTACTAAGAACTGTCATCTGATTCCTTTGAGCTGTCTTGCATCCCATGTATTCTGTCACATCTGATATCTCTTCTGTAGATTCATCTAGTTATATATAAGTGAGTTGTTCTTTTACGAGTGGGTTTCCATCAAGTACAACACATGCATCATAACCAACTCGCGTATGACATTTAGGACACTGAAGTTTTGCACTTTCAGGTCCCTCTGAGTCTGTTATGTCTGTATATTGTGATGTGCCACATCTTTCTGATTGTACTTCCTTCTTCTTCCATATCTTCAAGTGTGATGATGTTTTCTCCTTTTGGTATGGTGTCTGTACTTTGTTCCTGCATTCCTTTGTTGTATGTCCAAGCTTGTTACATGCATAACATCTTACATGTTTCATATTTCTTCTGTAGCAATCAACAACTCATGACCAAACATATTGCAAGCAAAGTAATATCCCTTAAAGTACCTGGAACGTGATGATCTTTCTGAGTGATAGTCTTGAACCATTCTTCTTCTGCATCTGGCTGCAACATGTCCAATATTATGACATACATAACATTCAACAATATTCATTTGAGGAATTTACCGACTATTATTTCCATAGTTAGGAATAAAAGATTTTCTTTGAAGAATCTCTTTCATTGGTTGTTGATGGGATTGACCTCTCATCTCCTTGTTGAGCATTTCAGATTTTACATTAGAGTCCCTTGTCTTACTTTGTGAACTAGATTCTCCTTCAATAGATTCATGAAAACCAAGACCCGTTTTGATAGCAGAAGACCTTTAACTACTAAGAATATCATCCAAGATCTTAATACTATCTTGAAATCGTAAGAGCTTATCCTTTTCTTCTAAGTTATATTTAAGAATATTTACCTCAACTTGATGTTGCTCCTCCTTTTCATGATACTGCTTCTTCATGTTTTCTTCAGCTTTTCTTCCTTCTTCCAACTGATGTCTTAGTTCAAGAACTTCGTTTTCTTGTTTTTCAAGAGCTTGGAGTAGTTCTTTATTCTTCAAGATCTTCTTTTAACGAGAGGATCATAGCTTCAAGACTTTCATAGTAACTGGATCTATCTTTGAGTTTCTTGATTGTTGTGCTCCTTTCATTGACTTCATTTCTTAATGATGTCACTTCATCCTACAAATTTTGACATTGATCTTCCTTGTCCTTGAATAACTTCCTTACCTTGTTTCCTTCCTCTAGTTGAGCTTTTAGTTTGGTAGCTTCTTATTTGAAGGCACATTCCCTTTTGTTCAATAGATCTTGTTGATCTCTAATTTTGTCTGTAAGCCTTTTAAATTCTGCCTCTATTTGATATCTTTCTTGCTCACCCATAAGAGCAAATTCAGTTGTTTCGCTATCACTTTCATCATCTTCAAATGGATGGATAAATGTATCACCAGAGTATAACAAATTCATACCTGATAGTTCTTTTGCTTGTTCATCTTCATTCTGAAATGATTCTGAATCTGAAGTGCTTCTTCCACATATTCCCCAATTGATTCTCCCACTGTCATAGCTCTTCTGAGATGTCTTCTTCTTCTTAGGAGCTTTCTTCTTAAGCTTCTTTCCCATTGATCTACGGATCTCCTTCAAGCGATCAAGCTTTTACCAAATAACCTGCTTTGATTCCAATTGTTGGAAATAATACTGAGAGAGGAGGGGGGGGGGGGGCGTGAATCAGTATTATCAAATCAATATAACTTTTTCATTTCCATGTTAAGATTCATATACGCTACCTCAGTTAAGGAAAACCGCGTGTATACCCAACTATGTGTAATTCAACGAGCGTATATCCAGTAGACTTATGATTCAGTTAGTTGATCCTTAATGAGTGTATCAGAACATTATTAACCATATAAATAGTAAACAGGAGCAGTAAAATAGAATAGATCATCACACACAAGAAGCACACATGAACACCATGATGTAAGGTGGAAACCCAATGTGGGTGAAAACCACCTGCTGCAAGTTGTCTCATTCTTCTTTTTAATAAGAAACTTCTTTTTACAATGATTCTATATTGGTGCAATATTATACCAGTACACAGGCTTCTACCTGTAGAAGGCTACAACCTTCTCTCGTTCTCCAGCTTCTCCTGGAAGGGAGCCACCACCCCCTTAGCTCTTGTACTAGCCAATCCTTTTACTAGTACGTAGGTGTCGGCCTACTAAATGCTCCAACCTTCACTCGTTTTCCAAATGCTACTGGAAGGGAGCTACCACCCCCTTAACTCTTGTACTAGCTGATGTACTATACATAGTTGCCGACCTACAAAAGGCTACAACCTTCTCTTTCTTCCTCCAGGTACCAAGTTTCATAAATTTTCACACTGGATAGTCCTGAAGCACAACACCATAATCTGAAGTCCATGCTTCATCTAATTTTCATATTGGACCCATCAATATCATTGAAGCACACAATCAATCAACACTAGCATCATTAATCTCTGAATCACCCAATACTGAATCACTGAAACCCTATCAACCAAAATGCAATCACCATAACACAGAGCATAACACTGAACTCTGCAACAATATTCAGAACCAACTGTATCATGAAAAATCATGCATCAGAGTGCATACGCTACTTGGAAGTGCCGAACCAACTTTTATACACAACTTCACTAAGGCGAACCAGCGTATATGTCATTAATTACTTACTTATAACTTCGCTCCACTTCCTGACTTCAGACATACCCAGATAATTACATATACAAAGATAATATGTATGCTAGCAACTAGATCTAGTTCATTAGATCACATAAAGATAAGTCATCCTGATCCTGATCCATTATAATTTCATCCATCAATACTGAAGCTAAACATAATCAACCAGATATGCATAATACTGACACCAGTAAATAGTCATCATAACTCATCAACAACCAGAAACACCTGTAACTTCAAACATCATAGCTCATATGGTATACACTACTTAGATGTATCTAGCCTACGTATGTACGTGCTTTTATCATAGTCAACTAGCGTATACATCTATAAATATTCATTCATGATTTGTAGCTATTCCAAACTTGAGTTATACCCAGATCATAACACTTACAGAACATTACATGCGTCAGTATACAGATCTAGACTAAACAAGATCAAACCATATATAGATGATTCATTCCAAGCCATTAGATCCCGATCTATCCTTAGATCTTGTTCTCCATCAACTGTTGAGATTCCTCCTTAGCTTAGATCAAGCAATGCATCATGAACCCATAACCTGCATACTGGATCTCATCCTTCATCAGATATTCAAGACTTTATCAATGCATTTGCCTAATGATCTTCTTCTCATTTTATAGTCTTAGGCCTTACTTCATACCATGGTCCAAAACCATTGAGAACCAATACTAGGGACCCAATACCTAGGTTCAACACTTCAAATGCAATACCAAGGAAAAAAACCATAGGTCTAAATACAACGGACCCAAAAATAAGCTTTCCCACATGTACGCACTTTTCCGTGCATGAAAGTGCGTGCATACGCATACGCAACTTTTGATTAGAAATCCCGCGTGTATACGCTCCTTTGTATATAGTGAACCTGTGTGTATAACTTGCGTGTATACCATACTTGATATATAGCAAACCTACATATATACACGATTTGGTACATAGTGAACCTGCGTAAAACCTACATATGTACGCAACTTGGTATATAATGAACCTGCGTATATACTCTTCTTTCTTCATTCTTTGTAGTCTGATCATCGACTCTTTGCTACTGACTTGCTGCACTATGATCTGTCATCTGTGTGAGTTGCCATCAAGGAAAACACTTGTATCATAATGCCAACAATCTCTCCCTTTGGACTTGATGGCAAAGCTAACTTGTCGTACTGATAACTTTCATCTGATTCCTTTGAGTTGTCCTACATCCCATGTATTTTGTCACATCTGATATCTCTTCTGTAGATTCATCGAGTTATATATAAGTGAGTTGTTTTTCTACAAGTGGGTTGCCATCAAGTACAACACATGCATCATAATGCCAACATGTACTATGTTTCAAACTAGATCAGTGATTGCATTATACATATTTTAGATGTCTTATGCTATTCTTTTCAAAGTAGGCTAGGAAAATAGACGTAGCCAGTAATATTTTTTCTCCACCAAAAACTATGATAGTTGTGATGCCTATGCAATTCATTATGTCTGGTGGAGGAAAGTAGGCCTCTTGCCTTAAATGAGAGAGCCTCAATTTAACATGACTAGAGGCACTAGTATTCCCATACATCCATGTGTCACACTCTTATTTTCTTCCAACGTGTAGTGGTGTTAATTCTCACTTAAATTTACATTAATCCCAAATGTTCTTCTTAGTTACCTATCTAGTTCCTCATCTTATTGAACCATCTTATTACATAGGAAAACCTTATTACAATCATCTTTGCAACATGGCACTTAATTTCATTCGAGAGATCCTGAATACTCCAATATCTGATACCCCATTTATTTGAAACCCAATTATTAGAGGGGAGAGTCTCTTCCAATATTAAGCATATCATTGCCTTATTCAGTAGTTAAGTTAGTCCCTGAAGTGGAGCCTCATACTCAAGTGTTGTTTGATATGTCGATGGAGAAAGATGATGTTGTCTTTGTGATTCATTATTACGCCATCATTCCCAGATCTGCTTTCTTGGACCTTAGTTGCCCATTAAGATTTAGTATGAACCCATTGGTAAGAGTCAAGACAATCTGAGCTTGAAACTAGGCTTGTGGGAATCTGAGCTACATAAGCCACCTACAATGAAACATAGATTTTAATAGATACTTTAAATTATGGTTACATTGCTCTGAGGTAGACTTGGACTCTTGGGGTCACTTCAAGAGAAAGAGTTAAGCTTAGAATGAAAATATCATAATGAGTTGAATACAATAATTTTCACTCTAGTTGAAATCTCATGTTGAGATATGTAGGTTCCAAGTGTCCACTCGCTAAGGGATCTGATGTATTTTTATTTTGCAATGTGCCACATATTTTTTTTCTTTCATTGACCATTGATGGTACACATCGAAATATAGTAAATACTGCAAAGTAAAAAAATGTGTTTTTAAGACATACTATGTACCTATTTTTTCTCCTTCAGTCATTAGACATTTAGTATCTAGATCTATTAATGCTCTTTTTGTTTTCCTTTTTTCTTGTATGATAGGTTTATAGATTTTTTTGTATGATAGGTTTGTTGTATGAGAGTGGGTTCGAAGTGTCGACTCTCTAAGAGAACTGATGTATTTTTATTTTGCAACATGCCACTTGATTCCTTTACCTGCATTGACCATCACAGATACCCATTGTACATACTCCAGAGTAAAAAATGTGTTATTGAGACATACTGTGTTTTGTCTCCTTCAATGATTAGAAATTTAGCAGTGTCATCTATTAAAGCTCTTTTTGTTTTCCTTTTTGTTGTATGATAGGTTTGTTACTAATCCTTGTTATTTTGTTTTTTTGGTTAGTGCATGTAAATCATAAGCTCTATCATTCAATAATGAAGGATACATGATGTTAATTTGTGACTTTGGTTGAACATATTTAGTATCCATAAATAAGTTTCTCACAAACAAAAGCAATGAAAAATTTGACTATACAACACAACTTCTTGATGGGTAGCATTCTGGGATGACAATAACAATAACTGGAAGCCTTTATATTGAATAATGATTGCCATTAATACTATTTTATATATGATGTGCATAAAAAATTTTTTTCATTAATGGTTTGAATATTGGAACTCATCACTTATTTCCTTTCCCAAGTTAGTTGATCATAAGTTCCCTCACATATTAACATGAGATTAGACTATTGCGAACAAAAGGATGGGGAACATGGTTTTTTTTTTGGTTTGAATGCTTCATGTCAATGATAGGAATTTCACCTATGGACTTATGGAATCCATTCTTAGCTAAGTTTCCATGATTAGGGAATCTAATCCATCAAAAGTCACTTAAGGATGACACGTGTCCCATCCACATGAAATAACCCCTTTCAGAGGCTATCGGCCTACGAGGTGCAAGCATGTGACGAGTGAGATTTGAATCTATATGGGGAGGATCACAACATATCCTTTTAGCCACCCAAGCTAGATATCAATGGCATGGGGAACATAATTTGGCTTCCACATAATTATAAATGGTAAATGACAATTTTTGTATTTATGATTTGTGTTTTGCAATAATTTTTGCTCATAGTAACTTTGAATTTAGTGGCAATTTTGTAACTAAATGTTAGAGTTGTGTTGGTAAATAATGAAAATTTTCTGGTGTTTAGTTATGCTGTGGTTAAATGTTCATATTATACATTGATATTATGCTTAGATGTTATGCTTCTATACATTTTTCATCAATGATTATTTGTTATTTCAAATGTTTTGGATGATTTTTAGTTAGACACAAGTTTGTAATATATTGAGGTGTTATCTAAATTTACTCATCATAAGACACTTCTTCAATTATTTGTAATATGTATGAGATTTATAGGTCAACCATTCAAATTTGTTGATGTAATTTTGTGTTTTTTCTTGTACAGGACTTTAGTCAATTTGATAAAGATGCTTATTTTAACTAGAATGAGACCGTATTTATTTGATAAATTTACTTGATATATTTAGATTCTCCAACTCTTATTTGCAAAAAAAAAATCCTCCCTCTCCACTATACTCTAGCAGCTAAATATTAAGCCTATCATGTTATAATCATGATCATTCATCCTATAGAACTTTGTACAACCCGGAAATATTATACAAAACAATGTACAAACTATTTCCTTCCACATTCCCCCCAGTCCTCCTATCGGTGTTCCTTTGCACCTCTCAATGAAATTGCTCATTATCATTGAAAGGTAGAGTGATTTCCTTGTATCCATGCAATTTCATATTTGAATACTAGTGCTTGGTGATGAGCGCCAGTATTGCAGCAATGATGTTGCAACTCCTGGGCTAGCAGCTTTACTTATCAACCCAGGGTTCGTACAAACTTGGAGGTGACAATGCTATATGCACAAGTAGAAGTGAAGGTCATTCCTATTGTCACTGTTCATCTGGCGAGAGACCCTAGGGGTTCCAAACCAGAATTATGTAGGGTCAGAAGAAGCTTGATTCTTTGATGGAAGAATAGCAAATCTATTCTAAGAGATCTACTCTACTGCAATAATGAAGAAAACAACATGTAATGCTAAATCACACCATATCCTAATTAACCATTTAAACAGCTATGCTAAGAAAAATTGCTAAATCAACACTAAATTAATGCTAATATCTAAGTTACAGAAGTAAAGAGCATCAAACCAAACTAATGTGTAAGCAAGGAAACTAGACTAAATCTGTTTTCACTATTCTGGCTTTTTTTTTTGTTTTTCTTGATCCGACAGTGTTAGAGTCTGATTGAATAACCAAATTGAAACTCAGGAGTGGCAACGTTTAAATGATAAGTAGAACAATGTTCGGGAAGGAATCAAGCGGAGGAACAAGAGAAGATCGAAATCAGCGAAAGGAAGACATAATGAAGCAACGGTGCACATGAAGATGAATGATGAAGATCTTATCGCAGGAGATTACGTGAATTGATGGACAAACAAGATTAACGAAAGATTAGTGGAAGATATCTTATTGTAGGAGATTGAGTTAATAGATGGTTGAACAAGATTAACGGAATATGAGCGGCGAAGATCTTATCGCAGAGTTTAAGTGAATCGATGGACGAACATGATTAACGGGAGATGGATGACGGAGATCTTATCATGGAGATTAAGTGAATAGATGGATGGATCACATTAAGTCACGTGGAAGGAAAAAACATGAGGAATGATGGAGCGGTCTTTGTAGGTGGTAAGTTGTTTCTCACATTCCCTCAAAGCTGTAAGTTGTATTTCTAAAATTCACGCGATTAGCCTAGGTGAGTGACACGTAGCACAGGAAAACCACTTTTCTCGCATGCTCTCAGTCATGTAATAATTCACTTGAGATTGCACGATAGCTGTTCGATCATGCGAGATTGATCAATGGTGGAGATCGGCCAAGCTAGTTGGCAAGCAGGTGACACGATAGCCATTGGATCAAGCAAAACAGATCAACGGTGGAGATTTGGAGTGCCTAAAGTCAAAAGTTGAAATGAATATGTGACACACGGTTCACAACGATTGGTAGGTTTGTTATGGATCGAACGGTAAGGAGCTCTATAGGTATAATCTGATTAAGATGTGATTTATTGACTTCCGCATATATTATGCATGAAGAAAGTGTTGAAGGAAATGAGAATATGAGTGAGATCTTATTACAGAAAGATAATGATGAAATGAAACAAGCATTAAATCAAGACGACAAACTCCAAATCTCATGCGAGAACTAGAAATATATGTTTTTGGGGTTGTTGAAGGGTCTCTTCCTCGAGTCATGGTCCCAGAGGGAGGAGGTGAGGCCGAGACACCTGCTGACAACTGTATGGCGATCTTTTTCTCTTTGCTAACCTTCTAATTGAAAGAAGGCACAAATGGAAGAAAACTAAAAAATAACCAATCTACGCTATACTGCTGTAATGGAAAAGTAGCTACTTAAGCAATGAATGATTAAACCATGAATCTATGCGCTACACTACTGTAATGGAAATGCAGCTATTTAAGAAAATGAACGATTAAACCATGAATATACGCTAGCATACATGTATAATAAATAGGATCCTTAGCTTCTAGGGTTGAGACCTAACCCAAGAGCTTCATCCCTCTGAGTTAACTTAGTGCTGGCTCACAACAAAACTCATTCTTATTATCAAAATAATGGATTACATAAAAAACTGTCACAAGTCTTGCGGCTCAAAAAATAGACTAAAGTTTTACAATAAAAAATCTGAATCCTACTAAGGTCCTAGGCCTCTCTACTTATACATCTAAAGTCTCCAATGACTTCCTTAAAATTAGGGACGCTCAGCTCCCAAACTCAAGATAAACTAGTGCTTTGAATTTCACTTGCTCAGTTGCCTTCCAGTCGTCATGATTTGGCTGTTTGCAATCCAAGCTGATGGAGGAATATTTGAATGGGGGGTAGTAAATGAGGAGGATTTACCTCCTATAATTCCTCTCCCTTGTCCCATTCGAGTTTTGACCAAGATCTTTGCCAAAATTCCTTTCTTTTATCCTTTAATCCTGCATTAAATTCACATTAGACCACAAAGCAAAATATCCAACTCTAACTCATTTCATAGACAAAATATAATCAAAAGTATGCAATAAGTTGTGAGAATAGTTATTTTGACTAAGCTAGGAGGTGAATTAAGGCCCATATAATTACCCAATCATGAGGCTCATCATCACCCCCCTACTAAAAGTATTGCTCATCCTCTAAGCAACTTAGTCAATGTCCATGTTCTTCATGGCTCTGGTAGCCTCTTTGACATCCCATGCCTCTACTGTTGTCTCTTCTTCTTGTTCATAGAAGCCTACTTTCCTTTCTACTTCTTCCCACTGCCTCTTTTCCTCTTCTTCTTTTCTCCCTTCTAACATCCCTAGGAGTAGTGGTGGATTGACTTTTAGGCCTATCCAATTGACCTTCAACCTTTGCATTGATTTCTTATACATAGGTGTCCTGTTGAATGCCTCTCTCAATGTTTGAGGGGAGTGATATTCTCTGGTCTTCAAGTTGTGTGGTAGTGTGTTCCATCTCCTTAAGCATGCATGCATACTATCATATCCTAGCAGCCTAAACATATCCTCAAAATGTGAAATTGCTTGTTCATGGGCAACAAGATATCTAGGTGCCAGCTGAGGATCATTTGCAATTAGATTATGGGTGTTTATTAGGGCCATGGGATTTGATTGTTCAACTCTGATGAAAAGAGGTTCATTTTGTTCTCTGGCCAATATTCTTTTCATCTCTGCAACCCTTATCTCCTCATGATTCATCCATGATGCCAAAGCCATTAATTGTAGATATCATAGCTCGACATTAGGATCCCAAACATTCATGATTGTGAGGGCCATGTTGTGCAAAGGAAAACTCATACATTTTGGCCCTATCCTCTAGTGTACTTTGATCACAAAGATCAATAAACTGCCCGTAGTCCTGAAATGGCATGGTGCCCCTTTGTGCTAGTGTTTTAATCTGAAATTGCAACCATTGTTCTCTGAGGTAAAGAGCATACGATTTAGTTATTATCCTACACTAGATGGCCTCTAAGGAGAGCCTGGCCTTACATGCTAGTTGGTTTTCTCTTTCCCGCAACTATCCTCTCAACCATGCATTTTCCCTCTCAAGTCGATCTCTCATGATTGCTTCTCGGTCCCTTAAGCCACTTAGCTCTTTGCCCATTTCCTTGAGCTTCGTTTCAATGCCTTATTCCTCTTTGTTTTTATTATCTTCTTCCTCTCGCTGTTCTTTATCATCTCCATCAGTTTCTTCCTTATTTTCCTCCTCTGTTTCAACATCATCCTCCTTCTCTTCTCCTGCTTTATCATGTTCCTCTGTATTAGTTTCTTCTTCATCCACCTCATCCCCATCTAGCTCTATATATTTGTCTTCTTGTTTTTCCTCCTTCTCACTGACAGAAGGACTAACATCATAGGTGAGGGTTTTTATGTCATCCTCTACTGGTAAGTCTCTAAAGATTGACCATGTTATAGGAATCCTGAGGTTTTGGAGGGCATCCTCAATGACGATCCTGATCAACCCATGGTGAGCCAATTGTTGGGATTTCCCTTTCTTTACTTTGTTGCTGGAGTCTATGAGCGATTGCATCAAGAAATAGGGCATGCTGAGTCTTTGGTGAGCTGGTGTTTCTACCCCAAATCTCAATTCTTTAAGCATCCTAAAATGATAGCCATAAACAACACTATATCTATGGAATGGCAGAATAGGTGACGAGTATGGCGAATGAGGTGGACAGTAATGAATGAGGGTGGCGGATGATGTGGAGGAGATGAGATGGAGTGGAGAGATGGGGGTGTCCCACTGTTGGGGTAGGGAGTGTATGAGATTTTCATCAGGCTTGAACCCCCCGCAGCAATCTCAAGACGTAGATCTCAGTCAATCACCTTGACATCATGGTCAATTGCGGGGGTTGAGTCTGAGTTATAACTCGTGCTCGTTGCTCCCCTACAGAGCACTTTATCTGCCTCTCGAACCAATGCTTACTTAAATCTTGTGCTATCACTCAAACTTTAATATGGGTCGGGGCCCCACCTTACATCGGATTTGAATGCCATAAAAAATAAATTATTGTTTTTGGACTCTTACATTCTCTTTTACTTTTAAAAATAATTTCCTTTTTTCCACCTGACTATTTGCTTTGTCGAAGGTGGCCAAGTTAACTGGCCACCTTTTCACTTATAAACCGACTACCTCAGATTAAATGATGCATATGGATGAGTGAGTGGGATACTTACCTGTGGTCTCGATGCCATGCTGCAGTTGTCGAAGATTAGAGGTGTTGCATTGTTTATTTGTTGCATGGTCATTCTTCTTCCTCCTCTACTGTTTGTTGTCTGCTATCTAGAGATCCTGGATCATCCTAGTGAAGCCCTGTAGCTGATGATTGATATTCTATGGGATAGGCTTCTACAGGACCTAACCAACCTACCATTCACCCTTTGATTGCTCCTTGTAGGTTTTAAGGGGATCCTGTAGGAATACAAGGGATCTTGTAGAAAACACAGTCTTTGCCTAAATAGAAGCAATGTAGTAAAAAAACACTGGAATTGATGGAGATATGCATGGTAAGGAGCAGAGGATATGAATATATGTGAGGTGGGATTCCCTTTGGATCTTCTCTTTTCTCCTTGATTGTCTTTCTTTCCCACCTACAAATAACAATTATGTATTTTTTCTCTCTCTTTTTTTTTTTTGAAAAGCACCTAGGTTGCCTTAGAGAGGTTTTCATCCTAGATGTTTGCCCTGGGCACCTCAAGGAAGGTTTTCACCCAAGTACCTTCTTATTCTTTTTTCATATTTTTTTTTCATCATTGGGCCGCCTCACGAGGTTTTCATCCCAAAGATGGGACTCAGGGGCCTCATGGAGGTTTTCACCTGAATCCTTATTTTTTTTTTCTCTTTTTTAGTGACTTGATGAGGGAGGAGATAGAACTTGCTCCACTATCATCACTGTCTTATTGATATTGTCAATGAACTCTTGTTTTGATAAAGGCCTCTTGTAAATTTTCAATCGGTGTCCATTAACAAGCAATGAAATGGCTTCTTCATCTATATTCTGATTTACACTGAACCATTATCATGGCATCTTTCCACCACATAAGGTCCGAGCCATGTTGTCCTTAGCTTTCCCTTGAAGTCTTTATACCTAGAATCATATAACAATGCTCAATCTCCCTCTTGAAATTGCTTCTCAATATTCTTATGATGCCAGATATTCCTCTGAAGCTGAACTATCTATGTATGTAGGAGGGTCTGCATTCTGAATTCATCCAAGCCATTCAAACGGAACAATCTTGCTTTCTGTGTATGATTGAGATCCAAATCTAGTTGGGCTACCATCCTTAATGTGTTATATTCAAACTCAATGGACAGAAAAACCTTTTTCCCATAGACCAGCTCATAGGGTGTAAATCTATTGGTGGTCTTCCATGTTGTATTGTAGGCCCAGGTGGCCTCAACTAGTCTCTTTGCCAATTCCTTCTTGTTGCTGCTCACTACCTTGGTTAAGATGCTCTCTAGTGCCCTGTTGGTCACCTCCACTTGCCCATTAGCTTGTGGATGATAAGGAGTGGAGCTCCTATACTTGATTTTGTGATGGTTGAGCAGTTCTTCAATCATGTTGGAGGTAAACTGTCTGCCTTGGTCTATGACTAGCTCTCTAGGTTACCCAAATTTGTAGAATACATTCTCCCTTAGGAACTCAGCCACCTTCTCTTCTGTTGCTGCCTTAATCACCTTAGTTTCAACCCACTTAGTCAAATAACCAGTGAACACAATAATGTATTGTTTTTTCTTTGAAGGAGGGTTAATAGGCCCAATGAAGTCCATCCCCACTTGTCAAATGGATCGAAAGTCACTTGAGGTTGTAGGGGCATTTCATCTCTTGGAGTAGGCTTTCCCATCCTCTAGCACCAATCACACTAACTAATGTACCTTTTCACATCATGATGAAGAGTGGGCCAATAATATCCTGCTTGTAACACTTTAAATGTTGTCCTCTTTGCTACAAAATGACCTCCACAAGGCCCATCGTGATAGGTCAGAAAGATGTCAAAAATTTCCTCTTCCCTTACACACCTTCTTAAGATTTGATTTGGGCCAAGTTTGAAAAGATTGCCCCCAATATAGGTGAAGGGAGCACTTTTCCTAACTATCTTGCTTTTTTCTTTGGAGGGAAATTTTGGTGGGAATTGTGATGATACCAAATAGTTTTCTATATCAGCAAACCATGGGGAGAGAACTGAAATAGCAAACAAATGTGCGTCTAGTAACTGGTCATCCACCATTCCTTCTTATCCTGTAGGTAGATTCATCCTAGATAGAAATTCTGCAACAAAATTTTCCTTACCAGGGTTATCAACAATAGTTAGATTAAACTGTTGTAACAAAATCAACCATCTTATAATTCTAGCATTCACATCTGGTTTGTTCATTAAATATTTCATTGCAACGTGGTCAGTATGCACAAATGTTTGGTAGCCTGTAATGTAATTCCTAAATTTGTTTAATGAATTCACAACAACAAGGAGTTCCTTTTCGGTCACAGTATAATTTAGCTTAGCCTTTGATAGTTTCTTACTGATAAAATAGATGGCATAGGGCAATTTCTCCTCTACCTGACTTAAGGCTTCTCCTATGGCTTTGTGTGAGGCACCATCATGAATATGAAAAGGGAGGGCTCAGTTTGGGCCTCGAAGAATTGGTGCAGTGGTTAACTTACCCTTTAAAATGTCTAAGGCCTCTTGACAGTTTTTTGACCATATAAACTCATAATCTTTCGCCAACAACCCAAATAAATGAGAGGCAAACTTGCTGAAGTCCTTTATGAACCTTTGGTAGTATCCAACTAACACTAAGAAACTCCTGACATCCCTCTGCTTTTGAGGAGGTGGGACCCTTTGGATGATTGCTATTTTGTTTGGGTCCACCTGCAATCCTTGCTGAGATATTGAATGACCTAGCACGTTCCCTTCATTCATTAAGAATGCAAATTTTTTCGGACTTAGAGACAGGTTCATTTCAATGCGTTTTTGCAATACTTTGCATAAGTTAGTCAGGGCTTCTTGAAAATCACAGCCATAAGATGTAAAATCATCCATATAAATTTCCACCGCATCATGTACTAATTCAACAAAAATACTAAACACTGCTATCTTGGAAGTGGCAGGAGAATTACATAGGCCAAAAGGAAAGACCATATAGAAAAAGTACCCCAAAGATAGGTGAATTTGGTCTTATCCTAGTCTTCTGGGCATATTTGGATTTGGTTGTACCCACTGAATCCATCTAGGAAAGAAAAGAACTTCTTCCCTACCAGGCCATCTACCACTTGGTCAATGAAGGGTAGGGGAAAATAATCCTTATTTGTGTCTTTGTTCAACTCCCTGTAATTGACACAAATCCTCCACTTACCATTTTTCTTGGGAACTAACACTAAAGGAGAGACTCACTCCCTGTCAGAGATAGGGTAAATGAATCCTGCATCTAGCAGTTTTTGCAGTTCTTCTTTGACTATATCTATTAGAGCTAGATTCATCCTGCTTTGTTGTTGCTGGACTGGCTTGCAACCTTCTTTGATGTATATGTGGTGAGTACACATTGAGGGGTCTACTCCCTTCATTTCCTTGTAACTCCAAGTGAAGGCTTCTAGGTTTTCTCTCAACATGTTGCATAGCTTTTCCTCTTCAAGAGCAGAAAGAGATGGATTAATTTTCAAATTTTTCTCTCGACCGAATTATATGGTTTTGACATGGAGTGGGTTGGAATTAGCCAAGCATTAGTCAATTGGATGATTGTTTTGGGTTTCCCTTACTTCTTCTTCTAATGGTAACGAACTAGGAGTTGGACTTTGGAGCAGGAGTTCAATTAAATCATCCTCATCTTGCTGTCCTCCTCCTATGGTTGCTTCCAAAGCATAAAGTTAGGCTGAATAAACCTCATATTCTTCCTCCTCCTCCAACCATAAAGGTAAATCTTGCTCTAGAGAAGGTTGAGCAAGAGGGTATAGGACTAACTGTTTGGACATATGTCCAGTCTTGATGGTCATATTCCCAGCCCTGCAACTAATGTAAGCATCAGCTGTGGCCAACCATGGCCTCCCAAAGATGAGAGGGTAACTAGTAAGCTTAGCCTTAGGCTGGAGAACTAGAAAATCTACAGGGTACTCCTAAGAGTCAATGGAGACCATCACATCCTCCACAATTCCCTTAGGGGTGACTCTGGAATGGTCTGCAAGTCCCAGAATTGTTGTGGTCTTCCTCAATGACCCTTGGAGGTTGAGCTTGAGCATGGGGTCCTTGGTCATCACATTAATGGCAGCCCCAAGATCGATCAGAGTGTGTGGGATGATGGTGCCATTGATGTCCACATCCATTACTGGGCTTCCAGGGTACAGATCTTTCAGACATATTACATGCCCCAACATTAAGTCGGACAACTTCCCAAAGACATTAATGGTAGGAGAATCACTTTTTCTTCTTCCTGGATGCTTGAAGAATTTCTCCTTAATTAACTTATTATAAATGGGAACATCTTTTATTGCTTGGAGAAGGGGGATCTTTACACATAGTTTTTTCAATTCTCCTAGAAGTTTGGTTTCTTCTAGGGTAGGTTGGAGTGGTTGGGATAATCTCTCAGGAAATAGTGGATTTACTTTAAGGTTGCTTTCCTCTCTTTATTCCTCAACCTCCCTATATGGAGAGGGAGGTTGGTTATTCGGGAGAACTCTCCCAGATCTTTGGTTGATCTCCTGGATTTCTACAACATAAGTTGGGTATGATGTTTCTCGACTGTATACTTGTTGAGCATGCCTATTGCTCGGGTTCGGATTTGGATGGGCAAGCATCTGGGGTTTCTTAGGTGGAGCAGAGTGTAGGAGTTGTGGTTGGGTAGGTGGTGGAGGCAATAGAGCTAGAGAATTGTTGTATTAGGGCCTCAACCCCTCGATTGGTGTATTCCGTTGAGATTGTGGTGGAACATAAGGTTAAAATGACTGGCTAGCTGGTTGGGAATGATACTGAGATGCATAGGACCAGGGGGTGTAGACCAGGAAGGATGAGCTTGGGGTCCCCAAGAAGGTATGGTTGTGGTTTGGTTGGGGTTGTAATATGCATGGGATGACCCTTGCATACCCTGCTGGTATGGTCTAGGCCCAGGAGGTCTCCTTTGGTTGATGTAAAAAACCTACATAGTGCCCCTTCAGCTCCTCTATATACAACTTTTATTCCGGGTAAAGAAGGGAACTTGTTTGTGGAGTGGTTTTCTTCAAAGACCGAGCAAATATCAATGCAATTCAATGGACATACATTCCTAGGATGCCTCCTAATGCATCTAGGACAAAAGATGGCCAAGGATCTCTCTACTTCCTCTTGCTTCCTTTTGATGTTCATGGTGTCCAATTGCAAGGAAAGGGTTTGTAGCATCTCACTTTTGAAATCTTCCAGCATATTTCCAATTTCACCCTTGATGGATGAGTTGGAAGATGATTTACTAGCTATAGGTTGACTACCCCTACCCTTTTTCCTGGCTACCCTATAATGGTTTCTAAAGACAGTCTTGATATCCTCATAGGGTAATTGGTAGACATCTCCTCTTGCTAACAAGTGTAAGGTATCCATAATATCTTCCCTTACTCCTCTAAGCATGACCACATTTAGTGACTTTGGGTCAAGTGTGCACCTGGCCCTTTTGTAACGGAGCTGGAATATTTCTTCGTAGTCTTCTAATGATTTAGCCTAGCCCATGGTCATCCTGAAAATCTCTTCTTTAGTATCCTTTGACCTACAATAGTCCCTATATTTGTTGTTAAAAGCTTGCTGCATCTGAGCCCAAGTTGTGATGCTATCTCCAGGTAAACCCATGGACTGGCGCAATGCTACATACTTGAGGGTAGATGGAAACAGTTTTAACTTTTTCTCATCATTTGTATAGCCATAGGTTCGGCATATAACAACAAACTCAAATAGGAAAGTGTCGGGGTCCTCTGTGGTCAGGACATGGAAATAAGGTAGAGAAAAGGGGCTTATATTCTTCATCTTAGTGTCCCCATTAGTTTCCCTGATGGGGAAGGAACACTCAATTCTCTCTCTATTTCCTATGTCATTTCGATTTTCAGCCATTGGTTAAGTAGGAATGGGTTCTTCTTCTTCTCTTTCTTCCCCTATAGGTTCTTTAAATATGTCAGGTTGCTCACCTAAAGGTTCCTCCAGTTCACAGCCACCAAAGAAGAGAGAAGGTTGGCAGCTGGATTCAGTGGGGGTATTTGGCAAGAATTTCCCTAAATTGTCCCTATTCCTATGAGGCATGAAAGGAATTTTTTTTGGCTTGGTTTTTATAAGAATTTTTTTAAGTTGGAAAGTAATTTGAAAAACGAAATTGATGATTAAATGAAAACTACTCACAAAAAAAAAAAAACTATTTGCTGAATTGAAATTATACTTGCAGAATGGAAAGGAAAGTAGATAATGACAACTGAAAGAAAGGAAGCTACTAGATTAATTTTGCAGAAATAAAATAATGGCAAAAAATTGGAGACTAGAAATAGAAGAAAACAAAGCAGACTAGAAATAGAAGAAAAGAAAGCAGTACTCACATTCTACTCAAACACCTTCCCGTCAACGACGACAAAAGGTGATGAGTGCCAGTATTGCAGGAAGGATGTTGCAACTCTTGAGCTATCATCTTTACTTATCAACCTGGGGTTCGTACCAACTTGGAGGTGACAATGCTATATGCAAAAGTAGAAGTGAAGGTCATGCATGTTGTCACTGTTCATTTGGCGAGAGACCCCAGGAGTTCCAAGCCAGACTTCCATAGGGTCAAAATAAGCTTGATTCTTTGATGGAAGAAGAGCAAATGTATTCTAAGAGAGCTACTCTACTGCAGTAATGAAGAAAACAACATATAATACTAAATCACACCATATCATAATTAACCATTTAAACAACTATGATAAGCAAAATTGATAAATCAACACTAACTTGATGCTGCTATCTAAGTTACAGAAGTAAAGAGCATTAAACCAAACTAATGTGTAAGCAAGGAAACTAGACTAAATCTGTTTTCACTTTGCTGGCTTTTTTTAATGATCGGACAATGTTAGAGTCTGATTGAATAACCAAATTGAAACTCAGGAGAGGCAACGTTTAAATGATATGCAGAACAATATTCGGGAAGGAATCAAGTAGAAGAGCAAGCGAAGGTCGAAATTGGCAAAATGAAGACGTAATGAAGCAACAGTGCACAAGAAGATGAATGGCGGAGATCTTATCGCAGAAATTAAGTGAATAGATGGATGGATCATATTAAGTCACGTGGCGACATAAGGAAAAAACGTGCAGAATGATGGAGTGGTCTTTGTAGGTGGTAAGCAATTTCTCGCATGCCGTCAAAGTTGTATTTCTAAATTTCACAAGATTAGCCTAAGTGAGTGACACGAGCATGGGAAAACTACTTTTCTCCCATGCTCTCAGTCGGGTATCGGTCATGCAATAATTCACGTGAGATTGCATGATAGTCGTTGGATCATGCGAGATTGACCAATGATGGAGATCGACCAAGCTAGTTGGTGAGTGGGTGACGTGATAGTCATTGGATCAAGCAAAACAGATTGACAGTGGAGATTTGGAGCACCTAAAGTCAAACGTTTAAATGAATATGTGACACGTGGTTAATGATGATTGGTCAGGTTTGTTATGGATCAAATGGTAAGGAGATCTACGGGTATAATCTAATTAAGACGTGATTTATTGGCTTCCAGATATATTATGCGTGAATAAAGTGTTGAAGGAAATGAGAATATGAGTGACATCTTATTACAAAAGGATAACGATGAAATGAACCAAGTACTGAATTAAGACAAAAAACTCCAAAGCTCATGCGAGAACTAGAAACCTATGTTTTTGGGGTTGTTGAAGGGTCTCTTCCTCAATTCATGGTCCCAGAGGGAGGAGGTGAGGCCGAGACACCTGCTGACAACCGTATGGTGATCTTTTTCTCCTTTCTAACCTTCTAATTGAAAGAAGGCACAAATGGAAGAAAACTAAAACATAACCAATCTATGCTATACTAATGTATTGGAAATGCAACTACTTAAGAAAATGAACGATTAAACCATGAATCTATGTGCTACACTGTTGTAATGGAAATGCAGCTATTTAAGCAAATGAACGATTAAACCATGAATCTACGCTGGCGTACATATATAATAAAGAGGAGCCTTAGCTGCTAGGGTTGGGTCCTAACCTAAGAGCTTCAGCCCTCTGAGTTAACTCAATACTAGCTGACAACAAAACTCATTCTTATTATCAAAACAATGGATTACATCAAAAACTGTCACAAGTCTTGCAACTCGAAAATAGATGAAATGTTAGGTGGGCGAACCTACTTATGGTTTTGTGCATGGTTTTCGCACATGGTTTTGGGCGCAATGGTTTTCGGTCCATGGTATTGGATGCTTAGACATGTATATATATGTATTGTAACATTGAAAGGAACATAATGAGAAATCAATCGGGTAGTCTCGGTTCTAGAATCCAGGGGAAAATCTCTCTGTATATGTTTTTTATGTGTTATGCTCTCACCATTGTTTAGTTTTTATTTTTAGAATTCATGTGCATGTAATTTCTATATGGGGTTAAAACCTACAGGTAGCGTCACAAATATTTTGAAATTTAAATCCAATATGAGTGTAAACTAGATGATCTATGAGAGCTTCTTAATCTTAAACCATATTACTAGTGTTGCAAAGGTGCTAGACTTTTAAATTGTGCCAACCTTGTCTTAGTAATAATTGTAACTTTAACACATACATGATATTTACTATATTAGATTATAATTAAATGGGTTAATAATAGTAACATACACAACATTCTTTTCATAAAATAACCTGAACAAACTTAGCTTATAATACAAACCATAAAAAATATTAAAATAGATAATGCAAGGAATCCAAGATTAAGATGTGAAAGATTTTCTTTTGCAAGTTTATATAATTTTTATTTTTTATAAAGTTTATCATGATAATTTTTTCACAAAAAATGGTGAATATCTACATTAAAATTAGTGAACTAAGTGACTTTCTAATTCCTCATTTTGAAAAAACTTAATCTAGTTAAAGTTATAAATTCTAGATCCACTGAATACTTCCAAATTTAATGAAAAATGTGTTATGAATGAGAATATCATATACAAATGACAGTGAGGCCCTGCTTATATACCCTAGGCAGGTGTCCCTTAATGAATGATTATGTCATTAGGGACATACCTATTCACTAACTAATCACTAATTAATCATTATTTATAATGTGTTATTATATATATATATATATATATATATATATATATATATATATATATATATCAAAGAATTGAAATATGCTTACACAGAGAATGGAAATAAACTAGCTTGGGTGATGGTAGATTATCTATGATAAGAGATGCGGAGGCTACATGCCTCTCAACTGTGTTACAATGAGGCTCAAGGGCATTTTTATTATTGAACAACAAGGTAAAACCCTAAACAACCAAAACCCTAACCCAGAGAGATGAAACTCCAAGAGTTTTTTGGCCTGGTTGGGGTTAGTTGAGAAGCCAATTTTTTAGGGTCGTAACTTAGTCATATGATCTCCATTTGGTGCATATGATACCTCATTGGAAAGATCACTCTGAGTACTACAAGATTTTCTATAAGCACTTGCTTGTGGCTATGGGCCTGCTGTGGACCTAAAAAAAATTCCATTTACGAGGTCAGAATATCTCCGAAAGTTTAGGATCCGAAAATTTTCTAAAAATAGTAAATTCTATTATAATAAAGGAAACAAATGAAATTGAATGAAGGTCTAGGTGGATAGCCAGGTGGCCACCAATATCCACCTGGATCAGTCATCCCCCTTTAGGAAGTAATGGTCCCCATTGTGTGTAGAGCCTCCATGAGGTGAGGAAATTTATGTTGAACCTGGTCCCTAGTGAACCACTTTCCTTGGTGAAGGAGTTGGCCTTCTTTTACAAATCGATATAGTTGGATCCTTTGTTGGTGAGTTTTATTAATCTATGTGTCCATGATCCTATCAGTTGTGGCATACTCAATGAAAATTGGGTTGAGCTCTGTTAGCGTCAACTTCGCGACGTCGGATGTGTCCAATAATGGAGGAAAGTATGGTTGCAACCGGTCCACATTGAATACTGGGTGAAAACCAAGGAACATATGAATATTTAGCTCAAAGGAATTATCCCCTACCACCTTGGTGATGGTGTATGGCCCATATCGGAGTGGGTGAAGCTTGCGGTGGGGCCCAACGAGGCACTCCTTTTGTAACTGTAACCAAATGTTGTCTCCCACCTGGAACTTGTGTTGCACTTGATGTTGGTTATGATTTTTCTTGTCCTTAGCATTGGCACTGTCCAATATGTCATGGAACTATTGGAGGATTTGTTGAATGTGCTCAATGAAGCTGTTAGCCCAGTCAGCGTCGGATTGGACATGAGCTAAATCTTCTTGAGTAGTTGCAAATGGTATTGCCACATCAATGGGACATAGTGGTTGGAATATCAACCCTAGTTGACAAGGGTTGTGGCAAATGGAGCTATGGAGAGCTTTGTTGTAGCTGTGACGTACATGGGGAAGGATTTCATGTCATGTGTGCGGATGCTTCGAGTTGTACATGCACAAAATGTGTATGATTATCCCGTTGACGACATTTGTTTTGCCATCAGTTTGGGGGTGGAAGGTCATGGACTTAGTGAGCTTGGTATCTAGCATTGACCAGAACCTTGACCAAAATGTACTCAGGAATCCGTTGTCCTGATATGAGATAATGGAATGTGGGATCCAAAAATGTACCCACACTGTTAGGCCCCTATACTACTAGTGTAACCCCTTATTGTTATTAGTACAACCCACTTATTATATTGATGTAACCATGTAGTGCCCATATTTTTACTATTGTGTCCCATAGAATCCCTCTATTGTTATTGTTGTGGCTTTATATTATTATTGTTAGGTCGGTTGGGTTATATTGTCATTTGAATCATCCAAGAATTGTTCATTTATGTAATGTAAAGGAGGTTTCTCCCTTGAAGAGGCTAAATTCTAAGGCGTTGATCTATCTTTTCTATCTTTTCTTGAGTTGGTTTCATAACATTTGGTATCAGAGCTTTGGATTCAAGGGTTTCGCTGCTCCAAACAAGTCATCGTGGTATTTTCGCTATAACTTTTTTTCTGCAACGTTTCAGAAGCTAAAAAAAAAAACCATTTGAGATGAGATCGCACTGAAGCTCAGGTCCAAATTTCAGAGCTTTTCATGCTATATATGCGGATATATGATCTGAGGAAGTTTATATTTTTGCAGACTCTTGAATTACATTCCAAACAAGTGACCTAGGGAAAATCGTCATCTTGGGAGATTGTGCATAACTCTTTCTTGGAGAATCCAATTTGGATCAAACTGGTGGCATTGGAAAGAGAACAAAGAGGGTTACCACAGGTCGCAATTTCAGAACTTAAAGATACGAAAGTACAGAGTTACAGCCGTTTCAAGAACGAGCTCCTAAAATCAAGAAAAAGCAAGATGAGGAAGTTTGATGGCAAGGATCCGATAAATTGGATACTTCAGATGGAGCAATATTTTGATTTTCATGGTGTACCACTATTACAAAAGGTATGTATTACATCTTCATATTTAGCACCAGATCAATTTTTATGGTATGAAGGGCTTTGTTCTCGTAAACAACTTGTTACATGGTCAATTTTCACGGAGGAAATGATAGCACATTATGAGGATACAAAGAGCAACACCTTCTTTAGAGCAACACCACAAGAATTGGAAAGAGTAAAAGGGCTTTGTGACATAGTGGAAAGAAAAATTATGGAAACCAGGAAGCCTACCCCTCACAACTATAAAGATGGAAGTGTTGTTTCTCCTAGCCTTCCACAGCCTACAAGGGTTACACCACAACAATTGGAAGAAAAAAGATAAAAAGGGCTTTGTTACAATTGTGATAGCAAATGCACTAAAGGTCATAAATGTGCTGAGAAGAAATTATTTTACATAGAATATGAAGTGGAGGAAGAAAAGGATCAAGAAACATCAAAAGAAGAAGATATATGCCAGGACCCCACCCCAGAGAAAGAAGAAATGAATCAGACCATATCTTGTAAAGCATTGGAAAGAATTACCACTCCTCAAACTCTCAAGATAGAAGGACATATCAAGAAGAAAAAGGTGCAAGAAGTGAAAGATCACATTGAGGAAGAAGAAATGAATCCAACCATATCTTGTAATTCATTGGTCAAAATTACCACTCCTCAAACTATCAAGATAGAAGGACATATCAAGAAGAAAAATGTTCAAGAAGTGATAGATCACATCGAGCATCAAGAAATGAATCTGACCATATCTTGTAAAGGATTGGAAGAAATTACCACTCCTCAAACTCTAGAGATAGAAGGACATATCAAGAAGACAAAAGGTTCAAGCAGTGAAAGATCACATCGAGCATCAACAACAAGTTCTCCAAATTTTAAAGGATAACGCCACTTCGGTGCAAAATCAAATGAAACAACGGGTAGATCAACATCGTAGTGAAAAATATTTTGATGTAGGTGATTGGGTATTTTTACTGTTACATCTCAAGCAAGATATTTATGAGAAGGAAATGTTGCCAATACTACATGCACTTAAAAAATGGCGACCTTACCGAATGGGAAGACTCTTCAAGGATGAGGATGTGGAAGCATTGTTTTGTGCTATTTCTATTATCCAACCAGATTGGATAAACGAAGCAAGGGATGAATGGAAGAAGGATGAAGAAGTATGGCCACTTATTCAAAAGTTGAAAAGATCCCAATTTAAACAATATTTCCCGAAATTAAAGAGGAAGAAAAAATCATATTGGAACCTGGAGCAGTCACAGAAACAAGAACCCGATAGCTACGAAATCGATCAATTTCAGAGTATCTCATCAAATGGAAGAACTTATGCACTGAAGATTCCACATGGGAGGACAAGAATTTTATACAGAAGCATCAAGAACTACTCAAGCATTGAGGACAACGCTTTTTGAAGGAGAGGGGCATGTTAGGCCCCTATACTACTAGTGTAACCCCTTATTGTTAAGTACAACCCACTTATTATATTGATGTACCCATGTAGTGCCCATATTGTTACTATTGCGCCCCATAGAATCCCTCTATTGTTATTTTTGTCGCTTTATATTATTATTGTTAGGTCGGCTGGGTTATATTGTGACTCCTTAGACTCCTATATATAGAAAGGAGGTTTTGTCATTTGAATCATCCAAGAATTGTTCATTTATGTAATGTAAAGGAGGTTGCCCCCTTGAAGAGGCTAAATTCTAAGGCGTTGATCTATCTTTTCTTGAGCTAGTTTCATAACACACACTCGTTCAAAGAAGAGCTTCGTAGTGACTTATGTTGTGATACTCTTCTTTCAAGCCGCCAGAATGGCCATCTTAGAGAATTTTTCGATGGCCATGAACACATAGTGGTTTCCATGCTTCGTAGAAGGAAGGCCTGATGTAATCCATGGAGATGGATTCCTAGGCCGACTAGGAGTAGGCAGAGGAGTATATAGGCCTTGCTCTTTATTGTTGGTTTGGAAATGGTGTAGGAAATGCAAGATCTAATTTAGTTCCAACATCTTATTGAAGGTTCGACCAATAAAAATACTTCTGCAACACTGCCACTATTTTCTCTACCGCGAAGTGTACAATGAACCAATTATAATGTGCTTCCCAAATAATCTTGGCATGCTCGCTTATAGGAACACATAGGTGTCCCATATGGCATAACAGTGCACCCTGTAGGTGAAAATATGAAACTTGCTTGCCTTCCAGGAGCATTTGATAGGTGTTGTCAAATTCTGGATTTCTCTTGTAAAGATGCAACCACTCCAAAGTCTTGTGTCCACAAGAGTCGAGCACAGTGGTCAGTGCCATGACTAGTGGTCGGTTGAGTTATCCTGCAAAATTATTGGTGCTTCCTTTTTTGTACTTGATGTTTAAATGGAACTGTTGCATATATGTGGACCATTTATGATGGTGATCATTTTGAAACTTCTCTTGTGTCTGTATGAACTATAGGGGTTGGTGATTTGTGTCGATGACCCTTTCCTTCCCCAAAATGTAATGCTTCCATTATTAGCAGGCTGGCACAATAGAATACATATCTTTGTCATAAGTGGGATAATTTTGGATTGTATCTGAAAGTGTCTCACTTTGATATGCCACCATATGCCCCTCCTGGGCAAGAATTTCACCAATAGAATAGTTAGAGTCATCTATCTCAATTTAAAATGGTAGTTGCGGGTTTGGTAATGTGTGAACTGGTGAAGAGGAGAGGTGATGATTCAACTCAAAAAACACTTTTTGTTGGGATTTAGACCAAATAACATTTCTTTTGCTCCACCCTTGGTGACTTGTCTCAAAGGCCAAGTGATATGAGAGAATCCCAACACGAACCTGGGATAGAAATTGGAAATACCTAGAAAGCTACGGAGCTCTGTTAGAGTGGTTGGGGTTGGCCAATCTTGAATAACTTGTATCTTTCTTGGGTCCACATGCACACCCTGCGCATTAATGATGTATCCCTGATATTGAACCTAGGTCATACCAAAAGTTCATTTCTCCTAATTGGCACACAATTTGTGTTGTCGCTAGGTTTGGAGGACCTATCAGATATGGTGTATGTGCTCTTCCAAACTCCAGATGAAGATCAGGAGGTCATGAAGGTACATTAAAATGAACAACTTGGTAAAGGGTTAGTACAGAAGAAGCGTTGTAGAAACTTGATGGTTGCCTACTTAAAGTACAGAAGTTTCCCATGGGATTTCATGGTCATATTGTATATATTCTTCAGGTTTTAAGATGCTGGCAATGTGGTTTGTCAATAAATCCACTCAACACTTGGTTACGTTGGGAAGTAGATTACACCTAACAGTATAAAGTTTTTCAGTTCAATTAGATAGAGATGCGGGGATTGAATAGATATTCTGAGTTTCAATATGTAGTAGATTAGCATGTTCATTGTTATGAGTAGTGTTATTCGAAGAGTATATGATAGATCAGCTTATATTTTCAGTCTCTAGAAATTTTCAGTTTTATATTTCAGTATGAAAGAATATCTGAATTAATGCATGCATATGGTTGCATTTTATAGTTATAGGTTACAGTGTGCAGTAGCAGTGTATTCAAATGACAACACTAATCCATGGAGATTGGTTACGTTTCTACATAAGATGAAAAATCAGTGGTTGATGGTTTTATGGTATGACTCCATGTCCAACACTAAAGGCAACTGGTCTACTAATTCTCTACATCCCACAGGGGGAAGCAATCCCCATTAGAGCCGATGTTGTAACATATTTAGTTTTGATAATTTAAATTTGTTGTTATAATAGGTTTTAGTAGTTTATAAATAATAATTGGGTCTGCAAGATTAAATGTGCCCTCAAAATGTAAATTTAAGTTTCATTCGCTGATTGATTTAGTTAATCATGCATTTAAACATGATTAAATGATGTAATAAAGTAACTTCAAACATGGTTTACAAATAGATGAGAATGAATTTTCAAAAAATGAAAGAGCTATTTGTTTATAACATCCTCATGTACAAAAACCTCTCTCATTGTTATAACCTATACTATGGTTTGGGAGATGCAAATTCATATTTGAAGGCATGTTTTCCAGAAATTTCCTGTTTTAGCCACCTTTTTGCAGAGGATATTGTGACTAAAAAAATATGAATATTTGGAAACAAGAAGAGGTTTACGTTCATAAGATTCCAAAATACAAAAGCCTACCCCACGTTTCATACAGGTGTCAGGGGTTGGGAGATACACTCTCATCATGTTTAGCCTATTTTTCCTACTGTGCAATGTCCTGTTTAAGCCACCTTTTTGCAAAAACTATTGTGGATGATCAGAGATGAATCTTGGGAAACTAGAGGAGGTTTTTGTTCCTGAGATACTAGACTACAAACATCTCTCTCATTGTTCACACAGATCTAAGATGAGATTGATATGTTTTAAGGGATGATTGGACCCTATTTTTTAGAAATTCGGGAGGGAAAAGCTCAAAGACAGTTAGTGACTTGGAGACAACCTCGTCAAATATGAGTTGCAATCAAATTCAAATTTCTCTTCTTTATCAACAGAAATCCTCAAGGATAGTACAAGAACTCTTCAAATATTTTTAGTTACGTTTATTTGTGTTCTATTTTTGTCATACAATTTTCAAATATTTGTAATAGCTCTTGATATTTTTATCAAGATATTTTGTGAGGAAATTGTATAAATACTTCATCAATTGAAGTAATATGTGCGGCCTTTTGATGCCAAGGCTCTTCAATTTGTAATAGCTTCTATTATAGGATTTCTAATGAAAGCCTTCCGTATCCACTTTGACAGATTTTTTTTTTTCCTAGTATGTCTTTCTAGTGTTTGATATTTTATTTCTACACATGTTCAAAGCATTTATAGGAAGGTCTGGGTAAGTGTAGATTGAGTATAAATTTATTCTTAAATACCCTACAAAATCATAACCTTTAGAAAGAGATTAGCTTATTGGACTGTTTTTCCAAGATAAGTCCCCTTTCACTGGTTTTTGCTTTATGCCTTCTGATAGCCATTAAAAGAGATTAGCTTATTGGACTATTTGTCCAAACTAACTCCTCTTAGAATTGGTTTCAGGTTGGCCTTCTTGAATACCCTAAATATGTTTTGTTGGGATGTTTAAATCTTCTACACACATCCAAATTTCCCTAGTTGTTAAGTAGTCAGTCTGACTGCTCAATTATTAGGAATCCCCTTACATTCTTATACCATGATTCTTGAAAAATCTAAGTCATTCTGTCAGGCTGGAAGCTGACACTTTCAAAAGGGACCCTATGAGAGAGGCCTTTAATCATGATTAGGGATTATCATTGATCTCCAACCATTTCCAATTAAAACCATAAATCTGACCATTTTGCTTCAAATGTTTTTGTTCAGTGACAAGTGAACGATGCTAAACAAAGCCTTGTAACCACTAAGGGAACCACTTCTGGTTCAAGGGCCAGCTTGAACCTAAAGGCTGGTTGAGCTAGTTTCCTGGCATAGTTTTTGTAGCTAAGGATTGCCTATGGGAAACAGGTACAACATCTGGCGTCGTTTCCAGGGAGCAAAGTAACGAAGATATCTTTCTCTGGGGAATGATAAAGATTCGATCTATTGCTTACTGGTGAACAAGGAGTAGGGATTTTGTATTGGTTGCATATATTTTACCTGGCGACTCCACTTTGTCATATGGCGATTCCACTGGGTAACCGATCCTTCTATTTCAAAAGTTCAGCTGCCTTTACTTCTATGCAAGGTTCATTGATACTTGCAATCAATAATATATGTCTCTCCCTCTCAGCCATGGTCAGAAATCTAAAATGTCTACAGAGGATACAAGTTTTAAAGTACACCTGTGAGTATAAGTTTCCCATACGATTTCATGTTCATATTGTATATATTCTTCAGGTTTTCAGCTGTTGGAAATGTGGTTTGTCAATACATACACTCCACACTTGGTTACATTGGAAAGTAGATTACACCTAACAGTATAAAGTTTTTCAGTTCAATTAGGTAGAGGTATGGGGATTGAATAGATATTCTGAGTTTCAGTATGCAGTAGATCAGTGTGTTCGTTGTTTATGAGTGGTGTTATTTTAAGAGTATATGATAGATTAGCTTATATTTTCATTCTTTAGAAATATTTAGTTTTCAGATTTCAGTATGAAATAATATCTGAATTAGTGTAAGCATATGGTTGCATTTTACAATTGTATGTTGCAGTGTGCAATAGCAGAGTATTCAAATGACAACACTGATCCATGGAGATTGTTTATGTTTCTACATAAGATGGAAAATTAGTGGTTGATGGTTTTATGGCATGAGTCCATGCCCAACACTAAAGGCAACTGGTCTACTAGTTCTCTACATCCCACAGGGGGAAGCAGTCCCCATTGGAGCCAATGTTGTAACATATTTAGTTTTGATAATTTAAATTTGATATAATAGGTTTTGGTAGTTTATAATTAATAAATGGGTCTGCAAGAGTAAATGTGCCCTCAAAATATAAATTTAAGTTTCATTAGCTTATTGATTTAGTTAATCATGCATTTAAACATGATTAAATGATGTAATAAAGTAACTTCAAACATGGTTTACAAACAGCTGAGAACGAATTTTCAAAAAATGAAAGAGATATTTGTTTATAACATTCTCATGTACAAAAACCTCTCTCATTTTTCTAACCTCTATTATGGTTTGGGACATGAAAATTCATCTTTGAAGGCATGTTTTCCAAAAATTTCTTGTTTTAGCCACCTTTTTGCAGAGGATATTGTGACTAAACAAAGATGAATATTTGGAAACGGGAAGAGGTTTTCGTTCATAATATTCCAAAATAAAAAATCCTACCTCACATTTCATATAGGTGTCGGGGGTTGGGAAATACACTCTCATCATGTTTAGCCTATTTTTTCGACTGTGCAATGTCGTGTTTAAGCCACCTTTTTGCAGAAACTATTGTGGATAATCAGAGATGAATCTTGGGAAACTGAAGGAGGTTTTTGTTCCTAAGATACTAGAATACAAACAACTCTCTTAGTGTTCACACAACTCTAAGGTATTTTAATGGATGACTGGACCCGATTTTTCAGAAATTCGGGGGGGAAAAGATCAAAGATAGTTAGTGACTTGCAGACCACCTCATCAAATATGAGTTGCAATCAAATTCGAATTTCTCTTCTTTATCAACATAAATCCTCAAGGATAGTACAAGAATGCTTTGAATAGTTTTAGTTACCTTTATTTGTGTTCTATTTTTGTAATACATTTTTTAGATATTTGTAATAGCTCTTAATATTTTTATCAAGATATTTTTTGAGGAAATTGTATAAATACTTCATCAATTGAAGTAAAATGTGTGGGCTTTTGATGCCAAGGCTCTTAAATTTGTAATAGTTTCTATTATAGGATTTCTAATGAAATCCTTCCAGCTCCAGTTTGATAGAATTGTGTGTTTTCTAGTGTTTGATATTTTATTTCTACACATGTTCAAAGCATTTATAGGAAGGTTTGGCTAAGTGTAGATTGAGTATCAATTTATTCTTAAATCCCCTGCAAAATCACAACCTTTAGAAAGAGATTAGATTATTGGATTGTTTGTCCAAGATAACTCCTGTTTGACTGGTTTTTGTTTTATGCCTTCTGATAGCCATTAAAAGAGATTAGCTTATTGGACTATCTGTCTGAAATAACTTCTCTTAGAATTGGTTTCAGTTTGGCCTTCTTGGATACTCTAAATATGTTTTGTTGGGCTGTAGAAATATTCTACACACATCCAAATTTCCCTAGTTGTTAAGTAGTCAGTCTGATTGCTCAATTACTAGGAATCCCCTTACATTCTTCTACCATAATTCTTGAACAAGCTAAGTCATTATGTCAGGCTAGAAGCTGACACTTTCAGAAGGGACCCTGTGAAAGAAGCCTTTAATCATGATTAGGGATTATCATTGATTGCCAACCATTTCTGATTAAAACCATAAATCTCACCATTGTGCTTCAAAGGCTATTGTTCAGTGACAGGTGAACAACGTTAAACAAAGCCTTGTAACCACTGAGGGAGCCCCCTCTAGTTCAAGGGCCATCTTGAACCTAAAGGCTAGTTGAGTTGGTTTCCTAGCGTAGTTTTTGCAGCCAAGGACTGCCTATGGGAAACAGGTACCATAGAATAGATGCACCATCACCTTGGTCTCAGTTTTCCTTTATTAACTTTATTACATGAATTTTAACCCAGGGTTGTTACACTAAATATGGCAAACAAGGGTATGTTTCCTCTACTCTATGTTGTAATGAATTAAAATTGGCATATAAACAAAAAAATATCAATCTAACTTATTTAAAGAGAACTATAAATACCCCATTCTCCATCGAGATAACAAAGTTGGTACACTTTTTATCTTGTAACATGTCCTTTTCAAAGTTTGTTGGATGACGGCCATATTTGTCCTCCTGTCAAAAAATGGCACATGGACAAATTAAACAAATTAATATGAAATCATTTACCTTTTTCTATAAACTTATATATATATCTATATATATATATATATATATATCTATATATATATATATATATATATATATATATATATATATATATATATATATATATATATATATATATATATATCATTTCACATATTAAATATACTTACAAAGGTACAAATCAAGGCCTATAGACTTTTCCATCCACTGCGATGTGTGACACTTCGTTTTGCAAGCCTAACCGTGGAGGCCTTGTCCTTAAAAATATACTAATTGAATTTAACTATGAAAAGATACAATATAGAAATTTTTTAAGAAATTTGACATAATCTTATGAGCAAATTCAAATACGTGGATACTCTCCTCACTGGACTTCCCCTGTTCATCCAACTTCTCATACATTTTTACAAGTTATTTCCATATGTTTATACTTGCATCAATTGGCATTCTTTTGAGCCTATGCTTGAGTAGAATTTTATTGTTCTTCTTTGTTTGATTGCACCTAACTATCTTGCAGTTCTGAGACATTTGTAGGTTAACCTTTTCTACAAACCAACCTATGCTAAATTCAGTCTCGATGTCATGAATTACTGCTTTCTGTAGGTGCAATGGTATCTTTGATAATGGAAAATGGATATGGTCTTCAAACCGTTGAAGGAATGAAACCTTCAACCTATTCAAAAAACTTTCCCAGCATCTGATCTATGGATTTCTCCTGAAACCATATCATATTCTATCCTTGTATCATGTCTAACAATGCAAAATTCATAATGTGGTGTGGAAGAAGAGCTTTATGTCCCAGGAGTGGATTGGAAATTGGAAGTATATGTTTCATGTTACAAATTCTTAGTGGTTATGTTTAATGAGTTTCTCCTTGATCCTTTTCTCGATCTAGGAGTGGATTGGGAATCTATTGATTGCATTTGAGCTAGTTGACACGTTTCCAATGTTTTAGTGGTTTTAATTAATCATTTTTATATGTATCTAGAAAGATTTTTCAAGTCCACACCATCAAGTTTGTTAATTGCATCTATCCCCAATATCAAAGTCAAGGCCTCTTTCTCCTTGTTAGTCTCATGTCCCTAGATATATAAACATTTTGTTTTTAAATTTTGGAATTATTAACAAAAAATAACTAAAACTAAAAATCAAAGAAATAATTTTCACAATTACATGTATATAAATTCACAATGACTTACCTCATTCTATCTGTTGTCTTCCCCATTCCCTCTTCTCGAAATTTTAAGGTTGGGCTAGCAATTTCTATCTGTGGAGGCGAGCCAAGGCAAATAGCATGCAAATAAGGAGATCAAATAGCATTAAAGGAAGGAAAATAGCATGCATGAAGGGAAACAATTCAAGTCGAGGTAAGTTATATGTCCATCACATACACACAATCTACCTAAAGTTTCATCAAACATTTATGATAATCCAACCATTACGCACCAATACATGAATCAATATCTCGAAATTTAACCCTTAATCCACCCTCTGTTCACTTAACAGACAATGCCTTACTCTGCAGCTCCAATTTCTGGACCAGAAAGGGAGAAAATAAAAATCCGTTGTAAGCTCCATTTAAATCTCTAAAGTCCTTTAAAATGCATTGAAGATCATCAAAATTTTGTCAATTTGTTTTAAATTATTCAAAATGCCACCATGAATCCAAGAAAAATAAGGCAATGTCAAAATTGTCCATCCACAACAGAATTGGTGGACTTTGAAGCTCTTGGATCGAGACCCAAGAAGCTGCAAAGGAGCCTATTCTTTTCCATCTCAGTTTTGCACCTATCAATAGTGGAAACTATTCTCAAAGGAGAAAGAAAGAGTGAATTTTTGTTTAGTTCAATAGTTGGCATGTATTTAATTTCGAAGTTTTATCCCACAAGAATTTTAAAATTTTGACTCGTCCATTGCTAAATATTTTGATTCACCCAGCGCCAACTTTAGTGCTAACTTAGGTGAAATAATGTGATCATGTTGGGGCGTCAAGGTCGGACAAAATGACACCTAGTCTAGCGCCATCAAGTTATTTTTTCCATAAAAACGTAGACATGGAAATGTTACAAGAATATAACATTATTCTCAAATAAAATCAATAATCTACGACATTCACTATAGTTTAATTTAATTAGCTCTAAATTTATTGCATAAACTAAGTTATAAAAGGAATGAAACAAAATTGATATACACATTAGCGGTAAAGTGTGTTACATGGGGAAAAATGATAATATCAATTAATATATATGTTGTAAGGACAAATTATAATCTATTCAAAATATAGTCTACCAATAATTTAGTCCCTACACTTATTGTTTTAATTCTTGATAAGTGGATTTGATTGGAGTACTGAAACTTATTGTCATTGTTGTGTATTATAGGATCGAGAGGAGGCCATGGAAATACGACGTTGATTAGGTATAACTACTAAATTACAAAGAGTAAAGTGGGTCGAAGAAGATATGACAATGAAATCTATAGATACAATACATGTAAAAAGACAAGGCAACCTAAACCAAAGGAGGAAGGTCTTTATGATGTCACAAATACTATAACATAGAGGAGAGAAAGTCAATTTTGTTTCCATGAGGCCATTCAGGTCATACTTATTGATTGAAAATGCACAAGAATGGTGAATAAATGTGATTCTATTATCAAGGGAAATGCTTGAAAATTAGGATGACCATGTGGGATAGGGATGTTGGATACTTTTCTTGTCAAACTTTTGGCTTAATGTATATACCTAGGGTCGCAATTTTTTATTTTTATTTTTTCAACTCCAAACTAACACGATATCAATATGTCAAATATATTACTAAAGTGAAGTTTTTTGTTGGATAGCATATTCATCGAATTGATATAATTGTTGTACTAAACATCATTACTATGTTGTGTATTGCAGAAGCCATATGAGGTCATGCAAGTAGATCATGTCATATCAAATGAGGACACAATGGATGTCATGGGACATTAGGTACTCAAATTTTGACTTAGGAAAAATTCATATAATGGCATTTTGTGATACGTCCGTCTTCTTTCACAATATTATTAAAATTCATAGTATATTATCCAATATCGACAAAAATCTTGAGATGCACAAAACTTGCCTCTTACCTTATGAAATCCGTGCAATTTGGAGTGTTGTTAAACAAAAGAAATATATTTGTGAAAAATTAAAAAATATTTAATTTTATTAATGTTACCTGTCAGTAAAAAAATACTCTCCAAGTTTAATCATTCAATTTGGCCTTGAAATGGACGTTATGTGTGCATTTTTGTGAAGCAGGCCAAAGTTGTCTTGCTTCACTAAAATGCACACCTAGTCTTCATTTACTGACCAATTTAATTGATACAAATTGTAGATTATTTATTTTATTATTTTAAACACTTTTACATTGTTATATCTTTACTAACCAATAGAGTAGTAACAATGTTAAATTTCTTAGGGATAGAAGTCTCTACTGTAGATAATTGAAATTTAAAACATCTTCAACATTTTCACACTTCATTCACCCTATATCATCATAAGGAATTATGTACAAAGAACATTAGCAATAGAAATGTAGCAAAATAGTCATAGGTCCATCATGATATCTCTGTCATAAGTCTGTCATGATATATCTGTCATAAGAATCAACGTATCTCCTTCATATATCTATCATAATCTTTTCTCATATCACAAATAAGAACTCCAAAATATGCCATTGTCATACCCAAGAACCGAGGCCCATTAGGGCATTGTTACACCATAAGTCTGAGGTCCATCAGGGTGTTTTTACACCATAATTTTGAGGCACATAAGGGAATTTTTATGACACGAGACTTAGGCCTATTAGGGCATTGTCACACACAATATTGTGGTACAATTATTCATACCCATAGGATGGAATTATCATTATATCACTACTATTAATTACAGGTTTTGGTGTCCATTTATTTGAGGCACAAAAACCCTGCCTTTTACCCTATGAAATCTATGCAGTTTGGAGTATTCTTGAATAAAATAAATATATATGTGAAAAATTAAAAATATTGAATTGTACTAATGTTACATATGAGTTAAAAATTCTCTCCAAGTTAAGTATTCAATTTGGCCTTGAAATTAGGTCTTGGCATGCATTTTTGTGAAATAGGACAAAATTGCCTTGATTCACTAAATCCCACTCTCAGGCTTCATTTATTGGCCAATCTGATTGATTCAAATTTTAGATTGTTTATTTTATTATTTTACACACTTTTTCATTGTTATATATTTACTTTGAGCTTAAATATTTATACTTTATATTTAATACAACATTCTAAGTTTTTCTTCAACTTGCCTTGTGTGAAAGTTGTGTATAAGTGGGAAACATAATTATGTAAGATATTTGTGAGACATGACGAAAGGTTATATATTAAGGTTAGGTATTGTCCAATTATGTCCCATTTAAAATTTTATTACCAAGAGTGTAATTGGTTTGGCCCAAGATTGCATATTTGTTCTGAATTTAACATTCGCAGATACGATGAATTGGTACATTGGCAGACATGGATAGAGGAGAGAAAGTCATTTTTTTACCATAAGGCCTTTCACGTCAAACTCATTGATTGAAAATGGATAGGAATGGTGATTAAATGTGATTCTTTGATCAAGGGAAATTTTTGAAAATTAGGATGGCCTTATGGAATAGGGATGTTGGACTGCATATTTGTTCTGAATTTAACATTCGCAGATACGATGAATTGGTACATTGGCAGACATGGATAGAGGAGAGAAAGTCATTTTTTTACCATAAGGCCTTTCAGGTCAAACTCATTGATTGAAAATGGATAGGAATGGTGATTAAATGTGATTCTTTGATCAAGGGAAATTTTTGAAATTAGGATGGCCTTGTGGAATAGGGATGTTGGATACTCTTCTTTTCGAAATTTGGCTCGGTGTATATACCTAAGGTCCTAATTTTTTTTTTCAACTGCAAATTAACATGATATAAATATGTGAAATATATGACTAAAGAGAAGTTTTGTTTTGGATAGGATACTCATCGAATTGATATAATTGTTGTACTAAACATTATTGACTATGTCATGTATTACAAGAGCTAGATGAAGCCATGGCAACAGATCATGTCATAGCAAATGAGGACAAAATGGATGTCGTAGGACATCAGGTACTCAAATTATGACTTAGGAAAAATTTATATAATGGAATTTTGTGATACGTCCGTCTCTTTTCACGATATTATTAAAATTCATAGTGTATTATCCAATCTTGATAGAAATCTTGAGATGCATGAACCCTACCTTTTACCCTATGAAATCCATGCAATTTGGAGTATTGTTAAATAAAAGAAGTGTATATGTGAAAAATTAAAAAATATTTAATTTTATTAATGTTACCTATGAGTAACAAAATACTCGCCAAGTTTAATCATTCAATTTTTCCTTCAAATGGACATTGGGCGTCCATTTTTGTGAAGCAGGACAAAGTTGTCTTGTTTTACTAAAATCACACCCAATCTTCATTTATTGGCCAATTTGATTGATACAAATTGTAGATTATGAAGAGCGATGGAGGAGGCGCGGGCAGGGTTCGATCCTGGTCCTCTAGGCCCTAGGCCTAGGTAGCGCAGGTCCCAGCAAGCTGACACGCAGGTACAGGTGGTGTAGAGCTGGCGGCTGCAGAAGATGTCGAGGAATGTAGCGGGTAAAGTGTTTTCTCGTTTTCGGTAAATGACTTTTCCCTTCAGGCAGACGGTCTTTTTTCCGGAGAAGGGCTGAGTAAGCGGTTTCCCATTATCAACCCGTGACTTAACCCTGGAGATGTATGGTTTCTTTGGCATGTAGCTGCATTGTATTCATTCCCTCGGACTGCAGGCGGTTTTTCAGCTGTTTTCTCGGGCGTCGGTTGGAAGGGTTTTTTACTATTACGGGCATATCTTAGGTTTTTACCATGGTTCTTGAAAACGAGTCGGTGGAGCTTGACCCATCGCCAGAAGACTTACTTACGGTTTGGGGGAAGGATATCACCCCGCAGAACATTGGAGAGCTGCTCGGGAAGCTGGAAGGGAGTGGAGCGGGTTCGACCTTGGCGTCGGGATCGAGGTTTTCAGACATTGCTAGAGGTTTGCTGGATGAGAGTTGGGATCTGTCTGGAAAAATAGGAATCGGTGGCAGGAGTTATGCGAAGGAAACCCCAGTTTCAGATCAGAGCTCGTGGAAAGGAAGTATCTCAGATGCGCCGACTGGTAAGGTTCTATCCCCATCTAAGATTTTTTGTCCGTCCGGGGGCTTAGAAGATATCATCAACTCGGTTCAAAACAAAGGGGTTTGGAGATCGGTAGGAGGTCTAAAACCCTCTGAGAAGGAGGTTGGGAGAGGCTTTCAATCGTCGATTGAAGCCAGGGGACTCTTTCAAAAGAACCCTCAGCAGGAGCCCAGCGGTTGGAGAGGAGTGCCGTCTGAAGTAAGCGGGCATGCAAATCAGGGTGTGAACTCGTCGCCCCTGGGAGTAGGAGAAGAAAAAGGGAAAAAACCCTCGGTCGAAGAGGGGGTAGGCAGCCCAGTTGAGGGCTTGATTGAACCATCGTTGAAGGAGGGGGAGTTTCAGGCTGATGGGACAGAGTCTGGGACACTTAGAGAGGAGGGTTTCCAGTTCCCAGACCTCGGCGCAAAGAATGTAGATCAGGAGGGGAGAAGGGCGGGGGAAAAAAGGAAGAAATCCAAACCGCTGAAAACAAAGTGCTTTAAGGAAATTGTACTGGATATGGACATGCAGGTGGATGACATTCTGGAAGTGGCGGGGGTCACTCTAGTGGGCAGGATTAGAGGGCGCCCTGTTTCAGGTAAAGCCCTTAGGCAGTGGGCATCGAGCTTGTGGTCCGGAGCCCCGGCAGCCTCGTTTAAGCTAAATGCATTAGTAAAGGGATGGTTCATGGTCAGCTTCAGCAGTAGGGAGGCGATGGAATGGGTAGAGGGACAAAATTGGCATTTTGAGAACAGACCTGTGTTTTTCAAAAGATGGACGCCTTTGTTCGATGCGGCAAAAGAGAAAGTGGACGAGTTCCCTGTGTGGGTTAGGGCTCCTAGCTTACCTCCCTTCCTATGGGCGGACTCTGTCTTTAAAACAATTGGCAACGTGTTGGGCACATACCTGGATGCAGACAGGTCGTATTTGGAAACATACGAGAAGGCAGTGGCTAGGATTCTGGTAAGATTAAATCCCAAGGAAGGTTTGGCAAAATCCATCACGTTGCGGTACAGAGAATTCGTGGTAGAACAGCCTTTGGATTACGAATTCCTTCCGTTCCGGTGCCACATTTGCCATGATTATGGGCACCTGGCGAGAGACTGTCCAGTGGGGAGGAGAAGGAGGAGAACCCATAGGGATGAAGAGGAGTGGTTCGGGCCGGGACCGCAGATTGCGAGAACTCGGGAGGAGATTACTCCTCAGGGGCTTGCTGAGGAGGAACCGATGCAGCAGTCAATGGAGGGGAAGCTCAGGGACGATGGAGAAGCAAGGCGTGAGCCTGAGATCCCGATTCAGGACCCTACTCCTCCTGTTCCGGAAATGACCATTACTGAAGATCAAGCGGGTATGAACTCTCATCATTCCTCTGTTATTTTTTCTGAATCTGTTGAAGGGGGGGTTTCTAAACAAAACAATTGTAAGTCTGTAATGGAAAATATTGAAAAACTCACGGATGAATTACCCACCTTAAATCTGAACGGTGCGGATTTTCCTCCCCTGGTTTTGGGAACGGGTCCCCCTTCTGTAGGTTGCCAGTATAACCTAAGATCTCATAGGAAAAAAATGGAGGGCTCAAAGGAGATTATAGACCCTGTTGGTGGTTTGGGGGCTGAAACCCCAAAATCTTGTCCTAAGAAGGGCAGAGGCAGAAAATCCTTTCTTTCCAAAACTCAAGCAAAAGCAGTTTACGATGTAGCTGATGGGAAACAGATGACAATCCCCGGGGCGCTTAGAGCAGCAAAACCCCCTGAGGCGGTTATCAAATGATTTGCCTCTCTTGGAATTGCAGAGGTTTAGCTAGTAAACCTAAAAAACTAGCTTTGAAAGACCTCATTTCTCGTCACAATCCGGATATTGTCTTTCTTCAAGAAACCTTGGGGAAAGGATTGGAGGTGGAAATTTCGTTGAGTTCCTTATTACCCGGTTGGGTCTTCTCGGCTGCTGATGCCTTTGGTCACTCTGGGGGGATAGCCATAGGGTTCAAAAAAGGAAGGCTGAAGGTGATAAATTCTTGGGGGTTAACAAATGTTTTAGGGCTGGAGGTGGTTTCCCCTGATTTTGACATCCCGCTTTTGCTCGTAAATGTTTATGGCCCTTGTCAGGGGCGGGTTCCTTTTTGGAATGATCTCCTCTCAAAAAACCTGCTTAAAGATAAAAATCTTATCCTTGGGGGAGACCTAAATTTTTCATTGGGAAGTGTTGAAGCCTGGGGGCCTATGGCAAGGGAGGATCCTCTGACAGACTTCTTTTCAAATGCCCTTCTCACAAACCACTTGATTGACGTCAATATCATAAAAGCAAAACCCACCTGGAGGAACAGAAGAACCGGGGATGACAGGATTGCAAAAAGATTGGATAGATTCCTTATAAACGAAAGGCTGGCGGCCTCTATACCTCTGTTCCGACAATGGGTGGGTGATGGGGGAAACTCAGACCATTTCCCTATCTTTCTGGATTTCTCAAAACCTCCTTCTAAACCGGCAGCGCCTTTCAAATTCAATGCATCCTGGCTTCAGGAGGAATCTTTTATTAAGCTTTTCAATGAAACCTGGAGACATGCGGACCAGGAGGCTTCCGTGAATAAAGCAGGTTGGTTTTTGGAAAACCTTAAGAGACTTAAAAAAGCCACTATTGAATGGGCATCGGTTCGAAGGAAAAAGCAAGATGAAGAATTAGTAGGCATTGATAAGGACCTGGGGGCTCTTGAAGACCCAGAGATGGATGCTTACTCTACTCAGGAGTCGAAAGAAAGAATCATGGCACTGGAAAAGAGGAAGGCAAAGATCCTTATGGATAGGGAAGAGGAGTGGAGATTAAAAAGCAGGGCTATCTGGCTGAAAGCAGGGGATGAAAACACAAAGTTTTTTCATAATTATGCAAAAGGGAGGAGGAATGCAAACACCATATGGAAGTTGAGGGATGCTGAAGGAAGGGAGGCTACATCTTTTGAAGATCTGTCATCTATGGGGAAAACCCACTTTCGTTCTCTTTTCTCTGACCCTGGGGGGATATCTCTGCCGGAAATAATCAGTACTGCCCAGGCCTTCCCTCGGTTTGTAGAGGAGGAAGATGCGGAAGATCTTTTTAGAGAGGTGACAAAGGAAGAAGTTGAAAGTGTAATAAAATCGATGCCAAAAGACAAAAGCCCAGGGCCCGACGGATGGACTATAGAACTATTCTCTCATTTCTTTGAATCTATAGGGGCTGAACTCACAGAGGTGGTGGAGGAATCTCGTGTAAAAGGAGAAATCTATGGGCCTTTCAATGCAACTTTCATTGCACTTATTCCAAAAAAAGAAGATCCTGTCTCCTTCGAAGATTTTAGGCCTATCTCCCTATGCAATACCATTTACAAGATTATATCAAAGATCATTGCTGTTCGGTTGAAACCCCTATTATCTTGCTGTATTTCTAAGGAGCAATTCGGTTTCTTGGATGGGAGGCAAATTCATGAAGCTATAGGGGTAGCACAAGAAACTATTCACAGTATTCGGCAAGCAAACAAGAAGGGGGCAGTGCTCAAGATAGATCTTTCAAAAGCTTATGACAGGGTCAGCTGGTCGTATTTAAAGTTACTCCTCACTCACTTGGGGTTCTAGGGGGGCTTTATAAACTGGATTATGGGATGTGTCTCAAATGTAAATTTTGTTGTTCTGATAAATGGAGCCGCCTCCAATTTCTTTAGAAGCCAAAGAGGGCTGCGCCAAGGCTGTCCTCTTTCCCCTCTCCTTTTTCTCCTCGCTGCAGAAGGTTTGAGTAGGTTGTTAGCAAAGGCAAAAAGTGCAGGTTTGATAAAAGGTTTGGAAGTTGCTGTTAATCTGTACATTACTCATCTACTTTTTGTTGATGATATTCTCCTTTTTACAAATGGAAATCTAAATGAAATTCTAGAGATTAAGCGTATTCTTGACCAGTTCTTGAAGGCTACAGGGCTGCAAATAAACGAGAGGAAGTCTCAGCTAATCTTTGAAGGTTTCAACAGACACGAGGAGAATATGATTGCTGCCCATCTGCCTTTCGGAACATGCAACATGGAGCAGCCTTTCAAATATTTGGGTTTTTGGCTAAAACCATCTGCTTATAGAAAGCAAGACTGGAATTGGCTAATAGCAAAGATTGAACAAAGAATTGCTCATTGGAGCTTCAAGTGGCTTTCTAGGGCAGGAAGGCTTACACTGGTAAACTCAGTCCTTCAGGCTATTCCAGTTTTCTGGGCAGCATTGACATGGATTCCGAAAGGGACTCTTCACAAAATAAAACAGATTTGCAGTAGGTTTTTGTGGTCAGGGTCGAAGGAGGATTCCGTTCTTCCTTGGGTTGCGTGGGATAAAATTGCTAGGCCAAAGGAATGGGGTGGATGGGGTTTGAAAAGCCCCATTGATTTCAGCACTGCCCTAGCAGCAAAATCGGGATGGAGAATAATTGCTATGGAAAATCTCTGGACGAAGGTTGTAAAAAGGAAATATATTGATCCCATGCCGCTTGAAGATTGGATCAGAATGCCAAACAAAAAAGGAAGAAACTGCTCAGTCATTTGGAAAGCCACCGCTGAGGCTTTTAGGGTTATTGAACAAGGGCTGGCGTGGCGGGTTGGAAATGGAGAGAATGTGCAGATTGGCAGGGACCCATGGGTGGGGTGTAGTGAGGCCTATGCTCTTTCTCCTGAATTGCTCAATCACCTGGATGATCTTGGGATTAGGAACCTTAGGCAAATTGCAAATGTGGACCAGTACTCCATTTGGGGACAGGTTTGGAGATCTGAGGTAAACTTGGGAATTGATCCAGCTTGGAGAATTGAATGGCAGTCATTCATACAGGAGCTCAAAAGATCAAATGTGAGAATTTCGGATAGCCCAGATTCTCTGGTGTGGGCGCATGCGGAGGCTGGACATTATTCGCCAAAGGCTGGCTACAGTCTATTAATGAAACATAAAGGCTGGAACCCTCCTGTCTGGTGGTCAAAACCTCTGTTTAAGCTAAAATGTCCTAAAAAAGCTAGAATATTTTTCTGGTGTGCCTTAAAACATAGGATCCCAACGTGGGAAATTCTGCAAGCGCGGTTTAAACATGGTCCTGGTAGATGTCCCTTGTGTTTTTCGGACTCAGAATCGGTCTCTCATCTGTTTCTATCTTGTCCTTATACAAAACAGGTTTGGGCTGAAGCAGAAAAACTAATAAATGTTAAAATAAAATGGGAAGGAGACTGTTTGGCCACAGCCTGGGAATATTGGTGGAATCATTTTCAAGAAAGAAATTTGAGGAATCTTCCTCCCATCATCTGTTGGGGGATATGGATAGCAAGGAACCGTAGTATCTTTCGAGATCAGATAATCCCGGGGACAGCTATTGCCATTCAAAGCAGTGCCATTCTTGAGAGCATTCCGGTAAAGGAGGAATCAACAAACGCGGTCCAGCGAAAGGAACCTTTAATCAGAGAAGGAATTCCTTGGGCATTTTTTGACGGGGCAGCTCAAAATGATACCACAGGAGCCGGCCTATCCATTCATCTTAGCGGTACACATTCCCTAAAAGCATCAGTGGGCATAGGAAGGGGGACAAATAACTTTGCTGAACTCACAGCTCTAAAGCTGCTCCTCTATTGGCTTGTTCACAAACACATCCGCACTATTCAGATTTTCGGGGATTCAAAAAATGTTGTAAACTGGGTCTTGGGAAAACATAGGTGCCAGCACTATATGTTGATGCTGTTACTTGAAGAGATACAACTTTTAAAACAGCAGTTTAATTCCTTTACTATTGATCACATTTACAGGGAATTCAATGAGGAAGCGGATCGACTATCTAAAGAAGGCCTGCAGCAAGCTGTGGGCACTTGGAGAATAACTGAGCAGGACCATGATCAGATCCGTGTGTCGGATTTCCCCCCAGACTCATAAAATTTCTTTTTGGGCCGTATCTATATTTGCACTATTTCGTTTTTCTTCTGTTTCTTTCCTTCAGTATATGGTGGTGGCTGTCATTTTTGTTGATATTTCAAAACTCTTTTTTCTGGTAAGCTCTGATGTAGAGAGCAGACTGTTATCTTGAAAAACATGTTTTAGTTTTTGTGCCTGGGCTGTTTTCCTCAAGAGAGGAGGCCCAGGCGGCACTATGGTTCTGTTTTTGGAGCATTTATGTTCCTGTTCTGTGGCTGTTTTAGCCAGTTATAGTCTTTGCTGGAATCGCTCAGAAGGGGCGCGTGGTATCACTTTCAGAGGGGCTTGCTTCGAAGCAGGCAGTTTGAATGTTTTCTTCAGAATGTTAACTCATTACGGACTGTAACTTTTTACTTCTTATAAAAAGTTCGTTTTTTTCGTGGAAAAAAAAAATTGTAGATTATCTATTTTATTATTATAAACACTTTTACATTGTTATATCTTTACTAACTAGTAGAGTAGTAACAATGCTAATTTTCTTAGGGATAGAAGTCTCTACTGTAGATAATTGCAATTTAAAAAATCTTGAAAATTTTCACATTTCATTCACCCTATATCATCATAAGAAATTATGTGTAAAAAACATTAGCAAAAACAATGCGACAAAATACTCATAGGTCTATCATGATATCTTTGTCATAGGTCTGTCATGATATCTTTGTCATAAGAATAAAAATATCTCCTTCATATCTCTATAATAATAGTTTCTCTTATCACAGGTAAGAAACCAAAAATATGCCATTGTCATACCCAAGAACTGAGGCCCATTAGGGCATTGTTACACCATAAGTCTGAGGTCCATTAGGGTGTTCTCACACCACAATGTTGAGGCCCATAAGGGCGTTTTTATGCCAGAAGACTGAGGCCCATTAGGGCGTTATCACGCCACACGATTGATGTACAATTTTGCATACACATGGGATGGAATTATTATTATATCACTACTATTAATTACAGGTTTTGTTGTGTATTTATTTGAGGCACAAAAACCATGCCTTTTACCCTATGAAATCTATGGAATTTGGAGTATTCTTGAACAACATAAATATATATGTGAAAAAATAAAAATATTGAATTGTATTAATGTTACTTATGAGTAAAAAAATACTCTGCAAGTTGAAATATTCAATTTGGCCTAGCAATTTGGTCTTGGTGTGCATTTTTGTGAAACAGGCCAAAATTGCCTTGATTCACTAAATCTCACTCTTGAGCTTCATTTATTGGCCAATCTAATTGATTCAAATTGTAGATTGTTTATTTTATTATTTTACACACTTTTTCACAGTTATATCTTTACTTTGAGCTTAAACATTTATACTTTAGATTTCATACAACATTCTAAGTTTTTCTTCAACTTTCCTTGTGTGAAAGTTGTGTATAAGTGGGAAACATAGTTATGTAAGATATTTGTCAGACATGATGCAAGCTTATATAGTATAGGTGTTGTTCAATTATGTCCCATTTCAAATTTCATTACCAAGAGTATAATTAGTTTGGCCCAGGAGTGCATATTTTTTCTGAATTTAACATTGACAAGTACAATGAATTACTGCATTGGCAGGCATGGTTAGAGGAGAGAAAGTCATTTTTTTTTCCATGAGGCCTTTCATGTCAAACTTATTGGTTGAAAATGGATAAGAATGGTGATTTAATGTGATTCTTTGATCAAGGGAAATGATTGAAAATTAGGATGGACATGTGGGATAGGGATGTTGTATACTTTTGTTTTCAAAATTTTGGCTTTATGTATATACCCAAGGTCCTAAAATTATTTTTTCAACCCCAAATTAACATGATATCAAAATGTGAAATATATGACTAAAGCAAAGTTTTGTGTTGGATAGTATATTCATTGAAATGATATAATTGGTGTACTGAATATTATTGACTATGTTGCGTATTACAAGAACAAGATGAGGCCATGGCAACAAATCATGCCATACCAAATGAGGACACAATGGATGACATGGGAGAATAGGTACTCAAATTTTTGCTTAACTTAGGAAATGTTGATATAATGGTGTTTTGTGAAACGTACAATTGTTTTCATGATATTATTCAAATTTATAGTGTATTATCCAATCTTGACATAAATTAATGCACGATATTGACTATTTTAGATGGAGATTAGAGTAAATGTAGAGCCTAAGCCTTCAACAAGAAAAATAAAAATATATGTATGTGGACATGGACCTAAAACTTTTAAAACACGTAGTATACAATGGATGGAAGAGGATATGACAATGGATCTTGAAGACACAACAAATGATTTCATTGAACAAGAGGTTGGTCAATATTATAGTAAATGGGATGAATACTTTGAGAAAATTATTATTTGTGGATGTCCTATATGTCGTGGAAAGAAATAATTAAAATGAGTGATTGTACAAAGACATTACATAAATGATGAGCTTCTAATGGGTAGTATGCTTCCTACAATCGATTTGAATCCAATAGGAATTGAGGTTAGGAATTTTCCAATTTGATTTAAATAATATGCATTCTTTTTTTTTTCTCGATAAAGACTAAATCTATTAAGTAAAATATAGTACAATCAGGAGAAGCAAGAGACCGGCAGACCGGAAATGATGGATCAATCAACCTCGGTCCCGGAGGAAAGATTCAATCACAGAGCTACATCAAATAGTTTGAGAGCAAGGACTGACTAACAGACTTTTAACCCAGAGGGTCAGAAACTACAACACAATGTTTTTTCCCTTTCTTTTTGTTGACTTTTGTCCAGCCCTCCTGGGGAGAATGAGCTAGAACAACTTGAAGACTGGAATTCTCTATCTTCGGGAACTCCTTTTCTGATTCAGAAGAGGAAGTCTCATGGGCGCGTTTCTGGGAGATTGCTATGACATGGGTGTGCCCCTTAGTGTCTGTGGGTGGAACCATCGGCTGAGGCGCCTGGTCCGGTTCTGAATCGCTTTCCTCATCCTCCATACTTGGGGAGCTAGAGCTCCCAGCTGGCGGCGGTGGACAGGGAGCCCAACGCTTGGGTTTGGATTTTGCGAAGATGTCCTTTTTCGTTCTTGCTGTCAGCGATGGGCAGGAGTTTTGCAGGTGCCCTGTTAGGTGATAATGGCGGCATCGGAAGGCAGTGTTTTCGTAATCTAGAAACTGGGTCCAAACAGAGTCATTGATCTTGATATTGATATGCTCTGGCAATCCCTTGCTTAAATCTAGCTCCACACATACTCTAGCATATGTATAGAGACCTTGCTGTTCCCTCTTGTAATCTCCCATTAAAAAGCAACCCAAGGTGTTGCCTATTTGCCTGTATACTTCTGTGCGCCACAGGTGTATTGGGAGATTTGGAAGTCTGATCCATACTGGGGCTTTAGTGATGACTGCAGAAGCTGGATCAAAGTTTGGGAACCATGGAGTTAAGAAGAGGCCTGCTGAACCCATGAACCAAGGGCCTTCTTCTAATGCGTTTTCGTAGTGCTCGAGGTTGTCGAACAGCACTATAAAATATCCCTTTGCACATAAATAAACCTTGCAACGGTCAGTCCATTTGTCATTGATCCAGTCATAAAGATCCTTTGAGCGTGGCCAGAGCCCATTGAATATGCAGATGATGACCCTTTCAGCAAATTTTTGGGTGTCGTCTGCAAGGTCAGGGTAGGAGATCTCAACAGAGGGAACCTCCTCTAATTTGTCAACCAGAAAAGGCTTGGGTTTGGGAGGTTCCGGGGTTGCAGGTATCTCAGAGCGGACTGCATCTTTGTAGGAGTGTGGAGGAGCAGAAGAGGACTGCCCTGCAGCTCCACCTCTCAAGCGAAAGGAAAACACTAAAGAACTATTGTTTTTTATGCTGTAAAAAGAGAGAGGAAGAGGATCTTCGAGCTGTTTACCTTGGAAAATAAGTCTCTGTAGGGCTGAGGGGATCCCAAGTCTGTGCTCCAGATTTGCTTTGAGGTTCTGCACAAGATCTGTAGGGTTTACCCATTGCAGAATGGTTTTGCCCAAGATCTGTGCTATTTGAACCTGAAAGGGGGCAGAGGAAATTTCAAAAGATTTCTGGAACAACATGGAGCCAGAATCTTTGGAGCCTCCCATCTCTTGACGCGAAGGAGGCCGCGGGGGAGAAGAGATCTTCTGCCGAAGATGCCTGTTGCTCCATCTCAGATCCGCTGCAGAGGGGAGGGCACCAGATCTGTGGAGAGGCCGCTGATCAGTGGAGGGGCCAGAGCTGCCATGGCTGTGCGCGCCTGTGTTCAATGCATGGATGTTCGCCTCTTCCTTCGGCTCAACCTCCCCTTGGAGCTTCAGCTCTGGTTCGTGCCTCCAATAGACCCTGATTCGAGCCTCCATTTCATCAGCACGTCCGCGCAGAGGCCAAGCGGCGGCCGAGGATAAGGAGGCTACGGCGGCGACAACCTCACATTTAGGGTTCGGTTTCTGCTCCAAATATCTGTGTAATGCTTGCTTCTCCAGCGTTGAGGAGTGCTCCGGCGTCCTGGTCTGGAATCGATCTTCCCCTTTGACAGTAGAGAGCCGAGGCCGAGCGGTGGCCAAGGGCGCAGAGGCGTTGGCGGCTGTAGGGTTCATCATCGGGAGCTCTCACTATCCAACACTTCGATAATCAAACCAAATAATATGCATTCTTGTTTTAAACATTGTTTTATATTATTTAAATAATTACTTTTTTCTTAATGATTACTTACACGATAAAGTTATTGGTTTAAATTTTCTTGGAGTACTAAATTCCAGCCTAGAGTTCGATGATCATTTATCTAATGATACATCTAACAACAATATGTGCACATATGCCAGCTCGGAAGATGAGGAATTGATGAAAAAAAGTAACAGAACATGAAATAGTTTAAAGATGCATAATTTGATTAAATACAAGGGGAAGGTGGACTACATACACTATGACAATGAATTTTATGGAGATGATGAATTACCCTTGAGATTTAGATCAATTTACAAAGAGACATTTGATCGTAGACTATATTTCGCTTGGCTCAATAATCAAAAACTACTTAGAGTGTATGAGGTGTTTCAATATTGGGGATACATCTACATGATACAACCCTAAAATATTCATGAAGCGAATAGGCCTCTTTATTGTCAAAATTTTCCATGTGGGATCTAAACATCGAGACAATTCACAAAAAACCATTAGGAGATAAATGCCATATTATGGTATGTCATATTACAGTGGTGAATGAAGAATGCTAGTAGAATATAGCCATAGCATGTCAGCATATAGTCTAAATTTGAATATGTATACACATTGTCTCCAAGTAGAAAGTTGAAAATAAATAAATAGAGGTTATCTTATAGATGGGCATGCATAGACTCACAAAAATGTTGCAAAAGTTATAAATAGTATTAAGGGAAGGGACCCTATTGTAAGTTCAATTTTTCAATTTGTTGAGGTTATAAATGATAAAGATGGAGATATGGAAAGTGAGGTTTATAGATTGATATTGGTCGAGGTTATTATGGACCTTACCATTAGGGGTGAGTTATTGATCAATTACCCCTTATTAGAATGCAATCTTGCGTGAAAGAAAAGGGAAGAACAAGGTCTCCATAAGGATGTCCTTAAGGGCAGAAAACCAAATACCAATCAATGAGTGTCGACTAACATTTTATAAACTATGTTGTCAAAATTGTGTTTTATCTTAAATTATTGTATAAAAAAGGTTTTTTATAAAATGATGTTAATACATATAAATTGTATTTTATATTTTTATTTGTTAACACATATTTCATTATATTTCTTTGAAATTGATACATTCGTGATTTATCCAATTGTTGTCTAACATTAAATACTAGAAGATATTGATGATACACCTACTAATACCCAAGGTCAAAATGGGTTATTAAGATTTGGACAGGATGATCCAAACCATCCTTTAAACCATACCAAGGCAAGAAGACTCAAGATTGGAGAGAACACTACCAACGGAGAAACTTGAAGAGCCTATGAGATAAGCATACATTGATGACATGCCACCTAGCCTTAATGATGGTGATGATAGTGAAAATGCAATGCATGAAGAAGCATTGAATGAAATTATTACAAGTTTCTTTGGGGATGGAAACAATGATGACGATAATGATCATATGGTTGACAGTAACGATGATAGCATGGGTAATTACCACCAACGTAATCTTGATTATAACAACCTAAAAGACTCAATCAAGCAAGTAGCTAAGACACCCATGTTTAGATCAGGTGCAATTAGAACCTCAAAACATGAATGCACATTAATATAATTAGAAATCAAGTCACTATTTGGTTGGTCAGACAAAGGATTAACTACCCTACTTTAGTGATTTGAAATCTATTTCTTATTTTGTATTGTCAATTAGTGTATGTAATTTGTAAACCGTCATAAACTTTGTTTACACTTCTTTAAGGGGATTTAAAAACCATATATTGTATATATAAGTCAAACATTTAATTGATTTAATCTCGGGCAATCTTACAGGGCACTAAAAACTAAAATATTCCATCAAGAGAATGTGTGGCCATCAACTTGTAGAGAAGCACATCAGTTGTTGGTTGAGATGGGGATTGAATATAACAAATACATTCATGTAAAAATGATTTCATTTTATACAAAGATGAATATCAAGACAAGGTAGAATTCCGTGTATGCAAAGAGGAGATATCGCACAGATGTACAAGGTACCATAGTTCAAAAGAAATTTTTACGCCACATCCAAATTATACCTAGACTTCAACGAATGTTTCATTGCAAGTCACTCGCACAATTGATGGACTAGACTGCAAAGAGCATGAGTAAAGATGGATTCATGTGAATTCTGGCTGACTCCAAAGCAATGAAACACATAGAGGAAAAATGCCCAAGGAAATTCAAATGTCAACCTCGTAGTATTAGGTTTGGTCTTGCAATTGATGGACCATGTCCATTCTCTTTCCTAAGGTCAAATTATAATGTTTGGCCAGTCATATCGATAGTATACAATATTCCCCTATGGATGAGTATTAGAAAGGAGCACCTTATGCTAACTCTCATCGTTTTAGGATAACATCAAGTAAAAAAATGGGTGTTTATCTTGTGCCTTGTATAATGAGATACAACTGATATGGAAAGGCATAAGAATGTATGCCATGTCATGTCCTCCATCAAATAGGTACTTCATGTTTTATTGTGTGCTATTTTAGACTATTCATGATTTCTCGTGACTTGATGTTTATTGTAACACACCCCCTCCCACATTTGCCCAATTTCAACGACCTTCTAGGGTAAACATGAGACGAAGAGTTAATATGACATAACCCAACCTCCAAGCTCCAATTATGGAAGTGGGGCCAACAAACTGACAACTGAAAACATCCCTCGAGGCTACAAGACACCCAAGGGCCAAAGGACCACTACAGATGACCAAACCCTAAGTTGGGGATTTACTTCACTACCATAAGTGCACAACCACATGCATGACAAGATTTCGATGTGGTTATAGGCCTCAAACTGTGTGCAAAACATTGCCTCCATGCAGTTATGACCAAAAATCTCCATTTCAGAGGGCGTGGTCTCGAGATCTGAGCCTCCTTTCCAAGGAAGCCTCCAGACCATTCCTCATAACTGCGTATAACTTCTTATAATGATAAATGACATAATGACAAAACGTTTCATACAAAACCTTAACAAGAACTGAACTGGGACATGCCTAGTCCATAACATACATTTTGTCAAACACATGGCAAACATGTAAGCTAGAGGTCATGAATGCATATATGATCATATAGTTTGAGATTCACCTTAGAATCATCAAAAAGGCTATATGCCCTTTCCACATAGCTGCAACAACACTTATTAGTCCATATATTCATTAACCAATAAATAACAAAATATTTCATGAGAAGAGCAATAGATGGTACACATAATATGACCAACATATAATTAGAAAATAACCAGCATAAGAAAGATGGAAACTCAACCATAATATCACCAATATAATCACTATAAGTATACATTTTTTTTTTTTTTTTTTTTTACCTGTATAAAGACTATTCTATTATGAATAAAAAAGAAAAATATTTATAAAGAGGTTTAAACCTCTGAGGGGGCTGTAGCCTGCCCTCTGTCAAAAAAACTGTTGCAGTTAACACTTGGCCTTCTGTTTACATAGATGAAAAACATAAACCCAAAACTCAATAGAGCCAGAGAGGATCGACACTTTGTTGTGAGCCGCCCTATTACAAAATGCAGTTCTATGCGACTATTACAAAAAGCTAGAAAGCCAAAATCATAACCTGGAAGATGATAAAAAACCATACTGATAATATCAGAAGCCATACCCACTGAGAAGTACATCCAAAAAACTAGCAATCCTGAGATGACTTGCTGAGGCAGAGGAAGTTATGCCTGAGGTGGCAAGTCTGTATCTTTTTCATTTGCCTTGCTGGGAGAGCTGACCCAATGAACCATCACATTATCTTCTACTTCCATCATGTTGCAGCCTGGAGGAGTCACAAGGTGCAGAACGCTGCCAGAGAATTGCACCGGATCACAAGCAATGATATCCTCATGAGAAGAGTCTTGCTGATGGCGAGAATCTTCTTGCTGACCTTCTTCCTGCAACACAGCGAGATTATTGAGGACATCATCCGCCATGCTGCCTTGAGAGTCACTAGAATTTTGAGAGAGAGACCTTTCCTTGGAGGTTTCAACAGAGCCTGTGAGCTCATCTTCTTCCTCTGAGAAGATGACTGTAATGATAGCTGAGATAATTGGCTTGTTAAGCCTGCTTTTAAATTTGAAGCGGGATGAGTGAAAAGAGCTGTTTAGGGACGGTCCGGAGTGGTCTGATGGCGGTGAGGCCGGCGAGACAGAGGCTAACGGGGAAATACGTCGAGGACCAGAGCCACCACGACCCCGAAAACCTCCACGAGCTCCTGAATTACTGCCCCGCCGGGAAATACCACGACGCCGGGCCATTGCAGAAAGGATTGACAAATTGAAAGTGCTAAAGGATTGAGGGAGAAAGAGAAACGACCCGCCACAATCTAAAAGAAACTGGAGTGAACAGACCTCTGATTTGAAGACCCCAAGGGATAACCCAGCACAGAGTGTATAAACGACCACGAGAAATAGCCCAGCACTGACGGACTGAACCCAACACCCGACCTAGACACCTTCAACCACGACCGAAAAAAGAAACTGGAGTGAACAGACCTCTGATTTGAAGACCCCAAGGGATAACCCAGCACAGAGTGTATAAACGACCACGAGAAATAGCCCAGCACTGACGGACTGAACCCAACACCCTACCCAGACACCTTCAACAAAGACCGAAACGAGACCTCTTACAGAGATGGGCCAGAGGAAAACTGACTGACTATACCAGATACCTACGAAAAGAAGCAAAACCAAATACCTGAAGCTGGCTAGATGCGAGCGATTATGAAGCCATGGTGGCTTCCAAATGCTCTGCACTGCGCCGAAGTTCTGAGGACATAACCACCAGAGAATGTCACTGCCTGAATAAACCAGAGCGACTCTGCAATTGTCTGAAGAGGCCAGAACAAATGAACCGCGAATTGTGCTCACCATCCTGAAATCCTTTCCCTGCTTGCCTTGAACCCAATGCATCATAAATGCGAGTAAATGTCCTGCCACGAACCGCCAAACCAACCCGCGGTAATGCCAGATGCCGGCGTCGCGTGCTCGAGCATTAACAGCTCATTAAGGCACCCGCATCCGGGTGTGAGCCTTCCTTCGATTGCATATCACTGGTTACTATGGTTTTGAAGGTAGAGAGTTGATTCTCCGAAGCTATACTGGAAATTGAGCCTTCAAAGAATTCCCTTCCACTGTCCACTCCTAAATTGGCAAGAAAGTCAGCCAGTTTATTCCCTTCCCTTCTAATATGTTTAAAGGAAATTGCTTGGTGATTAGTAAGCCATTGTTTGAGAAGCTCTAGTCGAGTGGCCATTCTCCAACTGCTACTTACCTTATACACCGGGGATCCCTGCATAAGCTTTGAGGCCATGTTGATAATAATCTGAGAGTCCCCTTCCACTATAAGAGGAAAGAATCCTCGTTCCTGCGCCAGATTTAGCCCTCTCCATAGACCTTCCAGTTCCGCCGCATTATTGGTATTCCAACCAATTGAGCCAACAAAAGTTATTAGGGGAGTTCCCTGGTAGTTTCTGATGCTTCCACCAAATCCCGTTTTCCCAGGATTCCCTTTCGAAGCTCCGTCGAAGTTAAGTTGAAACACGTTGATTGGTGGTGGTGTCCAGCTTGGTGGAGAATCTAGATGCTTTGAGGAATTATCATTTGAAGAGACCGGATGCTTTAATTGAATCTGCCAATTGTCCCATATGGCTTGTTCCTGCGGGAGAGATGGGAAATCCTCTTTAGACCAGCCTTTAATAGACAGAGTTTCTTTAATGTTATGGTGCAATCCACTCCATATCTGCTCTATCGACTGTGATTGATCTTTAAATATCCTTCTATTTCTCTCCTTCCAAATATTCCACATTAGTAGTCCTGGTATGAGTTGCCATAGTGTATTTAAGAGTTTGCTTTGATATGGCTCTTGGCTCCAGGTGCGAAGAGTCCCTTTGATGTCCCCAATCACTCTTCCTTCCTTCTGACAGCGGAATGTAACTTTTTCCCACAATTTCCTCCCCAGCGGACAGGTTTGAGTATACATGAATCATAGTAGAAGAACATGTATTATTAATATATGAAAATACCAACCAAGTCAAGGACTTCCACATACCACCCGACCATAGATTAGGCTGAACCAAAGATTTATTTTATCCAATAATCCTCGTGCCATATTCGAAGCATGAATGTGGGATCTCATGGAATAAATCAAAACAAAACCATATAGGGATTCCATAGGGAAACTGCCTCAACCCTCAACCATTTATTCCACCTCTACGATTGGACATAATTAACACCAACCAGATCAGTCTCTGTGGAAGTTGTCCAGGGCTCCAAGAACTAGTAACTCAACCCACATCCTTCCAGGGCTCTGGAAATTTTTTCCAACCCGAATCAAGGGACTAGTAAATCAACCCACCAAGGGATCTAAATAATTTGTCCCAACCTAGGCTCTAGGACTAGTAACTCAACTCAAGTTGTTCCAGGGATTCCAGAGTGTTTGTTCCAACCCGCTTCCTGTTGGCCGGGTAAATTGATCTTGTGGACAAGACCGATCTCCCTAGTATCAGAAGATAGTCTAGCAACAAACAAACAAACAAATCTATCTTTCTCTAGACACATGCGATTTATAAACAAATATTATAGAGGTGTTAATACCATACCTTAGATCCAACGCTTGTTCATAGTAGCCATCCTTCAATCATTCGAAAGAGTTACCCTTGAGAACCTGCAATCACAAACAAGCAAACATCAAATAGCACCTGCATAGAAAATATCATAATTCGTGTCTATTATGATGATCAAGGAATCCATAAAATAAACCATGAACCAACAGCTTATTGAGAAAAACAAACTTATTTGTATTAAATTTGAAGTAGAAGAACCTTATAACCTTTTTAGCCTTGATGTTGAACAAGCTCTCCCTGGGGTTCGAAACAGGAATTTCCTTTACTTTGACAAGCCTTTCACTCTTCCAAATGAGATCATAGAGGTATGTAATCTCTCCTCATAAAAACTCAACTAAGAAGACTAAGTTCCAACAACATTTCACCTCAAAAATATTCAGCTTCTAACCTCTCAAGTAACCATCCCAATGCTTCATTTTATAGTGTAGGTGAGGAGGTTACAGGTCCACCTATGAAGGGATAGAATCCTCCTTCAAAGGGATAAGCTCCTCACATCAAGGGGTTAGCTCCTTAAGGTATGGGATGCATGAACCTTAAGAGAGCGAACTTTCCACCTCAAGATTCCTTCCAGAAGCTTTTCGAAATGAATGAAAGTGAGTTTTTAGAATATACTTTTACAGGGGTCTGCACCCATAACACAGAGACAGAGCGGTCAGGTGCACAAGAGACATGACCATTAGGTGCGGGACCGTAGGTAATGCAAAGAGAAAGTGCGGAACCAGAGTTTTAGAGACTTTTGAGGGCTTTCTCTTATTTTCAAGGTTTTATATGAGGAACTGAGGCTCAATACTTGTAAAGGAGGAAAGTATGAGTGGTAATGGACTCACACAGATTGCAGAATGTCAAGGTGACAATTTTGAGTGCAATAGATTGCCCCCTAAAGTGCGAAGTCTGTAATAGATGAAGATGGAGTCTGTCATTTATGAAGAGTGAAGTAATTTATCATTTCAAGGATCATCCTATGGACACCCTAGTCGGAACCTGTAAAAACATTCAATGCAATATATATATATATATATATATATATATATATATATATATATGTAAACATATCATCGCTAAGGTAGGCATTCCCATACTCAGATCAAAACTGACTAGAAAACTAACTAAACTGTTCTGATACAGGAATGATTTTGTAATACATCAAGAGTATAGACATGTGTAGACACAGTATGGGCACAACCATCTGTTTATGAATAGTCCACTATATAATGAATAACAAAATTCCTCGCAGCCTGGATGGTAGAAACTAGATCCAGGGTCTTGATTTCTACTTCCCGAACTAGTATGATTCTATCCATGTGAATGGATGTGTCGAAGTTGAACATGGTAGAAACCACTTGATTACCAGTCAATGATGTGAACTGTTAACAAGTGTGAGAGAAACCACCAGTAATGTCAAGGGCTCTCAAAGTACTTAGTACAATCCATGAAATGTGAATAAATGAGTCGAAGTCGAACATGTCATAGAATCCTTTGATCAAAGGTCAATGATGCAACCTATCGTTGAAGGCGAGAAATATGCCATTAGATCATGCAGATTTCAAGGTACTGACGATTTCTAGATCAACTTCCTAGATAATGAGATAATGTCGATAGAAAGTGATCCGTCATAGGCAAGCCCACAACACGAAATCATAGATCAAGTTTTGAAGAAATATATTAGCAAGGAATGACTCAGGGATGGTCAAAATGGATGAGAGATATTTTGCAGATGAATGGGTTTGTTTGAACTGATCTCTTGAACACATAATGACGCTGTAGATGGCTTGGTGACAATTGAACCGAAGCTAATACCCAGAAACCGGCTAAAGACTTTCAATATGGTTTGATTAACTGTTAGGCAAAGGATTTCCCAACCCAGGTGAACAAAAAGTGTTGTGTTCAAGAGTGGTTAATGGCTTCCAAAAAACAAAGTGTAACAAATAGGTTCATTTTTCTCTCTTTTCCCCCACCATTTCTGGCAAGTACCTCTTTATTTTTGACAAGCTTGAGGAGGATAACATTTTCTTGTTTATAAGCTCATCCTTCAGATGAGTCCAACTTAGTTTAAATGTTATGCTCTTAACCTGCAAAACGATACCCAAATACAAAATATGCGAAGAGAAGATACCCAGAACACAGAACAACAATGATTTTATTATTCAGAGAGTAATGTTCACTTGCCTCTCCGAGGGGGCAACCTCTGATAGAGCAGAGCTTGATTACAAAATAAGACACGATGCTCCTCGCAGGGAGTCTTTATCCTTTATATATGACTCATACATGCAATACCACAGACCAATACCGTGGGTTTTATTAATACCATCTATCTAATACTACAGCCCATTTGCAACTAACTGTGGTCCCGTCATTAATTGTAGATTAACCACTTACAACTATTAATATGGGCTTTATTGACTCTTGACTATGACGTGATCCCATTACATAAATAATGGGGTTAGGGTGGGACCCTAACATACCCTTCTCCTTAAGACTAGCCGTGTCCTCAAGGCTGAAGCTGCGAAAATTGCTGAAGAATAGTGGCTGGTTCCCAAGTTGCATCTTCCGCAGAGGTGTCTTTCCATTTGATGAGGACTTCCTTAATCATGCAGCCGCGCAGTTTCTTGTCTCGTGTGTCTAGGACCTGTTCGGGTTGAAGCCAGATGGACCCTTCTTCCTCCAATTCAGGTAGACTGGTATGAATTCTGTAATTGTTCCCAATCACTTTCTTGAGGCATGAGACATGGAAAACTGGATGGATTTTTGCAGTAGGTGGCAAGGCCAACTTGTAAGCCACTTCTCCAATGCACTTAAGTACTTGATATGGTCCGTAGAATTTGGGAGATAGTTTCTGACACCCCTTGTCTTTGAGTGATGTTTGCTTATATGGTTGTAGCCATAAAAAGACCTGATCCCCTTCTTGAAATTGGCACTCTGAGTGATGCTGGTCTACCTGTTGCTTCATGCGGTTCTGAGCTTGATGAATATTCTCTCGAAGATGGGCGAGCATGGTTGCGCGGTGTTGTAGGAGTTGATCCACTGCTTGTACTTTTGAGCACCCCTTGAGATACGAAGTAGGTGAAGGCAGGAGTTGACCATATACTACTTCATAGGGAGTCATTTTGGTGGTGGCATGATAGTTGGTGTTATATCACCATTCAGCCAGAGGTAACCACTATACCCAAAGGTGTTTCTTTTCTGAAGTGAAACACCTAAGGTAGGTTTCTAGACATTTGTTGACGGCTTCGGTTTGACCATCTGTTTGCAGATGATAGGAAGTACTGAGTTTTAGTTGAGTGCCTTGTATCCTGAAGAGTTCCTGCCAAACATTACTGGTGAAGATCGGGTCGCGGTTAGACACAATAGAAGTGGGCATGCCATGCAATTTGAAGATCTGATCCATGAAAGATTGAGCAACCAAAGTTGGTGTAAACGGGTGGGGTAGGGCACAGAAATGAGCACACTTCGACAGTCGGTCCACAACCACCATGATGACTGACTCGTTCCCTGACTTTGGAAGACCTGTAATGAAATCCATAGAAACCTCCGTCCAAATTGATGCCGGAATGGGCAATGGTTGTAATGTGCCTGGTGTGTTGACGGTTTCCCCTTTGTGGCATTGACAGACATCACATTCTGCTACGAAATTAAGGATGTCCTTTTTCATGCCTGTCCAAAAAAATGATCTTCTGGTGCGAGCATACATCTTCTGAAAGCCCGAATGTCTTGCAATGGGAAATGAGTGCAATTCTGCCAAAATGCAACTTTTGAGGGTGGATGTTGGTGATATTATGACTCTGTCCTTGTAGCGAAGAATATCATCCTGCCACGAGTAGCCCTTGGTGGAATTTGGATCTACCTGCAATTGAGAAATGAGTTGGGAGAGCCCGGGGTGTGAAAACCATTCCCTGCGAGCCTCTTTAATCCATTCTGGAATGGGGAGAGAAATTGCTAGAAGAGTACTTTCCTCCTCAAATTGGTGAGATAATGCATCTGCTACACTATTGTCTTTCCCTTTCTTGTAAATGATCTCATAATAATATCCCAGCATTTTGGCGAGCCATTTATTTTGTTGTGGGGAGGATAGGCATTGCTCCAAAAAATATTTAAGGTTGTGATGATCTGTGCGGATTTGGAAACGTCGCCCCAATAAGTAAGGTCGCGAGGTCTCGACTGCATGTAAGATGGCCATCATTTTCTTCTCGTAGGTAGATTGGCCCAGATTCCTCCCACTTAGTTGTTGGCTTGTGAAGGCCAAAGGTCTCCCTTCTTGCATTAAGACCGCCCCAATACCTGTACCCAAAGCATCACATTCAATGACAAAAGATTTGGTGAAGTCAGGTAGTGCTAAGACTGGAGTGGAACACATGGAATTTTTTAGAGCTATGAAGGCCTGTTGTGCTTCCTCATTCCAGAAGAATGAATTTTTCTTTAGGATTTGGGTGAGGGGCTTAGCTATGCGACCATAGTTGCGGACAAATTTACGATAATAGCCTGTGAGACCCAAAAATCCTCTCAAGCTCTTCAAGGTCTTAGGTTGAGGCCATTCCTGCATTGCCTGGATCTTTTTGGGGTCCACCTTGACACCTTCACGCCCCACAATGTGGCCCAAATACTCGACTTCTGCCATGCCAAATGAACACTTGGACATCTTGACAAATAATTTGTGCTTGCGGAGCAGTTGCAAGAGTAGATCTACATGCTGAAGATGTGCGGCCCAAGTGCAACTATAGATGAGGATGTCGTCGAAGAATACAAGGACAAATTTCCTGAGATATGGTTTGAGAATGTGGTTCATAAGGCTCTGAAAAGTAGAGGGGGCATTAAAAAGACCAAATGACATGACCAGGAATTCATAATGGCCTTCATGAGTTCTGAAATCAGTCTTGGGAATGTCGACTTCCTTCATGCGAATTTAGTGGTAGCCTGAGCGAAGATCCAGCTTAGTGAAGAATTGAGCCCCATTAAGTTCATCCAGCAAATCATCAACCATCAGGATGGGAAATTTATCTTTGACTGTCAACTTATTGAGTGCCCTGAAGTCGGGACACATCCGCCACTCCCCATCTTTCTTGAGCACCATGACCACTGGGGATGAATAAGGACTAATGCTGGGACGAATGACACCTGCTTCCAAAAGTTCATTGATTATTTTTTCTATTTCATTCTTTTGGGTGAACGAATATCTGTATGGGCACACATTTGGGGGTTGGGCCCCTGGAACCAAGGTGATGCTATGATCATGTTCCCCTCGCGAGGGTGGAAGCTCATGAGGCTTGTCAAAGACCGGCAGATGGTTATTTAAAATCTGTTGCATCTTAGGATGAATTGGCAGAGGCTTGGTTTCGACTGCCTGGATGGAATTAAATTGAGCTACAACTCCATGATTGCCCTTTTTTAACAATTTTTCCATCCTATGCGAGCTGATGATAGAGGGGGCTCTCGCCTGGAGTCCATGGAGGGTATGTGTGTAGTTGTTCTGCTTAAAAATCATATATAACTCCTGGAAATCCATTGTGATTGGCCCAAGAGTGCGGAGCCATTCAGCGCCGAGGACAATGTCGCAACCCCCCATGTGTATGGCAAACATGTGGGTTTTCAACTGATAATCCCCCATTTGAAGTTTGACATTTTCACAGTGGCCTTCACATTTCATTGTGCCTCCATCTGCAATTTGAACTTGGAAGTTAGAAACTGCTCATACAAAACAATGCACTGCTTCTGCGACTTTTTGATGGATGAAATTATGTGTAATTACTACTGGGCGATGTTTAATAAAACCTTTGATTTTGAGAGTTTTAGGGGAAGAAATCTCTGCCAAAGCATGCAACGAAATAACTGGTTCGTCAGAGACATTGTCCTTTTGGTTGTCTTCTTCTAGCGGTTCATGTTCCTCAAGTGGTGGATCTTCCTCTGTTGAGCTGTAGTCAGTGGCATCAATTTGAAAAAATTTGGGCTCCTTGCATTTATGACCTGGGGAGTATTTTTCATCACAGTAGTAACATAGGCCTTGCTTTCTTCTTTCGGCCATTTCCGCAGGTGACACATTTTGGACCTTAAGTGTTTGAGTCGTGTTGTGAGCCTGTGGGGGGCAACCTTTAGCGGAGAAATTTTGGCGATTGTATTGGGCTGCTAATGCACATTCCATGTTACGAGCTACCTTGCAAGCCTCCGTCCATGTGGGGGGGTGGTGCAGTAGGACTTGGGCTTTGATAGCTTCTTTAAGACCGCTGATAAAACATTCCGTGTAGAACACATCTGAGAGACCCCAAGTGCGGAAGGCTAAGGCTTCAAAAGCTGTAATATATTCATCCACTGTACCAGTCTGTCAAAGCTTAGTAAGATGACCCAAAAAAGAAGATTCCTGGTCAAAGCTGTCTTGAAGAGCTTTTGTGAATTTGGGCCAAGTCCTAAAAGGTCCATTGCAACGTTGATGCCATTCCCACCATTGCCACCTTTCATTGTCCAAATACATGCTCCCCACCGTAAGTTGAGTCTCATCATCTAAGATGTGATTCAGAGTGAAATACTGCTCCATTTGGGTTATCCATGCCGACGGGTGAGAACCGTCAAATTTATGCATATCCAACTTGGGAGGTCGCTGAAAGGGTTGTTGGTGGGTGTGCCAGACGTGAGGAGAGTGGCTAGACTCACCCTCATTGTGTCCATTGCCATTATACACCTCCTCGTGGGCTTGCTCCTTGCCCTTCTAGATCATGCCCTCGACCAGGTTACTTAGTCAGTTAAGCTGAACGTTGACGGTTTGCATGGATTCTTCAAGTTTGTCCATCCTTTCATTTGCCATCGCTTGAGCTCTAGTTTCTACCATACACCAACCTGATTTTTTTTTTTGAAAGTTGGGACCGCCTAAAAAATTTTCACTAAGAATTGAATGATACCACTGTGCTCAGCTCGTCGTCCTGATTCTGATGGGCTAGATCACTAATAAGCACCCCGGAAGATCTCAGACTCTTTTTTTTTTTGAAAACTCCTAACGGAGTTTTACTCCTTCCTTATCAATACTGCAGTTGCCAATTCCTCAAAATGTCAATGCGGCCAAAAGTCCTGTGAAAATTATACCCCGGTATAGGAACCCTTCACAACGATTCCGATCTGGTGGATCTGAGATATCTGAATGGCGGATCGGATAACTCTGGGCGGCAGAACAGACTGTTGTTGCTAATCTGATGGATCTAATAGATCAGAATGGCTGATCTTCGAACTCGAGACTGCGGGGCTGATGTCTTCTGCTGCTACACCCCTTTGCACAAGCGGATCGGGAAGAGATGATGTGTGATCCCCTGATAGAAAAGGGAACTATGGTCTTGAGGAGTGTCAGGTGCTACAGATCGCAATATACATAAGGGTCTGGTAGTACTACTCGACCCAATGTTTCAGGGCTCTAACTAAGGAGGATCGACCATACCCTTAGCCGTACAACTCGACTACCCTATCGTACGGGCGAGTAATCTCTCCGAGTGCTGTTCTCGGTGTACTGTAGCCGCAAGACGGCCGACGGTTTATCTATGGCGAGGTTTCAAGGGAGCCTAGGGGGCTTTCGATATGCCCAGAGGGTACGTGGAAGACAGTCCGTGCGCGGTTCTGTCTAATGCGCTACTACTCAAAGGGGTACCCACAGGGGTTACAAGGGAGTCCAACAGACGTGACCACCTCTTGTATTTCCTGTGTGCATGCCTCCCCAAATCCGCAGGTTTATGCACTCAACGACAGATCCCGTGGTTTAAAGATGCCGGAACACGTCTCTAGCCAAAAAAATTTTTTTGCTAAGAAATGGAGATCCCACCGTCCCTGGAAAGTGCTCCGATACCACTTGTTATGCTCTTAACCTGCAAAACGATACCCAAATACAGAATATGCGAAGAGAAGATACCCAGAACACAGAACATCGATGATTTTATTATTCAGAGAGTAATGTTCACTTGCCTCTTCGAGGGGGCAATCTCCGATAGAGCAGAGCTCGATTACAAAATAAGACACGATGCTCCTTGCAGGGAGTCTCTATCCTTTATATATGACTCATACATGCAATACCACGGACCAATATCGTGGGTTTTATTAATACCATCTATCAAATACTACGACCCATTTGCAACTAACTGTGGTCCCGTCATTAATTGTGGATTAACCACTTACAATTATTAATATGGGCTTTATTAACTCTTGACTATGACGTGATCCCATTACATAAATAAGGGGGTTAGGGTGGGACCCTAACAGTAAATTTCGAACTCTAATAAGGAGTGGTTCATTCTTATTTAAAATTGAACAGGTCCTTTACTGTTAAATTTTAACAAGTCCAGTATAGGAAAACTCAGTGTTTTTCAATTTTAGGGAGTCAGAAGAAAAACTTAAGAAAACTCCATGGGGGTCCTTTTTCGTAAATTTGTGTCCCTCGAGCCTGAAAAAGTATAAAATAATACTTGAGAGAACCGCTTGACCATTACGATCAAGGAGTACTGTTCATAATTAGTGGCCCCGATCCGAAAAAGTAAAAAAGTGATTGATGACACATCGTCTTATAACCAGTATCGAACTTGAAACAACAAAAGTTCGATGATCTGTTCATGTTTATACGGTCAGAAAAGAGCTGTAATTGGATCGTCCTTTTAATTCCGTTTAACGAGTTAAAAATTAAAAACTCGGCAATCTTTTCATATTTTACAAGTCAGAAAAGAGCTTAAATAGGACTCCAATGTTTTGCTTTTTTGTAAATGTGAAAGAGTCTGAAAAAGTGATAAAAGTATGCTCTTTGTTGAAAAATGATTAATTTTTCCGAAAAATCTAATATTCTGCACAAAAAATCAAAACATTACTCATACTTGTTTAAGATAAATAAAAATGTATTAAAAAATTTACCTTTTTAAAGTGAAAAATAAATAAATTAAAAATACATTTATTCGAAAAAAATTATAGAAAGGGATTTTCTAACTTCATTTTTACCATTTGAGTTCAGAGTGAGAAGTGAGAGATTTTGGGTAATAAAGTTCCTGTGAAGATTCTAGAAAATCTGTCTGTTGGAATCAAAAACCGTCAACTCCAGGTAATCCACATCCTCCTTATCTTGCATTTCATCCATTTAAATTTTATTTTTAGGCTTTAAATTTGATTTTTAGAGGAGAAATTGGTTTAGAGAATCACTCGCGGGGGTCCGCAGGTGCATCATGCAGCCCCTGCGGACCCCAACTTTTTTATACAAAGAGAAAAGTTGTAGGTCTACACCTATTTCTTACAAAGTGTGCGGACCTATGCACTGTTTCTAAGAAGCGGGTGCGGACCTCGCGAAATGGATTTTAAAAACTTAAATTTCTCCATTTTTTTCCCAAAATTTTTGGAACTAAATTGTTCTAATATGTCTTTTTTGCATTATAGGACACTTAAAATTCTTGTTTGGCGAGAAAAGGGAGCATGAAGATGTGGATCTTGTTGCAATAAATCATCCGCCCACAATACATGCATTGAGAGCATGCAGACTGTTTAAGTTTTGGGCCATACCAGGCATGAGGGCCCAAGTAAACCTCTTGCAATGGCTGGTAGACAGATGGAACATACAGGACCAGTGTTTCATGATTGGTGGCCACTGACTCAAAATCAAGCTAGAGGACATATATTTTTTGACTGGTTTTCCCAAGAGAGGTGAACAATTATCTTTTTTCAGGACTAGGCCAGGTGGCCAGTCTGTCGCTAGTCTCTGATTGGAGTTTTGAAATGATCAAACAAAGGACAAACGGATTTATAATAAAACTATCGACCGTCTTGAACTTAAGGTTATTGCATTCTCTATTACCAGGCTATGCGAGAGTGCAACATTGCATGTGGCTACTAGATCCCAGATGCAGATGGCTATAGACTATTATCGAGGCACCATATTCAACTGTTGCGAGGCTGTGTTGGCAAATGTGAAAGGGAAAATAACCAGAGCAAAGAATTGACAGTTAAAAAACTTTGGATACGGTTTTATCATTGTCAGCTTTACTATAGAGAGGATCCCCATGTTAGCCCCGCAACATATTCCTGTTGCTGGTGGTCTTCCTCGAGAACCTAGGATAATTCGTTGGATTGCTTTGATGGCCCATCACCCTGATGAGGGCTCAAAGGTTCTTTGATTTTTTCCAAAGTATTTTCGTTGGTTGAACAACCAATTTTTTGTAATTTAGGATTTTCCATATGCTGGGATGGATTATCGCGGTGACCCAGACATGACTCTTCCACCAGGAGAGCAATGGGATGATTCAGGTAAAAATCATTTTCAACACTTTCTAAGTTTTAAATAATTTTTTTATTTTAAATCTTCCAAAACTGACAATCAAAAGTTTTAAATGCAGATGTGGGTCCATGACGACCAACTGCTCTCCAGCCTTATGAGAGGAGACACCCAGCTGCAGCAGTACCGGCCCCACAGGACTAATCAGCAGAGATCCTGACGGACTTGGAGCATCATCTAGAGCGCTTGAAAGTAGATATTCCCAAGACGAGCATAGATGATATCCCACTTAGGTTACAGAGATATGTGATTGGGGTCCGAGGACCTTTTAGGAGGTTCCTATGTAGGGTGGCCCGAGTAGTGGTTTCTTATTGTGATCATCACCAGGGATAGGATGATCGATTTTGTAGACTTACATGACATTTTTGTCCTTTTTGTATTATCATTTTTGCCGATCATAAGGTGCTTTTCAACCTATGATTGAAGATGATGTATATTTTGACACACTTCTTCTATGCTATGATATATCATTATTACCGGCTATCTCGCGTAACATGCTACTGAAAGTTTTTAAATTTACTATTTTGATTATTGCAAATGTCTATTTATCATACGAGAAGCAACTACATCTACTAATGTATTTAAATGTCTTGGAATATGTTGATATTCAATGTAATCAAATTCACGTTCCAAGAGATGAACCCTCGAAAATAATCTTAATAACACTGGATTTCTAATGGCATAAACCCTGTTAAGCTGTAATACAACGAGTTCAGAATGCAACCTAACAATCGAACTCCGAATTCCAAATGAGATGGATTCAGATAATAACTCAATCATTGCACTATACTCTACAATGTTATTCGTTGTTTGACCGAGGCTTACCCCATGCATAGATACTAACTCATCAGAGGGTGAATAGATAACCCAAGTTGCAGAAGAAATGTTTTGTGTATTACAACAAGCACCATCAGAAAAACTAATGTATGTTTGAAGAGACGTCGACATCTACAATATCAAGAGTAAAATCAAGATAAGAAAGAATAATGATAAGAGCACTTTCTAAACTAGGCACACTTTTCTAATCTAAAACACACTAGCTGTAAATAAACTAATCTAACAAAAAATCTCCACCTAGAATTTAAGCATAATATCTCTTCATATAAAGTCCATTTTTGGGTTTACCCAAAGAGACACAATCAAAATCTATCAATTCATAAGCCCCTTTTGCTAGCTTTCGCTTAACAATATAAGGACCATGCCACATAGGTACAAATTTTCCAACCCCTAGCTTATCGTTTGCTTGATCATATAGTAAAACTACGTCTCCTTTTGAAAAATTACGAGGTGTAACATTTCGGTCATACTGAGCTTTTATTCATTTTGCATGAGTCTCATTTGCTATTGCATCAGTGTGTTGATTCTCATCTAGCTAAGCTAAGTACAAAAAATGTTTCTCCTCTTCAGAAGTAGCTAGGAGTGATTCTATGGCTAATTGTAATGACATAATTTCTCATTCAATAGGTAGCACTGCTTCCAAATCGTAGACCAGTTGAAAAGGAGTGAAACCCGTTGATGTTTTTACTGAGGTCCGATATGCCCAAAGTGCTGAAAATAGCATGGTATGCTAATTCAACTTATGAATACCAATGATTCATTGGATCATGGTGACTAAAACTTTATTGGTAGCTTGAACTAGATCATTAGCCTGCAGGTAATATGGAGTAGAACTATCATGGTGCAGGCCAAGTTGATCTGTCAGTTCAGTCATCATGATATTTCGAAAGTGACTTCCATGATCAGTAATAATAGCTTGAGGAACACTGAATCTAGCAATTATATGATTGAATACAAAAGTTGCAGCAGTTTTTCCGTCTACCGAAAATATAGGCATCGCCTCGGCCCACTTAGTAAAATAATCTACTGCTAGGATAATATACGCATGCCCCCTGACCGAGTGAGAGTTACATGTAATAAAGTCAATACCCCACTTTTCAAAAGGACCGATAGCAATTATACAGTGGAGAGGAGCAGGTGGAGCATGCATTTTACGATCAAAGATTTGACAATTATGGCATTTCCAGATTGCATAGATACAATCTTTAAATAAGGATGGCTAGAAATGCCCAGTGTGCAATATATTTTGGGTTGTGGCATACCCAGACATATGACCGCCACATGCTCTAGAGTAACAGTCATTCAGAACCTTTTCAGCTTCTTCATGAGTTAGACAATGTCGGAAAATAGGATCCGCCCCACGACGAGAGTGTATCACCAATAATATTGTATTGTTGGGATTGGAAACATATTTTCCGTCGCTGAGATCGTGAGATTTCAGGCCGAAAAGATTGGGTTTGGAGATAAACAATAATATCTACATACCAAGGGTCAAGAGTATTGATAAGAAACAAGGATCCATCCACAATGGGTTGCTCTGCCACAATTTTAGTATTAGTATGCAGGAAATCACACATTAGTTCAACAAAAACCAAAGATTTCTTTGCCTTGGATTTTTCAAATTCCAAGTCAAATTCCTGCAAGATATCTATCCATTTGGAATACTTGCCCCGTAGCAATTTTTTGGTCAAGATATAAATCATATGGTTACAGTCAGAAATTACCGTGGTTTTGAATAATAACATGTAGTGACGAAATCTTTAGACAACTTGAACAACTGCCAAGGCCAATTTCTCCACATGCGAATATTTAAGCTCAGTCAGATGTAGAGTGTGACTAAGATAGTAAATCACATGTTCATTTTTGAATTCATCTTCTTGAACTAAAACCATCCAAATGGTGGAATGAGAAGCAGCGAGGTACAAAAAGTAATCCTAGTTATAGTTGGGAGGATGCGGTAACGGTGCATGGGTTAATGTGTATTTAAGTGCATCAAAAGATTTATCAGTGATCTCATCCCAAAAGAATGGAGTATTCTGTTTCAACAACCTGGTAAAACCTTTCGTTATCTCGACGTAGTTAGGAATGAAATGATGTAAAAAGTTTTCTTTCCCTTGCAAACTTTGGAGTTGGCGAAGAGTCAAAGGAGGAGGTAATTTGACGATAGCTTCAACCTTCGAGGGATCAACACGAATTCCAGCTTTTGAAATGAAAAATCCCTATAAGCGATCTGTTTCTATGCAGAATACACATTTGTGTGGATTCAACCTAATTCGATAATGCCTACATCTCATAAACATAGCTTGTAAATGAGTGATATGATCAGCTCTACGTAATGAATGGGCAGGTAAATCATCGAGATAAGGCTGCACAATGTGCTTGATGTCATGAAATGCGTAAGACATAGCCCTTTGAAAATTTTCTCCAGTGTTCTTCAATCCAAAGGGTAATTTGCAATAAGAAAATGTCCCCCATGGACACATGAAAGTTGTTTTAGGTTGATCAGCAGGGGGTGTGTTGATTTGATTGTAACAGGAAAAACCATCCATAAAGGAGAACATTTCACTGCCGGCACAATCATCAATAATTTGATCGATATAGGGGGTTGGATAATTGTCTTTAGGACAAGCTCGATTAATATCCCTATAGTCGATACATATTCTTATCGTTCCTTGTTTTTTATTAACAGGAACAATATTCGATACCCAATTTGTTAAAGGAATTCGATAAATGAAACCTACATGAAGTAATTTCTCAACTTCAGCTTTGATAGCAGCAGCTTTTCTTGGATGTATCTAACGCAAACGTTGCTGGAAAAGTTTAGCATCCGGGTAGGTTTTAATTTCATGGACAATAATTGATGGATCGATTCCTGGCATTTCTTCATATTACCAGGCAAACACGTCACATAATTCTTGAAATAGGGCTTTATAAGTTTGGATTTTATCGTCCGTACAGGAAGCACCTATATGAATGTTTTCAATAATTCCGAGCTTAACTGAAATGTCAATAGGAACCGTTCGAGAGATATTTCCAAAATTTAACTCAAAATCAACATGTTGCAATGGATTCTATGGTTCTTTGACATAGACAGTAGTAAAAATAGATGAAAAATCATTTTCGAAATGATCAATCTCAGGTAAAAACGAAGATCGATGATGAAGATCTTCCCATGGTAAATCATCAATAGACAAAAGTTCACGAATCTGCTCATCAGTATGAATAGGATCAAAAAATGTTGTTGAAGCTGAGGTAGATATCAAAAGTGATTCCTCATGGACCACATTCATTGGATCAGTTTCGGTTGAACAAGAGTCAGAAAATGACTGTACAGCCTGATATGCAATTTCAAAGGGACTCAAAGGCATCGCGCCATCAAATGAATCCACCTCAGAATCGAAAGGTACGATCCAAGGATCATCAAAAGCAATAGTGCTCGATGAAATCATATGAATAGTTGCAATAGAAGGCAATATGTTAGGAGGAGGGAAGGAAAAAGTTCCTAGTAAACCAGAATCTTTAATCAAACCTACTCGAACATCCTTGTAAGGGATAGTTGTTTTAATGACATGCTGAATACTATCTGAAGAAGCTAGGTCAGATGAGAAATAATTCAGCTGGTCTATCGTAACGATCTTTCCGTTATGAGGAAACTTGATAAGCCAAAAGACCGATGAAACAATAGCAGTCATTGCATAAGACCAATTACGATCGAGGAGAAGGTTGTAATCTAGAGGGGCATCAACCACTTCCACATCTAGATTTATGGTTTTTCCTTCAACCCCTATAGGTAAATCTTGCAAAATACCAAAAGGATGGACCCCTTAGCCATCAAAAGCCTTTAGAATCATCGAACACTGATTGAGTGTGGTGGAACCAAGCGATCTCCAACACTGGATCGACATAATACATGTAGAAGCTCCTTCATCAATCACAGTCCAAAAGCAAGGCTTGTTTTTGACTAACACTGGAATCTCGAAAGCCATTTGATGAGGTAGGTGGGGTGTACTATTCTCTAAATCGAAGATTATTAGGTTTGAATCCTAAATATTAACAGCTCCTATAGCAGACAATAGTAATTTACGCTGTGCTGGGCACGACTGCAACACTTCCAAAGCTGAGATTTCTGAAGGGGAAATAGCTGTGTCTTCAACAATGTCATAATTCTGAGCAGCTCTCGCATGTGGATTGAAATCTGATTTACGAAGTATACCTTTAGCAGGTGGTTTGATTACTAAGTCAGGGTTGGGTTTCTCGATCTGTAGCGGATCAGAACTAGGAGGAGTTGTAGTTGATGTGTTTGAATTAGAAGATTCTGCTTCTTTACCACCAATAGGATTTTTACTACCATAATCTTGCGGTCGTGTCGCAGTCCTGACATGTGACATCATCATAATGGGTTCTTCTAAGGCATTCAAGGAAGAACCAATCATCTTACTATCTTGATTAGGAAAAGGATCCTTCAAGACAACAGGCGTTTGAGAAACTTTAACAATTTTCGAAACCTCTGCTCGATGTGGGCAGTCTTTGGTAAAATGATCCTCGACGCAAATGAAACAAGGATAGCAAGGGTTACGTTTTTCATCAGTAGATTCATTTTTATCCGTTTTGTCTTTTGAGCTTTGTTTGTTTTTCTTCTTCCCCACCGGATTTTGATTTGGCCATAGATGATTCTACAATGTGGATGTTGGCAGAAATTTCAACGGAAGAATCTCCTTTCAAGGAATCAGGTAAAGTTATTATAGGAGAAGAATTCTTTGAAGATTTCTTCTTAAATTTAGTACTAACTGAACCAATCATACCATCAGCGGCATGATACCATGAAGGAGCTGCAGTTATTTGACCGTGTTTTGGAAGATCGGGGATTTTTTCGTGTAAAGTACCTGACTGCGTATAAACGAGGTCAAGGTACTGAGCTTGAGCAATGACTTGCTCTTCAGTGACAACTCCTGCCTTAGCTACATCTTCAGTGATTTTAGGTAACAATGATTTAATGAACCATTCTGCTAAAATTTGATCCGGAATGAAAACTTTCACTAAATGCCTTCTACGTCACCATTCATGAATATGATCAGAAATATATGTGGACATGGATTGTTTCAGTGAAGTTAACAGTTCCGTGCCATTGTCATATCTGACAGGAAACTGAAAATGAGTTAAGAAAGAAGTGGCTAACTGACTGAAATTATAAAAAGAGCCTTGTGGTAACTCAATGTACCATTTGGTGGCAAGACCAATAAGAGTTCGTTGAAAAAGACGTAATCGAATTGAATCATCAATGATGGAATTAGATGCACACCAGAGGTGATAAGTCATAACATGATTTGACGGATCCTCTCCTGACTTACCTTCGAATTTTAGGATATAACTAGGCAACTTATTAGGCATTGGCGGCCAATACGAAAGAAGTAAATCAAATCGTTCATAAGGCGTGACAAATCAGGTAAATACAAAGTTGCAATAAATGGTAACTGACAGTTGCATAGTCTCTTAAGTTTGAGATGGATCCCACACCATATTCATTCTGGGGTATGGACCCATAAAAGGTTGTGCATATGGAGGACTATAACCTAGTTGAACATAGGGCTAATAATTAAGCGGTATATTTCCAGCTCTTTGTAAAAACGATTGACCAGAAGGTGGTTGGAAGCCTTGAGTTGGGTACTGACCTTGAGGTTGATAACCCTAAGGCACATACTGAAACTGGGGTTGACCTTGAGGCATGTATTGAAACTGGGGTTGACCTTGAGGTATGTATTGATTCTAGGGTTGACCTTGAGGTATGTACTGTCCTTGAGGTTTCCCACCAGGCGGTAACTAACTACCTTGAGGTTGCCCCCCAAGCGATAACTGACTACCTTGGGGTTGCCCCCAAGCAATAATTGACTACCTTGAGGTTGAGGATTTGGAATACTACCAGACATCATAAGGATTTCTTCGACGTCCAACGCTTGAGTTCCATTACTACCAGTTGATAACTCATGCTCAATTGGTTGAAGAGATGATCCTAAGAAAGTACCAGTGAGTGACTGGTACCCCAAAGGAACAGAAGGACCACCATATAAAAATGTTTCCGGTGTTTGTTAAAACATAGATGACTATCTTGACATAATTGATGGAGGATAATAACCTCTTGGTGTAGGATGAAAAGGAATTCAAGGTGGTGAAAAACTAAGACCTGGGTTTTCCAAAAAAATTGTCAATGATACGTACCAAGTGTCACTCCTAAAAGGACTGTAGAATATTGATTCACGCTCCCTAAGATTTAAAGTTGGTTGGTTTTCAGGAAGAGTTACGTCTTTGTCTGGACTAACAAGTTCTTCAATAGAAATGAGACCAGAAGGAAGATTTTGAGTAATGATATTTCTTACTCTAGGTGAACCAGGACCACTAGAAGTTGGAGTAGTAGCAGGTTCAATTTCAGGCTCAGAAATTTCAAGTTCTTTAGCTAATTCACTAGAAGGAGAAATACTACCAGTAACTTTGGAAAATGAAATTGGCTCTTGAATATACTCTATTGCTTGTATTTGATAATCAGGATAAACAATTAAAGATGACTCTCCGTTTTCTGGTGATCCAACTCTATTGTCACTAGGTGATACAAGAGCTCGTAGCCCTTCAAGCTGACTTGGTGTGTACTTAAGAGGTTTCCCCTGAAGTCTATGAGATTGTCTCGGTAATTCAGCCACGATTAAATATGTAATTAATCACATGCAAACAAAGAAAATTTCAATAAAACCACCTAAAGTCTCTAAACAAACAAACAACTGAATCATACACATAAAAAATCTAAGAGTTCAAACCACACACAAACAGTAACTTCCCGTACTAAAAACACTAGTTGGTGATGAAATCCAACGTCATGGAATTTTAATACAGAAAGGGTGGTTGGAACAATTACCCCGACAACCTACTTAATGAAACAGACTGGCACAAGTTTCTTCACAAAACCATCTTTAGTGAAGAGAACACCCCAGAGAGTCTAAGTGAGTCTAGTCGACGTCTGCTCCAGGTACAGTGAGACCCATCCTTCACTGTCACCTTAGGAAATAATCTTAAGTTTATGGACACTAAGGTTACCAACATCAACAAATACAACTGGGGGAACATTCTATGATCTGATCTACGTGCAAGGGCAGAGTAACAAAGCTCAATCCCCTTGAAGGCTCCTCGACATGATTAATCCGAGGTTTACCAAAAAGTGACCCCAGGCTCCTCAACAATGGTTAATCCGAGGTTTACCGTTTATAATACGTGCAAATCTTCTATCTTTCCCAATGAAACAGACTTGATTGTCTCAAAGGTTCGGACATGATCTCGTGATTGACTCCTTTAAGACAAGCTTCCCAGAATATATCAATTACAATTGGATTTATTTCCTACCGTAAGATGTAGCTACTTGTTCTTTTAACTATCTTTGAGAGTTATTTACTCCCTACTCCAAGATACTAGCTTAAGCTATATTGGTGATAAGAGCCTTAGAAACAGAAAAGATTGCTAGATCAATTTTAATTAAGCGTCGCTTTTATGGGTTGTTATTTAAGTCAATAGGTATGAAAATGAAACTTTGATGGTGTGAAGACTCGACTCCAAAAACACTAAAAAGATACACCTAAAATGATTAACAATTCATTTTTATTTCAATGAAATTCTAGCTAAAAGAAAGAGTTCAAGAATGCAATTCTTTAAGAAACAATTCTTTCTTTCAACATGGAAATGGAAAGAAAATCTTTTTGTCTTTTTCAATAAGAACTCAAAATGAGACTACTAATTAATTCTCACAAAAAATCCCTTTCTCTTTTGAAAACTCGAAACTATAAAAAACAATTTGCTTCAAAAGAGATCTACAAGTTCTAGAAAACACTCAAAACTACAAAAACTAATCTTGAGATCTAAAAAGTTTTAAAAACCTAAATTGAATAACAAGCTTCAATTCTTTTTGAGAAAGTTTTACTTAGTTTTTCAGTAAACTAAGTGTTAACACCCAGGTTGTTCCTTATGACTCCCAAGGGAATACGGCCGGGGTAACCACTAACCAATTTTTGGGTTACAGTTCCTAGCCTAACTGCAACCAGAGAGGGCTCTCTCTTTATGGTTTGTTTCTGTTATGATGGTGTTTTAGGCTAGCTATTATGCTCAGGCTTTGTTTTGTGTTTGGTTGAAGGATTTCTTTCAGGTCTTATGAGGCAGTGTTTAGACAGTATAATACCATTGGGCAATGGAGTCTGGAGTTGTGAAGTGATCTGATACGCTGGTTTGGTGTTGTTCTAACTGCAGGGCCTATTGTGTATTTTAAACAGACAAACTAGATCAAGTGGTGATGTACGTTGATTCAACAGAAAGCAATCAAGAATTTCCTATTGAGCTGGTGGGTGAAAGTGAGCACACTGCACAGGAGCAAAACTTTGAATTCCTGTGACAAAGGTCACTGTGATAGATGTATTCCAGAAAGTGCAGCATTTAAGAATTACACTTAACTAGATTACAGCTGAAGAAAACATTGATAAACAACGCAGATTGAACCCAGGTTACTCAGTGAATAAATCTTGAAAGCTATTCTTTTTCCTTGTTGCTTAGTATTGAAAACAAATAACATATACGGATTTTAACAAAAACAGCTAATTAACAGAGAGAGATACAGAGACTTATTGTATGATGAAATACACAGGGATCCAGTAGTTATCAACAGCCACCAGAACGCATCCAACACCTCAGAAATCCAAGAAATTCCATTGCTTTGCTCTATTAACTTCTGAAAAGGATTACAGCATAAGAACTTCTTCAGGAGAAATCAACAACAACCCTTGCAATCTTATGCCAAGGGGACTTTATAGAAATGCGTATACAAAATATCTCAGGCATTGAGTCATCTGAGAGAGAAAATATCTACATTGTTACGTTCAGAAAGTAGGCAAGGAGTTATTACAATCTTAAATGCAGTGTAAATGCCCTTTATGTCTATCAGAGGATTGTTTTGACTTTTGAGTGTCACTGAGTCGGTGGCATTACTCTGTTTTAATTCTGGAGATACGCATTTACTTTTGGCTGCGCAGTGCGTTCTTGGGTCTGCCAGCTGTGGTTCTCTTTTTCTGCTTTGTTGGCCGCTACATCTGCTGAGTTGGCTCAGCTTTGATTTATGCTGCATGCTGACTTTGCTGAACTGTGCTTTTTACAAAAAATTGTAATAAAACAGAGATTTGGTGAATGCCTTACTGATTACAAAATTCTGTGTATTGCATCTGTCCACCATTCCTGTGTAGGGAGCTGATGCTTGAGGATGGCCTCCATTGTCTCTTCAGCTTCTGTATATTTGAAAAAAGTTGGGGCTACATCAAACAAGTGATTAATTTCATTCATTATAAAAAGTAGATTTTCTATCTTACTATAGAAAATCTGTCCTGTAATAGGCCCTGTGTCTTCTGAAGTGCTGGCCTTCTCATTGACCTGTGCTGAGGCAAAAACATTTACTCTTTTAGCATACTGTTCATGGGTGAATAATTTCCCTCCGCTGTTCAGTAAGCTAGGGAGTCCTCTACTCTGCAACACCTGAAATTTCTCCATGAACTTATTTACCTCTGTCTGCATATCCTGGGTTCTCCTGTCCAATGTCTGCACTAGATTTCTAAGAGTAAGAACCCTCTTGATCATTTGAATGGTCTCAGTTCTATTTGTGATTCCAATGGTGGCTAACTGAGAACTTGTTTTGTGGTTAAGCACATTGATCATTCTTGTAGCAACTTCAGGCATGTTTCCTAATAAGGCCCTTGATGTTCGGATTTCCTTCTGTGCCTTTGGGATGAGCTCTAGTTGCTCATGGATTGTCTCGATATATGGCCATTGGTTGTTGATGGATTGACCAATATTGGACCACATCATTGCTCTGATCTCAGATATGATTTTATCTAGCTTGAGCTCATTCTCAAGCTCTTTGATCCTGTCTTTAAGGGCCTTGATTTCCCTGGCCTTTTCTCCCACCTCTCTTTTTGTCTTATCATGCCTTTCATTTACCTTGGCCAGCTTTTCCTTAGTTTCATTCAGCTCTGTCATCTGGGCTTCCAAAATTTGTATTTCATTCTTTAGCTTCTGCATATCTAGGCTCTGATCTGTGCTGATGGGTGCTGCTGAAGTAGATGTGGCTGTTTGTTCAGCCTGCTGAGGTGGAGGCACAGTAGTAGGAACAGTCTCCTCAAGATTGATGACTTGAGGAGGGGGCTGAGATGTCTGCCCTTCTTGTGCTTGTTTTGATGATGCTTGTAGAGGTGCTTGTGTAGCTTCATATTGCCCCAATTTTTCTTGTGCCTTCACAAGCTCTTTGTAAATGGAAACTAGTAGGGCAGTAGAATCCTGCTCATACCTTTGCTTTGCTACCTCATCAGTCTGTGGATGGATAGTGGCTGGAATTTTGATCTTCTTTCTTAGTGCAGCCATGTCAGCATCTCTAAGTTTCAGGATCTCTTGTATCCCTTTGATGTCATTGGGATTGTGCCCAATTTCTACAATGATTTCCTCCAGGGCTCTTATCCTGTTGTCTTTGGCCTGAGAAGAGGCCCTCTCCAGTTCTAGGTGGGAAGCTGTGGCATTCAGACTGCTTGTTAATTTGTAATTATCCAAAGTCTTGTCGGCCAATGAAGCATACACCATTTCGCCAGTTTGCTTATGCAGCTCAATTTTGTCCATAGGGTGTATGTCCTTGGCGAGGACCTCTAGGTTAGTCCTAAGATAGTCAGCAGTGGATTGTGGCTGGAGTGCCGTAGGCATAAAGTGACTCATTATCATTTTTCCTTCACTTACATCAAAAGCAGACATAAGTCTCTGCTGATTGGAAGGAGCCATGTTTAGCAGGTGATTGTACAGTTGTACTTTGATAGGATCACTCCTCCTCTTGATGTCTATAAATTGCTGCTTGATGCTTACTTGTCCCTCCTTCTGCTGGCTGGAGGAGCTGACCTCCCCTCCCATGGTCCTGTCCTGTTCCTGTTGGAAGGAACTTGCTGAAGCTTCTCTGCTGGGTGGGCCCATGCCCAATGCCTCTCTTATTGCTATATCCTCCTCTGGAAAATCATTGAGTCTCTGCCTTTTCTCTCCTTGGTCTATAGAGGATGTCAGGGGAGTCTCTCTGTCTCTTTTTCTAAAGACAAATGTATCCTCCTTTTGAGGGGTTTGGAGGACCGAGGCATCAAAGTAGTGTCTTGTCTTGTAGGCACCGTTTTTTCAGTGGTCTGAGGAGTCTCCACTGTTTCCTTTTGCTGGGCAGACTGCTCCTGCCTTTGTTCTTCTTGATGTTGTTGCTCTTGCTGTTCTGGTTCTTCTTGCTGCCCTTGCTGCAGCCCTTCTGCTTGCTGCTGTTGTTTTTGTTGCTGTTCCTGCTCCATCTCTTTGCCTTTGCCCTTTTCTGAGATGTTTTCACCAGTTCTTGTAGCTTGATGTTGGGCAGTTGAGGAAGACGCTGCTGCTCCAATTTGTGTGCTTGGCAGTGAGGTGACCTGTGAATAAAACTCAAGGTCAGCCATCTTCTTAAGGTTTCTTAGAGCTCTTTGATTAAGCTCTTCTTGGGTCACATTTTCTTCTAAAGTTCCTCTTCTCCACTTGCTTTGGTTGGCATATTTTTCTAATTGAGGAAGGCTATAATGACCATAAGCAGATAATTTGTATTTGAGCCTCCTCATTGTAATGAAGTTGTTGGGGTCATAGGGTTTCCATATGAAGCTGTATTTGAGACCAAGGCCCACAAGCATTCTATCTGCCTCTCTCCACCCTTCATCCCTTTCATTGAGAAGGAAATGGCCAAGTTGATTTCTGACTTTTAACTGTGCCTTCTTACCTTTTCCTGAAAAGTGGAGCATATCCACATAACCAAACTGCCTGAAGTATTCCAAGGCAAGTAGCCTCATAGGCACAAATTTAGGTAGTTTAAATGGGGGCAACTCACACCCATATAGTCTGATAACGGTGTGGTGTTGGTAGAAATACCAATCCCCAATACTGTATGCTTTTGATAAATGCAGGAGTCTTTGCATTTCGTCTGTCAATCTGGGAGGAGGTGAACCCAACGGTAGAGTCAAGGCTGGATGGATGAAAAGATCAATAAATTCGCAGTAGGTGTATGGAGAACAACTTACTATGTGAAAAACGGATGTCCAATACACTACTGATCTCAGATTGCCCTGTGCATCTACTCTCTTCTTTGGGAAGGAGAACTTATCATGCTGGAAGTATAGGAGCAGATGATATAGGTAAGAGGTGTATTTAAATACCCTTTCTCTTGACAGATTCATCAACTGCTCATGCATCTTATCTGATATGTATGTGGCATAATCATAGTAGATTGGTTTCTTTCCAGGGGAAAACATAAGCATCATTTGTAGAACAGTTTCATCCACATACTCTACTGAATCATATCCCAAGATGGGACTGATCATGTCTGCAAGGTCTAAGCCCAACGGGTTAAGGTAGGCAAAATTGATGGGAGGAGTTTGCACAGTATCAGCTTTGATGAAAATCTGATTAAGCTTTGTGATTTGTGCCTCTGTTATCCTGGCTCCCTGTACTATTAAATCAGCTAATGATAGAGGGACCAGCTTTTGATCTGTCTTGAACTGCAACATCTCCCTGATGGCTTCAGGGGTAATGAGGAACAGAATTGAGCCTGAAGAGTCCAGCACTGCCCTCTGGAATGCATCATAGTAGTCAGCAACTAAGTGGACAAGCTCAGGGAATTGATTAACCTTAGGAAGCTTGAATATTGGGAGAAATGAATCCCAAATTCCCAGGATGTCTGTCCCCCTCTCATGTTTGATCTTTATTTCATTTAGGATTTGTAAATGGAACCTGCTTTTGCTCAACATTTCCTCTGATATCTTGTAGTCCAAGTCTGCTAATGCTCTTGTGTCCAATGTTCTATTAGGGGCATTCAGGGGAGCTACATTGAGGGCTATAGGAGCTACAGGGGGGTCCATTGTTCTCCTTTAGGATTTCTGTTTCTTCAAGGACTGTGTTACTATGCAGAGTAACACAACCAGAGTTCTCTTTGCAAAGAATGAAAATGTCTGAGGAAAAGGGTGAATGCAGAGTCTACAGCAGTTTAAATACTATTTATAGCAACTAGGACCAATGTTTGGCTTTTCCTTGTTTCTCTCAATGGTGAAATTTGGTTTAAATGAGCCTGCCGCGATTGCGCAGACAGAACCTAGTTTTTTAACAGAATGTAGGTAGAACAAAGCTCGGCTGGTGTTTTTCGAGGTGGTAGTTGGAAATTAAAAGCTATGCAGAGGAATCCAGTGGTGAATTCATAAGTTTTAACGTTCTTTAAGCCTTCGGAGTGATTTATAGAGAATTGCAGGCGCACAGAGGACAAATGATGAAGAATACCTGGTAAAACAGTGAGCAAAGGACGTATATGCAGGTTGGACTCGTATGCTGGAGGTCTCCTGGTCGATTTAGCAGGTTGACAGCAAGCTCAGACGTGAATGCATGCAGCAGCAAGAACGGAAAAATGAATGAAAAGAACGTAAAAACGTGATTTTTGGCCATAATATAGACTTTTAGCAATTTGGCGCCTTTTTGTGATGACGTCAGCATGACGTCATTGGTGGGGTCAAGGTCGGATGACGTCATGCTGACGTCATCGGGTGACGTGGCGAGCCCTGACTGGCCCACGGGGGTGATGAGGTGGCGGGACAGATCGGCCAATGACTGGGGCGACAGTTGACGTGGCGGCATAGGTGGCGGTGACGTAAGGTGACGGGGAGCTGACGCGGCGAGGACGTAATGTAAGTGGAATGGGAAAACCGGAAACCGGCAGCGGTTTCATATCGCACCGCTTACGGTACAGTGGTGGTTTGCCGCAGTTGTACCTCCGACGCGCTGTGGTGAGGGCGCGTGGCAGCGGAGTGACGTACCCAAAATACGGACGTCGGGAGATAACCTTCGGGCATCGGATGAGCTCCGACGCTATGGTGGCCGTCAGATCTGGAGGAGCCAAATCGGACGGTGATCAGATGATTGATGTGACAGGGAGATAGCACGCTTATTTCTCGGACGTCGGAAGGACTCCGACGCGATCAGGGCCGTTGGATGGGAGGTATTTGATCGGACGGTCGTCGGGACAACTGAGATGACAACCAAGTACGGGGAAAGGGGGGATTAAACTAATGTTTTTTCTGGGAATTTGCGCGCTGACGAAGACTATGTAAAAGTGGGTTTTCACGTCTTATTTGGAAATAGCTCCGCCCTTTTAGACTTATCATAAAGAGAAAATGTCGATTTTTTATGGTTTTTGGCCATTTGAGGCGGGTGAGGGTAGAGATTAGGCTTTTTTAGGGGTTTTTATGTGCAAAAGGGGTCAAAATGAAGGAATTAGCTCATGAAGGGGCAGAGGTACTTGGCTTAGGTTCATCAACATGACCAGATGTCATTCGATCCCTGACTCAAGACTTATTGGCTAAAATACCAAGGGGTGGGTATTTACATAATGCTTGGGGTTTATACACCATGGTGTTAGTAATAATAGGGGAAAAGGTAATATAGGGGATTTACATAGTATAATTAGAGTTAATATGGATAGAGGATGAGTGGAGGGGAAACCTTTTAAGTTTATATGAAACAACTTGGTTTTGAGAGTAGATCAAATTGAAAATATTTTTAGACAAGAAATGTGGCTTTTGAAGGTTATGAACCACCATGAAAGCTTAGTCTTTTTCCATGAATCTTAGCTGATGGGGAATGTTAGAAATGAAATTGGAGGGGAATGAGGGAAGTTAGTCATGCTTCCTGCTGCAATTTGATGAAGAAGAACACCTTAATCAATTAATTGACTTTGCATTGATACCCACAGTTACCATCTCTGCAATGGTAGGGATAACCTTTCTGCAACCCCAACTACTTACCCAACTACCTGCCTAGCATTTTTTCTTCTTGGAGGGTGCATTTGGACTTGCAAACCCTTACTTGCCTTTTCTTTTCTTCGGCTTTTTCTTTTGCTTTTTCTATTGCCTTTTCTATCTACTTCTACCCTTATCTCTTCCAAGGTCCCAGATTAAGCTGTTGGGAGCCTTTTCTTCTCTACCTGAACTAGTTGTCTGCCAAGATTAAGCAGTTTGGACAGACTTCTTTCTCTAGTCTATAGCAGAAAATTGAAAACATGACATGACCCAGATTAAACTGTTGGATCATCCATCAAAATTGAAATAAGGTCATCAACATTGAAACATTTTACACACCTCTTGTTCTCTAGGAAATATGGGATCTTTGTGATATCAAAGTAGAGCATATTTGGACTTTCTCTTGCCAATCATGAAATATGAATCCTATTGGTATAAGTATCCAACAGTGGCTCCACATGGGGATGGTTTTTCTTTTGAAAGACCAAGAACAGCAGGTCAGATTGCCTTGCTTTTTGACTACCCATACCAATCTTGAAATTTGCTGTTTTGATGTATCAAAATTGTGTGCTTCTTTCTTGGAAGACCTCTGATTCTATTTGCCTTTTGCTGGTTAATGAATCACTTAGAAAACTGCATTTTACAATCTAAACAGAAAATAATATGTACATCTGCATATATACAAGGGATCCTTAGATTCCACTCATGGGGAATAGTCAAAATAGTGCTTCAGCATCCTGCCATTGACAGGACCTTCATCCAAGTCAGTTTCAATCAGACTTTTAAGGAAGTAAGTGTTGTTACCTTGTACTGCTTGGACAGCAAATGGTCCTCTCCATAAAGAATCAAATTTTCCATGTTTTCCTTTCTCTTCTCTTCTTGCATCCCACTTTAAGACTTTGTCTCCCACCCTGAAATCTTCTGCTTTGGTTCTTCTATCAAAGGCCTTTTTCAATTTTTCTTGTAATATCTGCACTCTGCTGAAGACTTGTTCTCTAGTTTACTGTAGGCAAATTATCTGGTTGATCCTCCTTTGCATATCATTTGGCTCTGCTTGACTCTCTTGCAGAAGCTTCATAACCGGCACTCCTAGTGATGAAGGGAATTTGGCTTCTAATCCATAAACTAACTCATATGGGCTGGTCCCAATTGATCTTTTTGTTGTTAGTCTATCTGCCCATAAAGCATTGACTAGTTTCTTATGCCAGTTCTTTTTGTTCTCTTCCAGCACCTTCTTTATGATTTTTATTAAACTTTTGTTTGATGATTCAGCAAGGCCGTTTCCTTGGGGATAGTATGCAGTAGAATGGCCCAGAGTAATATGAAATTTATGGCAGAAGTTCACCATCTTCTTGGATCTGAAGGCAGCAGCGTTGTCTATTATTATCTTGTTTGGACAGCCAAATCTAGCCAGTATATTGTTTTCCAAAAACTGAATGATTACTTAATCATTTGCTTGTCTGCATGGGGCAGCTTCAATCCACTTGGTGAAGTAGTCTGTTGCTGTCAAAATCCATCTGTGTTGGCCTGAAGATGAGGGATGAATTTCCCCAATGAAATCCAAGCCCCATTGTTGGAAAGGTCTCTCTGTTGCAATGGGCCTTAAGGGAAGTGGCAGCAACTGTCTTTTGCCCTCAAACACTTGGCATTTGTGGCATGAGGTTGTGAATTTCTTAACATCAGAGAACATGGTGGGCCAGTAATAACCAGCCCTCAATATCTTGTCCACAGTGGACTTCGAGTACAAATGTCCACCACAGTCTCCTGCATGGAAATCTTGCATGATATTGTTAGTTTCATTCTCCATTAGACAGTGCAGCAATATACCTTCATGGTTTTTCCAGAGTAAATTTCCATCCATCACACAAAATCTAGATGTTTTCATTTTTAGGAACCTACACTTCGTTCTGGACAGTCCTGGGGGAGCACACAGGTTTTGTAACACATAACAGATATCAGAGTACCAAGGAGATTGTTCAAAGGCTTCATTGATCTTTGGAGTCGCCAGCTCTGTTTCACTGTCCAGCTGATTGATATCTAGGGCCTGGAAATTTGATTCTGTCATTAATTTGGCCAAGCCTTGCCCTTTTATTAGCTTTGTAGGTTTTATTTCAATGTCAAATTCAAGTATGCTGGCAATCCATTTTCCTCTTCTGCCCTCTAAGTTTTCTTGGGTGAGAATGTCTTTGACAATAGCACTTGGTACATAAGCCACAACATGGGAGTAAAGGATGTAAATCCTAAAGTCTTTGATAGCTTTGACCAAAGCATAGGCTTGCTTCTCCATAATTTGATATTTTAGAGGGGCATCTCTAAGAGCCCTACTGAAGAAGGCAATAGGCTTATCATTCCCTTGGTCATCTTTCTGTAATAAGACAGCAGCAATGGTATGCTGGGAGGCAAAAGAGAAGATGATGAATTCTCTGTCAAACTGAGGATTGGTCAACACTGGGGTTTGGGTAAGGGCCAGTTTTATGCCTTCAAAGGCTTGCTTGGCTTCAACAGTCCATTTGACCTTTGAATCTTTCTTTAACATGTTGTTCAATAATCTGATAAGTTCTGCTAAATTTGGGATAAATCTTCTTAAAAAGTTGATTTTTCCTAAGAATCCTTGCAACTCCTTGACATTCCTTGGGTGAGGCATTTGTAGGATAGCTTGTATCCTATCTGGATCAATTCTTATGCCATCCTTTGAAATAATGTGCCCCAAGAGTTTCCCTTCTTCCAAGCCAAATAATGACTTCTTGGGATTTAAGGAAATGCCATATTTCCTGCATGTTAGGAAGATCTGTCTCAAATGTTTCAGGTGTTCTTGGTCAGATTTTGAAAAGGGTGTAAGATCATCTAAGTAAATGACCAGGAAGTCATGAATTTCTTTTGCAAAAGCAATATCCATTGCTCTTTGAAAAGTTGCCCCTGCGTTTTTCAATCCAAAGGGCATTTTTACATACTTGAAAGTTCCCCATGGGGTTGTAAATGCAGTTTTGTCTTGATCATCAGGGTGTACTAGGATTTGATTAAAGCCTGAGAATCCATCAAGCAATGACATCCTTGAAGCCCCCACCACTCTTTGGAGAATGTGATCCATTTTGGGTAAAGGATAATTATCTTTGAGTGATACTTGATTTAAATTCCTTAAGTCTACACAAAGTCTAATCTCACCAGTCTTTTTTCTTGTAGGGACTAAGTTGGAAATCCATTCAGAGAATCTGATTGGTGCTATGATGCCAGCTTTAAACATTTTTTGCAATTCCTTTTCAATGGAAGGAAGGAGTATAGGATTGATCCTTCTCAACTTCTGCTTAAATGGTTTTTGATTAGGCTTGAGGGGAATGGTATGTTGAATGACAGAAGTATCATAGGACTTTAGATCCTCATAACCCCATGCAAAAACATCTTGAAACTCTTTAAAGAGGTCAATGTATTTGGGTTTTTGATCAGGGGGCAGAGAAGCAGATAGCTTTATTATTTTAGGCTTGTCAATAGTACCAATGTTGTATTCTTCAACTGCTGCATCTAATGGCTGCATCTTTGGTTTCCTGGGGATGTCATTTGAATCAAAAATGTCCTCTAGCGGGGTAAGGCCTGTTGGAAGGAAATTGTCTTTGAGTTGTATGATTTCAGCTTCTGCGCTGGTCACCTCTTCACAGTCAATTTGGTGAATTTGCTGAATGTTTTCGTTGTTGAAGATGGTTGGACTGAGTAATTGTTTTGCTGTTCTAGGTGACATTGGCTGAGCCATCTGTTGAAACGCTATTTGTGATTGACTTGCTGATTCAGTGTCAATATTTAATCCTGCAAACTCTTGTTGTAAGGTTAGAAAATTGTTTATTTGCATGTCATCCTCAAATACTTGCCATTCTTTGATATTGTTTGGAACGGAAGGTCTGTATCTGACCTCGGCTGTGAAGCAGTTATTGGGCTCTAGTGGGAATTTGAAGGTGCTGGCAAATGTTGCCAAACTGTGTGCGTGGAGATTGTGGCCCCTTGAAATTTTTGTGATAAAGAACTCAGAGAAAGTCTCCAATATTTCAATTACAGCAGACCTGTAAGACCTCAACCTCTTGTCATTGGTGACAAAACTTCCTTTCACTTGTTGAATCACTAGATCAGAGTCTCCCATGATCGAAACCGTAGGAGCTTGTAATGCCTTTACTAGCTTGAGACCTAGTAACAGAGCTTCATACTCTGCCATGTTATTAGTGCATCTAAAGTTTAACCTACAAGCTCTGCCTTCTGCATGGGTTTTCTCTTTGTTATGTATCCAAACTCCAGCTCCTGCCCCTAACTTGTTGACTGAGCCATCAAATTCTAAGACCCACAGGATATCTTGCTTGACAGGAGATTTAAAGATCTGTTCATGTGATGGCAATGTAAGCAGGAGTTGGGGTTTCTTCTTTGGCTTGTGTTCTGGGACAGTTTCATCATTGGATTGAAAATCTTTGACAACTAGAGGAGGGGTAGTGTCCAGTGCTTGACTGATCGATATTTTATGGGTGGTACCTCCTTGATTAATGTTTTGTTCTTGCATGAAGGTTTCGGTCCTAATGTCATTGTTTGAGAGGCTTGCGCTGTCATTGAAGAGAATGAACGAATCTATGTCTGAATGGACAGCATATACAGGAAAGTTTTGAGGCTTTTCCTCACTGCTGACCATGTATTTCATGAGTGTTTCTCTGTAGAGTCTCTTTGGTTGCCCAAAGACAGAGATGGTGGCATATGACATATCTAATTGCAGGGAGCCTTGGAGTTTGGCTCCCCATGATCTTGATAACAGCATCCCATATTTAGGTGGGATATCAGCGACTACAACATCCATTAGAATGGTTTTGTTGGGGTATTGAACCAGGGACACACATAAATCTTTTATTAGACCTAAACACTTGACTTGGCTGGAGTCAAAGGAAAACAGGTCCTTGTATGGTCTTGTTATATCCAAATTCAATCTTTCCATGACTGCTTTTGGCATGAGGTTATGAGAAGCACCTGAGTCAAACATTGCGTTATGCAGAATTTTGTCATGAATATGCAAGCTGACATAAAAAGGTAATATCCCTGTAACTGCTGTTTTTCCATCTACCTCTGGGCCAAACAGTAATTCTGGAGTGTCATCTAACACATTTACATCATCTTTGCTATTAGTGAGTTGAAGGGATTTCTTAATCTGTTGTTTATAGATGTCATGCTTAGCTAGTTCTGAGAGGGGAATTGCTATCTTTAGCTTGCCAATCTCTGTGCCTAGGTCAAAAGGTTTATCAGCTTGGGTTTTGGAGTTATGGATAGCAGCCCTTTCTTTGCTCATTACATCTTCTTGTTGGTTTTCATCTTGACTTTGAGACCTGCCCCTTTTGCTCATGTCTGGAGGGGTAATATCTAAGTCAGGGTGAGAGGACGACGTTGCCATAGGCCGTTGTAGTGGTGACAAAAGTGTGGTGACCTCTTCAACCACTACTTCTTCTGTAGGCAAGTTTGTTTTGTCATTAGGTTCTGTGACTATGGTTCCTTTAGACTGCTGTTTATCTTTTATCTTTTCAGGCTGATTTACATTTACAGTCCTACTCCTTAGCTTGTATTGTTTGTGAACTTCATAGACAGCACTATCATATCCTTGTTTAAAATCAAAGGATTCTCCTGATTTAGTTTGGAATATTTTGATTTCATCATCCTCATGGTCCTCTTGTGTTAAGAAAACCTGGCTTTTACCATCTAGACCCATTAGATTAATCTCAGGGTCTTCATTAGGTTCAGTTGATGTTGAAGTTTCTGCATAATTTTCTTGGAAAGGGGGTCTAATGTCTTGGTCAGCACTTGTTCTACCAATGTTTTGGTTTTGGGTTCTCCTAAAATTCGGATTTCTAGGAGGGTTGTTTTGTGGTGCTTCCCATGATGACTTTCTTTCAACTGATTCCACTCTTTCACCCAATCTCTTCATGCTATTTAGTATTGCATCCAGCTTTTGATCAAAGCCCGAGGGTTCTTCTTTGAAGGCAGTCCTTTTCTCCAATTTTGCCCTGTTTCTTTTGGCAATTAGGTTAGCTTCCACTGTGACAGCAACCCTTTGAGCTTCTTCAAGGGTTGGAGGATCTCTTTCCTTCAACTGATAGGCCATATCAGGGTCAAAACCATCAGGGAATTTATACAGGGCTAAATCAGGAGGAGGCCTTAAGTTCTGTGGAATAGCATTATATACATTGTTAAACCTAGCACAATATTCCAAAACTGTCTCCTGGGGACCTCTCTTAATAGTGTCATATTCACCAAGTACGTGGAGAGGATCTTTCTTCTTCTCCCATCTCTCAGTAAAAGCTTCGTAAAGCTGATCAGGTGTTGTAATGGAGTTTGCATTGAGGGATCTGAACCAAGTTCTAACATCCCCAGTTAAACTTTGAACAAAAATTCTCATTCTGACAGTGTCATCATCTATTTCATAGGTCTCAAAGTGGTCTTGCATCTTCTTGGCATGCTGGATAGCTGTTAGAGAGCCATTTGAGTCAAAATATGAGATTTTACTTTGATAATCTTGAGGTAAGGCTGCAGCATTAGCTGGTATCTGCAGAGGTGCATACCTGTTAGCCATATTTATTAGGTTTAGAGGGTTAATAGGAACAAATGGGACAGCAGGGATCAGTGGTATAACAGGGTTAATGGGATGAGTAGCTAGTGGGAGACTGGTCAAAGGAGTATGTGCAGTGGATGAAGATGTGAGATGAGGACTTTGCGATGTTGATGGTGAACTAGGGGAACCAGGGGTGGACCGGAAAAGAACTTTGCAAGGAGTGGGAATGAGGCTGGGGTGATCCGAACTTATATTTGCATCAGCAGGCTCCTCCTGCTTTTGCTGTCTCCGGATGTTTCTTTGGATGGTATTTGGATTATCAACAATGATGGGTGGATTAGGGTCAGGATTTGCCCTAGTATGCCGAGGATTTTTCTTAGGAGCCAGCTTCCAACCTGTTTTTGGGATTTTGTAGGAAGTTTTTATATCTGCAAGGACTGGATGAAGATTTTGGAATGGCTATATATTCTCAAAGCTAAGACGAAGATTTCCCAAACAAGCTCTTCCCTAAAGCTGTTAATGTGATGCAGAAACAGTTCTAAGGCCTCTTGGCTGGTTTCAGGTTTGATGGTAACTTTGGAAAACAGATAGTAATTGAAAAATCCTAAGAAGTCCCCAGTGGAGTCGCCAATTATGTTAACACCCAGGTTGTTCCCTATGACTCCCAAGGGAATACGGCCGGGGTAACCACTAACCAATCTTTGGGTTACAGTTCCTAGCCTAACTGCAACCAGAGAGGGCTCTCTCTTTATGGTTTGTTTCTGTTATGATGGTGTTTTAGGCTAGCTATTATGCTCAGGCTTTGTTTTGTGTTTGGTTGAAGGATTTCTTTCAGGTCTTATGAGGCAGTGTTTAGACAGTATAATACCATTGGGCAATGGAGTCTGGAGTTGTGAAGTGATCTGATACGCTGGTTTGGTGTTGTTCTAACTGCAGGGCCTATTGTGTATTTTAAACAGACAAACTAGATCAAGTGGTGATGTACGTTGATTCAACAGAAAGCAATCAAGAATTTCCTATTGAGCTGGTGGGTGAAAGTGAGCACACTGCACAGGAGCAAAACTTTGAATTCCTGTGACAAAGGTCACTGTGATAGATGTATTCCAGAAAGTGCAGCATTTAAGAATTACACTTAACTAGATTACAGCTGAAGAAAACATTGATAAACAACGCAGATTGAACTCAGGTTACTCAGTGAATAAATCCTGAAAGCTATTCTTTTTCCTTGTTGCTTAGTATTGAAAACAGATAACATATACAGATTTTAACAAAAACAACTAATTAACAGAGAGAGATACAGAGACTTATTGTATGATGAAATACACAGGGATCCAGTAGTTATCAACAGCCACCAGAACGCATCCAACACCTCAGAAATCCAAGAAATTCCATTGCTTTGCTCTATTAACTTCTGAAAAGGATTACAGCATAAGAACTTCTTCAGGAGAAATCAACAACAACCCTTGCAATCTTATGCCAAGGGGACTTTATAGAAATGCGTATACAAAATATCTCAGGCATTGAGTCATCTGAGAGAGAAAATATCTACATTGTTACGTTCAGAAAGTAGGCAAGGAGTTATTACAATCTTAAATGCAGCGTAAATGCCCTTTATGTCTGTCAGAGGATTGTTTTGACTTTTGAGTGTCACTGAGTCGGTGGCATTACTCTGTTTTAATTCTGGAGATACGCATTTACTTTTGGCTGCGCAGTGCGTTCTTGGGTCTGCCAGCTGTGGTTCTCTTTTTCTGCTTTGTTGGCCGCTACATCTGCTGAGTTGGCTCAGCTTTGATTTATGCTGCATGCTGACTTTGCTGAACTGTGCTTTTTACAAAAAATTGTAATAAAACAGAGATTTGGTGAATGCCTTACTGATTACAAAATTCTGTGTATTGCATCTGTCCACCATTCCTGTGTAGGGAGCTGATGCTTGAGGATGGCCTCCATTGTCTCTTCAGCTTCTGTATATTTGAAAAAAGTTGGGGCTACATCAAACAAGTGATTAATTTCATTCATTATAAAAAGTAGATTTTCTATCTTACTATAGAAAATCTGTCCTGTAATAGGCCCTGTGTCTTCTGAAGTGCTGGCCTTCTCATTGACCTGTGCTGAGGCAAAAACATTTACTCTTTTAGCATACTGTTCATGGGTGAATAATTTCCCTCTGCTGTTCAGTAAGCTAGGGAGTCCTCTACTCTGCAACACCTGAAATTTCTCCATGAACTTATTTACCTCTGTCTGCATATCCTGGGTTCTCCTGTCCAATGTCTACACTAGATTTCTAAGAGTAAGAACCCTCTTGATCATTTGAATGGTCTCAGTTCTATTTGTGATTCCAATGGTGGCTAACTGAGAACTTGTTTTGTGGTTAAGCACATTGATCATTCTTGTAGCAACTTCAGGCATATTTCCTAATAAGGCCCTTGATGTTCGGATTTCCTTCTGTGCCTTTGGGATGAGCTCTAGTTGCTCATGGATTGTCTCGATATATGGCCATTGGTTGTTGATGGATTGACCAATATTGGACCATATCATTGCTCTGATCTCAGATATGATTTTATCTAGCTTGAGCTCATTCTCAAGCTCTTTGATCCTGTCTTTAAGGGCCTTGATTTCCCTGGCCTTTTCTCCCACCTCTCTTTTTGTCTTATCATGCCTTTCATTTACCTTGGCCAGCTTTTCCTTAGTTTCATTCAGCTCTGTCATCTGGGCTTCCAAAATTTGTATTTCATTCTTTAGCTTCTGCATATCTAGGCTCTGATCTGTGCTGATGGGTGCTGCTGAAGTAGATGTGGCTGTTTGTTCAGCCTGCTGAGGTGGAGGCACAGTAGTAGGAACAGTCTCCTCAAGATTGATGACTTGAGGAGGGGGCTGAGATGTCTGCCCTTCTTGTGCTTGTTTTGATGATGCTTGTGTAGCTTCATATTGCCCCAATTTTTCTTGTGCCTTCACAAGCTCTTTGTAAATGGAAACTAGTAGGGCAGTAGAATCCTGCTCATACCTTTGCTTTGCTACCTCATCAGTCTGTGGATGGATAGTGGCTGGAATTTTGATCTTCTTTCTTAATGCAGCCATGTCAGCATCTCTAAGTTTCAGGATCTCTTGTATCCCTTTGATGTCATTGGGATTGTGCCCAATTTCTACAATGATTTCCTCCAGGGCTCTTATCCTGTTGTCTTTGGCCTGAGAAGAGGCCCTCTCCAGTTCTAGCTGGGAAGCTGTGGCATTCAGACTGCTTGTTAATTTGTAATTATCCAAAGTCTTGTCGGCCAATGAAGCATACACCATTTCGCCAGTTTGCTTATGCAGCTCAATTTTGTCCATAGGGTGTATGTCCTTGGCGAGGACCTCTAGGTTAGTCCTAAGATAGTCAGCAGTGGATTGTGGCTGGAGTGCCGTAGGCATAAAGTGACTCATTATCATTTTTCCTTCACTTACATCAAAAGCCGACATAAGTCTCTGCTGATTGGAAGGAGCCATGTTTAGCAGGTGATTGTACAGTTGTACTTTGATAGGATCACTCCTCCTCTTGATGTCTATAAATTGCTGCTTGATGCTTACTTGTCCCTCCTTCTGCTGGCTGGAGGAGCTGACCTCCCCTCCCATGGTCCTGTCCTGTTCCTGTTGGAAGGAACTTGCTGAAGCTTCTCTGCTGGGTGGGCCCATGCCCAATGCCTCTCTTATTGCTATATCCTCCTCTGGAAAATCATTGAGTCTCTGCCTTTTCTCTCCCTGGTCTATAGAGGATGTCAGGGGAGTCTCTCTGTCTCTTTTTCTAAAGACAAATGTATCTTCCTTTTGAGGGGTTTGGAGGACCGAGGCATCAAAGGTAGTGTCTTGTCTTGTAGGCACCGTTTTTTCAGTGGTCTGAGGAGTCTCCACTGTTTCCTTTTGCTGGGCAGACTGCTCCTGCCTTTGTTCTTCTTGATGTTGTTGCTCTTGCTGTTCTGGTTCTTCTTGCTGCCCTTGCTGCAGCCCTTCTGCTTGCTGCTGTTGTTTTTGTTGCTGTTCCTGCTCCATCTCTTTGCCTTTGCCCTTTTCTGAGATGTTTTCACCAGTTCTTGTAGCTTGATGTTGGGCAGTTGAGGAAGACGCTGCTGCTCCAATTTGTGTGCTTGGCAGTGAGGTGACCTGTGAATAAAACTCAAGGTCAGCCATCTTCTTAAGGTTTCTTAGAGCTCTTTGATTAAGCTCTTCTTGGGTCACATTTTCTTCTAAAGTTCCTCTTCTCCACTTGCTTTGGTTGGCATATTTTTCTAATTGAGGAAGGCTATAATGACCATAAGCAGATAATTTGTATTTGAGCCTCCTCATTGTAATGAAGTTGTTGGGGTCATAGGGTTTCCATATGAAGCTGTATTTGAGACCAAGGCCCACAAGCATTCTATCTGCCTCTCTCCACCCTTCATCCCTTTCATTGAGAAGGAAATGGCCAAGTTGATTTCTGACTTTTAACTGTGCCTTCTTACCTTTTCCTGAAAAGTGGAGCATATCCACATAACCAAACTGCCTGAAGTATTCCAAGGCAAGTAGCCTCATAGGCACAAATTTAGGTAGTTTAAATGGGGGCAACTCACACCCATATAGTCTAATAATGGTGTGGTGTTGGTAGAAATACCAATCCCCAATATTGTATGCTTTTGATAAATGCAGGAGTCTTTGCATTTCGTCTGTCAATCTAGGAGGAGGTGAACCCAACAGTAGAGTCAAGGCTGGATGGATGAAAAGATCAATAAATTCGCAGTAGGTGTATGGAGAACAGCTTACTATGTGAAAAACGGATGTCCAATACACTATTGATCTCAGATTGCCCTGTGCATCTACTCTCTTCTTTGGGAAGGAGAACTTATCATGCTGGAAGTATAGGAGCAGATGATATAGGTAAGAGGTGTATTTAAATACCCTTTCTCTTGACAGATTCATCAACTGCTCATGCATCTTATCTGATATGTATGTGGCATAATCATAGTAGATTGGTTTCTTTCCAGGGGAAAACATAAGCATCATTTGTAGAACAGTTTCATCCACATACTCTACTGAATCATATCCCAAGATGGGACTGATCATGTCTGCAAGGTCTAAGCCCAACTGGTTAAGGTAGGCAAAATTGATGGGAGGAGTTTGCACAGTATCAGCTTTGATGAAAATCTGATTAAGCTTTGTGATTTGTGCCTCTGTTATCCTGGCTCCCTGTACTATTAAATCAGCTAATGATAGAGGGACCAGCTTTTGATCTGTCTTGAACTGCAACATCTCCCTGATGGCTTCAGGGGTAATGAGGAACAGAATTGAGCCTGAAGAGTCCAGCACTTCCCTCTGGGATGCATCATAGTAGTCAGCAACTAAGTGGACAAGCTCAGGGAATTGATTAACCTGAGGAAGCTTGAATATTGGGAGAAATGAATCCCAAATTCCCAGGATGTCTGTCCCCCTCTCATGTTTGATCTTTATTTCATTTAGGATTTGTAAATGGAACCTGCTTTTGCTCAACATTTCCTCTGATATCTTGTAGTCCAAGTCTGCTAATGCTCTTGTGTCCAATGTTCTATTAGGGGCATTCAGGGGAGCTACATTGAGGGCTATAGGAGCTACAGGGGGGTCCATTGTTCTCCTTTAGGATTTCTGTTTCTTCAAGGACTGTGTTACTATGCAGAGTAACACAACCAGAGTTCTCTTTGCAAAGGATGAAAATGTCTGAGGAAAAGGGTGAATGCAGAGTCTACAGCAGTTTAAATACTATTTATAGCAATTAGGACCAATGTTTGGCTTTTCCTTGTCTCTCTCAATGGTGAAATTTGGTTTAAATGAGCCTGCCGCGATTGCGCAGACAAAACCTAGTTTTTTAACAGAATGTAGGTAGAACAAAGCTCGGCTGGTGTTTTTCGAGGTGGTAGTTGGAAATTAAAAGCTATGCAGAGGAATCCAGTGGTGAATTCATAAGTTTTAACGTTCTTTAAGCCTTCGGAGTGATTTATAGAGAATTGCAGGCGCACAGAGGACAAATGATGAAGAATACCTGGTAAAACAGTGAGCAAAGGACGTATATGCAGGTTGGACTCGTACGCTGGAGGTCTCCTGGTCGATTTAGCAGGTTGACAGCAAGCTCGGACGTGAACGCATGCAGCAGCAAGAACGGAAAAATGAATGAAAAGAACGTAAAAACGTGATTTTTGGCCATAATATAGACTTTTAGCAATTTGGCGCCTTTTTGTGATGACGTCAGCATGACGTCATTGGTGGGGTCAAGGTCGGATGACGTCATGCTGACGTCATCGGGTGACGTGGCGAGCCCTGACTGGCCCACGGGGGTGATGAGGTGGCGGGACAGATCGGCCAATGACTGGGGCGACAGTTGACGTGGCGGCATAGGTGGCGGTGACGTAAGGCGACGGGGAGCTGACGCGGCGAGGACGTAATGTAAGTGGAATGGGAAAACCGGAAACCGGCAGCGGTTTCATATCGCACCGCTTACGGTACAGTGGTGGTTTGCCGCAGTTGTACCTCCGATGCACTGTGGTGAGGGCGCGTGGCAGCGGAGTGACGTACCCAAAATACGGACGTCGGGAGATAACCTTCGGGCATCGGATGAGCTCCGACGCTATGGTGGCCGTCAGATCTGGAGGAGCCAAATCGGACGGTGATCGGATGATTGATGTGACAGGGAGATAGCACGCTTATTTCTCGGACGTCGGAAGGACTCCGACGCGATCAGGGCCGTTGGATGGGAGGTATTTGATCGGACGGTCGTCGGGACAACTGAGATGACAACCAAGTACGGGGAAAGGGGGGATTAAACTAATGTTTTTTCTGGGAATTTGCGCGCTGACGGAGACTATGTAAAAGTGGGTTTTCACGTCTTATTTGGAAATAGCTCCGCCCTTTTAGACTTATCATAAAGAGAAAATGTCGATTTTTTATGGTTTTTGGCCATTTGAGGCGGGTGAGGGTAGAGATTAGGCTTTTTTAGGGGTTTTTATGTGCAAAAGGGGTCAAAATGAAAGAATTAGCTCATGAAGGGGCAGAGGTACTTGGCTTAGGTTCATCAACATGACCAGGTGTCATTCGATCCCTGACTCAAGACTTATTGGCTAAAATACCAAGGGGTGGGTATTTACATAATGCTTGGGGTTTATACACCATGGTGTTAGTAATAATAGGGGAAAAGGTAATATAGGGGATTTACATAGTAGAATTAGAGTTAATATGGATAGAGGATGAGTGGAGGGGAAACCTTTTATGTTTATATGAAACAACTTGGTTTTGAGAGTAGATCAAAATGAAAAGATTTTTAGACAAGAAATGTGGCTTTTGAAGGTTATGAACCACCATGAAAGCTTAGTCTTTTTCCATGAATCTTAGCTGATGGGGAATGTTAGAAATGAAATTGGAGGGGAATGAGGGAAGTTAGTCATGCTTCCTGCTGCAATTTGATGAAGAAGAACACCTTAATCAATTAATTGACTTTGCTTTGATACCCACAGTTACCATCTCTGCAATGGTAGGGATAACCTTTCTGCAACCCCAACTACTTACCCAACTACCTGCCTAGCATTTTTTCTTCTTAGAGGGTGCATTTGGACTTGCAAACCCTTACTTGCCTTTTCTTTTCTTCGGCTTTTTCTTTTGCTTTTTCTATTGCCTTTTCTATCTACTTCTACCCTTATCTTTTCCAAGGTCCCAGATTAAGCTGTTGGGAGCCTTTTCTTCTCTACCTGAACTAGTTGTCTGCCAAGATTAAGCAGTTTGGACAGACTTCTTTCTCTAGTCTATAGCAGAAAATTGAAAACATGGCATGACCCAGATTAAACTGTTGGATCATCCATCAAAATTGAAATAAGGTCATCAACATTGAAACATTTTACACACCTCTTGTTCTCTAGGAAATATGGGATCTTTGTGATATCAAAGCAGAGCATATTTGGACTTTCTCTTGCCAATCATGAAATATGAATCCTATTGGTATAGGTATCCAACACTAAGGATTCATTTGTTCAGAATAACAAATCAACCAAAAACATCCAGATATGTTTTCTTTTTTAAAAATGAAATTCAAATCTTATAACAAAGCTTGTTCAAAGATTTGCAAGGAGAAAACCAAATCTATTTCTCATAAAGGACAGATTTCACAACCAAGTCAGAATCATCAAGAAGACAAAAAGACAAAAGGGTGATCTAAGGTTTCTCAAGCTTCTGATCTTTGAGTCACTACAGAGACCAAGTGAAAACCATTCCAGGCATGCAAAACTTCTAGAAAATCATCTAAAACAAAAATACCATTGGAACTCTCTCACAAGATATTTTTGATAGGAAAAATGTAGATCTAGGTAGACACTAAAAACCCTAAATGAAACCTAAACTTAACTGGAAGAAAATATTTTAGGTTTTTCAAAAAAAAAATTACAGGGTCCGTAGGCTTCCAAAAGAACCAGGTGTTGTCCTACTCTGTTCACTAAAGGAAAAGTGCGGATATGCCCGCACTGTCTGTAAAGAGAAAGTGTAGTCCCCTGAAAACTTTGAAAAAACAAAAAATAATCCAGATGCTAAAAACTACCCAAGCCAACATACATCAATAAAAAACCAGAAACGAAAACAAGTTTCTCAAATCAAAGACAAAGAAAAACCAAAAACCAAATTTAGCTCCCCAGCGGAGTCGCCAATTTGTTGGCCGGATAAATCGATCTTGCGGACAAGACCGATCTCCCTAGTATCAGAAGATAGTCTAGCAACAAACAGACAAACAAATCTATCTTTCTCTAGACATATGTGATTTATAAACAAATACTATAGAGGTGTTAAGACCCTCCCTTAGATCCAACGCTTGTTTGTAGTAGCCATCCTTCAATCATTCGAAAGAGTTACCCTTAAGAACCTATAATCACAAACAAGAAAACATCAAATAGCACCTGCATAACAAATATCATAAATCATGTCTATTATGGTGATCAAGGAATCCATAAAATAAACCACAAACCAACAACTTATTGAGAAAAACAAACTTATTTGTATTAACTTTGAAGTAGAAGAACGTTACAACCTTTTCAGCCTTGATGTTGAACAAGCTCTTCCTGGGGTCCGAAATAGGAATTTCCTTTACTTTGACAAGCCTTGCGCTCTTCCAAATGAGATCATAGAGGTATGTAATCTCTCCTCATAAAAACTCAACTAAGAAGACTAAGTTCCAACAGAATTTCACCTCAAAAATATTCAGCTTCTAACCTCTCAAGTAACCAGCCCAATGCTTCATTTTATAGTGCAGGGGAGAAAGTTACAGGTCCACCTATGAAGGGATAGAATCCTCCTTCAAAGGGATAAGCTCCTCACATCAAGGGGTTAGCTCCTTAAGGTATGGGATGCATGAACCTTAAGAGAGCGAACTTGCCACCTTAAGATTCCTTCCAAAAGCTTCTAGAAATGAATGAAAGTGAGTTTTTAGAATATACTCGCGGATTTTTAACTTTTACAAGGGTTTGCACCCATAACATAGAGACAGAGTGGTCAAGTGCGCAGGAGACATGACCATTAAGTGTGGGACCGCAGGTAATGCAAAGAGAAAGTGCGAAACCAGAGTTTTAGAGACTTTTGAGGGCTTTCTCTTATTTTCAAGGTTTGATATGAGGAACTGAGGCTCAAGACTTGAAAAGGAGGAAAGTATGAGTGGTAATGGACTCACACAGATTGCATAATGTCAAGGTGACAATTTTGAGCGCAACACTTCCATAAATAACATGAGCATCAATCAAAAAAAAAATTCAAGTAGAAAAACCCACAACAACATGGCTATCTAAGAAATGGAAAGGAAAGGCTATAACCACTATCACTCCAGGAAAGTATTTATGCCAATCATAGCACATAACTATAAAAAACACATGCATATACCATGTATTTAGAAATAGCCAAGGAAATCACACATCCAACATGTTACTTGCAAATCAATCCAGTTGTAGTTATTAATCCAATTGTTGTTGCCATTATGATACATATGTTGTACTTGATGGCAACCCATTCATCTCAGATAATAAATTATAATGTAGAGAAAAGTTCACGGAATTATATGCAGAGAAAAGTTTATTTCATGTAGAGAAAAGTTCACGCAATTTTATGCAGAGAAAAGTTTATTTCATGTAGAGAAAAGTTCACGCACTTTTATGCAGAGAAAAGTTTATTTCATGTAGAGAAAAGTTCACGCACTTTCATGCAAGGAAAAGTGCGTATCTGTTGGAGAACTTACCTTTGGTCCATGGTAGTTAGTTCTTGGTATTTGAACCTATGGTTTTGGACCGAGAAAAGTTCACGCACTTTCACGCAAGGAAAAGCGCGTATATGTTGGAGAACTTACCTTTGGTCCATGGTAATTAGTCCTTGGTATTTGAACCTATGGTTTTGGACCATGGTACCTCGTCAAAAGTGTTGATCCCAAGTATTGGGTTCGTGGTATTGGTTTATTATGGTTTTGGTCTGTGGTATTGCATCCAAAAGTGTTGATCTCACGCACTTTCATGGTTGGTTCATGGTATTAGTCCGATAGTTTTTGATCCTATAGTTTTGGTTCGTGGTATTGCATCCAAAAGTGTTGATCTCACGCACTTTCATGGTTGGTTCATGGTATTTTTCCAATAGTTTTTTGATCCTATGGTTTTGGACTGTGGTATTGTGGAAGGCCTAAGACTATATAAGAGGAAGAAGATCATTTGGCAAGGCATCATCGAATGAATTGAATATCTAATAAGTGCTAGATCTGAAATATTTGTGATTTGGTTATGGTGCAGATCTGGATCTGAATGAAGGAGGAACCTTAGCGCATAAAGGAGGATAAGTTCTATTGATGGGTCATAATCTTTATGCTTGAATAATAGTATCTTTGTATGATTTTGATCTGTTATATGAGGCGCATACTTGATCTATAAATCTGACAATCTGGGTAAATTAGTGTTTGAATATTTGAAAGAAGGAATTATCCTTTATAGATCTACATGCAGGTTTCAGGTTGTTGAAGTAGTGTATATCTTTAAATTATGATCTAGCTGCCTCTGTCTATTGCTGCAGTATTCTGGGTTCAGAATTTGGTGTGTGGTTACTGTTACTGTGTTCTGGGTACAACGGTCAGAGAAGTGTTTACTTGATCCAGTGCTAATTGGGAAAAGGAGATTGTTTGATGCAGATATACTTGATGATTGATTGATGTTCATGGATCCAGTTTGAAAATTTATGAAAATTGGTCCTTGAAAGAAAAGAAGTAGGGGGTTGTAACTCCCTTCCAGGAGAGAGAGTTGTAGCTCTCTGCAGGTTGCAGCCTGCGTACTGGTAAAGGACTGCACCAGTACAAAATCATTGTAAAAGGAATTTCTAATTGAAAAAAGATAGAGACATATTGCAGCAGGTGGTTTTCACCCACATTGGGTTTCCACCTTATATCTGGTGTTCTTTGGTGTGACTATCTGTTTTTCTTGTTCATGCTCATTATTTTATGGTACTGACATACAATAATTCAAAGTATAAATATATTGAAAAAGAATTAGATAATACTGATTCACCCCCCATCTTAGTATTATTTCCAACAATTGGTATCAGAGCAGGTCCTTCTGAAGAAGCTTGATCGCTTGAAGGAAGATCTAACATCATGAGCAACTACGAGAGGGAAGCATCAATCAGGCCACCGATTTTTGATGGAACAAACTTCGTATATTGGAAGGTAAGAGTTACTGCCTATCTTCAATCTTTGGGTACAGAAGTATGGGACATTATAGAAAAGGGTATACTTTTCCATCAACTACTCCTACAGATTTAGCTGAGAAGAAGAAATATGAAACAAATGCAAAGGCGGTTAATACTCTTCTAGGATGTCTATCTCAATCTGAATTCGTGAAGGTTATGTAATATAAATTCGCAAAAGAAATATGGGACAAGATTGTTTTGAGCTATGAAGGAGATGAATAGGTAAAACGTGCAAAACTTCAAATCCTCAGGATTCAGTATGAGAATCTCATAATGTATAATGATGAAAGTGTGGCTAACTATTTCCTTCAAGTAGATGAGATTGTTAATTGTATGAAAAACTTGGGTGAAGAAATAAAAGAGGTTGTTGTGGTTGAAAAAGTCCTAAGATCATTGTCCCCCAAGTTTGAATCTAAAGTGTCTGCAATAGAAGAAAAGGAAAATCTACGAACTCTTACTATGTCTTAGCTACACGGAATTCTAACTGCTTATGAAATGAGAAAAGGAGGTCCATCAGACAGGAGAGAAGCTGCTTTTAAGGCTTCAGGCAAAGGAGACTACTATGAATCAAGTCACGTGCCAGAAGAAGAAGAAGAATCAAATTTTGTCAGAAATCTTCAATGGGGTACTGGAAGGTTCAGAGGTAAGCTACCTTTTAAATGTTTTGCTTGTGGAAGAGTAGGTCATTATGCTGCCAAATGTCCTCATAAGGATAAGATTGACAAAGGAAAGGAACCTGCCAGATGAAACAAGAAACAAAATGCAAATAAGAAAAGCTACTACACTCATGAAGACAGTGATGGTTTATCAAATAGTGATGAAGATGAACGAGGTAATGACTATAAACTTTTAATGGCATTTGAAGATGATGATTACATGGATGCTATAGATGTGGATAGTTTTTATGAAGAGATTTCTAGACTTAAGACATGTTTAGAAGAAAAGAATATTATCATTGATACTCTACAATTTCAAATTGATGAAAAAGAAAAATATCTTGAAAAGTTAGAAGGTGAAATTTTTGGCCTTAGAAAAGAAATTGAGAAAACAAAGGCTATTAATCTTAAGTTTTTCAAAGGATCTGAAACTCTGGATGAGATCATCAATGTACAAAGTTCTTCGCTAAACAAGACAGGTCTGGGGTATAATGGAGAAACATCTCAAGCATCCGCCTCAAAGAGTTATCTTGATGCAGCAAGAAGGAATGAGCAAAAGCACAATGGAGATCACCAGGTAAAGCAGGGACGAATTACATCAAGAACTAACAAAGACTACCATGTAAACCAGGGGCAATCTGTCTTAAGGGTGAACAAAATCTACTACCAGCCACAGGTAAAATCTTCTCAATTTGCTTCAAGAATCGATGACAATAAGAATTACAATCATTTGGGTGGTAGATTTGATAACTGCAGAAGTTTCTTCAATGGCCAATGTTTCTCTTGCCATAACTTTGGTCACAAAGCAGTTCAATGTGTTGCATATAAAACAATCATGACTAGAGAAGCTCAAAAACAAAGAAGTATGACTGGGATTACAAAAAGGACCTATAACAACTTTTCGGCTCTTGAAAATGAAATTGAATGTTCTATTTGTAATAACTTCGGTCATGAAGATTCTGAATGCAGGAGCAGATTTCAGCAGACAAAGGAACAAGCCTCAAGCACCAGAACATGGAGAATAAAGGAACCAAAATCAGAAAGATGTGGGATAGCCTTTTATGCAGAGGGACAGGAAAATCTATGGTACATCGACAGTGGATGTTCGAAGCATATGACAGGTGATAAAGAAAAACTTGAATCATATTCTGCTTTAGAAAAGGGAAAGAAAGTTTCTTTTGGAAATGATACTCCAGCAGCTATAAAAGGAAAAGGCACAGCTCAGTTAAAAGAAAAGGTCAAAGCTGGAAATGTTTTGTATGTTGATGGCTTGAAGCATAACCTTCTGAGTGTCAGTCAGATGTGCGATCAAGGAACCAAGGTAATATTTCGATCAAATGGATGTAGCGTTCGTGATCTTGATACAGGGAAAACAGTGATCAAAGGTAGAAGAACTCCAAATAATCTATACATATTTGAAGAAGGACAACAACAATGTTATTTGGGCAAGGATGATGAACATTGGTTATGGCACCGGAGGTTGGGGCATCTAAGCTTTTCACAAATAAGGAAGGCATGCAAATATCAGGCAGTTTGTGATCTTCCAGATATCAAAATTTTAGACAACACTATATGCAAATCATGTCAGTTTGGTAAGCAAACCAGAACCAACTTCCCAGAGAAGGAAGGATCAGCCAGCAGGTCTCTTGAACTAGTCCATACAGATGTATGTGGTCCTTTCAGGACGAGGTCACCTCGAGGAGAAGAATACTTGATATTATTCATTAACGATTTCTCCAGGTTTGTTTGGTTAGGACTTTTGAAGCACAAAGACGAAGCATTCGAAAAATTCAAATCCTTCAAATCCTTGGTTGAAAATGAATCAGGTTACAAAATTAAGTGCCTTAGGTCCGACAGAGGTGGGGAGTTTACCTCAAATGAATTTTTCGATTTCTGTGAAGAACATGGGATAAGAAGGGAATTCTCTACAGCTAGAACTCCTCAGCAAAATGGAGTGGTGGAAAGGATGAACAGAACAGTCCAACAAATGGCCCGTGCTATGCTTGATGAGTCCGGAACTCCCGCAACTTTCTCGGGTGAAGCTGCATATGCTGCGGTTGTTATTCTCAATAAAAAAAATGTCCGAGTGAACAGCACTCAAACTCCTCATGAACTCTGGTATGGTGAGACTCCTTCGGTAAAACACTTCAAAATCTTTGGGAGCAAATGCTATATTAAGAATACTGATGAGCAACTTGGCAAACTTGAACCTAGAGTAGATGAAGGCATTCTTCTTGGTTATTCTCCACACAGCAAAGCATATAAGTGCCACAATAAAAGACTTGGAAGAATTTTTGACAGCATTGATGTAGTGGTTGATGAAAAAGGATACATTCTTAGGCAAGTAAATCATGAAAATATCGAAGAAGATGAAGACTACCCTCAAAGACAGAATGATGAAGAAGAAGAACCTCAAGAAGCACCAGAGGAACAGATAAGGGTAGAAGAGAAGACTCCATCCAGGTACGTTCAGAAGAATCATCCAGAATCTCAGATTTTGGGGCAAAAAGAAGCAGGTGTACAAACAAGAAGAACAATTGCAGAAGCTTCAAGCTATTTGGCATTACTCTCATCCACTGAACCAAAAAATGTAAAAGAGGCATGCAAAGATGAATGTTGGGTCAAAGCAATGGATGAAGAACTTGAGCAGATCGAAAAGAACAACACTTGGGAGTTGGTTCCTAGACCAAAGGATAAGAATGTTATAGGGACAAAATGGGTCTTCAAAAATAAGTTGAATGAAAATAGGGAAGTAATTAGAAACAAGGCCAGGCTTGTTTGTAAATGGTATGTGCACCAAGAAGGAATAGATTTTGAAGAAACTTTTGCTCCTGTTGCAAGACTTGAGGCCATCCGAATGTTCCTTGCTCTCTCAAGCTTTCAAAAGTTCAAAGTATTTCAAATGGACGTGAAATCAACCTTTTTGAATGGAGACTTAGAGGAAGAAGTATACATTGAGCAGCCAGATGGTTTCATTCTTGGAAATGATCCAAATCTTGTATGCAGATTGAAAAAGGCTCTCTATGGTCTTAAACAAGCTCCAAGGGCTTGGTACTATCGTTTGGACAAATATCTTCATCAACAAGGTTTTTCAAAAGGATCAGCAGATAACAATCTTTATATAAAAATTGAAAATGACAAATTGCTAATACTTGTTGTGTATGTAGATGACATTATCTTTGGCAGCAATGAAGAATCTATGAGTCAAAGCTTTGCCTTGGTGATGCAGAAAGAATTCGAAATGTCCTTGCTTGGAGAATTGACATATTTTCTTGGGTTGCAAATCCAACAAAATGAAGGAGGGATCTTCTTGTCTCAAACCAAGTATCTCAAGCAGATTTTGAAGAAATATGGTATGGAAGAAGCAAAACCAGTATGTACACCCATGGTCACAGGATGTAACCTTAGTGCAAATGATGAATCAACAACAGTGCATCAACCAACTTACAGATCTATGATTGGAAGTCTACTTTATTTGACAGGTACCCGACCAGACATCATGCATGCAGTGGGAATAGTTGGAAGATTTCTGGAAAATCCAAAGGAAACTCATCTTCAGGCAGTGAAGAGAATCTTCAAATATCTTCAAGGGACTCAAAACTATGGCTTATGGTATCCTAGAGATATAGATCTCACACTTCATGCTTATACAGATGCAGATTGGGCCGGAAGCGTGGATGACAGGAAGAGCACAAGTGGTGGTGCATTCTTTATGGGTTCCAGATTAGTATCTTGGTTCAACAAGAAACAGAGTTCGATTGCCTTGTCTACAGCTGAAGCAGAATATGTTGCTGCTGCATCTTGCTGCACTCAACTCCTTTGGATGATGCAGACCTTGCAGGATTTTCAAATCACTTGTACACCACCCATCTCCATCTTATGTGATAATACAAGTGCAATCAGCATTTCAAAGAACCCAGTCATGCATTCAAAAACCAAGCACATACCAATCAAGTATCACTTTCTCCGGGAACAAGTGCTTGAACAAAAGGTCAAGTTGGAGTATGTTCCTTCTAAGGAACAGGTTGCTGATATACTCACCAAACCATTGCCTAGGGAGACCTTTGAATACCTCAGGCAAAAGCTGGGGGTTGTTGATGCATCATCTTGTTGTTGAATCTCTTCTGATTGTTGGTTGTACGCAAGGTTCATCTGAAGTATATGCGTACATGTGCTGGGTTGCTGATTGGTCAAAGATCGAATGGCACAGGTTCAGGGGGAGCATATCATGCATTGTTGGCATTATGGAGGAAGTACAAAAGGAGATCATGGATGCTGGTCTGAATATTGCTGCAATACGTCTCTATCTCTTTCATGGTCATGGATTATGGTTCTTCTTTGCAGATCTGGTTTATAGTCAGGGGGAGCATGTTCTTAGGGGGAGCATAACCCTTTGCCCTTGATGTCAAAGGGGGAGAGTGATTGGTTGTTGTTGCCATCAAGTCCAAAGGGGGAGATTGTTGGCATTATGATACATATGTTGTACTTGATGGCAACCCACTCATCTCAGATAATAAATTATAATGTAGAGAAAAGTTCACGCACTTATATGCAGAGAAAAGTTTATTTCATGTAGAGAAAAGTTCACGCAATTTTATGCAGAGAAAAGTTTATTTCATGTAGAGAAAAGTTCACGCACTTTTATGCAGAGAAAAGTTTATTTCATGTAGAGAAAAGTTCACGCATCTTCATGCAAGGAAAAGCGCGTATATGTTGGAGAACTTACCTTTGGTCCATGGTAGTTAGTCCTTGGTATTTGAACCTATGGTTTTGGACCGAGAAAAGTTCACACACTTTCATGCAAGGAAAAGCGCGTATATGTTGGAGAACTTACCTTTGGTCCATGGTAGTTAGTCATTGGTATTTGAACCTATGGTGTTGGACCATGGTACCTCGTCAGAAGTGTTGATCCCAAGTATTGGGTTCATGGTATTGGTTTATTATGGTTTTGGTCCGTGGTATTGCATCCAAAAGTGTTGATCTCACGCACTTTCATGGTTGGTTCATGGTATTAGTCCGATAGTTTTTGATCCTATGGTTTTGGTTTGTGGTATTGCATCCAAAAGTGTTGATCTCACGCACTTTCATGGTTGGTTCATGGTATTAGTCCAACAGTATTTTGATCCTATGGTTTTGGACCGTGGTATTATGGAAGGCCTAAGACTATATAAGAGGAAGAAGATCATTTGGCAAGGCATCATCGAATGAATTGAATATCTAATAAGTGCTAGATTTGAAATATTTGTGATTGGGTTATGGTGCAGAGTTGGATCTGAATGAAGGAGGAACCTTAGCGCATAAAGAAGGATAAGTTCTATTGATGGGTCATAATCTTTATGCTTGAATAATAGTATCTTTGTATGATTTTGATCTGTTATATGAGGCGCATACTTGATCTATAAATCTGACAATCTGGGTAAATTAGTGTCTGAATATTTGAAAGAAGGAATTATCCTTTACAGATCTACGTGCAGGTTTCAGGTTGTTGAAGTAGCGTATATCTTTAAATTATGATCTAGCTGCCTCTGTTTATTGCTGCAGTATTCTGGGTTCAGAATTTGGTGTGTGGTTACTGTTACTGTGTTCTGGGTACAGCTGTCAGAGAAGTGTTTACTTGATTTAGTTCTAATTAGGAAAAGGATATTGTTTGATGCAGATATACTTGATGATTGATTGATGTTCATGGATCCAGTTTGAAAATTTATGAAAAATGGTCCTTGAAAGAAAAGAAGTAGGGGGTTGTAACTCCCTTCCAGGAGAGAGAGTTGTAGCTCTCTGCAGGTTGTAGCCTGCGTACTGGTAAAGGACTGCACCAGTACAAAATCATTGTAAAAGAAATTTCTAATTGAAAGAAGATAGAGACATATTGCAGCAGGTGGTTTTCACCCACATTGGGTTTCCACCTTATATCTGGTGTTCTTTGGTGTGACTATCTGTTTTTCTTGTTCATGCTCATTATTTTATGGTACTGACATACAATAATTCAAAGTATAAATATATTGAAAAAGAATTAGATAATACTGATTCACCCCCCCTCTCAGTATTATTTCCAACAATTGTTCCCTTGCGCTTTCCTACTTTCCTTTTCCTTCTTACTCCAAATTCAAGTGAATGATATAGTGCTCCAAGCATGAACCAAAATTTATCTAAGTGTGCAATAGTATGAGAGAATGAGAGTTCCAAAATCGAACTTGACAAAAGCTAAACAAAACAAAAAAAGATGCGAATTGATCCTTAGAAGCCTTTTTTATTATTGAGGCCTCTATTTTCTTCATTTTCCTTCACTTTTCTTTCAATTTCCCTCTCATGCAAATTTTTGTCTCTTCCCCTTCCTTTTCTCCTATTTTCCTTTATTTCATAAATAAAATGTCAATTATTGTCACTTTTCGTTTGTCAATGCCTTTTCCAATTTCCATATCCATAAATTAATCACAAGTGATACCCATCACTAAGTTTTTCCCAACATTCATCTTGGAATATGTGTCCCATGACCTTTGTCTTATTTTATTTACATGGAAAATCAACCAAGGGTTCTTACATTTATTTTGGTAGGATAAAATAATTACGTATTTACACTCATAATTTATTTTCATCCCAACTTGCTTACATGTATACTATTATTTTGATTTATTAACATTACTTATTGAATTGTAGGGCTTCAAACAAAGGGGATATTTGCTTGTCGAAGATGCGCAAAACAATTTCAGGGGCATTATTCTAAACATCTAGATAAAATTATTTATGAAAACAACAGGGTTTTTCTACCACCATATCATAAGTTTAGAAATCGCCAAAAGAATCAATTTCATGGAAAATATGAAAATAGGGGCCCTTCCTTGTTTATGGGTCAAGGTGATTGGCTTAAGATGTATGAATATGTTGAATCGAAAGCTTAAGAGGAATTTTTTTATTGGGGTGATTCAATTGAAGAACCGAAACAAGTTGTAGTTAATATGCCAAAAGGAATGAAAAGGAAATCTATTTCTTATGAGCTCCCTCATTGGAAGGATATATTAATAGATCACTAATTATATCCTATGCACATCTTAAAAAATGTCCTAGATTCTATATTTTGACATATATTAGGCAAAAAGAAGGACACATTTTCTTCAAGGAGAGATGTTTCTCTTTCTCGTACCAAATTTCGTAGAAGAAATTTGTGGCCAAACATGGAAAATTAGAAATACAAGCTCCATGGATTTTGAAAAATAAAAGAGCTAGACCAACTAAAAAAATCCATCTATTCAATGAGGACACCTATTGGCTACGAGTCATCATTGGAAAAATATTTTAAAGTTGATGGACATCTAACAGGATTTAAAACACATGATTTTCATAATTCGTGAAGGTATTATCATCATTTAATTTTTACTGGTAACATTCATTAAGTACAAAATATATTTTGATATTTTGTTCTATGAGAAAAATTACTAATGATTTTTGTGAAATTTGTTTCATAACATATCATGCCATTAGAAATTAGGGGTGGTTCATGTACTATCATTGACTTAAGGAATGCCATAATTAGTTGATTGTCAACATTTGCAAAGTATATGATATGAAATGTTCGTGTGTGAGAGACATAAATATATTATATTTCTTTTTAATTTTTTACTAATGGGTCATACTAATATTCTATTATTATATTAGGAGGGTTACTTCCAAAGAGATCCACTGATGTAAAGTGCCAAAATAGAAGAAGGAAATTGCATGAATTTTATGTGTATTTGAGAAGGAGTTCCCTACACGTTTCATGAACCTACAAGTCCATTTACTTATACGCCTAGTCAATGACATTGAACTTGTGGGTGTCGTATCAATGAGATGGATATTTTTCTTTGAGAGGTATATGAAAACTCTACAAAGATATGTCTGACAAAAGGCACATTCAAATGGTTGCATGGTTGAAGGGTATTTATTGAATGAAACATTTTTCTTCCCATGTGAATTCCTTGGTAAGGATTTTGAAGATAGGCCACGCTTCTGGGATGAATAACGAGCATCATATATTATTGATGTAGAAAAATTACAATATAATGGTGTTGAAGTAGAAAATAGTAAGTAAATTCATGATCATTGAGGTTTTATTCCTTGAAATCATTAATTTACTCTGTAATTTATTTTTTAAATATACAACATGACATTTTGAGTTTAAAATAAACATGTTGACATGTAACAGGTGCAGATGAAAGTTTTATATTCGAAAAGTTCACTCTGTACCACATGGAATTTATGAACAAATGGATTAATTTATATGATCAAAAGAGAGTAGAAGTGTCATAAACAAGGAGATAGTTTAAGAGATCAAACCCAAGGAATACTACATTTCCCATTGATCTGCTTGGGGAATGGGGCAAATATTACACACTACAATGGATTATTGAACAACTTCAAAATAACATAGAAGATGTAGTTATAGATTCAAACATAAAAGAATATTAAGCTAACATATTTACATGATGTGAAAGAAAGGTATAGTTGGAATTTGACAAAATGTTTTTTCTTTACAATTTTGACATTGTTAACTATTTTAATATTTTTCAGTATATTTGATTTCAATGAAATAAATGGTCTTTCACACGCGAGGAAATATCCTAAAATGTGCATATATGTTCGACATTATCGTGTAGATAGTGTATATGTAAAGAGGCGATCCTTTGATTGTGGCATCATGGTTGATTTCGAGCAAGATCAAAAGATAACAATATTATTGAAAGCAAGCTAAAATATGCTGGGAAAATCATGTTGACCCCTAATCATTGGGATTGGGTGAAAATTTGTAAATATTGTAAATAGTAAATAATGGAGAATAAGAAAATGAAGAGACACTGAGAGGTGAAGCCCAAGAGTCTCTCCCTTCTTGTATATAACCATGAGCAGCCTTAATGAAGAAACACAATTCAATTTGAGGAGTTACCTCCTAGCCTAAAATGGTATCAGAGGCAGCTCTATTTTTAGTTTTTTCCCTTTGTAACTCCCTCCTTCCTCTACTCTTTGTCAAATCTATTCATTTGGATAGACCACCCTCTACATTCAAATGTGTAATCAAATTATCTCTGTGATGATTGCAAGGATTTGAGAGTTAACTTCTAGTTGAATAACTCTCATAAAAGCTCTGCTCTTGTGTGGTGTGGAAGTTTTGGAGCACTGGTTAAAATATTTTGGAGCAGATCTGTAAACATTTAGTGAGACCATTGAAGACAATGAGACTACAATGTGCATTTTGATGGTGAGATTGCAGTGTTCATTATGCATTGGATGGTGATATTGTAGTGTTCATTCTACATTGAAAGTGTTTGGTAAGTCCTTCTTTACGAAATGAATCCATTAAAATTGAAGATTTTGTATAATCGATGGAATGGTGGAAGCATAACTGTCATAATATACAACACTACAAGCAACTAGACTGGTATCCAACCCATCGTGCTAGTGAATCCTCTATACCTGGTTACCAATCCATAATGTTAGCGAATCCGTTACACAACATACCATTTCCCATCCACCTTCTGGCCCACCCACCTTTCGGCTCTGTGACATTGACTACTCCGTCCAAACTCATGCACAGTCGCCACTCCCCATACTCCATACTCCATACTGCGTTTGCTGGAGATTACGTTGAATCTTGTCCCATACCACCATACCACTCCGCATTTTTAATATAATATTGTGTTTCATTTAATAGTCCCATTTCCACCCACCATGGACTGACATCAATGCTTTGCCTACATGCCCATATCGCCTACGCATCCTCGCCTACTATAAAGCCCCTCCCCTATATAACTCTCCTCTACATATACCCTTCCCTGTTAAACGCCTCCACTACATAATCCCTCCCCCCTTTAAAACTCCTCCACCATATAACCCCTTCCCCAAATATACCTCTGATATGTACATATCAAAATCATATTTTCACAGTAAGTGCAAATTTTTGCTAGCAGAGGAGCATTTTTTTTTACATAGTACACATTTAAATGCATTCATTGATTTCTATAGTTGGAGTATTTCTCTCTGGAAAGGAGAACTATCCTGAGTGATCTTGGAAGATCAAACACACTCTCATTTTCAATGAGTTGTGGAAAGGAGTTTGTGCAGGTGTAGGAGACAATACACCTAAAAAGCCCAGTTTAGATAAGGAGTTCACCATTTGGGAAAACAAGAACAGCAAGGCCTATGCCTTGATTGTGGAATCTGTAAATGAAGAGGTGAGTCGCCATATTTCACCATTTTCAAATGATTTTGAATCCTTATATAAGTTGAATTAACTCTATGAATCGCACTATGCGCTTGAAGTTGTCCAATTGATGATTAAAATTTTCAGTCTTGAATTACAAAATCATGATCCTCTTGCTCTAGCATCAGAATTAAAATATATTATGCATGATATGAAAGTCACTAATGTTGAACTATACATTCCTCTAATAGATTTTGTCAAGTTACTTTATCCCACTTATTCAAAATATCTTGAGTCATTGAAAGAAAATAGTAACCTCAAAGAGATTACCTTTGACTCCCTTGTGAATAAATTTGCTGAGAGAGAGAAACATTTTGGGAAGAAGATAGCTCCTCATTCTTTTAAAGAAGCTATGTGTCTTGCACATAGAGAGAAAAATCATGCTCAATATTCTTCCAGAGGAAGAGGTGGTCGTAGAGGAAGAGGAAGAAGAAATTTCAAAGAAAGTGGGGGCAGACACTCTCAAAGTGAAAAGTCTGATCTTCATTGCATACGTTGCAATAGAGATGGATCACATGATGCATCCACATGCAAGTTTCCTTGGTACAAAATTGAGTAGGAAATAAATCAAGCCAAAGGTAAAACCAATGACAAAGAGAAAGGTAAAGCACCTGAATCCGCTCACTATGTTGTGGCACATTGTAATATTGGTGTAAATAAAGACTTGTTTAATGCTTCGCTTACTTCTTGGAAAAATGATTGGTTTCTTGTTTCAGGAGCAACTTGCCACATGACTTTTAGAAGAAATTTTTTTAAAGAATTTACTAACAATGTTGATGGAGTAGTATACTTTGTAGACAAATCAATACTCAAGAAACTTGTTGTCCTTGGTCCACATCCACCACCAATGACACTCCATTAATATGTTTGATGGCAAGTTTGAGGTTAGAAAAGCATAATATCACTCACTTGTCATGACAGGGATAGAAGAAGAAAGACTTCTGAAGCTGCAAGGTACCTTTGCGCAAGCACAAAATTTCTCATATAGTTCTCATTATGATGAAGGTACATTTCCATCAAGTCTATTGTGCCATGCTATATTTGGACACATTAACTATGGCAACCTTCACTTGTTGAAGAAAAATGGTGTTACTGGTTTGCCTACAAATCCTAGGAAACTTAAGCAATGCGATGCTTGTATTCTAGGAAAGAATAACAAACAATGTTTTCATGATTCAGATTCCTAAGAACATAAAAAACTTGAACTCATTCATTCAAATTTATGTGGCCTGATGCCTATTCCTCCTGCAAATGGAAATAAATATATGATGACATTTATTGATGACTACACCAGAATGTGTTGGGTTTATTTATTGAATAACAAATCTAATGCTTTTCAAACATTTAAGAACTTTCATACATGGATTGAAAATGATGCACAATCTCATATTGGCTCTATTTGCACTGATAATGGAAAATAATACACTTCAAATGAATTTGAAAACTATCTTCAACAACATGGGATCAAACATCAAAAAACTGTGCTTTATAATCCCCATCAGAATGGAGTAGCTGAAAGAATGAATAGTACAATATTAAATATGGTACATTCCATGATGTTTTTCAAGAATGTAAAACTGATGTTTTGGGATGATGCAGTTCTATGTGTTGTATATGTAAAGAATAGATGTCCATATAATTTTATTAGAAACAAGACTACTTACGAAAAGTGATATGCCCACATTCCTTCGGTAAAGCATCTTAGGGTCTTTGGTTCCACTTGTTATGCCTTAATACCAAAGTTACAAAGAGACAAACTTGGTGCAAAGAGTCGTAAGTATATCTTCTTGGGGTATTCAAATACCTCCAAATAATATCATCTCTATGATGAAGTTAATAAAAAGTTTGTTGTATCTAGAGATGTAATCTTTCTTGAATCTTCCAAAGCTGACAATATTGTTGAGCGACAACTTTATCTCTTGGATAGATTCGGACATGAAAAATAATTTCAAGAATTCGATAATTAGATTCCACATATTGAAGGGGGGATTCCTATTCTGGATCAATCTATGGAATCTTCTTCTGAAGCACTCTCTCCCCCACATGAAACTCCAACCATTGATGATACTTTGAGTGATTGAAAAACTTGGGAGACTCAATCTTGATTCAGTCCTAACTCAACCAACTAAGCAGCCTGGGCCATCTTAGAAAGGTCCCCCAAAGTGGTTGACAAAGACACTTAAAAGTGTTCATCCTGATGAGGTTGGAAATACAGGAACAAGAAATTCAACCAAGCAAAATGGAGGTGAGGTAGATGATTCTAATTCATCTGTTGATATGGATGTTTCTTATTATTTTGAACTGTATTTGTCTACATATTTTGAACCAAATTCCTTCAAAAAATTCACTTCTCGTGATGAATGGAAAGAAGCGATGCAAAAGGAGTATGATGCCTTGATAAAGAATGGCACTCGGAAGTTGGTTGATCCTCCATTGGTAACAAAACAAATTGGATGCAAGGGGGTCTACAAGAATAGGTGTAAATTTAATGGCTCACTTGACAAGCACAAATCCAAGCTTGTGCTAAAAGGTTTTGCATAGAAGGAAGGGGTCGATTATGAGGAGACTTTTCCCCCACAACAAAATGGGCTACCATCCAGACACTCTTTGCCTTGGTAGCTCATAACGATTGGACAGTCCATCAAATGGATGTAAAAATTTCTTTCGTAAATGGAGATTTGAAAGAAAATGTTTTTATGTCCCATCCAAAAGGATTTGTTGTGAAGGGACATGAAAATAAAGTATGCAAACTTTTCAAATCCTTATATAGCCTCAAGCAAGCACCACGATCTTGGTATGAAAAGTTAACTAAGCATCTTCTGAAACTAAACTTCAAACATTATGATCTTGATGATGCAACTTTGTTTTTCAAGAAAGTTGGAAAAACATTTGTATACCTTGTGGTACATGTAGATGATCTTTTGATCATAGGAAACAATGAGAGCAACATTTCATCCATAAAGAAGGAATTAAGGAAAGGTTTTGAAATGACTAACTTGGGCTATGTTCACTACTATCTTGGCATTGAAGTAACTCAACATCCGAAGTATATATTCCTCTCTCAAAAGAAGTACATTGGATATCTGTTAAACAGGTTTTGCATCGCTGAGTGCAATCATTTGAATACTCAAATGGAAAGGAACTTAAAGCTCACATCCATTGAAGGAAACAAATTTGAGGATGCAACATGGTATAGAAATCTTGTAGGAAGTCTCAACTACTTAACTACTATGAGACCGAATATTTCATTTGTTATTGGAATCCTATGCAAAATCCTTCTGGGGGGCATTGGTCTACTGAAAAAAGAGTTCTAAAGTACTTGAAGGGAACCCAAGACTTTGGACTCAAGTATACACAGGTGGGCAACTCCAACTTGATTGGATACTCTAATTCAGACTTTGATGGAGACAAAGAAACTGGGGTATCTACTTCAGGTTATGTTATGAGTCTTGGATCAGGAGTTGTCTCCTAGAGATCACACAAATGATCAGTTCCAACATATTCCACAATAGAGGAAGAATATGTGGTAGCTACTGAGGAAACAAAAGAAATTGTGTGTCTCAAGAAAATTCTAGAATACTTATAGGTAAAATAAGTACATTCAACTCCACTCATGATTGAAAACACCTCTACAATAAAGTTGGCCAAGAACCCAAAGTTCCACGATCGAACGAAGCACATTAATACGAAATAACATCTAATTCGACATCATGTTGAGGCCAAGAAAATCCATCTATGCCATTTTTACACAAATGAGTAGATTGCAAACATCTTCACCAAAGCGCTTGGAAGAGAAAAGTTTGAAAGATTTAGAATGATGCTTGGAATCATCAACATCCCTTCATATTAAGGGGGGTAATGTTGACACCTAATCATTGGGATTGGGTGAACATTTGTAAATATTGTAAATAATAAATAATGAAGAATAAGAAAATGAAGAGACAGTGGGAGGTGAAGCCCAAGGGTCTCTCCATTCTTATATATAACCATGAGCAGCCTTAGTGAAGAAACACAATTCGATTTCAGGAGTTACCTCCTAGCTTGACAAATTCAACAAATTATTGAGTTGGATTTCTGTCCTTTTAAATGTTGTATTTTTAAGTGTAGATGGTGTGAATAATTTGAGAAGACACAAAGACATGATACCCATGGTGGATTGTTGTCTATAGATTCCTAAAGGTTCCCACTAGAGGATAAGGAGCCTTATTTTCTACCAATTCATTGTGAGTAGGTATTTCTTTAACTCAAATAAGAAGTGGTAGTGATAATTAATCTATTAATTCACAGTTTGTTACGAATTACACGTGCACACACACACATATGTGTGTGTGCATTTTTATTAAACAACAAAATTGTTATATCATATGTCATTCATGTGCAAGTACTTTTCTATGAAGATATTTTGGACCTGAAATGGATATTTGTCATACATTATGATCCAAGATTAATCCATGTATTTAATGATGCATTAGTGGATACTGAGAAGAACAATGATGGGAACCAAAATGAGAGAGAGGAATTAGAGAACATTGAAGAAATGGACATCCATGATGATGTTGAAGATGGTTATGTTCATACATAAGAAGACAACAATCCAGAGTTAGATGATGTTACAAAAGACAACAATATGGATGGTATAGAAAGTTATCTTCCCAATAGATATAGCAACCATATAGATGGTTTGCAGTCAAATTTCAATGATGATGAAGATGATGCAGGTCAAGATGAGGCTGATCATAATATTAAATACTTGAAAGAACATATGAACATTGACAATGATACAATGGATGACATTGTTGCAGACAATAATGTTAATGAGAAAGACTTCTAAATTTTCAGAATTATTTGTAATCCATGTTTGAAAAATGATGATTTTTGTGGCCCAAACTTTGAAATGCTTCAGTATTATGTGTTGATACAAATTACCTATTGCAATATCCTTAAAGTGTTCAATCTTTGGTATGAATTATTGGCAGAAAAAAATAGGATTACTTGGATAAGAGTTAGCATGGTTAGTGGTCATTTATTGGTTGATAATGGTTTAGAGGTGTTGTCAACTTATTGGTTAGACTTAGATTGAACTAGAATGAAGATCCCATTGAATAACAATACATTAAATATGCAATTGTTAAAAAATATAATTACATATATCGTATATGTAAAACAATGTAAATCCGAACCATTAGGCTACATGTATGCAAAGTTTGTTCATTAATTTATATTATAAAACAAATTGAAATATTGCACTAATTATAAGTAAAAATATTTTCTATGGGAAAAATTAGAAACATTAATTGCATTAATATTCTTTATGAGTAAAAAAATACTCTCCATGTCGAATCATTCAATTTGGCCTTGTAATGAAGGTTGGGTGTGAATTTCTATCAAGGAGGCTAAAAATGCCTTGCTTCACTAAAATAAACACCTAGGGTTGATTTCTTGGACAATATGATTGATTCAAATTGTACATTATTTATTTACTAAGTAAAGGCATTATGTCTTTTGCTTGATACTTCAGAATGTTGGAACTGGAGTTGAGAATTTGTTGAGACATTGAGCCCTTATTTTTGTACTATTTTGTTAGTCTTAGAAGGATATTTTGTTTGCTGAGATAAGGATATGTGGATTATATTCCTAGTAGGTTGATATATACAATCTTATTATGCAGTTATTTTGTTGATGCTGCTAAATTTGTATCTCATGTAAGCTTTATGCATTTTTTTATTAATAAAAAAACCCATGTTGGAGAATAACACAGATACTTTTCCAACCAACCCACATCTCTCCTTGATTATTTGAGGCAGTGCCAATCCCCTAGGCATAAGACAATAATTTTTTACCATTTTGGTTAAAATTTACAACCACAACTCCAGCAACCCCCAGATTTCCTTTTGAGCAACCCTATAGTAAATTTTCCCATATGATGCACTAATCATATTGTAAATTTGCTTTACTATGGAAAGAAGACATATTTTGTATTTCAAATAGAAATTTAGTACATTTCCTAACACTGATTTCTAGGTTCAGTAAGCTATCAACTTATAAAAGATCATCAAATTTTCCAAAAATAAAAGAGTAACTAGATCTCAATGAGACCAAAAATAGATAAAAACTCCATGAAGGAGACATTAAATAAAGTCCTCAAAAAATACAAGCAATTTATTGAAAAATGCACATTAACAGAAAATGTAATGATATATAATGAATGTTAACAAAAAATAATGATAAATATATTACATGTTGAAATGTGTCTACATAGATACAACACCTAAAAATTGTTATTTTGAAACTTGAGGATGCTTGGGAGGATTTTGCAAGCCCTCCTCTTCAAAAGAAGAGTGTCTCTTTCCTTCTATGGACAATTGTGATTGTTTGGGTGCTACAATAGACACATCCTTTGATCATTGCTAAAGTTATCGAATTTTCCTTTCATAATATTATCTCATATCGAATTTTTCTTGTCTTAGCTTGTTCAATAAATCCGTAGTCTTCTTATATTTATATTAGTTCTCAGTTACATTTCTTTCAAAATTTTCCTTTGTAGATTCTAGTTGATATCTACATTGGCCAATTTGTAGAAATTTTGAATAATATGACACTTATTCAACAGAGATTATCCCAATTATACACTATTGCGGAAAACATGCATAATACATAACCTCCTCTACGTTGATCATCAATTTAGCAGCATCAAAAATAATGAAACATCAATCGCATGCACACATTAACACATTATGTAACCCGGGGAAAGCTTACAGTTGAAACCCCACACTATCTGTATATAATGATTGAGAATATGTAATATTACATAGTACAATACTCCTCACAAGTATCCAGCACTATCTCCACTTGTTACACACAAAACTAGCTCAAATCTGATCTCCAAATCCCCCTCGCTGCTTTTCCTGCCTCCACTGCAAAACCTTGCAAGAGAATGAATGAGAATGGCTGATCCAAACTCCTATTTACCTTGTGAAAATCACCCGCACTGTAAATCACGTGAGCACAAGCTATATTTCACTTGGTATTGGTCCACACTACACAAAGATCATTGGCATAACTCAATCCCATGCATGTGCACAGTCTCATGCACAACTGATAGCAATCTCAACCTCTAACACCTGTCCCTGTTGAACTGTACATGCATTGATTTAACTGATGTATTATTCAGTTGCATTATGAGTTAATAATTAGTGAATTAATTAATAACTAATTCACACAACTCATCACTTAGTCTATTGATCAGTTAGACTAAATACAACTAGTTCAACTAAGTCAAACTGAACACAACTCCATTAACTGCTCATCCAACTCCACAGAACTCAACCACATGAGTTCTAACTGATGTCCTGCATGCAATAGCTCAACTGACCCACAAATAAAGTGTATTTCCTTCTGAAAGCTGCATGTGCCACATATGTAGCTCAAACTGAAGTTCTCCAAGAGGATAAGATAAAGTTTATAGTCTAAATATTATTATGAGACAATAATATTTGACTTTTCTATTTTTTGACTAGCAGTATAAAAATAGACTTTGATCACTCCTGCTGTGATCACTCCTGTTGTGGTCACTCCTGCTGTGGTCACTCCTACTGTGATCACTCCTGTTGTGTTGTGATCCAAAAATAGACTTTGCGCCATAATTTGCCTGTGGGACCACTTAGTGAAGGCGACTCCTTTCCACTAAGCTCCATCATCTTGTTGCATTCTCAACAAGCATTTCTTGTTGCACACTTTTCAACACTCCCTCTCAACAAGAAAGGCTTCCTCTCAAACCCAATCCTATAACTCTGGAATGTTCTACATGCAACACATCTCGTCGGTCCACTTGCTCTGTCATCAAAGTCTCTGACTGCTATTGCCTCTGTCGACTGAAAACTCTGCATCTCTGTGCTCTTTAGTATCTGACTGCTCTAGCCTCTGTCACTTTGATCTCTGACTGCATCTGTGCTGCTGCTGGTTCTATCTCCCAGCATTGCATCTGCACTGCACCTCCCAACTGACCTCCCTATTGGGCTAGAAACACCCTCTGATGTTGAAGCTATACCTACTGCTGACAAATGCTCCCTTTCTGACATCTGCGCTACTGCAACATCTACATGCATCTCGCACCATTGCACACCTCTTTGTGCCACCTAGCACGGTGCAAAATGTTAGATACCTATACCAATAGGTTTCATATTTCATGATTGGCTATGGAAGGTCCAAATTTGTTCTGCTTTGATGACTCAAAGATCACATATTTCCAAGAGAACTCAATCTATGCTTATAGCTTGGTATGAGCTTCAAATTTTGATGGATGATTCAACAGCTTAATCTGGATCATTCCATGGTTTAAATTTGCAGTTGTAGAATAGAGAAAGGAGTCTGTCCAAACTGTTTAATCTTGGCAGACAAGTAGTTCAGGTAGAGAAGAAAAGGCTCCCAACAGCTTAATCTGGGACCTTGGATGAGATAAGGGTAGAAGTAGATAGAAATAACAAAGAAAAAGCCAAAGAAAAGAAAAGGCAAGTAAGGGTCTGCAAGTCCAAGTGCACCCTCTAAGAAGAAATAAAAAATGCTAGGCAAGTAGTTGGGTAAATAGTTGGGGTTGCAAAAAGGTTATCTTTACCATTGCAGATGTGTTAACTGTGCTTACCAAGGCAAAGTCTATCAATTGACAAGGTGTTCATCTTCATCAAGTTACAGCAAGGAGCATGACTAACCTCCCTCCTCCCCCCTTTCTTTTCATTGCTAACATCCCCTTATGAGCTGAGATTCATGGAGGAAGATCATGGTTTCATGGTGGTTCTTGTTCATTCAAAAGCCACATTTCTTGTGTAAAAATCTTTTCATTTTGATCTACTCTTTAAACCAAGTGTTTTGCAAACAAATTCAATGCTTTTCCCCTTTGATCACCCCCCATCCATATTAACTCTAACTTTACTATGTAAATCCCTATATCACCTTTCCCCTACTAGTATTAAACACCATGGTGTATAAACCCCAAATTCTGTATAAATACCCCCCCCCCTTGGCATTATAGCCAATAAGTCCTATGTTAGGGATCAAATGACATCTGGTCATTTTGACAAGCCTAAGCCAAACCCTCTTTCCCCTTTTAAACCCATTTTCTCACTTTTGGCCCCCGTTTACACATAAAAACCTGTAAAACCTTGTTTCTACCTTTACCCGCTCAAAATTGCTAAAATACATCAAAGCCCACTTGTTCCCCCTTACCCAAAGTTCAAAGATCGGGCGCGTAGTCACAAAAATTTCACGAAAACCCATAAGTCCAATGTTCTCCGCTCATGCACATATGCCGAAAATAATCATTAAATAATCCCCGCCCTCCACCATATCCGTTGACTATTTCATCCTCCCGACAGCCGTCCGATGAAAAGATTGAAGATCCAACGGCTCTATTCGCAGCGGAGTTGTTCCGACGTCCGCTGTTTACCCGCCTTATTCCCCGGTCACATCAGTTCCCCGATAGCCGTCCGATCAGACCCCCCAGATCTGACGACCCCCGTTGCATCGGAGCGGATCTCCCATCCGAAAGTTATCGTCCGATGGCCGTATATTGGGTACGTCATTCGGTAGCCACGCGTCTCCACCACCATTCATCGGAGGTACGCCTGACACATACCTCCTCCGTACCGTAAGCGGTGTGATATGAAACCGCCGACGGTTTCCGGTTTCCCTCATCCCACCTATATTACGTCAGCTCCCCGTCACCTCACGTCACTGCCACCATGCCGACACGTCAACCCTTGCGCCCGACCATCCGCCAACGTGGCTGCCACAGCACCATCCCCCATGGACCAATAGCATCTCGTCACGTCACCCGATGACGTCGGCTCACGTCATCCGACCTTGACCCCACCAATAACGTCATGCTGACGTCATCACAAAAAGGCGCCAAATTGCCAAAAAGGTCCATATTTTGGCCAAAATATCGGTTTTTACGTTCTTTTCGTTTATTTGCTATTCTCTCTGCTGCATGATATTTACGTTCTGAACTCCGCCAACCTGCTAAAATCGACCAAGGAGACCTCCAGAGTACCAATCCTGCCCGCGTACGCGACCTCTGCTCGCTGTTTACCAGGTATTTTTCATCTTCTGTCCTCCGTACGCCTGCAGTTGTCTATAAAATTACTCAGAGAGCTTAAGGAACGAGGAAACTCACAATTTCACCGGCAATTTCCCCCTGCAAGCACCCCATTTACAATTGTGAATTCCAAAAACACTAGCCGAGCCTTGTTTTACCTGCATTTCATTAAAAAACTAAGTTCTGTCTGCGCAATCGCGGCAGACTCATTTAAACCAAATTCAACCACTGAGAGAGACAAGGAAAGGCCAAACATTGCTCCTAGTTGCACTATTAATAGTATTTCAACTGCTATTTCTTCGAACCACTCTCTGTTCCTGATAATCTCACCTCCCTGGTACAGAGGCAGTCCTCTGTACTGTCCTGCTCAATCAAAATCATTTTGCACTTAATTCAAAATCCTCCTGTGCAATGGAGACACCTGTAGTGCTAAATGTTCAACCTATGAATGCCCCTCAAAAGAACTTGAAATGGCAAACCTTGGCAGATATGGATTACCAAATTACAGAAGAGAAGCTTATGGGCAGCAAATTCCACCTTCATCTGTTAAATGAGTTGAAAACCAAGCATGAAAATGGGACAGATGTATTGGGCTTATGGGAGTCTTCCCTCCCTACTTTCAAACTCCCTCAGGTCAACCAGTTCCCTGAGCTAATCCACCTCTGTGCTGAACAATATGATGTCTCTCAGAGGGCTGTTGTTGACCCATCTGGTTCAATACTTTTTTATGTTACCCCTCAAGCTATCAGAGACATGCTTTGCTTCAACCCTCAAAAGAAGTTGGTTCCTCTGTCACTGGTAAACCTGATAAAACAAGGGGATAAACTTACAGATGCTCAAATTGTTAAATTTAATCAATTATACATCAAAACTAAGATTGTGATGGGCCCTCCAATTCTTCATGTATATCTCAATGAACTGGGCAGAGACCTTGCAGATATGATTTCTCCCATCTTGGGATATAGTTCAATTGAGCATATTGATGCAACTGTGCTGGTAATGATGCTTATGTTTGCTCCTGGCAAGTCACCAATCTGCTATGACTATGCCACCTACATATCAGACAAGATTCATGAGCAATTGATGAATTTAAGGAGGGATAGGATGTTCAGATACACCTCCTACATTTACCATTTGATCTTGTACCATCAACATGAGAGGTTTCACTTTTCAATCAAAAGAATGGATGCCCAAGGCAATCCTAGATCAGTGGTCTATTGGTCTTCTGTCTTCCACATCAGACCTGAGTCTCCATACACTTACTGTGAATTCATGGATCTGTTCATCCATCCAGCTATGGCAATGCTGATGAGCTCACCTCCTCCAAGACTCACTGATGATATGCAAAGGATTCTTCAGCTGTCAAAAGCTTATAGCATTGGGGATTGGTACTTCTACCAAAACCACACTGTCATCAGGATATATGGGTGTGATCTATCTCCTGTCAAACTACCCAAGTATGTGCCTATGAGGCTATTTGCCCTAGAGTACTTTAGGCAATTTGGCAGAGTTGATGTGCTTCACTTTTCAGGAAAAGGTAAAAAAGCACAGTTGAAGGTCAAAAGCCAACTTGGCCATTTTATCTATAATGAGAGGGAGCAAGGATGGAGGGAAGCAGAGAGAATGCTTGAGGCCCTTGGCCTGCAAACCAGTTTCCTATGGGTTCCCTATGACCCTAATCATTTCATAACTACGAGGAGGCTCAAATATAAGTTATCTGCCTATGATCACCATAATATCCCTCACATTGAAAATTATGAAAACCAAGACAAATGGAGGAGAGGGACCTTAGAAGAGCCCTTGTCACAAGAAGAGCTGAACAACAGGGCACTAAGGAATCTAAAGAAGATGGCTGACCTTGAGCTTTGTTCACAGGTATTCACACTTCCAAGCACACAAACGGGAGCAGCTGAATCCTCCACAACTGCCAAGCAGCAAACTACTAAGGCTACTGAGAATATATCCAGCAGAGGCAAAGAAAAGCAAATGGAAACAGAGCAGACACATCAGGAGAAGGAGCAGTCACCTCCAGTGACCCAAGAGCAAACAGATAAAGGAGGGCAGCAGCAGGCAGAGCAACATCAGCAACAAGATCTGCAGCAAGAAGAAGGGCAACATGACAGACAGCAGCCCTTACAGCAGGAGAGAGTAATTAATACTCCAACTTCCACTGAGCAACAGGCTCAGAACATAGTGCCTCCTAGGCCAGAAGTCACCACCGATGCCTCGGTCCTCCAAACTCCTCAAAAGGAGGACCTAAGCAGAAAAAGGGATAGAGACACTCCCCTCACTTCATCTATCAACCAGGGAGAAAAGAGACAAAGATTAAATGATTTTTCTGAGGAGGACATAGCAATAAGACAGGCATTGGGCATGGGCCCACCCAGCAGAGAAGCTTCAGCAAGTTCCTTCCAGTAGGAACAGGACAGGGCTATGGGAGGGGAGGTCACCTCCTCCAGCCAGCAAAAAGAAGGACAAGTGAGCATCAAACAACAATTTATAGACATCAAAAGGAGGAATGAGCCTATCAAAGTACAGATGTACAATCATCTGCTAAACATGGCTCCTACTAATCAGCAGAGACTTATGTCTGCCTTTGATGTAGGCGAAGGCAAGATGATCATGAGTCATTTTATGCCTACAGCACTACAGCCCCAATCTGCCTCAGATTACCTCAGGACCAACCTGGAGGTCATGGCCAAAGACATACACCCAATGGACAAAATTGAACTGCATAAACAGACTGGTGAAATGGTGTATGCCTCCTTAGCAGATGAAACATTGGAAAATTATAAGCTAAAGAGCAGCCTCAATGCCACAGCCTCTCAACTGGAATTGGAGAAGGCATCATCCCAGGCGAAGGACAACAGAATAAGGTCCCTTGAAGACATAATCATTGAAATTGGGCATGATCCCAAAGATATTTCAGGGATACAGGAAATCTTGAAGCTAAGGGATGCTCACATGGCTGCCATGAGGAAGAAAATCAAGATCCCAGCTACCATTCACCCTCAGACAGATGAGGTAGCCCAACAAAGACATGAGAAGGACACCACAGATTTGTTGATCTCCATTTATAAACAGCTAGTTCAAGCACAGGAGAAGTTGGGAGAATCAGAGGCTGCAAAGGCAGCATTACAGGCATCTCTGAAACAAAGAGAAGAAGGGCAGAGTTCTCAGCCTCCTCCACAGATCATCAATCTAGAGGAAACTGCCCCTATCATTACCCCTCCTCCTCAACAGACCGAGCAAACAGCAACATCTACTTCAGCAGCGCCAACAACTACAGAGCAGGCCCAAAGCCTAGATATGCAAAAGCTAAAGAACGAAATCCAAGTCCTGGAAGCTCAAATGTTGGAGCTCAATTCAGCCAAAGAATCTTTGGCTAAAATCAATGATAGATATGATAAATCCAAACAAACTGTGGCAGAGAAAGACAGGGAGGTGAAAACCCTCAGAAACAAAATAAAAGAGCTAGAGAATGATCTCAAATTAGATAAAGTGGTGGCTGAATTGAAAATAGTGCTATGGGCTAACATTGGTAAATCTATCAATGAGCAATGGCCATACATTGAAACTATGCATGAGCAACTAGAGCTCATTCCAAAGGCACAGAGGGAGATTCACAGATCAAGAGCTCAATTGGGCAGTATGCCTGAAGTGGCCACCAGAATGATCAATGTACTTAACCACAGAACAAGTTCCCAGTTAACTGCCATGGGAATTACAAACATAACTGACACTATCCAAATGGTTAAAGGGGTTCTCACACTGAGAAACTTTGTGCAGACATTGGAAAGAAGAACCCAGGATATGCAGACTGAGGTGAACAAGTTTCTGGAAAAATTTCAAGTGTTGGAAAGCAGAGGACTCCCTGGCTTACTGAACAGCGCAGGGAGATTATTCACACATGACCAATATGCTAAAAGGGTCAATACATTTGCCACCAGCCAGATCAATGATAAGCCCAGCACCTCAGAGGAAACAGGGCCAGCCACAGGACAATCTCTTTACAACAGAGTTGAGAATCTGTTTTTCCTAATGAATGAGATAAATCACCTGTTTGGGGTAGCTCCCAATTTCTTCAAATACACAGAGGCAGAGGAGACAATGGATGCTATTCTCAGGCATCAACTCCCTACGCAAGAATGGTGGACAAATGCAATACAGAAGATTTTGTAAACAGGGAGCCACTTAACAATTTTGTTTCTTAAAGAGTATCAGTTGTCATGCAGAACACAGTTCAACAAGATCAGCATGCATGATGGATTAAAGTTGAGCCAACTCAGCAGATGCATCGGCCAACAAAGCAGAAATAGAAGACTACAGGTGGCAGGGCCGAGAAAATACAGCGCAGCAAGAAATAAAGACGCATCATTCAGCGTTAAAGCAAAACGGCTCAACCGACTCAATGACCTCCAAAGGTCAAAATTACCCTCTGACAGACATAAAGAGCATTTATGCTGCATTCAAAGTGCAATAACTTCTTTTCCTACTTTCTGTACGCATTTATGAAGATATTTTCTCTCTCAGATGACTCAATACCTGAGATATTTTGTATAAGCATTGCTATAAAGTCCCCTTCGCATGAGCTTGCAAGGGTTGTTGTTGATTTCTCATAAAGAAATTCTTATGTTGTAATCCTTTCTGAAGTCTAATAATGAAAGTGATGGAATTTCTCGGATTTGTGAAGTGTTGAATGCGTTCTGGTGTCTGTTGATAACTGCTGGATTCCTGTGTATTTCACCATACAATAAGTCTCTGTAACTCTCTCTGTCATTTAGTTGTTTTGTTAAAATTCATATATGTCATCTGATTTTCAATACTAAGCAACAAAGAAAAAGAATAACTTTCAGGATTTATTCACTGAGTACCCTGAGTTCAATCTGTGTTGTTTATCAATGTTTTCTTCAGCTGTAATCTAGATAAGTGTAATTCTTAATTGTTGCACTTTCAGAATACACCTTTCACAGTGGCCTTTGTCATAGGAATTCAAGTTATGCTCCTGTGCAGTGTCCTCACCTTCACCCTACCAATTTAATAGAAAATTCTTAATTGCTTTCTATTGGTTGACATGCACCACCATTCAAGCTAATTTTGTTTGTCTAAAATACACAATAGGCCCTGCAGTTTGAACACCACCAATCCTGCATATCAAGTCATTTCACAACTCCAGACTCCATTGCCCAATGGTATTTCACTATCTAAACACTATATCATAAGACCTGAAAGAAATCCTTCAACCAAAACATAAACCAAAACCTGAGCATAATAGCTAGCCTAAAACTCCATCATAACAGAGACAAATCATAAAGAGAGAGCCCTCTCTGATTACAGTTTGGCTAGAAACTGTGATCCAAAGATTGGTTAGTGGTTACCCCGGCCGTATTCCCTTGGGAGTCATAGGGAACAACCTGGGTGTTAACACAAAACACTTGTGCCTCTCGCATTGCTGCAGCCTACATGCTATGCACTGTCCTGGGATTCCCTACATTGTCGCTCTCTCTGCCGCTCCATCCGAATCTATCTCTACCCAATCAGTCAGTTCCTGCTACTCCACATGGGGGCTCCCATAGCAAGGTCTCATCCAAGAGGTTGGGTACCTCAAGGATCCTGCCCCTCCTCCTTGGGACAATCAATCCACATCACCCCACCTCCTACCTGGAGGTATGGTTGCATGCGATCCCTCAGCCCACCTAGCTCGAAGTTTCCCCCTACTCGAGGTCTCTGCATGAGTAGATGTCTCTACTCGATCTCCTCTCAGCTTCCCTTGTTGTGGCTGCTCCACAACCTCCTGAAGCTGTTGCACCAATCGTGGCTCCTCCACAATCGTCTGAGACTTCTTTTGGCTCTGCATGTTGAGCGATAATATATGCTCCCTCTCACTCACCAAGTCTCCATCAGTTGCCTCACTGCTCAAGGCTTTGCATGCATCTTGAACCTCAAGAGCATACAGATTCTTGACCCGTGAACCAATCTGCTTCACCTATCTAGTGATGATGTGTCTAAGGAAAACCTTTCCCTTACTGAAGACAACATCATATCCTCTATCTTCTAGCATCACGATCGACACCAAGTTTCTCTTTAGTCCTGGTACATACTTGACATTGGTCAAGGTAAGGCGAGCTCCATGCTCCCTCTGAAAAATAACCGTGCCTACACTTGAGACACTATACTTCTCATCATTACCCATCCCTATGAGTATCTGGAGATCTTTCTCCTCAAAGTACTAAACAGACTTTTGTCACCGGTCATGTGGAAAGAAGCTCCACTGTCAAGAAACCAACCACTTCCCACCATGGATGAAACCATGCCTGCAAAGAGTGTGAAATCCAACTCAAACTGTGAAGCAAGTGCCTCACCTTCAGATCGTTCCCTAGATCCCTTCTTGGACTTATTATTTGGGCAATTAGTAGCATAATGGCCCAACTCATGGCAACGAAAGCATCTCACCTTCGACTTGTAAACCTTCTTCCCATCATTGGAAGAACTGGATTCGGAAAGAGAAACCTTCCCCTTTCCCTTCTTTGCCTTACTTGCTAAGGCACAGTTCTCCTCATCATGCATAGATGAAGAATTGTCTCTGGTGCGCCGTCTAATCTCCTCTTGCACAAGATCCGACCAAAGTCTCTCCCATCCTGACAATTTCTCCCTTCCATTCACCGAGTCCTGGTATCTATGCCAACTCTTAGGAAGGCCAAGGAGTGCTAGACTCACCATATCCTCATCCTCAACAGTTACCCCCACACTTCCCAGCTCATCCCGACATTGGGTGAACTTCGTGAGATACTGGGGCATACTGTCTCCATTCTCACACCTAATGTTTATGAGTTTATCCTTGAGCACCATTCCACCAGCTCAAAACTCAACCGCTTCTGATCTAAAATTCGTGAGAACAAAGTATTTCTCGTACATAGATCGACTGTATGGGAATTCACTGGATACCTCACCTTCCAAAAGAAGGATGAATCCATAGGCTACTTGGCCCGATCACAGACTCTGCCTGAAGAAATAAAATTTAAACACTTTCTGAATAATAGATCTGATGATCAATACATCACTGATATCATGTAGAACTTCTTCTACAAATCAGCTCGCTCCGACACCATGTAGAAATTTTGAATAATATGAAACTTATTCAACAAAGATTATCCCGATTATACACTATTGCAGAAAACATTCATAATACATAACCTCCTCTACGCTGATCATCAATTTATCAGCATCAAAAACAATGAAACATCAATCGCATGAACACATTAACACAATATGTAACCCAGGGAAAGCTTACAGCTGAAAACCCCACACTATCTGTATATTAATGATTGAGAACATGTAACATTACATAGTACAATACTCCTCACAAGTATCGAGCACTATCTCCACCTGTTACACACAAAACTAGCTCAGATCTGATCTCCAAATCCCCCTCGCTGCTTTTCCTGCCTCCACTGCACAATCCTGCAAGAGAATGAATGAGAATGGCTGATCCAAACTCCTATTTACCTTGTGAAAATCACCCACACTGTAAATCATGTGAGCAAAAGCTATATTTCACTTGGTATTGGCCCACACTACACAAAGATCATTGGCATAACTCAATCACATGCATGTGCACAGTCTCATGCACAACTGATAGCAATCTCAACCTCTAACACCTGTCCCTGTTGAACTGTACATGCACTGATTTAACTGATGTATTATTCAGTTTCATTATGAGTTAATAATTAGTGAATTAATTAGTAACTAATTCACACAACTCATCACTTAGTCTATTGATCAGTTAGACTAAATACATCTAGTTCAACTAAGTCAAACTGAACACAACTCCATTAACTGCTCATCCAACTCCACATAACTCAACCACATGAGTTCTAACCGATGTCCTGCATGCAATAGCTCAACTGACCCACAAAGAAAGTGTATTTCCTTCTAACAGTTTCATGTGCCACATCTGTAGCTCAAACTGAAGTTCTCCAAGAGGATAAGATAAAGTTTATAGTCTAAATATTATTATGAGACAATAATATTTGACTTTTCTATTTTTTGACTAGCAGTATAAAAATAGACTCTGATCACTCCTACTGTGATCACTCCTGTTGTGGTCACTCCTGCTGTGATCACTCCTGTTGTGATAACTCCTACTGTGATCACTCCTGCTGTGATCCAAAAATAGACTTTGCGCCATAATTTTCCTACTGGACCACTAAGTGAAGGCGACTCCTTTCCACTAAGCTCCATCATTTTGTTGCATTCTCAACAAGCATTTCTTGTTGCACACTTTTCAACACAATTCACTAGTGAGTTGTTTTAATTTATCCTTAAGCTCATTTTCCCTCTATTGTTGTTGATTGTGTTAGTGCCTAGATTTACCTCAGGCTGAAAAGGTAGGATCTAGGGCCAACATCAAACCACACTCAGCGTCGTAGCTAGCCCTATGAGGACAGGAAAGGGCTCTCTTTGGGTCAATCTCAACAAAAGATGATCTATGGGGATTGAGATGACTAAAATATAAACTAATTTTAGGCTAGGTATGAAGTACAAGGATTTGATGTGATATTTTGGGGGTTTTGTTGGAATAAAGGGAAAGGCAGATTTTGGGGTGCGGGGATTAAGGCTCAGTTTTGCAGAGATATCGATGGGGCAAGGTAGGCAACCGTTTTGGCACTTAAATTTAATGAGGTGGAGGGAAATGACAGTTGAGGTGTTGAAGAGGGCAAGGGAAATCATGAATCCTCCTCAAATAGCTGAAAACATCAAACAACTAAAGCAAACTTCAAGTAGAGCATTGCACTTTCAATGAATTCTACTTACACTCGTGTTTGTTTAGTTCAGAAGAAATAAGATAGATGATGGGATACATAAACAAATTTAACAATTAAAAAGAGAAGCATTGTACCAATAAAAATTGCCACATGAATCCCAAAGATTGCTGCAAATCCTGGTCTCAATTCCTTAGCCAAAATACTGAAAGTGAATGTACAATGAAGCTCAAAGATTTCTCAAGAGTCCAACCATGCTAATGACTGAAAAACAACATAATATAGACAAACATAGCTCATCCTTGCATCTAGGGGTCGAGCTCATGAGTTTATGAGCTGATCCAACTAATTCTAAACTGAGAACTAGAAACTAGGCAACATAACAGCATGCCTCTAAAAACAAGGAAACTGATCCATTCAGTTTGAAACAACCTCTAAACTGATGAATATACCTCTATAAGTGAAAATACAACATATTTACATCATAATCCATCGAATTTCATCAAATTACATCATAAATTTTCCATTAGGAAAGTGAAAAAGTCAAACTAGGCAAATCTGGGTGAAAAATAGAGCAAAACTTGGTCAAACTGGGAATTTTTCCTCTATGCGCCACGCCTAATTCTCTATGCGTAGTGCCTGTTTGGACCCACTTTTGGAGGCCTTCCCGATGTCCAAATGAGCTCCAGGTGTGCTTTCTGGAAAGTTCTACCTGTCTACTTTCCAACCCAAGTGGAATTTTTCAATTTGGCCTCCATTTTCCCCTCCAAAAGTCCATTCTCCCAACACTTCTTCCTGTGTGTCAAAATAGGGGCAGTGAGGTCATTTTTTGAGTGTTTTTTGACCTTTTGAGGGCTCAAAACCTGCCCAAATTTCTTGGCCATAGGTAGGCAAGCATAAATTTCCATGAAAAATCCAGAAATGTAAATTTTTTGTGATTTAGAGCCCTCTAGAAAAAGCGAGCGCCACGTGGCGCGGCGCATAGGGAGAAAAACTCTGTTTTTTGTGCCAAAAATTTACAAAAATGCAAAAATTGCTCCAAATTTCTTGAAATTTGGGCTGAGTCTTCTCTATTAAGTGCTTTGATGGGCCAAGGAAGCCTCAGCCAAGATTTGAAGTCCTTCATCCTCTTTTTTCCTTTTTGATGCTCTCTTTAGCTTTGCTTTCAAATTCCTGATTCTTGCTTTGCACACCAAGTTTCGGGACAAATAATGATATGACAAGTTTCTGAGCATATTCTTCTCATTGATGGCCTTCTCTAGTTTCCTCTCCAAGTGGATGTTGGCTCTTTCAAGCCATGACTCCCTATCTGCATTGATCTCTTGCTCCAATGAAGTGAACTCTATCCTCCTCCTTCGGGCACTTTGGCGGTTTTGCTGAATGTTTTGTAACTCCATCACCACCTGCTGATCCTCAAGCTGCTTGTTCCTCTACTCCAAATAATGTATAGTCCACTAGGCTCTATCCAAGTTGGTGGACAAGGCATCAATGTCCGCCTACTGCTCCTTGATGATCTGTCTAAGATTTGCACTTTGTGGGCCCATGTCAGTATCATCACCCTCAATGAGGATGAAATCAGTCTCTTGCTCACCTGATGGTCCTCCCTCCTGTAGAGGCCTCTTGCCTTGGTCCTAAAACTACTGTGCTAATGGAGGAAACGAGGCCCCTTCCACCCTAGGTGGAGATAACACTCGCTTCGCTACTGCAAACAACCGTCTAGTGTCTCTCTGATAAGAGATTAACACCGACACACTAGCGGTCTCATGGACCTGTTGATAAGAAGGTCCACTTGTCTCGTGCCCAACCTTTGAAGGTCCCTCTGAAGCTCTGAAAAAATCACGAGAGATGAAGTCATCCCATGTGATGCCCTGTAAACCAAGCTGATGAACGACCACAATTTTGATGAGAGAAAAAAACGATAAAGACTGTTAAACTGCTGCTGAGGGGTCTTGTGTTGCACAAGGGTGGTCATCCTTTCTATGTTTTGGCATATGAAATAAGGAATGTTCATCATCCGTACCCGAGTGAAATGCATGAGCAGCCTAATGTGATAAGCATACAAGTGGGAGAACTAACCCTCACAGGTGAAATACTTCATGATGAGTTTCATTAAAGGAGCATACTCATCCTTGAGAAACCGAAAAGGAAACACTCTCTTAAGATGCCTCAGAAAACCAGGTTTGATGTATGGTTCATAGTGTTTCCGGTCAATCTTCTGTATTTTATTCCATGTTTCTCCAATGTTTGGTATGTCGGTTGCCAATGAAATGGTTTCTGGTGTTAATGTGAAAGAAACACCAACAAGATTGGCTTGATCACCATGCAAATGCAACACAAATAAGTGGGCCAACTCACGATGAAACTGAATATGAGCAACCTTCTCGCAGAATTCATAGCATGACTGATGCTGGAAACGAAAGAGGGCAAGAGGGTAGGCCTGAAACTCGGTAAGAGTGGTAGGTTCTTCTTTGATATGTCTGCCACCTCTATGATGCCTCTTGGGTGCATGTCTCTCCGTGGGTGAATCACTTTCGGTCTCTTCTTCATAATCATATGAAGGATCAGATGCCATAACTGTTGATAGACAAATTGGCTTGGAGAAATAGGTGCTTAGTGTCAAACTATGTTGGACTGCCTTTGATGATTGTTTGACCTCTGCTACCAAGGGAAAACAGTGAAACAAGGGACTGTTAGGAGAGGGAAAAATAATGGTAATTTTGGGACTATTGGGATAGATTTAGTTAGGGAAAATATGGGATGTTTGGGAGATTTTGTACAAGGTTATGGTTTGGGATTTTATAATAGGAAATTTGGGAAAGGGAACTTGGGATAGGGGATTAGTGAATTTAGGGGGTAGGGGAACTTAGGGAACAATGAAAACAGGGAAAAATGGGGTAAGGGAATGATAGAGGGAAGATGAACTTGGTAGCAAAATAGTTGATCAAACCCTAGGCAGCAATTTTTGTTTGAGGAATTTGTAATGGTAGGGTTTGATTATTTTTAAAACATTCACCACATCAACCATCATAACATCAACACCAAACTTGGATAAACAATAGAGGTGGAGCTCAACCTACTTGGAATAAGCCAAATTCGTGCGATTTTTGGCAATTGGAGGTCGTCCTGGTGTTTTTCGGGCTTCCTGGCTGTATGCACCACGCAACACGCCCAATGCTTTGCACCTCACCAATGCGCTGTGTCCGTGTTCAAATGAACTACAGACTAAGGCCCAGTGCACCGTGCCTAATGGGTGCGCTGCGCCTCCTGCCCAGTGCGCCACGCCGGTCGATTTGGAGCGAATTTCACCCAAAACTCCCACAATCACTTTGCTTTGTTTTCTCTTGGCTCTTGGAGTGCAAATGAGTTTCAAACACTTGGAGGAATGACTTATACATGAGCTTTTAAAATTTAATTTTCCAAAACCCACTTTCATAATGTTTTTCCAATAACTTTATTTACAAACTCTGTTTTTTGGACTTTTCACTTCTTTTTAGCTTTGCAATGAACCATATGACCTGAGCTTTGCTTGCTTTGTAGGTGTTGGAGCTTTTTAGGCTAAGGAAAGAAACCAGGGTGCAGATGAAAGAATTTACAATGGGGTAAAAATAATTTCCATGATTTTGTACAATAAATACTACTCTGTTTTTTTTTTTTTTTTCTCAAAACAAAATTTTGAGGAAAAACACAATTTGGAACACTCAACGATGAAATTTATTGATGGTGAAACCTCCTCATGGCCTGCTGGCAATTATTGGACATTTTAACACATTTTTTTGATGAAACCCTAATGAAACCCTATACCTAATTGACCATGAAACCCTAAAGACAACTTTTGCAATTTTCAAGATAAAAATAAGATTGTGTGTGTTTCTAAATGAACAAACATGAGCCAACAGGTAGATAACATGAGGGAACTGGAGGAATGCCACTATCGTCAAATGATCTATGCACCTAATGGAATGCAAATGACTAGGCGAGACACCTAACATGAAATGCAACAAGAGGATTTGATCTCTGATGGAGGGATGACAATACTGACTCTAACAGATTGTTGTTGATTTTTTGATTTTTTTATTGTTGTTGTTTTTCCCTCTCTAATTGTTGCTACAAATAAAAAATTGAGCTCTCAAATTTTGTATCTCCATGTCACTACCCAAATTTTGTGATTTTCGTTCACTTATGAGATCATTGTGTAGCTTTGTAATTATTTTTTCTCTCTTAGCTACTGTCTTCTTCAATGATTGAACAACTGGTGGTGAGACATACAGATCATCCATAGATTTGATGGCTGAGATAGTCATCTCTAAAACCTTCACTCATGCTTTTAGCTTGGATTTATCCAAGTCCTTTGAAGGAATTTGTTTCAATCTTGTATCTCGACTTGTACATTTTCCCTTACCCTTACCTTTATCCCCACTCTTAGTACCACCTTCTAAAAATTGTCGATATTTTTCCTTTTCAAGTTCTTTAATCCCATATTCTTCTTGGGAAATTTCAAGGTATCTCTCTTTCAACTTATTAGCTTGCCAATGATACATTTTCTCGAACTTAGTCAGTCTTTTCTTGTATTCTTCAACATGTGATTCATGCTTCTATTGATCCTAATATTTATATTTATTTTCAATTTCAACTTTTAAATATTCAATAATGTTATCTTTTTTCATTCAATAACTTGACTAATTTAGCCTCAAAAGTATTTGAATTTTCCAATGGAGGTATATTAAGAACCTTTGGTCTTCTTCTCAACTCCTCTTTAGTTCACTAATTTTTTCATCATATGTAGCCTGCAATTTTTTGAACTTTGCATGTAGTTCATATATCCCCCTAATACCTTTGTCACTCGTACTAGATACCTGATTGCACAATTCATGAGTAATTTTATCCTTAGTGTTTATGGATTTTACTAATTCTTTTGTCTGTTCCACAATTGTTAATTCTAGCACTGCAATCTTCTTCATGCATTCAACAATATCCTTCTCCTTTAGTTCATACTTTTCCTTCCAACTGTATATAATGGAAGAATCCTCCATTCTCACTTGTTTGTAATGGATCATTCTATCATATACTGAGAAAACAAATATGTTATCAAAATTGTATGTTGGAGATGTAGGTGTTGAATCACCCATAAAAGGGAAATTATACAGAGGTGCCAAACATTTAGAAGGAATTTTGTATATTATAAAAAAAATAATCATTACATGTTTCCTTATAATGGTTCATACACTCCTGCTCCTCATCTTCATCCACACGAATATATAAGTCTGCTAGAACACTAGCATCTATATCTTCAACATGGAAAATTATATCAGTAAAATTTTCCACACCTTCAACAAGAGTTTGTTCATGTTCTTCCTCAAGGGTTCTCATTGGTTTTTATTTCCTAATGTAAGTTTTAAGAGGCCTTGTTTCAACATTGGGCGGATACAAGTCAATACTTTTCTGCAGTGTCCTTAGGAAATTGAATTTGACCTTGTTAATTTTACTTTCTTGCAAGGAATAATGCAATTTTTTAACCAACAGATGAGGGACATCTATGGCCATGCCTTTAACCTAATGAATAACTAGCCTCATGCAGTCACCAAAAATATCAAGCTTGTGATGAGTCATAATTTTCTTAAAGACAATGTGAATCAAGTATTTGTATATTCCTTGGGAACATCTTGCTTTTTTAATCCATTCCTCACAACAGATACTTTTTTGCCACATATTTTACTGGCCATTTCAATTTTTTCTACCTTCAGGGTTTTTGTGGAGTCAAATATTTCTCCCCCTTTCCATGGAATTTTTATTTCTATTGCAACTAGATCAGGGTCCAAGATAATCCTCTACCCAAATATTTTTAATTACATGGCTTTATCATCATAATTTAATATGGCCTCATCTATATCATCATTTTGGAAATCAAACTATCTAAATATAAATTTATAAATCTTTGCCCTTCTTAGGATATCTAGCACACCAGGTGGACAATTGTTTGTATTGCTCCATGTATCATTGCACTCTTTGAAATTTTTTACTATAAGCATCTCCTGGGAACCTCGTGTGTCAATTGTTTTAGGGAAGAGGACATCGTTGTTTCAGTTGAGGCCATCGTTGTGTGGGATCAAAGCACACTAGTTGAATGCACTTTAAATGTAATAATCCACACTACATAGACTGTGAGGAATGCACGTTGAATAAATTGTGGCGAATGCACGCTCAATGCAAAAATTTGTATTGAATAAATTGTGAGGAATGCACTGGTAAATGAGTTTTTTTTTTTAACTTATTGCTTTATTTTTCTATAAATCACTTTTTATAAAGAAAAAAAAAAGTGTATTAAGTGAATGAAATTGTTTATAAGGTGCTTTAACTTTGCTCCTTTACTCCTATATTTTCTCAGACACAAAATGAAAGATGAAAAATTAATATTTAGACATAAGATAGAATTTATTAAAAATAACACTCTTGAAAATAGGGTTGCAAGGTTTTGATGGCATGTAAGATGGTAATCACTTCTTTCTCATGGGTAGAATTGACCAAATTTCCATCATGCAACTAGTTATTCATAAATGATAGTAAATGTCATTTTTTCATTAAAATGGCACCCAAACCTTTTTATAGTAAAAGTCCTAACTAGGTCACTTGACCTAATCTTAAACTTAAAACCCTAAAAACTAGGTACAATATAGAAAAACCCTAAACTAGACCCTACAAACCCTAGGTGTTATCTCTTTATCTATCCCTTGGCAACATTTAAACCTAATTACTACTTAAATTATAAGGCCATCCAACCTTACTTATAGGGTTTTGACCAAGAGACTACAAGTTTCGACTATTAAATTCAAGTTTAATTTTTCTTAGTCCATCACCTTGTTCCCAAACATTCTTGTTGTCCTTTTATTTGAGGCACAAAATCCTTGCCTTTTACCATTTTAAATCCATGCAATTTAGTGTATTTTGAAACAACACGAACATATATGTGAAAAGTTACAAATATTTAACTGTATTAATGTCACCTATGAGTAAAAAAATACTTTCCAAGTTGAATCATTCAATTTGGCCTTGAAATGATGGTTGGGCATGAATTTTTGAGAACTAGGCCAAAATTTCGTTGCTTCACTAAAATGCATTCTTAGGCGTCATTTATTGGCCAGTCCAATTGATTCAGATTGTAGAATGTTTATTTGATGAATTTTACACATTTTTGCATTGTTATATCTTTACTTAGACTTCATTGTCAAACAAGAAATATGAACTACTCCTACTTCTCTTCATTCTCCTTACCCTTTTATCTTTGAACCCTAACTAGGCCACTTGACCTAATCTTAAACTTAAAACCCTCAAAAATATGTACAATATAGAAAACCCTAAAATAGACCTTGCAAACCCTGGGTGTTATCTCCTTTATCTATCCCCTGACAACATTTAAACCTAATTTCTACTAAAATAAACTCATTTAGCCTTATAGTGTTTTAACCAAGAAATTACAAGTTTCAACTATTACAATTCAAGTTTTATTTTTCTTAGTCGATCGCCTTGTTCCCAAACATTCCTAGTGTGCATTTATTTGAGGCATAAACAAACTGCCTTTTACCCTTTGAAATCCAATCAATTTGGTGTATTTTTTAAAAACACAAAAATATATGTCAAAATATAAAAATATTTAATTGTATTAATGTTACCTACAAGTAAAAAAATACTTTCCAAGTTGAATCATTCAATTTGGCCTTGAAATGAAGATTAGGAGTACATTTTTGTTAACTAGACCAAAATTGCCTTGCTTCACTAAAATGCACACCTAGGCTTCATTTATCGACGAATATGATTGATTCAAATTCTAGATTATTTATTTAATGTTTTTACACACTTTTTCATTGTCACATCTTTACTTAGCCTTCATTGTCAAACAAGAAATAAGAACTAGTCCCATTTGTCTCCACTCTCCTTAAAACCCTAAAAAATATGTACAATATAGATAAACCCTAAAATAGACCCTGCAAACCCTAGGTGTTATCTCTTTATCTATCAATTGGAAACATTTGAACCTAGATACTCCTAAATAAGGTCATCCAACCTTACTTATAGTGTTTCAACCAAGAAAATACAAGTTTCAACTATTAAAATACAAGCTTGATTTTTATTCGCCCATCACCTTGTTCCAAAACATTCTTGGTGTGCATTTATTTGAGGCATAGAAGCCCTTCCTTTTACCCTTTGAAATACATGTCATTTTGACTACTCTTGAACAATAGAAATATATATGTGAAAAAATAAAAATATTTAATTGGATTCATTTTACTTATGAGTAAATGAATACTCTCCAAGTTTAATCATGCAATTTGACCTTCAAATGAAGGTTGGGCATGCACTTTTGTGAAGTAGGCCAAAATTGCCTTGCTTTACTAAAATGCATGCCCAAGCTTTATTTATTGGCCAATCTGATTTATTCAAATTGCAGATTGTTTATTTTATTATTTTACACACTTTTTCATTGTTATATATTTACTTTGAGATTAAATATTAATAGTTTATATTTCATACAACATTTTAAGTTTTTCTTCAACTTGCCCTATGTGAAATTTGTATAAGTGGGAAACATAGTTATGTAGGATATTTGTCAAACATGATGCAAGGTTATATCCTAAGGTTAGGAATTGTCCAATTATGCCCCATTTCAATTTTAATTACCAAGAGTGATATAGGATTGACCAGGGAGTGCATATTTGTTTCGACTGTGATAATTGGAAAATATGATCAATTGTTATTATGGCGGACTTAGATTTCAATGTTTAACATTTCCTTTATGAAAATGACTATGCTATGTTGCATAAAATGGTTTTATATTTAGGTTGGAATGATCATTATCTTACAACCAATAAAGTATAGGTCTCGGGGTGCATCTATTTGAGGCACACAAACCTTGAATTTAATCCTACAAAATCGATCCAATTTGGCATATTCTTACACGACATAAATTTCTGTGTGAGAAAATAATGTTGATTATGAGTAAAGAAGTACTCTCAAAGTTGAATCATTCAATTTGGACTTGAAATGAAGGTTGCGAGTCAATTTTTGTGAAACAGGCCAGAATTGTCTTGCTTCATTAAAATGCACACCCAGAATTCATTTATTGACCAATTTGATTGATTCAAATTGTAGAGTTTTTATTTAATTATTTTACACACTTTTGAATTATTATATGTTTATTTTGACCCTTAAATAATTATTCTTCAAATTTCATACAACATTCCAAGTTTTGTTTCAACTTGCATTATTTGAAACTTGCGTATAGGTTTCTCTTCATCTTTCTCTTGGGTAGAACACGTGTCCTTTTAATTCAAAGCCATAGTTCCAACTCTTCACATTAATTGTCAATTCGGGTAGGCTTTTTTATTGCAAGAATATTGTGCAAAATATATGCAAGGGCAAATGATGACTACTGATAATGAATATTTTGTAGTAGCTACAACCACCCTCCAAAAGTTTGCCTTAGCTTCGTTTTGGAGCCTCCCTACCAACCATCCTCAGCAGCATGTCTTGCAGTGTCAAGTACATGAGCTTCAGTGGTTTTCTAGAAGATTTCTAGTCTGTGCGTGATATCTTGTTGCATCCCCCTCACAGGTTGTTTCTCTGGACTTGGTTCATATGCAGGCTGAGCATATCCCTCAAGAAATTGCACAATTCTATAGGGGAACCATCCTTCCCTCCAGAAATTGCGCTATCATAACTGGAAGCCTGTTGGGCTCCAGAATTACGTAATTTTGCATGTCAAGCTTCACTGGAAAAACTAAGCAATATGTCCCTGCAAGACTACTCAACCCAGAAATTGTGCAATTCTGGGTAGTAGTCAACTGCTCAACCCAAAAATTGCACAATCCCTCTCGGCAACCAGCCTAGCTCTGTCCCAGAAATGCACAAATTTTCCCATCAGGCAAGGATGCTATTGCATGTGCCATTGTGTTGACAATTCCACCCAGGACCGAGCAAAACTTATTTGCATGCATGGACTAATTATCCCAAGGCAGCATGCAAATGCATCCCTTGATTCAGGGATATGTTTTTAGCAGCTGGAGGTTACATGAAAGGATCATTTCAGAAACCTCCCGCCAAGTGTCGCTTTTCCTAGATTTGTAGCATGCGTGTCACAACCTCCATTTTATCAAAACTCATTAATAAGATCCCGCAGAGCTCATTCCTCACATCGAACTTGCATCTCTGACATCCCACGCTACATCTAGGGGTCGTCGACACATTTAGTTAAGTTGTTTTGGGGTAAGCCCACTTTTCATGTCTCACGCTTCATTTCTGTCACTTTTTTTGTTTCGCCTTATGTGAGTGTTTTCTGCTTGATTTAAGTGAGCGCTTGTTGTCATTTTAATGTATGTTAGCTTGTAGAAGCATCATTCCAGTTTTCGTTTGCATCTCACTATTGTCGCATGCATGATATTGTTTTTGCATGAACAGTTGTCGTTGCAGCGAATCGCTTCCCACACATGCATGCTTTCCCATTTCTTGATCCTACACTTTCTATTTGCATGGATGATCACTTACTCTTGTTTGCACTCATCTCATCATGCATTCAGACTTCTCATGTTTTCAGTCTCCCGTCGGTCGATTTGGGTTGCCTTGGCTTGGACTATGTCTTGCCTGGCTGACACTACGCATTTTCGAAAGCAAACGCTTTGCCTTCACTCCAGAAATTGCACAAGTTTGGCCTAGCATTGACCTCCAGGATTTCATTACGCAATTCTTGGAGGCAGTGTCCTGCTGGCCTCAGAAACTATGCAATGAAGTTTGCTGGTTGCATGTCACTGTTGACTAAAATTGGCATTGCACAATTTCAGTCCTCAGCAGGCCAGGCTAGACTGTGCATTATGAAATTCTAGCAGTTAGTTAGCCTCCTGATAGCCTCATGACATCTTGGACTGTGCCTTGTGTAGTTTTGGCTGTCAGTCTCCCGACCTCCCGGCGGAAATTAAGCAACCTTCACGATCAATCACACAAGTATGTTGCAAGTCAATCCTCAAGTTTGTTTTGGTTTTTGACTTAAATGAATGTTTCTATGTCTCTAGGCATCGTAGGCGTTCATCCACCTCGCAGTAGCACAAGTATAATGGCTTCTAGGAGATTAGAGTCAAAGACACCATTAACAGTGCAATTGGGGATGCAGTCGATCAAGTGTCTATGAACTTGCCTATCTATGAAGTCATCAAGTTGTTCATGTACAAGGATATAAGGATTAAATGTTAACAGTGTCACAGTGAGAAGCACCATTAGCAGCAGCAGAAGGCAGTACACCTGAACGCGACGAATGAAAGAGGAAGGTTGTTGACAACATAGAGGTAGAGCAAAGCTGCAAGTTTAAAGCATATCCACTCATGACGAAAGCATCTTTGGAGATTGAGGCTATGAGGTGACGGTGTGACACGAAGATCATGCGAAGGGAAAGAATGAAATAGAGAAGTAGTTGCATGTGTTGAAGCAGAAAATCAACGAAGAAGAGGAGGTGCATACGAGAGAATGAGTTGCAGTAGGAATAGGTACAGAAGGGGGTGCAACATGCATAGATGGATGAAACTGTGGTTGTACAAGTTGCAGATGCATACCAGCAGTTGGCACGAAGCAACCAAGGTGAGAATTGATGTTGATTGCATGCAAGGGAATTCAGCAGCATGCATGTCATTGTGCGCACGCATGTGATCTTACCCTTTTGGCGCACTCACCAAGGCGAAGACAAGAAGCAAGTCCAACTGGAGCTGGACATGTACTTTGACAATTTGTTGCGCACGGCCACTGGCACATGCTTGGAGAGCAGCGTAGACACTATGCATCAACATGTTTCCGGTCCAGTCGCACCCAGGATGACCATGCACATGTTATTAGATGAGTTGGATAGAGGAGCCATATCAATGCACCCGGATGCAACAAAGGCAAGAGTTTGCTTCAGCAATATGTCACCATTGAGCACATAGACACCATCACAGATGACTAAGATTGGCATCATCTCACCAACTTTGACCATCACAAGGATGTCAAAGAGTTGGTCTCACCACAATGGTCCAAGTGTAAGTGATATCTTGCATGGCTTGCACAAGCCATTTTTTCTCACCTGGGCACATGTGCATTGTAATGTAACGTTTTGTCAAGTGGAAGTTCAAGTGTCAATAGTTGAACATAACAGTCATAGAGTAGTTGAAGAGTCATGAGGATAGATGAACGGTCTCAAAGGGGAATGTCAAGGGTCACCCCACCCTTTGCTATAAATGGTCCCTCATAACTCATTTTATGGGCTTTTGGTGAGCCAAGATTCTGATAGGACTATCTTAGAGAGAACTTGGACACTATCGTAACAAGCCTTAGCTTCTCCATTGTGCAAAGCTAGTATATCTCTTTGGAATAGTGGTTGGTCATGGATGTATTGTATGACTAGAACTTACACTTTGTAATATAACAGAGTCAACGCATTTAATGAATATGTCGTATTGTATTTCAGCTAACTATTTACTCTAAATGATATATGTATATGTTTTCTTACGCATGGATGTGTAGCTATTTTTTGTATATGTATGTATGAATCTTACTGAAATGTGTTTTTGGTTTAACCATCACTTTGGATTGCTAGCTAACTTGCCTTCCATGTTGTGGTGCGTCTTTGCATGTTTGTTCCCTTCTTAACTCTATGCTATCACAGGTTTCCGAGGGGCGCACTCACCTCACCCTCTGTGTGTTGGAACCGCTCATGCTCCTTCCTTGAATTGTTGCATCTGTCACACCCTTGCTACCAACAGGGACATCTTACTTGCCTCTGTGCAAAACCATGATCAAGGCATTACCGTATGACCCACTGTTGGGACTCCTACACCAAACAGTCTGAGGTCTAATTTGGAATTCTTACCGGGGAGATTTCCTAACATGTTGGTGGGTCTAGCACCGTCAACATTTTTGCGCTAGAAGGAAGGCCAGATGAAAAGTTGATTCCTCACATCTATTTTGAATCTTTGCATATCTATAAGGACTAACTACATGGTTTCTCTTCCGGAGTGTATGTCTTATGGAAACGACTTCATTATCTCAGAAAAGCTCTTGGATAAATTGTCACATAAAACATATTAGGGACGCGGCTAGCATTATAGGCTCATGCGAAAGACGTGGAATATTTGAATAATACATTACCTGAACGTTGTTTGTCTGCTTGCTTCGAGGGCACCCAATGCACTTATGTGCCATGATGCCCAAAAAATATATTCATTCTCTTGTTCATTTGGTCGTAGAGATATACCATGCTTTCAATCACTTTAACTGTAAAGCACTTGATAAAGAAATTTTGAAATTATGAAAAGAACCCGTTGAATCTATTGAACCATTTTACACACGCTTTTATAATCTTGCATATTGATTTCCCGAAGATGAAATTGATTAGGAATTTCTCAATGGAAGATTCAAGTATCTTCTTTACATATCTAAAAATATGAAATTCTTGAAATCATTCGGATCCCGCTCAACGCACTTCGGTGATGGAGTTGTGGAATCACAAGGAGGCACAGTTGCTATCACAAGTGACTGTCCACCTTCACCTCATCAAACAGCTCAACCATCGCAGAGTGATGTGGGAGATTATGCACACACACTGTTGAACTGTCATATCCTCCCACCCCACCTGCTCTTAATATCTGCGCAGATTTGGCTTGCAAGCCCATTGGTTGTCATGTGGATTCATTCCCTCAACCTCCATTCCCACATTCTATTGATCCTCTAGATTGTACTGCCTTGTTCTCTTCCGTTCTGGACTCCTCACCTGTTGTGAATGAGGATCAAGCTATTGACAGAGTTGGTGTTATGCTGAAAACCTGTGCCCACATTCATGATGAGTGTGTGTGGTAATCTAAAGAAGAACCTGCGGTTAAGGATGACACCCTTCCAACTGTGCCTCATCCGCTTTATCTTGACATCCATTGTGATTATGCCACTGCTGGTTTCCATTGTGAAAACTCATTTCCAGATGTTTCTACTTCCGATCATTCATAGGACACGTTGGATGTCAGTCTATCATTACATTGCGGAGAGGACACATCTTCTTCCGAAAATTGTCCAATCTGTCATCTGTCATTTCCAAAAATGCAAAGGGTGAACATCCTTGCTTCTCATCTACCCCTCTGCACGATTCATCAATTCATGAGGATGTCAAAAAACATCCTGAATTTTGTGATCTTAGTTGTCGTGATCTCTCCACTTCTTCATCTAATCACGATGTTGATTCAATCATTGTTAATTTGTCTAAGACACTGGTCTACGATGATCTATTTGTCGACGAAATCGAAGCCCCTGAGACTGTCAAGGCACTTTAGCCCAAGCTGATGGTTATGTTAGGTCCTTGTTGTCCTAAGGTTGTTTTCACTTTCGATCCTGAAATTGTTGAAACATGTAAGGCTCCTCATCACTCTCTAATTTTCATTGAAGATCAACCAAACACCTAGATTTTGCTTCCTCCACTCGAAATACACGATCCCATCAATCATACACTGGAGGAATTTTACACAGCAAGAACACTTACACAATGTAAGTGGTCTACCTTTCTCATGTTTTCTTTCATTTTATAGTCAAGAGAATGCATACACTCGACATCTGCACGCAATGTAGCACAACGCCATGGCAAGTCCATAGAGTGCATGTCATGCACTTTCACTCATTTTTGTTTTGTGGATGCTTGTAAAATCGGAGTTTGTTTGTCTTCCCTGTTATATCTTTCTTGTTTTCTGGTTCGCATAGCTGTATTTTTCGTGAACCATGCCTTCACTAACATGGGTCGACCAATGAGCCGGTGGCTGCATTGGAAATATCACTTCACATGATCAGGCCCATGCACTGTTAGCTTAGGAGTAGGAGTAGTGTTTTCTTTTGAGTTGTTTGCTTGCATGCGTGTTTGATTCTTTCATTGTGTGTTTGTTTTCTTGCTTGTTTTTTTGCTTACTTGCTTTTCTTTTGCATTTATTTTTGCTTCTTGCTTTTCTTTTTGGTTTGTTTGTTTGTTATTGTTTGTAGTTTAGTTTCACATGGACTGCCTGCGACTCTTGAAACAAGATGGGTAAAGTACAAGAGGACTTGTACAACTATCAACATTTTGGTATCTGTTGTCTACTCTCTTATATAAGAACTTGTTGTCTTCATTCCATGATACATCAATGGAAAATATGTATTGTTCGAAGTGAACCTTGGTGAAAACACAACACTTGGATGCTAACTAGTATCACATACTCTAGTCAATTGTTTTTGGGTCAATCCTTGTCAGCTCAGTCAAGTACAGTAAGGTTAGGGGGAAAACCTTAACAAGAACATCAGAGGTATACATAAACTACTTCTCTGAAGGAACAAACTCTTCTGCTCGTAATAAGTTGAGATCCCTCTTCCACCTATGAAATGAATAAGTTCTATGCACATTTATGAAAACAAAAATTGAAAAAATGAAAAAGTGAAAAAATTCCAAAAAAATGAAAAATGAATAAGGCGAAAGAAGAGAAAGGCTTCCTGTGTAAAGAGGTGATGAAAGTAACTCCGTCATGGGTACTAACCAGGCTTGCTAGCAGCGGAGCGATGCTTGTGTTCCTGCGTGACTCCGTCTGGGTACTGTCCAGGCCTGTTGGCAGCGGAGCAACACCATAGATGAAACTAAAATTTAGACGACTGTACTTCTTGTGCACCAATATACCCCTCATCTTCAATCAAAACAACTGTGTTGGCTTGGCTTGGAATTTGTGTCAATCGACCAAGGGCTTGGTAGATGCTACATCTTACAATCAAGCAAGCGTGGAAACCAAGACAAATAGAGATCTGAACAATACTTCTCGAGGTGTTATACTTTCTTTTCACGAACAAGGTCGATTCAGAGAGCTGGAGTTCTACTAGTGTGTCAGCAAGTGTTGTAGGGGCTACAATCACCCTCCAAAATTTTTCCTTAGCTTCATTTTGGAGCCTCCCTACCAACCATCCTCAGCAACATATCTTGCACTAACAAGTACATGAGCTTCAGTGGTTTTCTAGAAGATTTCTAGCCTGTGCATGATAGCATGTTGCATCCCCCTCATAGGTTGTTTCTTCAGACTTGGTCCAGCTGCAAGTTGAGTAGCTCCCTCAAGAAATTGCATAATTCTGGAGGGGAACCAGCCTTCCCTCCAGAAATTTTACAATATTTACTAGCAGCCTGTTGGGCTCCAGAATTGTGTAATTATGCTCATCAAGCTTCACTGGAAAAATTGCGCAATCTATCCCAACATGACTGCTCAACCCAAAAATTACACAATCCCCCTAGGCAGCCAGCCCATCTCCTTCCCAGAAATGCGCAAATTTTCACATGAGTCAAGCAAGCTGTTGCATCTTCCATTGGGTTGACTGGTTCCACCTAGAACTGAGAAAAACTGATTTTCATGGATGGATTGCTTCTCCTAAGGCAGCATGCAAATGCATCCCTTGATTCAGGGATCTATTTTTAGTAGCGAGAGGTTACATGCAAAGATCATTTCAGAAACCTCCAGCCAAGTGTCGCTTTTCCTAGATTTGTGGCATGCGCGTCACAACCTTGATTTTATCAAAAAATATCAACCGGAAGCTAGAGAGCTCATTCCTCACATCGACCTTGTAGATTTGACATCCCACACTACATCTAGGGGTCGTCCACACATCCAGCTCAGTTGTTTTGGGGTAAGCCCACTTTTCATGTCCCGTGACACGTTTCTGTCGCTTTTTTTTTGTTTTGCCTTATGTGAGTTTTTTCTGCTTGATTTCAGTGAGCGCTTGCTATCATTTTAATGTATGTTAGCTTGTAGAAGCACCATTTCAGTTTTCGTTCGCATCTCACTGTTGTCGCATGCATGACACTGTTTTTGCAGAAACGGTCGTCATTGTGGTGACTCGCTTCACACACATGCATGTTTTCCCATTCTCTGGATCCTGCACTTTCTCTTTGCATGGATGATCACTCACTCTTGTTTGCACTTATCTCATTATGCATTCAAACTTCTCATGTTTTCAGTCGCCCATCGGCCGGTCTAGGCTGTCTTTGCCCACACTGTGCCTTGCCTGGCTAGCACTGCGCATTTCCGGAAGCGAAGGCTCTGCCTTCCCTCCAGAAATTGCACAAGTTTGGCCTAGCACTGACCTCCATGCTTGCATTGTGTAATTCTTGGAGGTCGTGTCCTGCTAGCCCCAGAAGCTGTACAATGCAGTTTACTGGTTTCATGTCACTACTGACTGAAATTGTGCATTGCGCAACTTCAGTCCTCAATAGGCTAGGCTGGACTATGCATTGCATAGTTCCAGCTATCAGTCAGCCTCCTGACAGCTAAGACTGTGCCTTGCATAGTTTTGGCAGTCAGTGTCTCGACCTCCCGGTGGAAATTGCACAACCTTCATGATCAATCACACAGGTATGTTACAAGTCAGTCCTCAACTTTGTTTTGGTTTTCAACTGACAAATTGATCTCCATGAGTGTTGCTATGTCTCAAGGAACTGCAGGTGTTCATCCACCTCCTAGCATCATAGGCACAACGTCTTTGAGGAGAGCAGAGTCAAAGACACCATTAAGAGTGCAACTGGGGATGCAGTCGATTAAGTGTCTATGAACTTTCCTATCTATCAAGACATCAAGTTGTAGATGGACAAGGATATCAAAATGAAATGGTAACAACATCACAGTGAGCACCACCATCAGTAGCAGCAGAAGACAGCACACTTTCATGTGATGAATGCAAGAGGAAGGTTATTGACAACATAGAGGTGGAGCAAAGCTGCAAGTTCAAAGTAGATCCACTCATGACGAAAGTAGCTTTGGAGGTTGAGGCTATGAGGTAATCGTGCGACATGAAGATCATATGAAGGAAGAGAACAGAACAAAGAAGGAGTTGCATGTGCTGAAGCAGGAACTCAAGGAAGAACAGGAGCTGCATATACGAGAGAATGAGTTGCAGCAGGAATAGGTATAGCAGGGGGTGCAACATGCATAGATAGATGAAACTACGCCCGTACAAGTTACAGATCCATCCCAGTAGTTGGCACGAAGCAAACAAGGTGAGCAGTGATGTTGATTGCATGCAAGGGAATTCAGTAGCATGCATGTCGTTGTGCACATGCATGTGCTCCCACCCATTTGGCACACTAACTAGGTGAGGAAAAGAAGCAAGTCCAATGGGAGCTGAACATGTACCTTGACAGGTTGATGCACACAGCCACTAGATCATGCTTGGAGAGCAGTGTAGACACTATGCATCAACATGTTGCCAATCTGGTCACACCCAAGACAACCATGCACATGCTATCAGACGAGTTGGACAGAGGAGCCATATCAGTGCACCCGGGTGCAATGAAGGCAAGAGTTCACCTCAACAATATTTCACCATTGAGCGCACGGACACTATCACGGACGACCAATATTTGCATCAGCTCACCACCTTCGACAATGACAAGGATGTCAAAGAGTTGGTCTCACCACAATGGTTTGAGTGCCAGTGATGTATCGCATGGCTTGGTCAAGGAATTTTGTCTCACATAGGTACATGTGCATTGTAATGTAACGTCTTGTCAAGTGGAAGTTCAAGTGTCGATAGTTGAATGTAACAATCATAGAGTAGTTGAAGAGTCGTGAGGATAGATGAATGGTCTCAAAGGGGAATATCAAGGGTCACCCCACCCTTTGCTATAAATAGTCCCTCATAACTCATTGTAAGGGCTTTTGATCATCCAAGCTTCTAATAGGACTATCTTAGAGAGAGCTTGGACAATATCGTAACGAGCCTTGGCTTCTCCACTACACAATGCTAGTATATCTCTTTAGAGGAGAAGGCGAAAGTGATTGTAATATTCCGCTGTCGGAACTAGTGGTTGGTCATGGATATATTGTATGACTGGAACTTACACTTATTAATATAATAGAGCCAACACGTTTCATGCATATTTCATATCATATTTTAGCTATCTATTTACTTTAAATGATATATCTATTTATTTTCTTACGCATGCATGTGTAGCTATTTTATGTATATGTATGTATGAATCTTACTGAAATGTGTTGTTGGTTTAACCATCACTTTGGATTGCTAGCTAACTTTCCTTCCATGTTGTGGTGCATCTTTGCTCATGTGCTCCCTTCTTAACTCCATGCTATCACAGGTTTCCAAGGGGCACACTCACCTCACCCTTCGTGTTTTAGAACCGCTCATGTCCCTTCCTTGAATTGTTGCATCTGCCACACCCTTGCTACTAACAAGGACATCTTACTTCCCTCTGTGCGAAACCACAGTCAAGGCATTACCATACGACCCATTGCTGGGACTCCTACACCAAATGGTCTTAGGTCTAATTGGGACTTCTTACCGGGGAGATCCCCTGACATGTTGGCAGGACTAGCACCGTCAACAGAATCTCAAACTCAATCATTGTAATAACACTCTCAGCACCTCAACATTGGTTATTACACTATTAATCCTTGTTCACTCTCTCAATAAATAAACACACAATGCAGAATAAAACCACTATGTCACATTGTCACTCTTATTCAGAAAAGAAGAGCACTCCTTGAAATCATTCTCTCAACGTCAAAACACACATTCAAATGAAATGAACATGCCATCAAACTATAACAGGAATTAAATAATTTTCATGCTAGCAAAGGGACCCGTCCAAGACCTATGTTGTTACAAAACAAGTGGCTAGAACCTTTTGATCATTAAAGCATGAACAAGACTAATAATAACAATAACACTACACAACACACAAGCTAGTCAACAGAAAGGTATGGCGCCACCAATGATTGATATTGCATTATTGAAACATACATGATTACAATGTTGGTGCTCTCCCCCTCTATCAATGTCTATATGTTTCTATATGTCTATCTCGCACGGGTGGAGAGTACACCTCTTTATAATTTCATATTCCAATGATAAATCATCATGAGGATCTCTAGATTCTCATGTGATCTATTTTTAGAATACACATTAACGATTTGAAAATAATTTCAAAGGTTAGGACAAAGTTATAACAAATTTTCCAAATTACAATAATTATCAATAGAAAATCCTAATTGTTTCAGTTGCAATGTCCATAAACTTCTCCTTTGATAGTCGAACTATCTTAAATTTCCAAATTTATGTTCATAAGTAATTGAAGGGGGTCAGTGCGTCCAAAATAGATATTCATGTGTAACAACAATGTTCAACGATTCCTTGCCATATCCTTGGTGAGGCAAAATTGGAAAGTGTAATCCTACAACAACATCTCAACATACCAAAAACCCTGTAATAGCCCAGTTGTTATATTTATGAGAAAAATAGCCTAAAACAGTAGTTCTCATGCCAAATTACAAGTAGAATTGGATCATAAGGATTACATATAAAAAGAGACATTCCAAGATTGATAATGGTTGTTATAGTGGTATAGTATGGTCTTGAGAATCATAGAAGTTAAAGAAAAGGTAGGAAAATGAATGAAAAAAATGCCAATTTCACATCCCAATATCTCCCCCAACTTAAGTATCTACATGTCCATATCTACTTGATTTCACATCCCAATATCTCCATCTTTCTATACTTCAACTGTTGGTTCTTGTGTAGAAGCAACATCTTGAGCAGTTTCTTGTGGAACAACGGTTTGAAATTCTTCATCTTGTTCTCCAACTTGAATTCCAACCAAAATAGTGGTTGGCCTAACTTGCTTCCTCCAACATTTCCTTACACCCATCACATAATATAACATTACTTCTGCCACTTCTACGAGGGTTTCTCATCCATTTTGTTTTCTAAATTGAAGTTTCCCTTCAACCATGGTAAGTTGTTTCCTTAAATTCTCATTTTCCTCCTTCCATTATTATTTCTTGAATAAGGGGGTCAATTTCAGACTTGCATGATAAAGAGACATCTTCTTGTTCCTTTTTGAGCTACTCCTCTTTCTATTGTTCCTCACAATCCTTTGATTCAGGTGGAACATCATGAAATTCAAGTGTTGAGGCATGTTCATTTACAAAATCTTCTTCTATATCTTCATTTTGTTTCACTCCTTCGGTTTTTTTGTATTAATAAATTCCTCATATATTGAGATAGTTGATCATGTAATAGTTACCCACACTCTCTTCTTTGGATTCTTTCCAACCAACACTTCTTCAAGTTCCTCTTTTTCACCATAGTGTGTCCAAGAGTAAATTTTTCATATTCTTTCTTAGATTCCCTAGGCATTTCTATTTCAGGAACCCCTGCTTCAGATAGTGTTGTTCCAGGTACCCTTGTTTCAACAATGTCTCCCTTGGAACCTTCTTCCTCAATAGGGTATCCATGATAACTATCCTCAGATTGTCCACTAGATATATCCACATGTTCTTTAGTGCATTCTCTTTTTACCTCAACAGATGTACCAACAAACATTCTTATGGACCTCCATCTCTTATGGTTTCTGCAAAGGGGTCTAGAAGGTGTAACTGCTCTTTTTTGTCTAGGAATTATAGCTACTCTAATTTGTTTGGGAGGTGTAATTTCTCTATATTTTGGTGTTGTTTTAACACTTACCTTATGTTCTTCACTTATGGCTTCTTCAATTTCCTATTTTTTCAATGCAATTTGTACAGGAGTATATTTTTCAAATGCTTCCTCAGATTTCCCGTGCATTTCTGTTTCAAGAACCCTGCTTTAGCTAACGCTGTTCCAGGTGCCATTATTTCAGCAGCCTCTACCTCAGGCCCTTATTCCTCAATAGGGAATCCATGATAACCATCCTCATATTTTTCACTACATATATCCACAATTTCTTTAGTGCATGTTCTTTTTCCTTCAACAGATGTACCATCAAACGTTCTTATGGAACTCTGTCTCTTACTATTTCCATGACAAGGTCTAGGAGGTGTAACCTCTCTTCTTTTTATAGGAACTGTAGATTTTTTACTTTGTCTAGGAGGTGTAATTTATCTATATTCTAGCATTGCTTCAACACTTGCCTCATTTTCTTGACTTTCACTTTCCTTTGTTTCAGTGGCTAGTGCATGTGACTTTGTCAATAAACCAGTCCATGTGCTTCTTCATTGTTGTAGTAAATGAATTATGATTAACTTGATGAGCACGTGGTCGGTTAAGGAGATATTTGGATTTTTTTTTCTATGTGCACCACCTCTTCCATATGTTGTAAATATTTTAACAAATAATAGGGAAAAATTATCAGTTGCCCATTATGAAGATGTGCTAATAACTGAAAATGATAATTGAATACTATCACAAAATGTCCCTCATAATTAATTAACTTATGAATAAATAAATCCACATCAACCCAACGGTGAGGAAGGGATGTTCTATGAATACCTCTCCCCTTGCTCCTTACTTCCTCTCGTTTCTATAAAAATGTTTCCCTAGTTGTTGGAACTGTAATTTTCCTATAAAACTAGCAAGCCCCTGTTTGAGGTAAACCTATCACCTTGGAAATTATGTCCTTTGTAACAACAATTATGAATTCCCTAAGCTCTAAATAATGCTCCTGGAGAGCTTGTGTGAATTGCATAGCATTTTGTTCGTTGAAAAATTGCAGCTTCTCAAAGTAGACTAACCACCCTACATTCCTAAATATTTCTAGGGCTTTTGGATGTTGTAGTAATGCACCAATGGAGTTTGGTTTATAACAGAATGTCACTCCTCCCATGGCTATTTCAGAGGTTGTTACTGCTCAGAACTGCTTAGAGATTGTTATAGGGCATCACTTGGTCAATACAAACACCTTGGTAAACAATATCAGTCGAATGAAATTTCACAATGGGTAGGGAATAATTAAGGTTATCCTTTCAATGAATTGATACTTTCAATGATAAATGAAAACTACCAAGAATGATTTCCAAGTAGTCACATTGATTTTCACAAATGACACTAGGAGTAAGAGCGGTAGTGGGTAATTACTTATTTAGGATCCGTGTATTCTACATCTAGTAGATGGTAATTACCAAATTTGGCTTACCGTACACTCCCCCCAACTTAAATACAAAATTCATCCTCAGCATATGTAACAAAAAAATTCATATCTAATTCCATAACGAGGAGCGAGATACAATATTATAGAGGAAGCTAAAAAGGAAGCTAAAATGGACGCTAAAAATAATGTCATAACCAGGAGAAAAATAGGACATTACATAAGAAGCTATACATGAAGCTACATCAAGAGCTAAAGGAGAGGCTAAATTGGGCGTTAAATCTGATGCTAAAGTTAGCACTAAATAGATTTGACTTTAGCGTTGACTGTTTGTGATCAGTGTAAAAAACAAATAGCATTAATTTTTTCAAAAGGGTGGAGAACAATACACTAAAACAGTTAGTGGAAGCAAAAAATGGATCTAAAGAGGAAGATAATCACAGGTATTTGTTTTAGTGATTGATTCTTCATGCCACCTTCACTCTCATCAGCTTTCCATCCAACACCTCATTATTGAATGCTGAAATCGTTGCATCAGCATAAGATTTCAATGAGAAAGAAGCAAATCCATAGCCATGAAACCTTCCTATTTTATTTATTCATGTGACTTTATCATTCAAAATATTTCCCTTCTTAGAAAAATTCCTATTTTTTCAGTTTCTCATTGGTTAGTGTCTTGCCTATATTACCCACATATATTGTATATGTGCTGATAATAAATTTGGCTTCCTCTATCAAACAATTAAACTAAATTCATTTGCATTTTTTTCTATAATGTTACTAATATTTGGAAGACAATAGTAAGTTTAGCCCAAGTAGTGCAACCCATACATGGGCATCAAGTTCAACTAACATGTTCTTGATGGTGTCCTCTACCTCGTTAGTCAACTAGCATGACCAAGAAGGTTAATCATGCAACATAGTGGGTTGTTGGGTGAGTAATGAAACAATCTTGATTCGATGCATCTACCCTAATTTGTGCTTTTCAATTAGCATAGTCAAAATAGTGTTACTGAATATGGAATTGTAGTAGGCTTGAGTTGATTTTGAACAACAAACTTGGATTTCATCAAAATGCTTAAAATTCAGTCCCAACATCCATGATCCAACTAATACATCTTCATGTGTGTATGTTGGGAGAATATCATTGTTTATTGAAATTAATTGTGCCATGGCTCATGATACCACATGAATTTCCCCATATACATTAAAAGGGACCAACTCGATTCATATAGCTGATATGTCCTTCTCGTGGTCCATGAATATTCTTCAACATACCCATAGAGAAGATATGATAGAAGGACATATATCTTCCTCTTGGCATTGTCCTCTTCATTGATCAACCTGTGAGGCAATTATCTTGTGCAACATATTGTGTGATTTGAAGCTACAAGAGATGTATCCAACAATTTTGCAATGTGATAACTAGAATGTGATAAAAACATGGAATCCATTGTTTAATTTAGAAAATAAAAAAACACGTAGATGTTCATTATCATTAAAGTTTTATCAATTTATTTGAACAATATATTTTATTTTATTTTTTAGTAACACATAAATTGAAAACCAAATATGTTTGGTCCATAAAAAATTTATCAACATTATTTGGTATATAATTTCTCAATAATTCATATTCGATTACTATTTCCATGACTTTTCAAATCCCATATGTCCTTCATGCAAATTTCAATGTATGTTATAGTATGATGATTGTTATTGTTTAAAATAACAATTCATTTTCTATATGTTGGGATTCTCTACCATGAACTGTTAATTCCTTCTCCTTAAATATTATGTATTAATGAGAAATGATTATGATTAACCCCATTTTTCTTACCAACAAAATTGTCATTGTCATTTCTCTGATCTCACCATTTTTATGAACCACTGGTTACCATCTTGAATACTATTTTACTCGCTCAAATTTTTCCTAAGAAACTCCCTAAAATCTCTTCATCATGGCCTTTGAAAATTTGTATTTTTCACTAAGAAAGGCTTTGGGGTTTACAATTTTTCTTATCTTTATACCATTTCATATTGATATCAAATTATAAGTAAAACTTAATATTTTAACATATCCCGGTAAGTCATTTGGTCCTTTCCAAAAATCAATATTTGTAACTTTTGCAAGGTCGTCACTGATTGAGCAAAATTTGACATTTTTAAATTGTCCATTGGCATTAGAGACACCACAATGTCTGGTAATTTTAACATGCATGCAAGGCATGAATTTTTCATCTTTTCAATTCTCTTTGAGGGAAATTGAGGCCTTCTAATCATTTAAAAAAATTAATGAGTCAAAAAGGATTCAAGGCCACCATGAAATTTTATTTTCGTAGGTTGTCCATGATCATCAAATTGTTAACAAACATCAATATTTTAGCATGTCTAAAATGTATAAATTATTTTGAAAATTTTGGTACTTTCAAGTTGACTAAAAGGAATTTTCACCTTCACCACATTTGTGTTGGAATTATGGTATGCATGGATCTAACTAGTTGATGTTGGCATGGGTTCATGATGGCAGCTAGCTCATTTTAGCATTGATGTCAACCCCTTGTATACTAGTTGATGTTTGGATGCCATTCATTGTAGCATGGTTGCAGTTGGTTGTGTTGGAATTAGGATGATTGTGTTGGAATTGATGCCAATTGTATGATGTCACTCATGAAGGAATTGATTTGGTTGAACATGTTGCTACAGGTGGATGATGCAGATCTAGATGTTCTGGTTTGTTAGCGCACTAGTTGAATTTCCAACTAGGTCTTCATATAGGTCTTCATGCTTATTCTCATGGAGATGAATTGTTGCAGTAGTGTGTTGCCTCATGATGATGATGACGATGATGTTGCATAGGGTTTTCTAGGTTAGTTGAGAGGTGTTGCAACTTATGGAGATGTTTGTTGGAGAGTGGAGGACTTGTTGGCACTCTTACCAACCTTGTTTGTTGGCCTTCTAGGTCAATTTGGAAGTGACACTTGGGAGACATGTTCGATCCAATTGTAGATGTATTAGAGGCTATGTTAGAGGTTTGGAGGAATGTACAAGAGTTGAATAAGAGCATCCAACAGGTGGCAGAGGTTATGAGTTGAAGGCTTAATGTTTTTCTTCATCCTTAGCCCCAATCGCATGGAGGCAAGCCTGTGAGAGCAACTGAAAGGCTCTAGTCACTGGTAAACTAGCCTATGAGAGTGACTAAAGGTTTCAGTCAAGTTTAGCCTTTGTTGTGCATGAAACTGGGGGTTTTCACGAGTTTTTCTCCTCATTCCTCATGTAAATCAGAAGAAAATTAGCATGGAAATTCCCAGAGGCTTCCAGAATAAGTTGTAAAGGTCCTCCAATGATGTGAAAACCTTTAGTGCACAAGTAGTGGTGTTAGTGGATTGATTTGGTCCAATTTGTGCACCCTTGATCCTGGACCCAAGCTCTATGTTTCCCTACATGTTTTATATATTTGATTTTGGAGTTGAGTGTTGATGGATTATGAGTGTATGTATTCAAGAGAAGGTTTCATTGTGAGAGTATGCTTCAGAGCCATTAGTGAGCTTCATTGATTTAGTGTATGAGATCTAATGGTAGATGTATGAGCAGATATATTTCCTAAAGCATAGTATTGATTCAGATTTCCAGAATTCAAATCATAGATGCAGAGAGTTGTAGCATATTTTGGTATTGATGGAGAGCTTTGTATAGCTCCATATTAGAGAATCTCACATTTGTTTTTGTAGGAGATGCTAATGCATTTGGAACACAGCCATAGTTTCTTATGATGTTTGCAGATTTTAACCCCATACATAAATTACCTACATACGGATTCTAAGAAAAGAAAATAAACAATGCGAGAGCATAACACATAAAACACATATACACAGAGATCTTCCCCTGGATCCCAAAACCAGAACTACCAGCTTGTTTTTTCATTATGTTCCTTTTAATGTTACAATACATATTTATACATGTTGAAGCATCCAATACCATGGACTGAAAACCATCGCGTCCAAAACCATAGACCAAAACCCATCGTGTCCAAAACCATGGACCGAAAACCATTGCATCCAAAACCATGTACAAAAACCATGCACAAAACCATAGGTAGGTCTGCCCAACCTAATATAGGGTCCAAAAAAAAAATTCCCACGTTTTTTTTTCTTTCCACATGGGGCCATAGGAGAGATTAGTAATTTATTCAGCCCTAAAATGCCTATTGTTTCTCTACACCAAGAGAACTTCTCAGAGCTCCCAGATTTTTTCAATGCATCTGTAGTATTCTTCAAAGAGTCCACCTTTACCAGCAACACCTTTTTGTCTTCTATCATACAGCTCACAAAGTGATGCTTAACATAAATGTGCTTTGTCTTTGAATGATAAGTAGGGTTTTTTGCCAAGAAAATTTCACTTTGGCTATCACAGTCTATCCTTATAGCTCCTTGTACTAACCCCATACTTTAACACAATATTTACAACCAAACTACTTCCTTGCTTGCATGAGTGGCTGCCATGTATTCTTCCTTTGTAGTTGATAGCACCACTACAGATTATTTCTTACTCATCCAACTGACTGCACCTCCAAATACTAGGTTAAATACATACCCACTTATGGATCTTCTCTGATCCAAATCTCCAACCCAGTCTACATCAACAAAGCCATGAATATCCAACACTCTTTCTAATCCTCATCTTCCTTGGTAGCACAAACCATAATCACTAGTGCCAGGCAAATACTTGAAAACCCGCTTCACTGTTGTCCAGTGCTCCTTCCCTGGTTTTGACATAATCCTTCTCAATACTCGCACTGCATGTGCAATGTCTGGTCTATTACAAATCATTGCATACATCAGGCTACCAACTACACTTGCATATGGAACATGGGACATGTCCTCTTCCTCTTCTTGTGCCTTGGGACACTGTCCGGTAGATAACTTTACACCTACAAGAATAGGAACCTTCATTGGTATTACTATCCTTCATATTAAACCTCTGCAGTATTGTCTCGACATACCTCCTCTGGTTTAACCAGAGCTTCCTCTTTACCCGATCTCTTTTAATTTCCATGCCCAAAATATAGTTTTCAGCGCCAAGATCTTTCATGTCGAATTTGGAGGACAATTGGGTCTTCAAATCCTGGATAATTTCTTTGTCATTTCCAACTAGCAACATATCATCCACATACAAGACCAGATAAATAACATGGTCACCAATTAATTTAAAATACACACAATGATCTGCTTTGCTTCTGGTGAATCCAAGTCCCCATATAAATGTATCAAATTTTTGATACCACATCCTTGGTGACTATTTTAACCCAGACAAAGACTTCTTTAACTTGCATACCAGTTCTTTCTTACTCTTCACTGCAAAACCTTCAAGTTTCTTGATGTATATCTCCTCTTCCAGATGCCCATGAAGAAATGTTTTCTTCACTTCCATTTGTTCTACCTCAAAATCAAAAGTAGGAGCAACAGATAAAAGTAATCTAATAGAAGCTACCTTGGAAACATGAGAAAAAATATCACCAAAACCAATTCCCGGCACCTAGGAATAACCTTTTGCTACCAACTGAGCTTTGTATTTCTCCACCTTTCCTTCTGCATTTTTCTTCTTCTTGAACACCCATTTGCTGCCAATGGGTTTCCTTCCAGCTGGAAACTCTACCAGATCACAAGCCTCATTTTTGTGTAAAGATGTCATTTCATCAACCATGGCCTCTTTCCAGAGTTTTCCATCCTGTTACAGATCCATTTGGGAATATCACTCCCATCATCCAGATCAGTGTTTTAGGGCTCATCAAACCCTAATTTCAGTTGCTACATGCCCTAAACAAGTCAACCTTTTGAATGCCTCCTTCCCAGACAGTTTCTTGACTTGAAGACATCCTGAAATGATCTCTAAAGGGACTAGTGTAGGTAGGCCCATGTAAGGGTGCGCTGCAGAGTAGTTAAGTCCATGCTAGGGTGCTTTGTAGAGAACTTAGGCCCTCTTTGACCTGCGATGGGTGAGATTGAGCAAAAATCATATAGGGTTTGGGGAATATTCTTCTCTCTTGGAGTATTATAGAAGGTTCCCTCACTTATCAACTCCTATGAGCTCGAAAGTGGATGAGGAATGAGTTAAGATGCATCCTATCCTCTCATCCCTTCCTCCATGGAACTTATTCTAAGTATGGAAGGCCATTCAATACCCCAATTTATGACATAAACTCCTCCATCTTCCTATAAATTGAGAACTCATCTAAGTGACCAGGGGCTGGACTTTAATGAATTGTAAGGAGATAGTGTTTCTACGAGAATTGACTTTAAGACAAGTATTGGTATGATGCCGAAGTGTCATGCTTTTGATGTGATGTGGATGGGATCAAAATTGGAGGAGTGACTTCGAATCAGACTTCATGGTTGTAATTCTCCTTCTATTCAATAAAGTATTTGAACCTTTTTCCATATGCTTATCTTGTTATATGATTCTTATATGTGTGAATGTATCTGATTCCATTTACTTGTAATCAATAGATCTTTTGCTTTGATTAGTTCTTTGTCTTCTGTTGATGTTTACAAGTACTTCTGAAGCATGTTAAGTACGGGAAGGAGTGACGGGAACGACACAAAGGAGACAAGAGGAAAGCAAAACTACAAGTAGGTCTTCTCATCCTCTTTGTCTTATCTATTGTTTATAGGAAAAGGCTAAAGTGCTTTAAACTGTTGTTCTAGATATGGTTACTTATCTAGGGAATTAGTATTTATCCGTAGATACCAAATTCTCCAAAAAAAATTGGTGACCATACTGGGGAAAATCATCCTTCCTAGTATTTTATCGACCTCCTAGGACACTCTTGTAGACCCTAATTATTTTCATTGATTGTATTTCAGCTTTATTGCATTGAATTTTGGTAAAACACTGTGTCAATTTGCCTCTTGAAATGGCTTACTGTCACCAGCGCAGGCTTGTGAGAGACACAGTGCACTGCAGAGCACCCTTGGCTTAGGGATAGTGCTCTGAAGCACACTGTCTCCCATTCAGGGCTGCACTGATTCTCCTAGGGTTAGTTTCCTACCTTTGGATTGAGTTTTTGCCAAATTTCTTTTGTTTGATTGCTTGCTGATTGGTCAATGAATGTCATGTCTCAGAAAACAAGTTTTTATCCCCTTTGCTAGCCCTACTTTGAATTGGTTGATTAATGTTTCTTAAATGTTTTCTTTGTCATTATCGATCCATAGTCAAAGTTATATTATAGTTGATTAATCTTTGTTTGAAAGAAAGTGTCGTAAAAGTCTTCTTTTCCTTCGAAAAAGAACTTTCGTAAAGTCTTCGTTCTTGCAAAAAGGGTTGATTTATTGTATGTGCATTAGTTTCCTTTTGTTCATATTCACATTAAGGAAATTGAAAATAAATACATACATTTTGTATTGAAAATGTTTGTGCGTTCTCATCGGAATAGTTTAGGGAAATTTCATTAGATTGTGCTCTTTGCTTTTAGATTGAAAGAAATTTGATTGCTCTATCCCTATTAGCTATGGTTTTCATTGTTCAATTGAATGAGAAGAATGATTATCATATTAGTTGCATTTTAGGAATTGAAAATACATCATGTGGTGAACCTTGAAAGGAAAATTCTTAAGCAAGATCAACTTAAAATTAACCTCAATTTACCTAATGGAGAATTGTCACCTAACGAAAAACATTTAGTGGTTCTAGGCTAGAGACGTGTTCTAGCATCGTAAAACAAAGCATATGTTGCTAACTTGTTTGCAATGCATCCCGAGTGTGATACCTCATTCCACGTATGTGAGTATATTGTAGCTCATCCATGTACGTTCGGGTATATAGGGCAGTGTTACCGTACGTAAACTATATGGGAATGCTCCCATTGTGCGGTTTTGCATTAGAAAAAGCTTATACGGATTGGACCTCCACGTACTTTCGAGTATATTTGGGAGTACAACACTAGGTTGTTATCCATCCTTAGGTAACCGAGTTAGCCACCTTGTACATTGTGATACACCAAACACAGCATTTGGGGAGATTGCCTACCCATACTTCTCGATTTGTCGAGAGGTATTCTGTAGTTCACAGTTGCTTGGTAAACCTTTTGCCTATATTATTCCCCTTTTGTTTTGTTATGTTACTTTTATTAAAATAAAATTAATTAACCGTAAATAACATCCTCCATGCTTGCTCCTTAGTTGATCTTAGGTTGAGACATATGGTGACAAATCCGGAGTCCACCAATCAAGGAACTCCTTTTGATGGGAATCCTAGTCCTTTTCCTCCTTTTGGAAATATTGGTGCTCCTTATATGGCTACATTGTACCTTCCGGGACTTACCATTGGCTTGCCAATATGGTTGTTTTCATCCTCGATTCAAAATGTCGTGATTTCTCCACAATCGAGTACTCCTCCAACTCGAAAAGATCAACCTTCTGATGATCCTAAAGTTTACCCTTTACCTTCTTCATTGGTTGTTTCTTCCTCCCCTTCTTCCTCTTCGCCTGGTGAAAGTATTGGTACTAGTAACTAGGTGGCTAAGAAGAAGAAGAAGAAGAAGAAGAAGAAGAAAATTTGACAGGGGGGAAACCAAGCAGCGATTGCTTTGAATGAAACTTCTAATGAGAAATCGTCTGATAAGCCTCACAAAGTTCGATATCCATGAAAACTTTGTACGAGAGACCATCTTCTTCGAAATTTTCCTGATATTCCTCAAATCTTAGAATAATGGTCTTCTCATTCACATCATCCTGTGTCATCAACCTCTAGAGATCATGCTAGTGACACTCCATCAACTAGCGATAGTAAAGTTCATGGAAAGAAGGGTAAAGTTAAGTTTCTCTATAGGTTATGTGAAGGGAATCACCCCACTCACCTTTGTCCCTATCTAGATGAAGCCAAAAAAGTGTTGGGTAACCGTCCTGCTTCATTTCAGAGACTTCCAACTGGTTACAGGAAACTATCCCTTAATCCTTCACTAGTTGATAAAGTGACTAAACCAAATCAACCATCGGTCAAACCCACTCTCTCTAAATGTGAATCCCATGAGTCTATACCCGACCCAAATCAACAGGTCGAGGTAACAGTTGACCCGATTTCACCTTCAATTAATCATACCTTTCCCAAAGAGAGTGAATATGATACCACTCAAGTTCTTTTAGTTTCTTCAGATTCAAATGAGCTTGGAGGCAATCCTCCTATTCCATCAAGACAAGAGGAAAATCTGCCCATTCCCGTAACTCAAGGGGTTAATTCTCTCGTTTCTATGGTACCCCCTCCAAGTAATCTGGTCACTTCCTTTGGTTGGAATTGACTGACAGGATTCCATCTTCCTTCTTATGTGCCTTTCTAGATCATATTATAGGTTTGTAATATGATTGTACCTAGCACTATTATAGATGAGTGTGCATCTGTGAGTATCCTTTCCTCCACTGCTTGGCAAGCTCTCGGTTTTCCGCCACTTGTGCCTGTTCCCAAAATCTGTTTGATTTTAACAGAGGAACTAGTCAACCATTAGGGATCCTTCCTCAGTTGCCTATTACTTTGGGAGGAAAAATTGTTTATCTGAATGTGATGGTAGTCCCAATCCCTTTAGATTACAATTTACTTCTTGGGCGCGACTATGTTTATGACATGGGAGCTATTGTTTTAACACTCTTTCATGTGATTTGTTTCCCACATGAGGGCAGAATTGTCATCGCTGACCAGCTTTCATTTCTCGGTCCAAATATGGCTTCTAGTCAACCATCTTCCCTAAATGGTCCTTTTGTACCAATGGTATCATCCCCTCCATGGGTTAATTATGTGGCAACCCGTTCCATGCCTACATCAACTGACGATCAATTCAGTGATGTTGTACATTATGTACTGGGGGCATTAGAACTAGATCTCTCTAAAGGATTCCTTGCTACGGATCCCTTCTAGAGCATTGTTCTCCCATCTGATGAGAACCTCTTGGAAGTCATGGCCTCTTATGAGTCGTGATCGAGGAAAATGAGGATAGTTCTTTTACTGTGTCAACCTCATTAAAAAATGAAACAACTCCCATGAGGATAGTTCCTTGTCTTGTGTCAACCTCGTCAAAAAATGAAACCGAGGATATGAGGATAGTTCCTTATCTTGTGTCAACCTCGTTAAAAAATGAAACAAAGGGTATGAGCATAGTTCCTTGTCTTGTGTCAAGCTTGTTAGAAAATGAAACAAGGAATATGAGGATAGTTCTTTTACTGTGTCAACCTCATTAAAAAATGAAACAGGTCCTAGAGCATAGTTCCTTGTCTTGTGTAAAGCTCATTAAAAAAAAATGAAACAACGTCCCCTAGAGCAAAGTTTCAATTCGATTCTTTGATTAGATCTCGTAAAATCCCCGTCGAGTCTTTCACTTGATCTCATAAATGAACCTTCATTCCATTCACCTGATAGCCATGAGTAACCTACTTAGGTGAATGCAATGAAGCTTGAGGGGCATGCACCTAGAATCGAGTCATCATGATGGGGGCATGTAAACCAATCTCAAGCATATTTTTCCCTTTCAAGCTTGTGTAAACATGAAACTGAATCCATGCATAGTTTTTTCATTTCAATCCTATGTAAACATGAAACTGAATCCAAGCATTGTTCCCCATGGTTCAAGCTTGTGTAAAAATGAGCCCATCTCCATTTTAACTTTCATGATTACCATTCTAGTAGCCTCTTTCGTCATATGAACCTTGGTTTTTCTCCTTCCATCGTCACCATCTGCTTGACCGATCATACACTTTCACTTGGTTGTTTTACCTTTTTTTGAGGAACAATTGCAATGAGTGGTCTTATTATCTAGCCTCTTCACATAAATCAACATGTTTTGAGAAGTTCGAACATCACCAGAACCAGTGGCTATCCTAGACACCATTTGTTCCTCAAAACAACGTCCTCTTTAAGCTCTTTTCAGACTCTATAAATATGAAAAGATTGTCGAGCACTTGTCCTTTTCAGCTCGTTAACAGATTGGAAACGACATATACTCAGTATAAGTTTAACCCTTTTTTGAGCTGAGGTAGATTAACTACGAAAAAGGGATATGTTGATCGAACATGATCAATAGGTTCTCTCTCATATTTTTTTACACTTTTCGAACTTGAGAGACAAATCTATGAAAAAGAACTTCTAGAGTTTTCTTTTTGTCCCTTTTCAATCTCTCTAAACATGAAAAGGACCGAGTTATCTTTGTTGTTAAACTCGTTAAAACATCAAATAGTGAAAACTTGTCCATCTAGACGAGACCGAGTTCCACCTTAAAACATCACATAATGATGGATTCACCCGAACAGGTGGAATTATACAACAATCATATGTTGTCCTCATCAAGCTTGATAAAAAATAAAGAGGTACTAGTCAGCAATGATTGGGGAAAATGGAAATAGGGATAAACCACTTTATGGTAGCAGGTCGCTCTTGAACATGACACTTTCACTTCATCATTATGACTACTTGGGTTGGGTTATAAACTTGATGGTTATCATATTATATGTCATATCATCCATCACTTTGTTTTGGGTCAATGCTACCAATTCATTTCAGTGTTGCCGACATGTTCAAGAGAAAGAATTCAGTTAAAATTCATCCTTTGCAATACCATAAACCTTCATTTTCATGACCGCCATTCCTGAACCTTGTGTTGTCAGTCAAATTCCGTCTCCAAAATCATTACACTCATTTCATATCGTTGATGTGGGATATATCAAGGCCCTCCTGCGACGAGTCGCTTCTTGTCGACATCAGCACATTATCCAAGAAGTTGACTTAGAAACACTCTTCCAATATCTTGAGGCTTGCATACATCAATGGCAAGTTTCTCGCTTACGGTGATAGGTTGACATCACTAGCCTTCAACTAAAAGACTTTGTATGGTGTTTGACATCAAAACATCCATTCACACGATGCAGAATGTACTACAATACCTTAAGGATCATTATCATTCTCGATGATTTCTCTCATGTCTGTAAACAATTTACATCATTGGTTGGTAATCAGACGATGTCTTCCCATGTTTGACTTCAAATCACATATTCAGATGGTTAGACTCGCACTTGAGGGAATGATTGAACGAGATAGAAGACCCTAGATCTAGTTTCATCCATCCGGGTTGCGATTTCAGGAGTACTAAATCATATGTACAATGGCCTTACACTGATGGTCATCCATTCATGGGTCTATATATGTAGACAATTTTCTATGTACATGTAATGAAAGTTTATATGTTGAGCATCAGTATGCCTTCCCTAATCGATTCATGAGAAAAATCAAAATATCATGATATATGTATTGTAATTGATGCAGGTCACCTTCCACTTTGAAACCCCGTATCACATCGTAAATCATTTCATTCGACATTTACATTTTTCGACTTCATGCTTTAGGGGGAAGTTGTTACAGATCCATTTGGGAATATTACTCCCATCATCCAGATCAATGTTTTATGGCTCATCAAACCCTAATTTTAGTTGCTACATGCCCTAAACAAGTCAACCTTTTGAATGCCTCCTTCCTAGACAGTTTCATGACATGAAGGCATCCTTAAATAATCTGTAAAGGGACCAGTGTAGGTAGGCCCATGTAAGGGTGCTCTGCAGAACAGTTAAGTCCATGCCAGGGTGCTCTGCAGAGCACTTAGGTCCTCTTTGACCTGCGTTAGGAAATATTGAGTGAAATTCACATAGGGTTTGGGGAATATTCTTATTTCTTGGAGTCTTCTAGAAGTTTCCCTCACTTATCAACTCCTATGAGCTCGAAAATGGATGAGGAATGAGTTAAGATGCATCCTATCCTCTCATCCCTTCCTCCAGGGAACTAATTCTAAGTTTTGAAGGCCGTTCAATACCCCCATTTATAACATAACCTCCTCCATCTTCCTATAAATTAAGCACTCATCTAAGTGATCAGGGGCTGGACTTTAATGAATTGTAAGGATATAATGTTTCTATGAGAATTGACTTTGTGACAAGTATTGTTATGTTGTCGGAGTGTCATGCTTTTGGTGTGATGTGGATGGGATCAAAGTTGTAGGAGTGACTTCAAATCAAACTTCATGGTTTTAATTCTTCCTTCTATTCAATAAAGTATTTGAACCTTTTTCCATATGCTTATCTTGTTATATGATGCTTATATGTGTGAATGTATCTGATTCCATTTACTTGTAATCAATAGATGTTTTTCTTTGATTGGTTCTTTGTCTTCTATTGATGTTTACAGGTACTTATCAAGCGTGTTAAGTACAGGAAGGAGCGACGGACCAATACAAAAGACAAGAGGAAAGTGAAACTACAAGTAGGTATTCTCATCCTCTTTTTCTTATCTATTGTTTATAGGAAAAGGCTAAAGTGCTTTAATTGTTGTTCTAGATATAGTTACTTATCTAGGGAATTAGTATTTATCCGTAGATACCAAATTCTCCAAAACACATCCTCTGAATCTACTACTTCCTTCACAGTTCTGGGATCATCATCAATAACATATAAGGAAAAATTTGAACAGAAAGCAGATGGACTATACCTTTCTGACTGCCTTCTTTCTTGAACTAGTCTTCTCACACCCCGAGTTTGTGGCTCTTCATCTTTTCCTTCCTCCTCTGCTGTAGAGTCTGATTCTTCCTCGTTAAGCTCAAAATCTATCTTCTCAGGTTACATTGGTTGGACGTCATGTTTAATATCATATTTCACCTTTCTGAACACCACATCTCAGTTGTACACAACCTTCCTTGTTACTGGATTCCAAAGCTTATAACCCTTTAAACCATCCTTATACACAATAAAGATGCACTTTTCATATTTACTATCCAACTTGGTTTTTTTCTCCTTTGGAACATGTACATATGAATTACATCCAAATACCCTTAGATGTGAAATAGAGGGTTTTTGACCAGGTAACATGTTGTCTCCACCCACCTCTGCCCAGAATTCTTGTCCTAACCCGACACCACTGAGCATGCTTCTTGCCCTTTCCACCAACGTCTTGTTCATTCTTTCTGCAACTCCATTTTGCTCAGGTGTGTATGGAGTAGTCTTCTGTCTTGCTATACCACACTTCTTACAGAATTATTCAAATTCCTTACTGCAAAACTCTCCAATGTTATCTGTCCTCAACACCTTTATCTTCTTCTTTGTCTGATTTTCCATCAGAGCCTTAAATTCTTTAAACATGTCAAAGACTTCAGATTTGTTCTTAAGGAAATATATCCATGTATTCCTTGAGAAGTCATCTATAAATTATACATAGAACACAGACTTACCCAGTAATGGAACCATCACAAGTCTAAACACATCACTTTGCACAAGTTCTAATATTTGTTTCGCCCTCTTACCACCAGAGGAGAAACTCACCCAATTCTTCTTCCCATATACACAATTTTTACAGAAATCAAAATCCATAGAGCTATTACTCATACCTTCTACCATACCTTTACCATGAAGTATTTTAAGGCCCTTCTCTCCAATATGTCCAAGCCTTTGATGCCACAACATGGTTTTCTCTCTAGAGACCACTAGCTTTTCTGCTCCACTTTCAGGAACCACATAACTGTTGAACCCATCAACAACAATGCTACCTTATAGCTTGTACAGATTTCCAATATGAACTCCCTGCATCAATACCAGTTCTCCTTGAACTATCTTGAAAGTATCCTTCTCGAACATTTTTTTTACACCTGCATCATCCAGCTCGCTTACGGAAATCAGATTTCTAGCCAATGCAGGAATATGCAGAACACCCGGAAGTGTTCTAACCCTTCCACCTTGCAAATTCAACTTTAATTTTCTACAACCAATGATTCTAGCCTTCCTGTCATCCACAAAGAAGACATCACCACCATCATATTTCTCATACTCGCTGAACCAGTCTCTATGGGGAGTGAAGTGAAAGTATGCACCTGAGTCAATCAACCATGCCTCATGATCTACATGTGTACATGAAGAAGCCAAGTACAAATCCCCGCCTTCATCTAAGGTGGTTTTCGCCTCTGCAGAAGGAGCATCATCAGATCCCTTTCCTTTGTCAAGAGCTTTAGATTTACAGTCCCTTTTGTAGTGCCCTTCCTTTCCGCATTTCCATCACACCACCTTTAAAGGTTTTCCTGGAAATTTAGATCTCCCTCTAGATTTAGATCTCCCACTCGATGACTTATTTTTGTATCTATTTTGGGACTGCCCTTCTACAGACAAGGCATCACCCCTCTGGCTCTCCATATTTTTCTGTCTCATCTCCTCTGTCAGCAAGGATGAGACTATTTCATCAAACTACAAGGCAATTGCATTGCTACCTATTACAATAACCAGACTATCCCACAAATCTAGTAGAGAACACAACAAATTGATGCACTTATCTTCATCTAAAATTTTAATGTCAACAAATAATAACTGACTTACCACATTATTAAATGCCTTCAGATGCTCTGTCACTCAGTCTCCATCTTTCATCCTCGGGTTATACAACGTTTTCTGTAGGAACATTTTATTCACCAGAGACTTTGATTGGTACAAAGTCCTTAACTTTTCCCACAAAACCTTAGCCGTAGATTCCCCTGATACATTTAGAAAGACTGAATTTGAGACACACAATCATATTGTTCTCTTTACCTTCCGATCCAACTTCTTCCATTCTTCATCGGACACTCCCGTTGGTTTAGTATTCGGATCTACTACGATCCACTGATCTTTATCCACCAACATATCGTCCATCTTGATTTTCCACAACTCAAAACTCTGACCATTAAATTTCTCGATCTCTATCTTTCCATTGCTCACCATCTTCTTTCACCACCAGAATCGATCCCGTAGATCTCCCACTGAACAGGGCCTACCACAGGCCCGAGTGAAACCCCTCAGCAACAAAGGTGTCCCCTTGAAGCCAAAATAGCTCTAATACCAAATGTAGGTTTTAACCCCATACAGAAATTACCTGCATACGAATTCTAAGAATAGAAAATAAATAATACGAGAGCATAACACATAAAACACATATACACAGAGATTTTCCCTTGGATCCAAAAACGGGACTACTAGCTTGATTTTTCATTATGTTTCTTTCAATGTTATAATACATCTTTATACATGCCGAAGCATCCAATACCATGGCCTGAAAACCATCGTGTCCAAAACCACTAACAGGAAACCATCGCGTCCAAAACCATGTGCGAAAACCATGCACAAAACCATAGGTAGGTCTGCCCAACCTAATATAGGGTCCAAAAAACTTTTCCAAAGTGCGCTGCTCCTGACCTCATAGAGGGGGTCTAACCACCCCCCTCAAACCCCCCATACAAGGGGGGCTTCTGCCCCCCCGCTGTACAGTTGGCACAACGAAGGGGGGGGCTCCGCCCCCCTCTAACCCCTCGGTTAACAAGGGAGGCTAGTTGTGGAAAGAATATAACACAACCCAAAAATGTTAATTGTATTATGCAAGATTATATTGATGTGAGGGTTTGATAGTATTCATATTTGTTGTGGCCATTATTTTTCTTGAGTAGAGAGCATAGGTTTGTGGTAATTTTTTATTTGATGATGATGTCTTGTTGCTAGAGATCGTATTGCAGAGCTGAATCGAGTTGAGCAAAAAGTCTTTGGATCTAGTTTTAAAATAGATGAAAGGAGGTAAGCCTAAAGTAAAGGAGCAGTAGCTTCATGGATGTGGAGCAGTGATTGTGAAGTTTCAATGAAGGAACAGTGTCCCAATCTAATGGTAGTTGGATAGTCCAATTAGAGTTGGGCGAGGATCGATTGATTATGGTCGCTTTCATCGGATGGTAGCCTATCGATCCATGGAGAACATAGTCTTATGAGCTAATTAATAGAATAGAGTCTCCATGCTTATCTGAGTCAACTGATTATATATGAGTTCAAGTGTCCATGCTGATTGGAGTCAACAAATCTATGTACAAGACATATTTTTCTTAATAGAAGATTCAAAGCAGCACAAAAGTAGCAAGGGTGGGTTTTTTTCCAGGTGAAGGGTTTTCCATCAAATATCCTGTGTCTATTGTGTGGATGTGTTTTGATGTGATGTTTATTGTTTCTTCATGTTTTTCCTCTTTTAGCTGCTTATATGGTTTATGTTCATGAGATAATCTATTGTGTTGTTGGTGAATATATGTGTGATTCAATTAAAATTTAAATTGGTAATAATTATTAAGAAGATTGCACTACTGATTCACCCCCCACCCTGCCCCCTCTGAGTAGTGCTCAAAGGTTTCCAACAATTTGATATTTTTAATATGACAAAATGACATCAAGGAATACACAAGATTTAATATTTTTGATTGGGGAAGATGGAATAATGTTAGTTAAAAGCAAGTGATAATTCTTTCACACTTTCCCAATGGAATCCCCACATGACATGGAGTTTTATTGGGTAACATTGTCATTTTACCCTAGGTATACCATTTACATGTTAATCATATAAAAATAAATTTAACTATTCATCATCCTATTATGATGGTTCTCAACAAATGAATTTTCAAATGAAAAGGAAACATTATAACTTCATCTCCTTATTCACATATTCATGAAATGTAGAACATACATCATCCAAGAACTACATAAGTAATGGAAACTTCCTTCTTATGCTATTTTCACAATTTTTATATCATTGTCTATTTTGTTCAAGTAGAACCAATGTTGGAGTTGTTTGGCCTAGTTATGCCATTCATTGTTGCATGATTGTTTTAGGACCAAATGTACCATTCATCTCGAGGGATCTTCCCCCAGTCCCCATCATGTCAGTTCAGGGATCATCGACTGTTATACCACTTGAATGTGACAAAGGCTTTCCCAAAGCTCAAAGGCCCAATATTTGGTGGGGCCTACCTAGCTTACATCATAACCGGTCAGGAAACGTCAGTCATCAACTATGTTAAAATGATTTACGTCCCCAATGGATTGAAGGCCAAACACCCAATAACTTTTTAACTTGGTCCTTTTCGACCTCATATGATGTTTTCATAGGTTCAACCGATTGTAAGACTACCTATGGCCGATATATATCGATCAACCATCAACATCTCCACATCGCACATCATATAATTGTCCAGCAAGTCTGACGATCTGGTATCAGAGGCAAGATTTTAATGGGTACATTCCTAACATTGGGTGCTAGGTTGGCCCTTCTTGTGCCTACGATGACTTCACCATTCTGCTCTACTAGTCCTCTCAACCAATATAAGCACCCTAGCCCTAGGTTTTGTAAGAAATCAAGGAGAAATTTCCCAAACTTCCATTTTGTTGTAAGGTATAGTGCAAGGGTTAAAATGTTGTGGTTTGTAGTACTAGAGCTCACAATCCATTATCACTATTGTGAAAGGATAATTTACCCATTTAATATAGTGTTGTCGATTTCTTATTCAATTCATTTAAACTTTTACTAAGAAAATGTGCACTATCAATTGATCTTAACAAGAGACTCACAAGTGACATGGCTACTCAAACGGAGGCTACAATCCCTGTGAGTAAGATGAGTATAATTTATGACTATAAAGTAAAGAGAGATAAGGATCCTTAATGCACAATTTATTACCATCATTATATCATTAACCAAAATAGTCGGGAACTTATATATTGTACTATATACATACAAGATGACTATAAATTCTTAACATTGGATTTCAAGTGATCAATTATAATGTATGAGATACCCTAGAATTCAAGAATAGTCTCAATAATTCCAAGTACACCATATATACAATACAGTCCAAGTGGTTATTTACCAATTTTTTATGGTATAATCTATAAGTCATGAATTCAACAATATGATTAATAATACCCAACATTCAAATAGTTATGAAAATCTTAGGAATTTTTCCATCATGAATATATATAGAGTATTAAGCATTCAAACATGAAGTACAAAGATATATATAAGTTTTCAAACAAAATTTAATTATTCATTTCAGAAAAATACCTCTAAGATAATTTCTTCAATCATTGAGTATATCAGTGAATTTCATGAATCAACTATGATTGTTGAAGATATATTGCAACTATGCATATAATAGTGAACTACATGAAATACAAAATCTATATTCATGGACTCATAAAATTGTTGGTCATTCCTTAGCATGATAGTGAGATTTATATATGAACATACAAGATTATGCATAACTAAAAAACATGGCATTGAATACCACAATCCATTCAAGGTTGTTAACAATATAGAACATTCCATATATTCATAGATATATACATTGAAATCTAATCCTCTAAAAGTACCTGCAATTCACTAAGAGGGTAGTAAACACATGTCTTAGGCATTTAATAACGTTATGGATAAGCAAAATAATATATTAACAATCAATAAACTATGACGCAAGAATTGTTTTATTAATAAAACAAGTATTTACATCAGCCCATCAATATACGAGTACAATCAAAAATCAAATATGCATTAGCTAGTATACTTATTTCATTGGAATTAATGGGGAATTGAAGGAGTAACTTCCACTCTCCTCTAAGTTGTAGGATAGCTACATTGTAATATCTGAGAGTCTGAGGAATTTGAGGGTAGTAACAATAGATTAAAAAGCACTAAGTAATCAACACTCAAGCAAGCACTTGAATTCAATCTCTACTCTCTAAGTTGGCAACACTAGTTTAAACAAGGGAATAATCAATGGTTTTACATAGGCTGAGAGCTCATAGAGCATCTACCTCCATGAGAGAACATTGGTCAATGAGCTAGTGTCAGGGAACTTGTGCTAGGGGATAAGTGTGAAAGAGATCCAAAAAATAGGTAGCGTGATAAGAGGTAATGTACAAAACCAATATTTATTACTCCTTGTCAACTTCACTTGCTTTGAGTCATGTCCCTAATTTAAGGTAATGATGATAACCCCTGAATTGTAACATCCCTGGTTAAAAATTCATGTAAAAATATATAAGTCCACAGTCATGAGACATGTATTCCAAGCTGAATGGTAGGAAAAACATCCTAGTGGGTATTCATTTGGTTTATTATGGCTAAGGAAATTGGCAAAGGCAATGACTACGGATTTAGAAAGGCAAAATGGAATCTTTGGTACATTTATTTATGAAAATAATAGAAATTATGATAAAAGGAAGGTGAAAGGTCACAGGTTTCATGTGAGGAGAAAAATGAAGGAAAATAATGGAAATTGAAGAAAAAAGAGGCCTCATTAATAAAAAGTCTTCTGAGGATTAGTGGGTAAGCTTTTGATAGGTTTTGGTGGACCTCTCTTCTATTCTCTCTCTCTCATACTCTTGGACACTTAGAGTTTCTTGGAGAACTCTTGGAGGAGTATGGAATACTTGGAGTTTTGGAGCAACAAGGCAAAGGAAGAGTAGGGAAGTGCAAGAGGACATTCGGATCAGTAGCTACAGCAGATTTTGCTTGCAAGTATGGAGTTTCATGTATGTTTTCCTCACTAGTTTTAGCATGTGTTTCATATGCATGTGGTTTTTTGTTTATGATCTATCATTGGCATGGAGGATGGTTCAGATTTACAATGAATTTCCTAGCCTTTCCATTTGTTGGATATACATGGAGATTGTGGGTTTATTTCATTGTTTTGTTTTGGTTGGTTCTCATGTTTCCTTAGCTTGGGTTGAGTTATTAGTCCTGGAAGCCCTAGTTGGACAAATTATGTAGAAGACTTGTAACAGCTTGGGTTGAGTTACCAGTTCTAGAAGCCTTGGTTGGACAAAAAATTTGGAATCCATTTCTGGGTTGAGTTACTAGTCCTGGAAGCCCTAGTTGGACAAATGCACTGCAAGCCTCATAAAAGTTGTGGGTTGAGTTACTAGTCATAAAAGCCTTGGTTGGAAAAACGCTCTGAAAGCCCTGGAAGGCTTGGATAGAGACCATTCTGATGATGGTTTTTTGATTTTTAACTATGAGGTGGAATCATTGTTTGATGGGTTAAGTTGGATGGCCTCTGGAAGCCCTTGATGGTTTTGGATTGATGTGTTCTATGAGATCCCACATTCATGCTTAGAATATGGCACGACGGTGAATGGTTGAAGAGAGATTTGGATCACCCATTCTACGGTCGGGTGGAACATGGAAGTCCCATCCTCAGTTTAGATTTTGCATCATCAATACGAGGTTATTTCGCCTTGTATTTCAATGAGTATTATACTAGATTATATGTGGATTCTATGGTTATTGTATCATTGGTATTTCTATTGTTATTATGATGGTTATGAATATGTGTTATGACAGTGCCTATGTATGGATCCCATCATGTTTTTACTTGTATATAAATGAACAATGTATCTATGGCCTAATCGATAAAACTACAGCTAAAGTGACAAGGAAACAATGTATCAAAGTGAATCTCAGATAAGTATGAAACCCCTATGCTCAGATATGTTATTTACACCTATAGATTACATATTCGTGATATGTTTGACGAAATTCTTGTCAGGGATAGGAGGGGTCCAGTCAAGGTCTTCTTCAAGTAATTGCATTACTACTATTATTTCCATGTTATATTATTTTTCTGAAGGTGTCATTCAATTCTGGGCAGTGACCTGGGCTCTGGACCTAAAAATATGGCTTAAATCTCGGGGACGCTGGCACAGAATTGTGAAAAATGGTCCCTGGACACTAGCTTGTAGGCCTGCGAGAGCATCTAGAGGTCATTGGACGTTGGCATGCCAATAGCATGAAATCATCCAGAAGTCAAGTGGTCCAAAATATCATTAGGACCCAGGGGTTGATTGGCAGTAATGTTGGATTAGTTCCTGAGTGTCCTAATGTTGATGTTGAATGTTTGTATGGTGTGTTTACGTCGATTCAAATTCCTTAACATGACTTAGTAGTTCGAATCATATCATAGTGGCCTCTCATTGGTTGGTTAGTTGCTTGGGTAGATGTGGAAGGAGGGTGTTACAGAGTGGTATCATAGCATGGTTCACCCCACAAACTGGATGGGTTGTGTGTTGGTCACGAATTCATGTTGGTTTCATATGTGTTCCTTATGCTGGTAGTCCATGCGCTTGTTTCATTTGCGTGGTGTTGATCATGGTTGTAGTAACGTCACCATGTGAAGGTTGATGGTGTTGTTGTGGGATGTGTCTTCATGAATGTATGGGTCTATATGCATTGTTATACGTGTTGATGTCTATATGCATGCATTGTTATGGTTATGGTTATACATTCATAATAGGTTAGATATGCATTGTGAGGTCATTTATGCATTTTAGTTCATCCTGATGATAGTGGTATGTTATGATGCTAACGTGTTGGATGAGATAGAGCAGGAGATGTAGATCATTAAAGTGAAGTTTCAGCACTGGACCTTGAGGAAAGAGAATGTCGTCATACAGGTTTGTATGTTGGGCATGCAGGTATGTAGGTTAAGGATTGTTATATGCATTATGGTTATGTGTATGCCTTTCATTATATTGATGTTATGGTTACATTCATGATAGATGTTAGTTGATTAGTGTAGTTATATGCATATGTGTCCGATAGTCGGGAATGATAGTAACCTATGGTGGTATGCATTGCTATTGTTTTTTTAGGTTAGATAACTTGATGATTATGTTATATGTTGTTGATGAGTATGTTATAGGTTAACTTGTTGTTGTTATATGATAGTTGGCTTGATGATTAGGTTATATGTTGTTGATGAGCATGATATATAACTTGTTGTTGTTATATGCTAGTAACTTGATGATTAGGTTTATAGAATTAATATCTTGATGTTATGTGTATCATACTAAGTTGGATTAGTCCATGCAAATGGTTAAGGTTATGACATTCAAGTATGAGTTAATATGTTGTGATATTATGTCATACTAATCTAGACTGGCCATATATACATGATTGTTATGCATGAAAGATAAACTTTTATGAGCTTATGATGTGAACATGTTAGTTAGTTATTGTTATGGATATCATGATCTTATTTGTGCTTGAGTTGATGTGTGGTGAAGTTATATCATGCTAACTAGATTGATTTTGCAGACAAGATAGCCCCCCTAAGATACATTAAGGTATGAGCTTTCTTATGTCATCTATTTGGTGCTCGATGGTTTGATTATGTCGTCTAGTTGATTAATTTAACATGGTATGTTTGAAATTTGGTTGGATGTTTGATGAATCGCATAATATGAGTATGTGTTCAAATGATCTTGTTTTAAGATGATTGTACTGATACATATGTGTTGAGATAGCTGACATGTACTTGAGTGTAAGTAGGTGACAGTTGTAGCATTATGTCTAATGACTATGAGTTGACTATGGATTATGACATGATTGTTAGTCTTGGTAAAGGTTGATTTAAAATTTATATATATGATTGTCTTGATGTTTGGAACATGTGGTTGAAATCTATGAATAGGTCCAGGAAACATGCTTGGTATTAGCATGACAAGGTAATAGTTGATTTGTTTATATAACTATCAATTGAGTGATGTGACAGTACATAGTAAAACTCAGTTGAAGCAAGGTAAAGGAAAAATAAATGAATTGGGTGAGAATTCCTTTGGCTATGGTTGGAAACCCTAATTCCAAATGAATGAGTGCTTTGCATACAAGAAGTATTCTTAACCCTAATCTTGTCTGACATTATGTGGATATGTGTTATATTCATGGACATGTATTTGACAGGTATATTAGCTAGTATGTAATTATAGGTGGATTTGTCAAGGGAGTTGGCATCCCTTGAGAGATGATGTGGATGTGTTTAGTTGCAAGGCAACATGCTTGGCATAACTAGGTAAGGTAGCTATTATGTTGTTATGTTTATTTATGCACTAACAGATATGCATTCATGGAAATATGATGCATGGAACTGCATGGAAAAAGAGATTGCCATGAAATCTTAAAGTAGACCCAGGTTGAGATTTCACATGGAGGCACTGGGGACCATGGGGATTGAGTCATGGTGTCTATGTTAGTCTTGTGCTTTTGGTATTTTGTGATTTCCTTGCGCTTGATTTGATTTTTTTAATGTCTAATGCATGATCATCACACTTTGTTTGTGGTGTCGTATTGTTATTGGTTTCCATGGTTTTCTTCTTGTTTGTTTCTTGTTCTTGCCTTTTAATTTTTGAGAGTCTTGAGAATTGGTTGGGAAAGGGGAAAGTTAGTGAAGCAAGGAGAAATATGAATGAAATCCAATAGACAATGTAAGACTCAGATGAAGTCGGTGCATGTATAATGGAAGTTGAAGGCAAGAGTATGACAACCAGTTGGACTAGTTGGGTCCATTGGTGTAAATGGATGATAGCAATATAATCATGAGAAATCTAATAGGAAAGGTGAAGTAAATGGATTTGGGGCATCAAATGCCTTGGCTATGTTGGTGACAATTGTTCTCAATTTTGTCCATGGTGTGCACAAATAAAGGGTGTTCTCTTAATCCTTACGTTATGCTATCAGGTAATTATGTTATGGTCATGATTATGTTGATGTTTATATACACGTATGTATGTATGTATGTCATGTCTGACAAGGTCATCATGGATCATGATTATTTTATGTTGATGCTTATATGTATATATGTGTATGTATGCATATCATTGTCTAATAAGATCATGATTGTTTATGATAATTTTTATGTATATGTATGTATGTATCCATGTATATATGTCACTGTCTGACAGGGTTGTCAGAGATCATTCTTGTGGAGGAATGATTGCTTATGCAGGTGAATGGCAGGATGAGGTTCTTGGCCTTATGGGGAATCGAGTGGGAAGAGTAGTCCTGAAAAATGTATGAGGTCAGTATCACATGGATATGAATTGATATTATATTCTTGTATTATGCCTATGTTTATGTTGTGACATGTAACTTTGAAGGATACATTAGCGGAATGAAAACAATGTGCTTTGCGACATGCCAGGATAAGCATGGATGGAAGAGAGACACTGGAAGAAAGGTTGTTGGGTAGAGACAGTGTGGTTTTGGGATGTGTGGTATACTGTTGTGAATATGTTGTACATGTTGCATCTATGATGTTGTGTGCATGCAGTGTTGTCTATATATAATGTGTGTACATGTTGTTTATGCGATGTTATGTACAAGGTGGTACAAATAGTGTTGTGTGAATGTTGCATATGCAATTTTGGGTATAGATGGTGCTATGTACATGTTGGATATGCAGTGTTGTGTACATATGGTACTATGTGCATGATGGATATGCAGTGTTGTGTGCATATAGTAGTGTGCGCATATTGGATATGCAGTCATGTGTACATAGGGTGTTATGTACATGTTGTATATGCAGTGCTATGTACATATGGGGTTGTGTGCATGTTGTACATTTGGTGCTATGTACATAGAGTGTTGTGTGCCTGATTGTACAAGTGGTGTTGTGAGCATGTGGTGTCGTGTACATGTTGTACATGTCGTGTTGTGAGCATGTGGTGTCATGTACAAGTTGTACATGTGGTGTTGTGTGCAGGTGATGTTGTGTACATTTCATGCATATGGCGTTGTGTACATGTGGTGTCGTGTACATGTCGTGCATGTGGTGTTGTGTACATCCGTGCTTAAGAAAGTATCTAAATTAAGAAAAACTCAATTGGTTGTAAAATATTAAACCTATATTTTTTATCAATCATGTCATAGAAAATACAATAATGAAAAACATAAAAGAATCATGCACTATCTTTCCTCTATTATTGTTAGTCACTTTGCTTGCTCTAATTGCTTGGATCTTTAGTTAAGATGGATCTATGCTAGTTCTTAATAATATTTTTTATATTATGTAAATTTCACATCTTTGTATATAAAAGTATTCTCATTTTTAATTTTATTAATAGTCGCTAGACATAGGGTTTAGATATATCTCTATAAGCTTTTTCCTTTTAGATTTAATGAAAAGAATGTTATAAATTAAATTAAATTAAATATTTTGATTGTGAAATAAGTTATGGTTTTTGGGCATGTGGTATTGATAAGCCATGGCCCATGCTATTTTAACAAAGCCTATATACAAGTTAAGAATATCCATGGTAAAGTGGGGTGAATATCCATGGTAAAGAATTCATGTCATATTGTTATAAAATATTTTAACTGTGAAATAAGTTATGATTTTTGGCATCTGGTATTGATAAACCATGGTGTTGGCCCATGGTATTATAACAAATCCTATTCACAAGTTCATAATCTTAATGGAAAAGTGGGAGTGAATATCCGTGGTTAAGAATCTTGTCATATTGTTATAAAATATTTTGATTGTGAAATAAATTATGGTTTTTGGGCATGTGGTATTGAGAAGCCATGTTCACGAGTTAATAACAAAATATAAAATATAAAAAAATTAATTAATTATTTTTGTTACTTTAAATTGTTATTATTAATTGACCCAACATTAAAATTTTTAAACTCATCCCATACTGGGGTTTATATTACTTTTAACTTTTTATTTATTATTTTTAACCTTTTGTTTATTGCTTTTAACTTTTTTTATTAGAACCAACATTTAAATGTTTACACTCATCCTCATATCACTTTTGACTTCTAATAGTCTCCAATAGTAGATAAATTAATTTCAAAACTAATAGAAGTAGAATAAGATCTTCTAAATATAGGTTATCTCTTAATATAAATACATAATAAAGTCAATAACCCATTACAGAGACCCATTTGAGATCAACGACAACTTTTGTGGAAGGAGATGTGCAGGACCCTTGTGATGATGCTTGTAGCATCTGCCTTGAGCCCTTCATAGATGATGATATGATCCTTATTGGATAATTATATTGTTTTTCGTTCATATCTATGCATTTTGAGTGGAAAAAGTGGAGGAATCAACTCATGGGACCATTTTTACTGTCGGGACCCAGTTTGGAAAAACGAGGTCTGAAACCTTACGCAACCATTTTGAGGCATAAAACAATGTTTTTTAGGGGTAAAAAATGGTTGCTTTAGGGATATACCCTTTCATTCTATTCTACATACATAGGTATCTCCAACAGTGTAAGAAGCACATCAATCGAAGTTTGTATGTAAAAGTTATGCCACTCAGAAGTTGACCTTCTTGTTTTCACACCTATAGTTCAGGAGGATGCCGCGTTAGCCCCCATTATTCATGGAAAATGGGCTATCCACATGATTATGATGTAAAATACTCTAGAATATTATAAATTTTAACTCTAGTTAAGAGTTGATGTAGTCAAAATTAACCACTCGTATGCTATCAGGTTGTGTTATAACTGGGCCACTAGGAGGAAGAGGCATTCCATTATTTCAAGAGCATTTTGTTCCATAGTTGAGAAAATACATCCAGGAGAGATAGGAGGTAGAGCACATGAAGAGGATCTGTGCACTGTAGCATCCCACAGGCCACAGGCATTACTTCTTTGTACCTACAACCATATTTCCAGATAGAGAAAAAGAAAGGAAAATTTTAAGGAATGAATTTTTTCTTAACATTTAGAAATATTGATGAATATTTTCAGTCACTAATATGCAAAGTATAAAATGTTTGGATATAATTTTCTAAAAGTGTTCAAATTTATAATGATTGCATATCATTCTCTATAAAAAATTAGTGATTTTAAAGGTAAAATAATTTTATACTATAAAATGTGGACGAATAAATTTTAGAGAAAATGGAAATTTGGCGAATCAATTTTTTAGAAAAAGCATGGAAAAATAGCCCACCTGCAAATACTAGCCCCTAAAATTTTCCATGGAACTTAGAATGACATGGCCTCACCTTCTAGCTGGCCTTTCTCCCGAAAGGGTTTCCCAGAGAGCATATCTTGTGTTGTGTGTGTGTGTGTGTGTGTTCTTCTCTACTTTTCTGAATAATTCCCATTTGCATGGATGCACTAATTACAGTTAAATTTACAGATCTTAAAGTTTAATAAAACTGTTATAGTGTAAAATCTCATATTTTTAATATAATATTATCAAATATGTTGTGAAAAAATTTCCAGTGGAATATCCACAACAGTTTATAGATCATTTGGTATCAAGGCATGTTTCTTTGGGTATTTGTGGATATTTGCAAGGGATCTAGCTCAGTGGGGTCAAAAATCATAAAACCTTAATCATGGTCGTCATATCTGTAAATGAACCTCGTGATCCTGCAAAGGTGAGGTTTTTGCGGCTTGAACAACAATTCGAGGATATAAACCGTAATGTAAACCTCCTCATGGCGGCCTTAAGAAATAAGCTAGGGATATTTGGAGAAGATGGGGGTTCGAACGCAAAAGAAAAATCAAAAGGGGGATTAGGAGATCAGGAACAAATGGAGAACCAATCAAAGAAAGAACCCAAAAAATATCAACCTAGTTCGAGTGTCGTCAATCAATCCTTGTTCAAAATGGAATTAAAAGTCAATATCAAGTCTTACCACAGTGAGATCGACGCTCTGAAGCTGAACCACTAGTTGTAGCAACTAGAAGTTTATTTCAATGTCCATTAGGTCGAGGAAGGGAAAAATATATCATTCACGCGATTGAAATTAGAGGGCCATGGATTGACTTGGTGGGAGAGCCACATGGAAACCTTGAGGCTGGAGGGAGAACCTATAGTGACTAAGTGGGAGGATTTGAAAACCCTCATTAAGTCACAATTTTATCTAATCGAGTATGTGGAGGACCAATGGATCTGGTGGCATTAGTTGAGGCAAAAATTAAGCCAAAATGTGCAAGAGTACACCACGGAATTCAGGAAGATGGCTATAATGGTAGGTATCTCTCCAAAGAACCTAGATGTACTCCTCAAGTATTTGGGGGATCTGCACTGCCATCTACGTGAGCAAGTGATGTTGTTTAAGCCCAAATAAGTGGATGAGGCTTGTGTACATGCACACTAACTAGAAAACATAGGCCTGAAAAGAGCGCAATCAAGTGGATCGAAGTAGAAGGAGCAACAAGAAGCTTCTAAGGAGGGGAAGAAGAAGCAAAAATAGGGGAAAGATAAAAAGATGGCGGCCATAGCACACTAGTGCAAATATCCTAGAGACCACTACAAATTGATGGTCATACAAAGGAGAAGAATTGGAAGTTTCATCCAAAGCTAAACCCAAAGAACAAGAAGAAGAGTCTCGTGGCTATGGATTTGAGCAACCAAGTTGAAAGTAGCTCGAAAATGGATGAGAAGATCATTTGCACGTCAGTGCAAAAGGAGGTGAATCTGAGTATCCTTCAGCAACAGGAAGAGAAAGAAATGACAAAACTCCTCTGTATAAAAATACAGGTCAAAAAGACAAAGACTGATGCTTTGTTTGACTCAAGATCACAGGCGAATCTCATTGCAGTAGAACTGGTCAAGAAGTTGGGGCTAGAAGTTTGTGATCATCCAAACTCATATCCCCTAGGATGGTAAATAAGGATGGAGAGATAAAGGTAACAAAAAGGTGTAAAATTAAATTTGTTATCAAAGTTGATTTTATTGATGAAGTATATCTAGATGTGGTTCCCCTTGATGTATGTGGATTCATGTTTGGGAGTCCATACATGTACATGTGATATACAATATTCATGATGAGAGTCAATCAGTACTGACCATCATCAAAACGCACAAAGGAAAGTCAAAAAATTCACTGGTAAGTGCCAACCAAGCCAAGAAATTGATCAATTCTAGCAAGAAGTATGTTTTATTGTTTTTAAGAGAAAGTCAGTCTGAAGAGGAGTCAATAAGAGGCAATTCATCCCTAGAGGGTTGTACTAAGAAACAAAAACAAAAATTGGAGGAGTTGTTACATGCATACAAGGATGTGTTGTGAGAGCCTAAAGGGTTACCACCTAAGAGAGAAGTGGAGCATTAGATCCAGCTATTACCAGACTCCCGATTGCCAAATATTGGGTTGTATAGGCAGTTTGTTATAGAAGCAAGTGAGGTGAAGGAACAATTGCAGCAGTTGTTGGAACAAGGTATCATTCAACTAAGTACATCACCATGTGATTCACCCATCATCATTGTGTCTAACAAGGAAGGGACTTGGAGGACGTTTATAGATTACAGGGCATTGAACAAAAGCATGCTTAAGAACCAATAGGATAGCCAAACTAATAGATCAATTGTAGCAAGAAAAGTACTTCACCAAGCTGGACTTGAAGTCTAGATATCACCATGTTCAAGTCAAATAAGAAGATACATGGAATACTACCTTCAAAACTAGGCAAGGTTTGTATGAGTGGTTAGTTATGCCATTTGGCCTATGTAATGCACCAACTACATTTATGATATTAATGAATGATGTACCGCGCCATTTTATATATTCATTTTTTATTGTATATTTGGATGATATATTGGTATATAGTGCTACCTAGGAGGAGGATATGTCACATTTGACATAGGTGCTAGAAACATTGAATAAGCACCAACTACTAGCAAATGTCAAGAAGTATAAATTTGTGCAGCAGTATTTGGTGTATCTGGGGTATGTGATCGGTGGAGGAGAACTAAAGATAGATCCTTCCAAGATAAAGGCCATCATGAAATGTTTGGTGCCTACTAATGTTTCTAAGATCATGAGTTTCATTGGGGAAACACAGTACATGAGGAAGTTCATAGCCTCATTTTCAGCGGTAGCAGCACTGCTCCACACCATAATATCAAGTGGCAAGAGTTTCCAATGGGGAAAAGGTCAGCAAAGGGATTTCAAAGAGCTAAAGAAGAAGATCAGCCAAGCACCAGTTCTATCATTACCAACATTTCGATGACCCTTTGAAGTGGAGACAGATGCGAGTGTGTATGCTATGGGAGTTGTCTTGATGCAAGGAGGAAGGCATGTTTGCTACCATTATGAAGTGTTTCATGGGGCATTTCTTAACTACCCTACCTACGATAAGGAGTTCTATGTCATGGTGCAAGTTGTAAAGAATCTCACTTCTTGGTTTCAAGATCACAAAACCTCCTCAATACATATTTCTCACAATATATCTTGGTTATGTAGCATGAAGTCCTGGTGACATCACAGTATGTTAAGTGTTGCATACTACTTCAGTAAAGTCACAATTTGGAGATAATGTTGTTAATCATAACTAGGATAAATATTCTTGGGCCCTCTCTAAATAAGTGTCTCAATGTTTCTATTATGGTTAAATAGTGCTAGGTCTTTGTGCCATAAAGAGATGATCAATATCTACACACTACTGATAATGCTCCATAGTTTCCTTATGTATTAGCAATACAGTTCCATGTCAAGTATATCAATAATCATAAATATCTAATAAGGAGTCAAAGTACCTTAGGATTTAATATGATGAAGCAATTATGAATATCATAAGAACATATAGCCCGGAGTAGTTTTTTTCATGCTTGGTACTGGACAGTGCAAGAAGTCTTGGTAAAATGTTTTCAATAATGCTCTAGCAAGAATCTCATTCAAAGAATCATAAAGGTAAGGATCTGCTATTCATGTGCCAAGTGAGTATCTTTCATGTTTATGATCTATATTTCGTTTAAATGACTTCATTTTACAAGGAAATTGATATGTTGGTCCTTGCATAAGGAGGATAGTCTCAATCATCATATATTGGTGAAGTCATTGAAATAAGCCTCCTTTGAATTCATGAGAAGAAATTCTTAAAGTCCTCTCAGGTAGAAAACATTGGAGACATAAAATAAGTTGGAAGAAGAAAATATGGCCCTTAAAGGACAATATCAAATATAGGAGAACAATAAACTTCATGTTACTATTTAGGATGGAAAGAGCTGTATGAATTCTATGGTAAGAGGGAGTAGAATTTTTTTAGTTACCTCTCTCACTATAAGTTTCTTTTTGGGTGCCTAGATTCTGCATAAAGTATGTCTATAATATATAATAAGATGTAGTATGACATCATGGAAAAATTAAAAACAAGAACTCGTGACATCATCACGAGGGTAACTGATTTCATAGGATAAGTAAGATACCTCATTCAACAACTTAGGGTTTCCATGGAAGAAGGAAAGTTGAAGGAAATAACTTTGCAAAAATCAAAAATTGAAAGAGGGCTCATCATGCAACAAAAGGGAAACATTTGTCAGATAAGGATCTTTAAGATTCTCTAATGGAATATTAACTAGAAGGTTCATTGATCCAGGGATGAAGCAAGAGTTTCAATAGAAACTCCAACTTATGGAGTTCATGGATGATGATAAGATGATGTAAGAGAAGTTCAAGGGGTTGAAGATCTTTCAATCAAGGAAGCTATTGAAAGAAGCATGGATAACCTAAAGGTAAAATGAGGTATGTATGCTTGTATTTAATTTTTGTATTAACAGGTCATATGTTTGGAGGTAATATGGATCATTACTTCTATCTTAAGAAGCATGATCAAGAGAAAGTTATCTCCTCCTCTAAAACGATACAAGAAGACATAAGTCATACTAGATGAAATCAACATAATATGTCCTTATATGAAGTATGAATTGGTTGACTACAATTACAAAACTCTAATTAGAAACCCCTGGGAATGGAATGTGTGACAAAGGAAGAGATCAAGAGATATGCAACCATGATGGAGGAAATCAACATACAAAATATCTAGAAGAGTTGACTAAGAAATCTCTCAGAAAGATATGAAGACTCTAATGAAAGTCCGAAAAACATGGAGACCCTCAAAAATGGATATATTTGGGAAGATGTTTCAACATGTATGCAAGATGTTGATACCTACAGGAAGATGTCATGATGAAAATCCATCTTGAAAAGTATGATTTGATTTAATGTCATGATTTCTTCAATAATATCTGGATGATTTCATGTAAGGCTACTGGAACAAGAATTAAAAGTAAAAGTACTACTAGCATTCTTGTGGTGGATGGAAACGCCTAAAAGAAGCATGATGATGAAGAAGTAGCCAAATGATGAAGGTTCCATATATGAAGAAGGCCATTTCCATGAAGAAAGGAATGTCATGACGAACCAAGAAGGAAAGTGATCGATGGTTGATGCCCTACAAGGAAGAAGATAAAATAAATTTCATAACATCAAGGAAAGAAGTATATCAAGTAGTTGAAGGACCCACGAAGAAGGACTTGTTGATGAAAAGACAAATCCTGGATTAAGAGGGAACTTGGATTGGGTCATCCCTTATTAAAAGGCAGTGACAGTTTTGTTTTTCTATTTCATGTGTCATGCACTAGACCAGGACTAACAGTCATAAGTCTTAGTGAATTCCATGAAGATAAATGTAGACACATGATGGATGTATCCTCCCTAATTGAGAGGGAGATATAGACACAACATTTTTGTCTTCACTTGCAGGAAATAATGGAGGATTGTATAGTCATCTGGCATCTGATGCTCTTTGAGGGTGTGTAGGGCATCCAAGATAAGAGTAGGCAAGAGGACCAATATTATTTGAGGGATGGGAACACAAGATAATAATAGTCCTAGAATATCATACTAAGCGAACACCTGGGTGGGTATGTACCTTGAGAGACAATGATTAAGGTGTCTATAATCATTGGTATCACCAACATTGTGTTCTTTAATATATTAAGAGATATAATTGTTAGTCAAGACCTTGCTATGTGACAATGTTGTTTATAATGATGCATATACAGATGGGTTACTAGTCTGACTCTTCAGTATTGAGAATATCCATGTACCATTTATAAATACCTCCCTATTTAAGAGGGAGAGTTGAAGAAAGGTGTAACTAGGTTAGGTTTTCACAATGACTTATAATTATGATTTCATGTAAAGAAGAAACAAATGTATTTATTGTATTCCTTTCATCATGGGTTTCATGAAAAACAAGTGTTTTTAATAGTTCAAATACTTCTTCTTGATGTCCTTAGGTTTTTTTGTCTTGTTATGAATATAATTAAGAAGTCATGTTACACATGTAAAAGTTACACTCCAAGACATTTCCACTATCACTCTTGCAGTCTGCTAAAAGAAGGATAATATTCTCCTTAAGGTAATGTCGGATTATCTCCAGGATCTCATGTAGGCCTAAATGAAAAGCATAAGTCATTATATATATAGAGTGACCTCGCATCATAAACATCAAGCAATTCTGACATCTCTAATTTGAATACAATACGAATCTCAGAGCGAAGAAGATAAGGGTATTACAGTGAAGAAGGAAGGTGACTCAATGTGTGTAAATGTATTAAGGGTTCTCGGGCTAAGTTTGTCATCTAAGCAAAGGATCAAAGTCTTTTCTAAGATAGTGGAAGCTATAGTTAAGGGCTATATCAAGCGTTGAATGCTGACACAAGAAGACTGAAGACGGAGAGGATATCCTGGACCGAAATAAGAGGTCAGTAAAGTCCAAGGACTGTGTCTAGGGTTGCGAAGTTAAAAGGAGACCGCGACTCTCCTAGTGACGGTGTAATAACAGTGTGAAGAAGAACTGGAGTGATACAATGTGAAGGAGGAAGGCAATTACGACCAGAGATTGCAAGAGATAGTGGCAAGTGCCTTGATGAAGAATTGATTCAATAAAAGAATCTATAAGAAGAGATTGAAGGGTTTTCTTCTCAAGAGGAGAGGTTTTTCCCTAATTTGGAGCCTACATCTAATGTTATTTTATTTTGTTGATCTCCTTGTTTTGGTATTTGGTTGATGATTGAAGTACACACTATAATGATAATAAGAAGAAGATAATTCTAAAAATTAAAAATACATCTCAATCAATTATCATTGTTAGAGGAATCATTAATTTCATTTTGCCTTAGATTCTTCAACATAGTACCAAAGCAATGGTTCAGTCAAGGGAATTTAAGTGACACTTTTTCAGTGTAAAGGTTATTCTTAGTCTTGGATTCATCTACATTGTTGGTGAAGTATTACCTTAGACCTTAACACATGATCAGTACAGGAATTATGGATTTGGTCTCATTATACAACCTCGACATACCTACAGTTCTCAAGACAATAGTCTTTAGTTCCATTCTATGGTGCCTCTCACTGTCCCAATCTATGTCATAAAAAAAATGATGAAGTAACATGATATTACAAAACCTCAGATCGATCATCCTCTGCATCGGGTGCAATTACAATCTTGTAATTATTGGGTCTATTATTTCGGGTCAATTATTGGAGTGCAATTAGGATCACCTCTGCAATCTCGGGTCTACAATTCGCATATATACTCCATAATCTCAGTGCCACTTTTCCACAGTCTCGGTGCTTACAGTAATGTATGGCTTGTGATGCTACACAGTAATGCTACATGATCTCACTTCTCAGTGATAAGGCATAATCTCAGTGATGATTTATGTCTCATGTTCACAGTGATGTTCCATACTACTACTTAATATCAATGATGCCATAGTGATGCTACATGAGGTAAGGTGATGCCACTATTGCAAGATCAATGATAGTATCAGATCTCCTCAATAAGTATTCGAAACGGTGGCATACTAGTCTCACTTCTTGGTGTCAAGATCACAAAACCTCCTCAATACATATATCTCACAATAATTTTTTTTTTTCAGCATGAAGTCCTGGTGACATCACAATATGCTAAGTATTGCATAATACTTCGGTAAAGTCACAATTTGGAGATAATGTTATTAAGCACAAACAGGATAAATATTCTTGGGCCCTCTCTAAATAAGTGTCTCAATGTTTCTATTCTAGGAAAATAGTTCTATGTCTCAATGCCAGAAATAGATGATCAGTATCTACACACTACTAATAATGCTCCATAGTCTCCTTATGTATTAGCAATACAGTGCCATGTCAAGTATAGCAATAATCATAAAGACTTGATAAGGAGTAAAATTACCTTAGGAGTTAAGATGTTGAAGCAATTATGAATATCATAATAACATATAGTCTGGAGTAGCTTTTGTCATTCTTGGTAATGGACAGTGCAACAAGTCTTGGTAAAATGTTTTCAATAATGCTTTAGCTAGAATCTCATTCAAAGAATCATAAAGGTATGTATCTCCTCTTCATGTGCCAAGTAAGTATCTTTCATGTTTATGATCTATCTTTGGTTTAAATTATTTCATTTTACAAGGAAATCGACATGTTCGTCCTTGCATAAGTAGGATAGTCTGAGTCCTCATAGATTGGTGAAGTCATTTAATTAGGCCTCCTTTGAATTCATGAGAATAAATTATTAAAGTTCTCTCATGTAGAAAACATTGGAGACATCAAAAAAGCAGGAAGAAGAAAATATGGCCCTTAAAGGAAAATATCAAATATAGGAGAAAAAGAAACTTCATGTTACTGGTTAGGATGGAAGGAGCTGAATGAATTCCATCGTAAGAGGGAGTAGAAATATTTAAGTTAGTCTCTCTCACTATAATTTTCTTTTTGGACATCTAGATCCTGCATAAAATATGTCTACAAATATATAATAAAATGCGGTGTGACATCATGGAATTATTAGAAACAAGAACTCGTGACATCATCATGAGGGTAACTAATTTCATAGGATAAGTAAGATACCTCACTCAACAAATTAGGGTTTCCATGGAAGAAGTAAAGTTGAAGGAAATAACTTTGTAGAAATCAAACATTTATAGAAGGCTCATCATGCAACAAAAGGGAAATATATGTTGGATAAGGATCTTTAATATTGCCTGATGGAATATTTACTACAAGATTCATTGATCTAGTGATGAAGCAAGTGTTTCAATAGAAACTCCAACTTGTGGAGTTCATGGATGATGATATGAAGACATAAGAGCAATTCAAGGGGTTGAAGATCTTTCAATCAAGGAAGTTATTGAAAGAAGCCTAGATAACCTAAAGGTAAAATGAGGTATGTATGCTTGTATTTAATATTTATATTAACAAGTCATATGGTTGCAGATAATATGGATCATTACTTCTATCTTAAGAAGAATGATTAAGGTAAAATGATCTCCTCCTCTGAAAGGATACAAGTAGACATAAGTCACACTAGATGAAATCAACATAATATTTCCTTATATGAAGTATGAAGTGGTTGACTACAATTACAAAAATCTAATTCGAAACCCCTAGGAATGGAATGTGTGATGAAGGAAGAGATCGAGAGATATGCAACCATGATCGAGGAAATCAACATCCAAAAGATCTAGAAGAGTTGAATAAAAAATCTCCTAGAAAGATATGAAGACTCTAATGAAAGTCCGGAAAATATGGATACCCTCAACAATGGATATCTTTAGGAAGATGTGTTAACATGTACGCAGGATTTTGATACCTACAGCAAGATGTCATGATGAAAATCCATCTCGAAAGGTATGATTTGATTTAAATTTATGATTTCTTCAATAATATCTGGATGAGTTCACATAGGGCTACTAGAACAAGAATTGAAGGTACAAGTACTACTTGCATTCATGTGGTTTATGGAAACGCCTAAAAGAATAATGATGAGGAAGAAGTATCCAAATGACGAAGGTTCTAGATATGAAGAAGACCACTTTCCATGAAGAATGGAATGACATGACAAACCAAGAAGTAAAGTGATCGATGGTTGATGCCCTACAAGGAAAAATATCAAATGAATTTCATGATCAAGTAAAGAAGTACATCAAGTAGTTGAAAGACCCATGAAAAAGGAGTTGTTGATGAAAAGACAAGTATGTGATTAAGAGGGAGCTTGGATTGGGTCACCCCTTATTAAAATGCATTGACAATTTTGTTTTTCTATTTCATGTGTTATGCACTAGACCAGGACTAACAGTCGTAAGTCTTAGTGAGTTACATGAAGAGAAATGCAGACACATGATGGATGTATCCTCCCTAATCGAGAGGGAGAGATAGACACAACATTCTTCTCTTCACTTGGAAGAAATAATGGAGGATTGTATAATCATATGGCATTCGATGCTCTTTGAGGATGTGTAGGGCATCCAAGATAAGAGTAGAAAAGAGAACTAATATTCTTTGAGGACTGGGAACACAAGATAAGAATAGCCCCAGAAGGTCATACTAAGTGAACACCCGAGTGGGTATGTACCTTTAGGGACAATGATTAAGGTGTCTATAATCATTTGTCTCGCCAACATTTTGTGCTCTGATCTATTGAGAGATATAAATGTTATTCAAGACTTTGTTATGTGACAATGTTGTTTATATTGATGCTATACATATGGGTTACTAGTCTGACTCTTCTTATGAGATCTCTTCAGCATTTAGAATATCCATGTACCATTTATGAATACCTCCCTAGTTAAGAGGGAGTGTTGAAGAAAGATGTAACTAGATTCGGTTTTCATAATGACTTATAATTATGATTTCATGTAAACAAGACTTAAATGTATTTATTGTATTCCTTGCATCAGAGATTTCATGAGCGAGAAGTATTTTTCATAGGTCAAAGGCTTCTTCTTGATGTCTTTTGGTTTTATTTTCTTGTTATGAATATAATTAAGAAGTCATGAAGTCATGTTACACTCCAATACATTGTCACTATCTCTCTTGCAGGCGACTAAAAGAAGTACAATATTCTACTTAAGGTAATGTTGGCTTATCTCTAGGATCTCATGTCGGCCTAAATGACAAGCATAAGTCACTATATATATAGAGTGACCTCACCTCATAATCATCATGCAATTCGGGCATCTCTGATTTGAAAACAATATGAATCTCGTAGCGAAGAAGATAAGGTTATTATAGTGGAGAAGGAAGGTGACCACAGGTGCGTAAATATCTTAAGGGTTCTCAATCTAAGCCAGTTATCTATGTGAAGGATCAAAGTTTGTTCTAAGATGGTGGAAGCTAAAATTAAGGGCTATATCAAGCGTTGAATGGTGATAGAATAATACTAAAGACAAAGAGGCTATCTTAGACCAAAAGAATAAATCAGTAAAGGCTGAGGACTTTTTCTAGGGTTACGAAGGAAAAGGAGACTGTGACTCTCCTAGTGACAGTGTAATAACAATACGAAGAAGAACTGAAGTAATACAGTGCGAAGGAGGAAGACATGAAGGTCGAATGGTGCAAGAGATAGTGACAAGTGTCTTGAAGAAGAATTGAGTCAAGTATTTTGTCAAGGGTCTTGGTATTCGTCAATAAAAGAATCTACAAGAAGAGATTGAAGGTTTTTCCTCTCAAGAGGAGAGGTTTTTCCTTGGCTTGGAGCCTACATCTTTTTTACTTTTATTTTTTTGATCTCCTTGTTTTGGTAGTTGGTTGATGATTGAAGAACACACTATAGGAATAATAAGAATAAGATAATTCTAAAAAGTAAAAATACATCTCAAGTAGTTACCATTGTCAAAAGAATCATTAATGTTGTTTTTCCTTAGATTCTTCAACATAGTATCAGAGTTATTGTTCAATCAAGGGAATTTAAGTGACACTTATTCAATTTAAAGGCTATTCTCAGTCTTGGATTAATCTACATTGTTGGTGAAGTATTACCTGAGACCTTAACACATGATCAGTTCAGGAATTCTGGAGTTGGTCCGTTACAAATCCATTTGGGCACATCAAATCCCAACATCCAGATCAATGTTTTAGGGCTCATCAGACCCTAATTTTATTTTTTTCATGCCCTAAACAAGTCACCCCTTTGAATGCCTCCTTCCGAGACTATTTCATGACTAGAAGACATCTAGAAATAACCTCTAGAGGGACCAGCGAGAGTAAGCTCTTATGAAGGTGCACTGCATAGCAACAAAGTCCACTGCCATGGTGCTCTTCAAAGCACTTAGGCTTCCTTTCACATGCGCTGGGTGAGAATGAGCGAAATTCACATAGGGTTTGGGGAATATTATTCTTTTGGAGTCATCTAGAAGTTTCCTTCACTTATCAACTCCTATGAGCTTGAAAATGGATGAGGAATGAGTTAAGGTGCATCCTATCCTCTCATCCCTTCCTCCATGGAACTAATTTCGAGTATGGAAGGCCATTCAATGCCATCATTAATGAAAAAACCTCCTTCATATTCCTATAAATTGACCACTCATCTAAGTGATCAGGGACTGGATTATGTTGAATTGTAAGGAGATAATGCTGCTATGAGATTTGGATTTGAAGCAATTATTGTGATGCTACAAGTTTGTCATGCTTTTGATGTGATGTGAATGGGATCCAAGCTGGAGGAATGGCTTTGAATCAGACACAAATGGTTGTAATTCCTTCTTCTATCTAATAAAGTGTTTGAACCTTTTTTCCATATGTTTGTATTGTTTCATAATGATTATGTGTGTGAATTGTATCTGATTCCTTTCACTTATATTCAATAGATCGTATGCTTTGATTGGTTTTTTTCTTCTGTTGTGTTTACAGGGTACTTCTCAAGTGGATTAAGTACGGGAAGGAGCGACGGAATCAATACAAGGGAGACGAGAGGAAAGCAGAACTACAGGTAGGCCTTCTATCTTCTCATCTTATCTATTTCTTATAGGAAAAGTCTAAAACACTTTAAACTGTTGTTCTAGATACAACTACTTATCTAGGGAATTGGTATTTATCCATAGATACTAAATTCTCCAAAACAAATCGGCGACTCTGCTGGGGAAGAATCCTCTTTCCTAGTAGCTTATCCACCTCCTAAGACATCCTTGTAGACCTTATTTGTGTTCATAGATTGTAATTTAGCTGTTTACATTGAAAAATTGGTCAAAACTGTGTCAAATTGCCTCTTGAAATGGCTTACTATCACCAGCGCAGGCTTGTGAGGGACACAATGCACTGCAGAGCACCCCTGACTTAGGGATGGTGCTCTGAAGTGCACTATCTCCCACTCTGGGTTGCGCTGATCCTCCTAGGATCAGTTTCCCACCTTTGGAAACATTTTTTTGCCAAATTTTCTATGTTTTATTGTTTGTTGATTGATCAATGAATGTTATGTCTTAGAAAATGAGTTGTTATCTCCTGGTCTAGGCAAACTTTGATTGGATTGGTTAATGTTTCTTCATGTTTTCTTTTTCATTATCGATCAATAGTCAAAGTTATGATATAATTGATTAATCTTCATTCAAAAGAAAGTGTCTTAAAGTCTTCTCTTCCTTCGAATTAGAATTGTCATAAATGTCTTCGTTCTTATGAAAGATTGATTGATTTTATGTGCATATTTCCTTTTGTTCATATTCACATTAAGGAAATAGAAAATAAATACATGCATGTTTCATTGAAAATGTTTGTGTGTGCTCATAGGAATAGTGTAAGGTAATTGCATTTAGATTGTGCTCTTTTCTCTTTGATCAAAAGAAATTTGATTGCTCTGTCCCTAAGTAGCTAGGATTTTCATCATTAAATTGAATGGAAAGAATGATTACCATGATAGTTTCATTCCTAGGAACTTTAGAAAACATCACGTGGTGAACTTGAAAGGAAAATTCCTAAGCAAGATGAACTTAAAATTAACATCAATTTACCTAATGGAGCATTGTCATTGGCGAGAACATTTAGTGGTTCTAGGCTAGATACATGTTCCAACGTCGTAAAACAAAGCATTTGTCGCTAACTTGTCTGCAATACATCCCAATCGTGATATGTCATTCCACGTACGTGAGTATATCGTAGGTCATCCACGTACCTTCAGGTATATAGGGCAATGTTACAGTACGTAAAGTATATGGGAATGCTCTCATTGTGCGGTTTTGCATTAGACAACGCTTATATAGACTGGGCCTCCACGTACCTTCGGGTATATATGGGAGGAAACATATAGGTTGTTATCCATCCTTACGTAACCGAGTCGGTCGCCTTGTAAACTGTGATACACTTAACACAGCATTCAGGGAGATTGCCTGCCCATACTTCTTGGTTCGCTAGGAGGTATTCTGCAATTCATAGTTGCTTGGTAAACCTTTTGCCTAGTATACCCCTTTTTGTTTATTTCTTTTTTGATAAGAAAATTAATCAGAAATTGTGGAGGAACATCAACCATTACCCCATCATTCGTGGAGAACAACGAGCAAACCGAAACACCTATTCATACAAAGCGGTCTCGCTTAACTAAGTCTAGTACATCAAGAATTCCTAGTTCTTTATCTGAATTATTTTAATCATCTATTTCGGTAAGTACTGAGACTCCAATTACTCCAACCATTTCTAGTACATTTGTTTCTGAAGAAGAAGTTTCATAATTACTTGAGGACATTAGCACTGATCCTAGTGAAATAGTAACCTATATTGATCAACAGCAAGTTGATCCTCAACTTGAAGTTGCCCAACAAGAAAGTTCTTCTGAACTTGAATCAGTTCAACCAGAAGTTAATCCAGAACCTATCCCAGTTCAAATGGAAATTACATTTGAATCTAAAGTTGTTAAGGAACCTCTTACTGAAACTGTTGTACATTTACTTGAACATCTAGACTTCGAATTTGAACATTCAGAAGTTGTTAATTTATCTTAAGACGATCAACCGGTTACCCCTCAGACATCAGTAACTACTAAAACTTCAACTTTATCACACCAGAAATCCTTTACGTACTTGACGATGAAGTTCTTCCACCATGTCTAATTTCTATAGAGGAAAAATTGGAAGAAGATTCTACAATTGGAACCCCTTTCCACTTTGGATCTAGGTTTTATCTTTACCCACGTACTCCTCATTTTACTGCTCCATTTGATCCTGCTTATTTTCAAGTACCCATTGATTCTTTAGGAAAACTTTTGCATCAATTAACTATGGTTGAACAACTGTCAACATCTAAAGATGTATCATCTGATGCAGTTGCAACAAAATCTTCTGTTGCAACCTCCTCGATGTTTTCTACCACACCTGAGTCACACCTTTATGGTGAACCATCCATCCTGATTGGTTACCAATCTTTATCTAGAACCCACTCAGGGGTTGCTTCTACACCATGATCATCACCCATATCCTCAATCAAAATTTTACCTGGTTCTTCTCTAATGGGAAGTCAAAAGTTTGATCCTGCATATCAATATCAAGTTTGTTATAGACATTTTTGTGCCTTACAGCATGAAGCATGAAATGTCCATAATCTAAGGGATCCAAAGTCCCTAAACATGTTGTTCCTACCCCTAGAGGAACAAGGTCAGCAAACCACAGCACTAAATAACAGTTCTCCACCTGAAAACACTCAAAAACAAGGCAATTCTGGATCATGTCAACTGCTCCACTGAGCATCTGCGCTGAATGTCAAGTGCTCCACTCTGTACCTGCGTTGAATGTCAACTGCAAAGAAGGCCACCTGCGCTAAGCGTACTTGGACAAGTGGTACAGTCATTCCTCAAGGTGTCAGCGCCCAGGAAGCTTCCAAAATGACACTTGGATCAAGGAATTCGCCTGGTGATGAGTAAGAGGGTCTAGATCTCCAAGTGGAAGCAAGAACCTCCAAGTGGACTCAAGAACTGAAGAATAACTGAAGTGAGAGAGGACACTAGTCAGCTCTCAAGCTGACTCATCCTTTCTCCAAAAATCCTATATATAGGTCTCTCTCATGAGGTCTAAGGAGGCTGGAATCTTGTGAATTTAAGGAAGTGCTGTTGGTTTGAGTTTAGATCTATTGGGTGATTTGCTTTGAAGGAGGTGAAGAGGAGATTTCTTTCTGCTGGGAAGGTGATGCTGGATTGGGCCTCTTATGGTTGTATCACTTCCTGAAATTTACTTCTTCCATTAATAAAGAATTTGAGGTTCTTCTATATGCATGTGTCTCAATGATGTATTGTCATACTTGTGTATTTGATTTATTCTAATCCTTGAATCAATTATGAATGTATGCTTCTTGTAGTTTTCCTCTCTTGCCATTTTGCAGGATCTTGGTGTAGCTGGGCCAATGAAAGAGCAAGGAGCTGGGAGCAAGCAGCAAGGAGAGAAGATTGGATCAACCATTAGCGAAAGACATCGGTTAGTGGATCTCTTTCTCTCCTATTTTACTTTCATAAAGAAGAAATCTTAGATAGCTTTGCTTCGATTGTTGCTGAGGTACTATCACCCTTAGAGTGGGATAGGGTCATTCCGTATTGGATACTTTTCCCAACAACAAAGTTGGGAAATCTGGTCAACAATGACCTATGTATCCATTAAGCAATATGCTTATTCACCATATCCTCCTTATTCTGGAGGACCATCATATGGTAATATCCCGCAGTATTCAGGTCACTCTGGAATTAGAGTTTGTCAATGGAAACCAACAATGCCAGTTCAACCCAGGCTTGTGTATCCAACACAGCCAATGCAAACTGTGTCAACTACTCCTACTACACCTATTGTTACTACTGTACCACAGTCACAAGTTCAAACTGTTGTATCTCAACTGGTACAAACTGATCCTTCTACCTTGCAACCATAAGTTTTAGGTCAAGAAGTTCAAATTCCTCAAGTTGTCGTACAATAACCACTTGTTTCCGGGATTCAATAGTAACCTTAAGTTAGTATTCCCTTATTTGGACTGACCCAAGCTTACATTTGTATAGTTTATTCACAATCTAGCCAACCTTTCATGTTGTACCAACAACAACAAAAGTTGATTCAACAAACGTGGCAACCTCAATTTCAACAACCCCAATTCCAGCAATTCCAACCCCAATTTGGACTTGCTCAACAGGTTCAACCTGGGTTTGGTCAATATCAAGCTTATTAAGGCCCTGGTCAAAAAGGCTTTGTAGGTTATGGACAACCACACATTCAACCTAGTTTTCAACAACCACCTTATGCTGGTTTTGTTCAACAACAACCATACCAAGGTTACCAAATGTAGAAACCCTATGTTGGTATGCAAAGACCTATTGCTTAGGAAATTCCATCATATCCTGGGTATGATCAACCTGACTTGAATCAACAGTTGCCATTTGTAGCAACTTTAGAATTACCAGATTTAAATCGGCTCACTAATGATCCAATTTATATGCACCTTAGTGGCCGATAATTCTGCATAAGTTACCATCTAACATTCTGAAATTTAATGGAAATCCTGGAGAAGACCCATAAAATCATGTCATGACCTTTCATTTGTGGTGTTCATCAAACTCCTTAAATGATGATTCGGTTAGACTTCGTCTTTTCCAAAGAACACTTACTGGTCCGGCTACTAAATGGTACATTGAGTTACCAAGAGCTTCTTTCAACAATTTCACCACTTTAGCCACTACATTTTTGACCCACCTCTAGTTACCCATTAGATATGAGACTGGAACGGAACTCCTTACCAAATTTAAATAGACGACTACTACCCATATATCAGATCATATTCATAAGTGGCGACGTCGTCATTGAATGGTTAAGACATATGTTCCCAATCAGCTTTTAGCTGAGTGGTTCATAAAATCCTTGTTGCCATCAATCACCGAGGATGTGGCAAAAGGTGTAGTTGTCATAGAAGAGCAAGTAATTTCTCGTTCCCAATACTTGGATTTGATTTACACACAATCTGGCACACTTTATGATAAAATTCCCAATGCACCCCGACCAGCTTTCACTGTTCCTCCTCCTCCACAATCAAGTAAGGACTCTCATGCCAGCGATGGTGTGATCGGTTCTTCGAGCACGCAAATGGCGGGAAGACCATCTGGTCAAACCCTTGTTGTTACCAATCAAACTACCAATGCATTAGAAAATACTCTTTCTTCCGAAATTAATGCCGTGTCATCTAACAAAGGCAAAAATCCAAAGCAACCAGGAAGCAAGAAAAAGGGGAAAAATAAAAAGAAACAGGATAATTCCCCTCCAAAGAAATCATCTGATTCCTCTGCTTCGACAAGGAAACCTCGTTATCCATGTCTAATCTGTAATGACGAGCATTTTACGATAGATTGTCCACACCGCTCCGAGGTCTCTAAACTTTTAAAGACTCAAACACATCAGCAGTGTTGAGTGATCCATCTCCAAACCTGGAGACATATTTGGTTGCAATAGACCATGCTTCCACATCCCAAATACTTGTGTTATCCATCACAAAGCCACAAAACGAAGCTTTAGTGTCCATGAGAAACAAATATTATGGAAATCCACTGTCATCGTCAAATAATTAGGCCACTAATCAACCTCATCCTTCGACTTCGACTTTATCTGAAAATATTCCACCTATTGTACCAGAATTGACAATAAAACCACCAAAGGGAGTTGTGCACAAATCGACATTTAACCCTTCAGCTCGAGCAGCTCAGAAATATAGCATAGTGGAAGATCATGCTTAATCACCTTCTGCTTTGTCGACAATCGAGGTGTTACAACATTGTCCCTCCCAGAAGTAGTGTTATAGGGAAAAGTGTCTACACAGAACTGCTTATCCCACTAAGGTGTGGTAGCTACCTTAGAAACAAACAAAGTAAAGCTACTTTCGTTTTTCCTTTATGAAATATAGATGAGAGAAGAAAAAAGAAGACCAACCTCTGTCTTGCGCTAATCTCCTAGTCCGATTCCTCTCTCTCTTGATAGTCTTTCACTACCTGCTCCCTTGTACGCCCAACTTCACAGAGTACCTGTAAGATCACAGTAGCATAACACTATGCAAGAACATGGATCTATAATCATAAACAATCTAGGATCAGATGTAAATTGACCATACAAATGCATAAAACATAAATGACACAAGAGTATGGAGGAAAACTTGAATTGATTTTATTGATAAACAAGAAAGATCCAAGGGAGTTACAACTAGTTGTTTTGACCCAGCATCATCCTCTCAGCAAGTAAGCCCTTCTTGACCTCATACAAAGCTTAGATCACCCAAAACTATGATGTTGTCTCAAGAAACCAACAACAATTCCTTACAATATGCAAAATTCCAGCCTCTGGATCTCTGGGATGATGGATCCATATATAGATATCTGTAAGGGAGATGAGTCAGCTTGTGATTTGAATAGTGTCTTCCCTCTGATAGTTCTTGCTTCCACTTGGAGATTGATGATCTCTTACTCATCCTTGGTCAAATTCAGAGAGGCAAGTGTCACAGGAGAAGTTTCCGGAAGATTCCATGCCTCTCCACCTCGCGGAATGACACTGCCATTTGTCATTTCTCGCCCATCGCACCCCATAGAAGGGATTTTTGAAATGCAATGCACCCACACAGTGTATTTAGGTAAGATGCAATGCACTTTGCCTATGGAGCAGCTAAAATGATCCTGTTTTGACTAGTTCTGAGCAGTTTTTCATGGAGAACTTCTGGGAGAAGCTGTAATCAGTTGACCTTGTTCCTTTAGGGGTTAGAACAACACTTTTAGGGACTTAGGAGCCCTTGGTTTATGGAAATTTCATGCTTGGGGTTGCAGTGCCCAAAAATGTCTATAACAGTTGCCCCCTAAAGCATGAGGTCGTTAATCTTTTGATGTCGGGTGAAATGCTTTATTATGAGGATCCAAAGTTATTTCAAGCTGGGAGGAGACTTGTAATAAGATATAATACAATACATTATCTTCATAATATTTTCATGATCTAGCTGAGGCGGGCATTCCCATGCTCAGCTTTATAAATTCATTTTCATGTACATAGGACAGACAATCGTCTGAGTGTAGACTGATGATTCTGGTAGAGTCATCATCCCTTTGATTGGATGATTATCTGTGTAGCAATAATGTACATTTGATGTCTTTATTTCCCTGAATATATATCACAGCCCGGATGGATGAAACTAGATCCAGGGTCTTCAATCTTGTTTGATCTTCACTCGAAGTACAATTCTATCCATGTGAGAGACGTTCTAGAGTCGAACATGGAAAGACATCGCCTGATTACCAGCCAATGATGTAAGATGTTAACAGGCACGAGAGGAATCACCGATAATGATAATGATCCTCAAGGTACTATAGTACAATTCACGTGGTGTGAATAAAGGACTTGGCGTCAAACACCACGCAAAATCTTTCGGTCGAAGGCCATTGATGTAAACCTGTCGCCGGAAGTGAGAAACTTGCCATTGAGGCATGCAAGCTTCAAAGTACTTAACGGGGTGTTCCTAGATCGACTTCTTGGATAATGAGCTGATGTCGACAAGAAGCGATCCATCATAGGAGGGCCTTAATGCATCCCACATCAATGACACGGAACGAAGCAAATGATTTTAATGGAGGTGAAAACGATCTGGTGATATAAGGTTCAGGGTGGCAGTCATGAAAGAATGGGGTGTAAATGTATTGTAGCGGGTGAGACACAGGTGAATTCTCTTAGTGACTTCTCTTGAACATATCGGCGACACTGACGTGATGGATTGGTATCATTAACCCCAAATGTCGATGGTGTGATGGGACCATGGTGATGTGACCGGTGAATGAAATAACCCAACCCAACTTGGATGTGGAATGAAATTGTCATGTTCAAGAGCGACTTGCTACCAACAAAGTTTCTTCAAGTTTTCTTCCCAATTTTTCCCCAATAATTGCTGACCAGTACCTCTTTATTTTTGTCAAGCTTGAGGAGGATAACATATGATTGTTCTATAATTTTCCCTTCAGGCAAACCCATCGCTATGTTTTAACGAGCCTAGCGATAGTGAAACTCGTTCTTGTCTGCTATGGACAAGTTTGTCGCTATTAGGTTTTAACGAGTTTAACAACAAAGATAACTCGGTCCTTTTCAATTTTAGAGAGTCTGAAAAGGGACATAAAGGAAACTCCAAAATTCCTTTTTCGTCATCTAATCCCTTAAGTCCGAAAAAGTACAAAACAATACAGAAGGGATGAAATTTCGATACTTTTAACGAGCCGAACAAAACAAGCGCTCGATCTTTTTGTGTAATAATCCCTCAGGTCCAAAAAGATTAAAATCTAAAGGAGGGATAGCACTTCCGGTTCCTTTAACGAGCTGGAGATGCCAATGGCTCAGAAATATTTTCATATTTTACGAGTTAGTTGAAAAGAGCTTAAAGGAGACTCGTCTTTGAGGAATGAGTGATAAAATTGGGTAGCAGCTGATTCTAGGTAAGGTTTGGAATTTTCCAATCACAGCAGTGTTACAAGGATGGTTAGCAGGATCACTCTTTGCAGCTGTTCCTCAAAAGGGGTAAACAATAAAATGGAGGTGAATGATCGACCAATACAGAGTGGAGGTGATGATGGGAACACGACCAAGGCTTTAAAGGCTGAAGTACTACATTCACGATGGTTATTTACCGGGAATTGGTTCATTTTTTTGATTGAGCTTAAACACTGGGGGAAACATTTGCTCATGACTTATGTTTATTTTTAACGAGCTTGAACTATGTGCTAAAACTGCTCGATGCGGGTTTATTTTTTAACGAGCTTGAACCTTGTTGTAACACTGCTCGTGGTGGGTTTATTTTTTAACGAGCTTGAACCCTGCAGTAACACTGCTCGTGATAAGTTTGCATGCCCCCAACATAATAACACAAATCGAGGTGCATGCCCCCAAGCTTCATTGCATTCAACTCGATGGTTGGAATGAAGGTTTACCTTCGAGATCTTCGAAAGACTCGACTTTGATTTTATGATATCGTAATCAAAGACTCGATTTGGAATGGGGGTCGTTTCATTTTTTAATGAGGTTGACACAGTAAAAGAACTATCCTCATGACTTCTTGTTTCATTTTTTAACGAGGTCGACATGAGATAAGAACTGTCCCCAGTGGAGTCGCCATTTTGTTACAGGGAAAAGTGTCTACACAGAACTGCTTATCCCACTAAGGTGTGGTAGCTACCTTAGAAACAAACAAAGTAAAGCTACTTTCATTTTTCCTTTATGAAATATAGATGAGAGAAGAACAAAGAAGACCAACCTCTGTCTTGCGCTAATCTCCTAGTCTGATTCCTCTCTCTCTTGATAGTCTTTCGCTACCTGCTCCCTTGCACGCCTAGCTTCACATAGTACCTGTAAGATCACAGTAGCATAACACTATACAAGAACATGGATCTATAATCATAAACAATCTAGGATCAGATGTAAATTGACCATACAAATGCATAAAACATAAATGACACAAGAGTATGGAGGAAAACATGAATAGATTTTATTGATAAACAAGAAAGAGCCAAGGGAGTTACAACCAGTTGTTCTGACCCAGCATCATCCTCTCAGCAAGTAAGCCCTTCTTCACCTCATACAAAGCTTAGATCACCCAACACTATGATGTTGTCTCAAGAAACCAACAACAATTCCTTACAATATGCAAAATTCCAGCCTCTGGATCTCTGGGATGAGGGATCCATATATAGATATCTGTAAGGGAGATGAGTCAGCTTGTGATTTGATTAGTGTCTTCCCTCTGATAGTTCTTGGTTCCACTTGAAGATTGATGATCTCTTACTCATCCTTGGTTGAATTCAGAGAGGCAAGTGTCACAGGAGAAGTTTCTGGAAGATTCCATGCCTCTCCACCTCGTGGAATGGCACTGCCATTTGTCACTTCTCGCCCATCGCACCCCATAGAAAGGATTTTTGAAATGAAATGCACCCACACAGTGTATTTAGGTGAGATGCAACACACTTTGCCTATGAAGCAGCTAAAATGATCTTGTTTTGACCAGTTCTGAGCAGGTTTTCATGGAGAACTTCTGGGAGAAGCTGTAATCAGTTGACCTTGTTCCTTTAGGGGTTATAACAACACTTTTAGGGACTTAGGAGCCCTTGGTTTATGGAAATTTCATGCTTGGGGTTGCAGTGCCCAAAAATGTCTATAACAAGTAGGCTTTATTGTTAGCAATAGGCAGGATAGATCCTACAGATTCTAATCTTGTAGTTTTTAACCATGCGGGATATACACCATAGTTACCAGCATAGTTAGCTTTCCTAATTCAAGTAAAAGCTCTCAATAAGAATGTTCACAGAACTATTATTTATGATGGGGAATATACTTGCATTATGTCAATGAGTTGCTAGAAAACACTTGGTTCACCGTTGTTTTCACGATCACCAACCACGTTGAAAGATTTTGACAGAAGAACATATACTCCTTATGGGATTTTGAGTAACCTGCAAATCGAACTAGGGGGCAAAACAGTTACTATTGAAGTTGAGGTAGTTGACGAACCCCTAGATTACAACATTTTACTAGGAATTCCATGGATATATGTTATGGTTGTTGTGGTTTCCACGTACTTTCATACTATTTCATTCCCTTTCAAGGGTGGAATCACAATCATTGATCAGCTAGCCTTCTTTTCCAATAGTTCACAGGGTACAGGAAGCATTTTGTTGGTACACGGGCCCCTGTTGTCACTTCAAAGTGTTGGAGTAGGTCTATTTAAAGATCCTTCCCTAATGGGTACTTTTACCCTACTGTCACCATCTGATTTGGCGGAAGTGGCAAGAGTAGAGACTTGTAATATGATTACCTCCACCTCATCTGATTTAAGGAGGATTACCAACAAGGTTGAAGTTGATATTAATATTGAGGTGATGCCATTAAGCCCCATTGAATCATCATAGCAATCAATTTTTTGAGCTTGTGTGGCAAACCCAAATCCGCACTCAATGATTGTATGGGTAGACCGTTCGTTAGAATATGGTACTTCTTCGGATCCTTTTTCACATATACATTCTACGAATAAAGGAATAATCCAATCAATGATGATAGGAGAAGAAACATGGGAAGATTATCATCATCGTTCCCATCTTCTAGATGACATCGAAGATTATTCAAATGAACTAAACCACCCGTCAGTCGTTGATTTCCTATCGAATTCAGTTTTCATAGACACAGTAGAATTAGAGTGAAACCTATCAAATATTGAAGAAATAATTTCTATTAATATTTTGACCAAGCCTAATATTGTAGAGAATATTCATGTCGGAAAATCTTGTTCTCCATCAAAACTTGATAATTACCATAGTCTCTTTCGTGAATTTAGAGATATCTTTGCATGGTATTACGAGGAGATGTCAGGCATTGACTCTAGTATTGTTGAACACGAAATCAAAATGTACCTTGATTTCAAGCCAGTTCGATAGCGGCTTTGACTTGTTCATCCAAAGAAAGACGTTGCAATTAAAGCGAAAGTTGAAAAAATTTTGCGGGTTGGTTTTATTTACCCTATTTCTCTTACTGACTAGGTTTCCAATATTGTTCTTGTCATGAATAAATAAGGAACAATACGAGTGTGCATCGATTATAGGGATGTAAATCAAGCATGTCCAAATGACAATTATCCTACTCCTTTTATCGACCAAATTATTGACGAATGTGCCGGATGCGAAATATTTTCGTTTATGGATGGTTTTTCCAGCTACAATCAAATCAATATACGCCCACAGGACCAATTGAAAACGAATTTTATTTGTCCATGGGGCAAATTCGCCTATAGGAAACTCCCATTTGGTTTGAAGAATGCTGGGGCCAATTTTCAGAGGGCAATGAATTATGCCTTCCACGACATCAAGCACATTGTTCAACCGTACCTTAACAATTTACCTTCTCATTCACGAAAGCGGACTGATCTCTGGAAACATTTGAGAGAAATATTTTTACGGTGTCGTCATTACAAGATACGACTCAATCCGCACAAGTGTGTGTTTTGCGTTGGTTCTAGTCGATTGCTTGGATTTGTAGTGTCTAGAGAGGGGATTCGAATCGATCCATTAGAGGTTCAGGCAATTCTAGATTTGCCTCCACCATCAAATCTTTACAGTTACAGAGACTCCATGGGAAAGAAAACTTTCTAAGGAGGTTCATTCTAATTACACTGAGATGGCTAAAGGTTTTACATGTCTTTTGAAAAAGGAGATACCCTTTCATTGGGATCAGGTCGCATAAGATTCCTTTGATGCTCTTAAAGATACCTTGATTAGAGTTTCATTAATGTATTCTCCAAATTACAAAAATGACTATTACCTGTATCGCGCCGCTACCAACATTGGCATGGTTTTAGTCCAGGAAGAAAATGGGTTTGAACATCTGATTTATTACTTGTGTTGTAATCTCAACGAGATAGAAAGTAAGTATTCTTATGTCGAGAAACTAGCTTTGGTAGTTGTGCAAGCTGTTCAAAGATTTCACCATTATATCCTGTTACGGAAAACAACTGTCATTTCAAATTGCAACCCTATGACATACATTTTGTCATGTCAATTGCTGGGGGGAAATACTCAAAATGGATAGTTATTTTATAGGAGTTTGATTTGGAATTCATTAAGGCCAAATCAAAGAAATCTCTAGTTTTCGCTGAGTTACTATGTGACCTTCCCTTGACCTCCACTGATTCAACATTTGAACTATCAATATTGGATGAGTCTCTATTTCTAATTTCGTCATCTAATGCATGGTATGGAGATATATTGATCTATCTCTAGACCCTAACTTTCCGTCAAGATACCTCTCACTCGCAATAGTGACGTATTCGTTACCAAGCCAAAGATTATCTAATCATTGGTGAAACACTTTATCAATGTGGTATCGATACAGTTTTACGAAGGTGCCTCACACATGAGGAAGTCGAGAAAGCATTGAATGATTTCCATTTTGGTGCCTGTGGTGGACACTTATCAGGATATGCGACTGCACAGAGAATTCTTCATGCTGGTTACTTCTGGCCAACTATATTTAAAGATTGTATTATTGTTGTCAGAAGCTATCATGCATGCCAGATATATGACCGAAAAACCAGATTACCACCTACACCACTGCATATAGTTGTTGATATTGGTCCATTTTCCAAATGGGGCATTAACTTTATGACATGTAACCCCACCTCGGCTATGGGGCATGGGTATATTATAGTCGCTGTTAACTATTTTACCAAATGGGCCGAGGCGATAACAACATTGAACAACAATGGTGAAATGACTGTTATTTCCTTTTTTAACCATGTGTTTTCCCGATTTGGTGTACCACAAGCCATAATTACAAATCATGTGTTGCATTTTCGTAATCACATGATGGCTAAATTGACTGTTAAGTTAGGACTGTCACATGATAGTTCTACCTTGTATTACCTACAATCAAATGGAAAAGTTGAGGCCATCAACAAATTCCTGAAGCAGATGTTGCAGAGAATGATAGGGGTTCATAAGAGAAACTAGCATTTAATCCTATACTTTGCCTTGTGGGCATATCGAACCTCAGTGAGAAATTCAACTAGATTCACACCCTTTCAATTGGTGTATGGTTTGGAAGCAATCTTACCGATACAATGTGAAATTTCATTGCTCAAACTCGTGATTGACCTGTTACCCAACACTTCTGAAGAAGAAGTGTGTTTCCTAGAATTAATCCATTTGGATGAAACCTGTCGTGATGCTGCATTGGCTAACAAAGTGCATAAGAAACGTATTAAGGTGCAATATGATAGAAATGTCAAGCCTCGTATCTTGTCAGAAGGAGACCTGGTCTTTGTTTACGATTAGGAAGCTGATAAACTTGGAGCAGGGAAATTAAAACCAATGTGGATGGGCCCTTATGTTGTCACGCGTGTGCTGGAAAAAGGTGCCTACGAGTTAGTAGATTATGATGGGATTCCATTGTTGCAGCCCCGAAATGGATTGTACCTCAAACATTACTATGCCTGATTAAGTGTAGTAAAACTCACTATATATATGCTTTCATTGCATGTGTGTGTGTGTTTCTTTTAGAGATTTTTATCTGGTTAGTAATCCACTTTACATTTGTTGCAGATGTCGGAGTCTTCGAAACATTTTGTTGGTTACGTCGATGGTGCTAGTCGTAGTACGCAGAATTTGTCTTCTGTAGCATGGGCCATTTTCGCTCCAAGTGGTGAGTTTCCAAGGGATTTGTATTGGTCGATCAACAAACAATATCACTAAGTATAGTGCATTGATTGAACTACTCTCTGATGCCATTTCACTTGGCATTCGCCAAATCATCGTTAGGCTGGACTCGCAACTCGTTGTACTACAACTAACAAACATTTATACTATCCGAAATCCAACAATTTTTTGTATGTTCCTTAGAGTTCATATTTTGGAAAGACATTTTGAACACATTCAATATCAATATATTTCCAAAATTCTTAACACATTAACTGATTCTCTAGCGAATTATGTGTTGGCATTATGATACATATGTTATACTTGATGGCAACCCACTCATTTCAGATAATAAATTATAGTGTAGAGAAAATTTCACGCACTTATATGCAGAGAAAAGTTTATTTCATGTAGAGAAAAGTTCACGCACTTTCATGCAAGGAAAAGTGCGTATACGTTGGAGAACTTACCTTTGGTCCATGGTAGTTAGTCCTTGGTATTTGAACCTATGAGGAAAAGCGCGTATATGTTGGAGAACTTACCTTTGGTCCATGGTAGTTAGTCCTTGGTATTTGAACCTATGAGGAAAAGCGCGTATATGCTGGAGAACTTACCTTTGGTCCATGGTAGTTAGTCCTTGGTATTTGAACCTATGAGGAAAAGCGCATATATGTTGGAGAACTTACCTTTGGTCCATGGTAGTTAGTCCTTGGTATTTGAACCTATGAGGAAAAGCGCGTATATGTTGGAGAACTTACCTTTGGTCCATGGTAGTTAGTCCTTGGTATTTGAACCTATGGTTTTGGACCATGGTACTTCGTCAAAAGTGTTGATCTCACGTACTTTCATGGTTGGTTCATGGTATTAGTCCAACAGTTTTTTTGATCCTATGGTTTTGGCCCGTGGTATTGTGAAAGGCCTAAGCCTATATAAAGCAAAGGAGATCACTTGGCTAATTCATCCTTGCATTTGAATATCTTAAGATCTGAAATATTGGGTTATTGTTTTGAAAGTTTGATCTATGAAAGTGAAGTTGAAAGCGAATCTGTGAAGGGTGATCTCTCGAGCGCTGCAGCTGCGGAAGTGAGGAGGCGCCACAGAAGGCGCAGTGTGGAGACACCACAAAGGCGCCACAGAAGGCGCAGTGCGGAGACGCCACAGAGGAGCCATAGAAGGCGCAGTGCGGAGGCGCCACAGAAGGCACAGTGCGGAGGCGCCACAGAAGGCGCAGTGCGGAGATGCCACAGAGGCGCCACAGAAGGCGCAGTGCGGAGGCGCCATAGAAGGTGTAGTGCAGAGGCACCATAGAAGGCTCAGTGCGGAGACGCCACAGAGGCGCCACAAAAGGCGCAGTGCGGAGGCGCCACAGAAGGCGCAGTGCGAAGACGCCACAGAGGCGCCACAGAAGGCGCAGTGCGGAGGCGCCACAGAAGGCGCAGTGCGGAGGCGCCATAGAAGGCACAGTGCGGAGACGCCACAGAGGCGCCACAGAAGGCGCAGTGTGGAGGCGCCACAGAAGGCGCAGTGCAGAGGTGCCACAGAAGGCACAGTGCGGAGGTGCCACAGAAGGCGCAGGTGCAGTGGTCGCGGCGCCACAGAAGGCGCAGGTGCGGAGGTAGTACAGATACCCGCAGATCTATACCAGTGAAGTTGCGATCCCTGCTTAAAATTTGTTTTAACTGCCTTTGACTATTCTGCAGGGTTTTGGGTGCATAACTGATGTTTGGTTACTGGTATTGAGTTCAGATAACAGCATGATTAATGGCTTATCTTTATGTACTATATCTGGTTGATAACTCTCATAATATCATTGTATATGTATGGATCTGGTGATTGGGTGATTCAGAAGGTTGTTTCATTATGAGCTTCAATGTTGTTGTTGGATCCAGTTTGAAAATTTATGAAAAGTGGTCCTTGAAAGTAAAGAAGTAGGGGGTTGTAGCTCCCTTCCAGGAGAGACTGGAAAACGAGAGAGAGTTGTAGCTCTCTGTAGGTTGCAGCCTGCGTACTGGTAAAGGACTGCACCAATACAAAACCATTGTAAAAGTAGTTTCTAATTTGAAAGAAGATAGAGACATATTGTAGCAGGTGGTTTTCACCCACATTGGGTTTCCACCTTACATCTTGTGTTCTTTGGTGTGACTATCTGTTTTCTTTGTTCATGGTCATTATTTTATGGTACTGACATGCAAAAATAATTCAAAGAATAAATAAGGAAGATTTATTAAAAGAACTTGATAATACTGATTCACCCCCCCTCTTAGTATTATTTCCAACAATTGGTATCAGAGCAGGTCCTTTGATAGAAGCTTGATCGCTTGAAGGAGATCCGTGGAACAATGGGAAGGAAGCTTAAGAAGAAAGCACCTAAGAAAAAGAAGTCATCTCAGAAGAACTATGACAGTGGGAGAATCGATTGGGGATTAGGTATAAGAAGCTCTTCAGATTCAGAATCAGATTCAGAATCATTATCAGGTATGAATATATTATCCTCTGATGTTCCAGCTATCTTTCCTTTTGGAAGAGATGAAAGTGATAGCGAAACTACTGAATTTGCTCTTATGGGTGAACAAGAAATATATCAAATAGAGGCAGAATTTAAAAGGCTGACAGACAAAATTAGAGATCAACAAGATCTATTGAACAAAAGGGAATGTGATTTCAAAGAAGAAGCTACCATACTAAAGGCCCAACTAGAAGAAGGAAACAAGGTAAGAAAGCTACTCAAGGACAAGGAAGACCAATGTCAAAAATTGCAGCATGAAGTGACATCATTAAGAAAAGAAGTCAACGAAAGAAGCACAACCATCAAGAAACTCAAAGATAGATCCAGCTACTATGAAAATCTTGAAGCTACAATCCTCTCACTAAAAGGAGATCTTGAAGAATCAAAGAAGCAGAATACAGATTTACTCCAAGCTATTTCAAAACAAGAAAACGAAGTCACCAGCTTAAAATCTCAACTAGAATGTGCCTTCCGAGTTCGTCAAATGCAGCAGGATCTGAATGAAGAACAAGAAAAGGAGATTCTCAAACTAAGGGAACAAATGGAAGAAGGAAGGAAAGCTGAAGAAGATTTGAAAAAGCAATCTCTTGAAAAGGAAGAACAGCTTCAGGTTGAGGTAAATATCTTGAAAGGTAAACTAGAAGAAAAGGATAAGCTTTTACAATTTCAAGATAGTTCTAAAGTCTTGGATGATATTCTTAGTAGTCAAAGGTCTCCTGCTATAAAGACTGGTCTTGGTTTCCATGAATCTGTTGAAGGTGAATCTAGTTCACAAGGTGAGGCAAGGAACTCTAAAGAGAAATCTAAAGTGATCAATGAAGAAATGAAAGATCAATCTCATCATCAACCAAGAAAAGAGATTCCTCAAAGAAAATCCTTTACTCCTCCTATGAATAATGTTGAATGTTATGTATGTCATAATCTTGGACATGTTGCAGCTAGATGTAGAAGAAGAAGGGTTCAAGACCATTATGCAGAAAGATCATCACATTCAAGGTACTTTTATGGATATTGCTTTGCTTGCAATATGTTTGGTCACAAAGCTGCTGATTGTTACAGGAGGAATATGAAACATGTAAGATGTTATGCATGTAACAAGCTTGGACATATAGCTAAGGAATGCAGGAACAAAGTGTGGGCACCATATCAAAAGGAGAAAATGTCATCATCATGCTTGAAGATATGGAGGAAAAAGGAAGTACAGTCATAAAAAGGCGGCACTGCACAACGTACAGACATACCAGAATCAGAGGGAGCTGAAAGTACAAAAATTCAGTGTCCTGAATCTCATATGCAAACTCCATAAATGAAAGTTGCATATATACGCGAGTTAGTTACTGCACAGTCGCGTATATGATTGTTTGAAGAAAGGCAGTAGGGACAGATTCAAGAGAAGGATCAATTTTGCTCTAGTTAATAATAATGATGTGTGGATATGATGGTTAGAAGTGTTTTGGTTCTAACTTGATATTGATGATGTCTTGATACTTCTTATTGATATGCATGATCAGACAGATGGCACAGGTTTAGAGGGAGCATATGGACTTAATGCATTATTGGCATTATGGTTAATAGTCCTTGGTGATGATACTTATATGGATAAATGATTCATCTTGCTATGGTTATGAGTTGTTCACATGGTTCTTGGATCAGATTTATGGTTGATTCTTTAATGATGCTTGCATGGGAAGCACTTAGCTTGAATTCACATCCTCTTGATGTTGAGTCACTCATATGCTGCTGTCATCATATGCATAAAGATCATATATTACAGTTATGATTCCTTTCATTCTTGGCACAAATGGATGAGGATTGTTGGCTGGATACAGGGATGATTATTCAAAGTTGCATTGTTGGAGACATGATGATAATGAGCTCTTATCTATATGATGATAGGATTGTTTCATACATATGTCGATTAATGCAGATATTCCCAATTGATGATACTTGATTCATGTAGATCTGGATGGCTATGATGTTTCTCACATAGAATGTGAAATTCTGTTGATGCGGACATACCTTGATGATTCATGCACTAATACAAGTTGCTGGTCTAGTTGTTGTTGACAGATACTATGGAGCATATCATAAAGTGTTGTTGCTGATGTTCATCTTATTTAGGTGATGTCATATCAAGACTCATGATGTAATAGTGTCATCTCTTCAGGTCATGTAATGACCTATGTTGGTTTCCCCACTATGCCTGGGATGAAAATGTAATGTATTTGGTTTTCATTTTTCTGATATATCCCCACTTGGTTGGGTGATGGATGTATGTATTGAATCTTTTAGGAAGGTCATTTGTGATGTAGAACATCCTTTTGCAGACCTTGCTTACAGTCAGGGGGAGCCTGAGCATGAACAGCACTATATAGCAGAGCAGACATTTCAGCTTGTTCTTAGAAAGAGCATGATCAGATTGGTGCACCATGACATATACAAAGGGGGAGCTCATTCAGAGATTTCAACAGGTACTCAGGGGGAGCTTATAATGCATTGTTGGCATTATGGAGGACGTACAGAAGGAGATCTTGGATGCTGGTCTGATTATTGCTGCAATCTATCTCTTTCATGGTCATGGATTATGGTTCCTCTTTGCAGATCTAGTTTATAGTCAGGGGGAGCATGTTCTTAGGGGGAGCATAACCCTTTGCCCTTGATGTCAAAGGGGGAGAGTGATTGGTTGTTGTTGCCATCAAGTCCAAAGGGGGAGATTGTTGGCATTATGATACATATGTTGTACTTGATGGCAACCCACTCATCTCAGATAATAAATTATAGTGTAGAGAAAAGTTCATGCACTTATGTGCAGAGAAAAGTTTATTTCATGTAGAGAAAATTTCACGCACTTTCATGCAAGGAAAAGCGCGTATATGTTGGAGAACTTACCTTTGGTCCACGGTAGTTAGTCCTTGGTATTTGAACCTATGAGGAAAAGCGCGTATATGTTGGAGAACTTACCTTTGGTCCATGGTAGTTAGTCCTTGGTATTTGAACCTATGAGGAAAAGCGCGTATATGTTGTAGAACTTACCTTTGGTCCATGGTAGTTAGTCCTTGGTATTTGAACCTATGAGGAAAAGCGCGTATATATTGGAGAACTTACCTTTGGTCCATGTTAGTTAGTCCTTGGTATTTGAACCTATGGTTTTGGACCATGGTACTTCGTCAAAAGTGTTGATCTCACGTACTTTCATGGTTGGTTCATGGTATTAGTCCAACAGTTTTTTTGATCCTATGGTTTTGGCCCGTGGTATTGTGAAAGGCCTAAGCCTATATAAAGCAAAGGAGATCACTTGGCTAATTCATCCTTGCAATTGAATATCCTAAGATCTGAAATATTGGGTTATTGTTTTGAAAGTTTGATCTATGAAAGTGAAGTTGAAAGCGAATCTGTGAAGGGTGATCTCTTGAGCGCTGCAGCTGTGGAAGTGCGGAGGCGCCATAGAAGGCGCAGTGTGGAGATGCCACAGAGGCACCATAGAAGGCGCAGTGCAGAGATGCCACAGAAGGCGCAGTGCGGAGGCGCCACAGAAGGCGCAGTGCGGAGACGCCACAGAGGCGCCACAGAAGGCACAGTGCGGAGGCGCTACAGAAGGCGTAGTGCGGAGGCGCCACAGAAGGCGCAGTGCGGAGATGCCACAGAGGCGCCACAGAAGGCGCAGTGCGGAGGCGCCACAGAAGGCACAGTGCGGAGACGCCACAGAGGCGCCACAGAAGGCGCAGTGCGGAGGCGCCACAGAAGGCGCAGTGCGGAGGCGCCACAGAAGGCGCAGTGCAGAGATGCCACAGAAGGCGCAGTGCGGAGGCGCCACAGAAGGCGCAGTGCGGAGGCACCACAAAAGGCGCAGTGCGAAGGCGCCACAGAAGGCGCAGGTGCGGTGGTTGTGGCGCCACAGAAGGCGCAGGTGCGGAGGTAGTACAGATATCCGCAGATCTATACCAGTGAAGTTGCGATCCCTGCTTAAAATTTGTTTTAACTGCCTTTGACTATTCTGCAGGGTTTTGGGTGCATAACTGATGTTTGGTTACTGGTATTGAGTTCAGATAACAACATGATTAATGACTTATCTTTATGTACTAGATCTGGTTGATAACTCTCATAATATCATTGTATATGTATGGATCTGGTGATTGGGTGATTCAGAAGGTTGTTTGATTCAGTTTGAAAATTTATGAAAAGTGGTCCTTGAAAGAAAAGAAGTAGGGGGTTGTAGCTCCCTTCTAGGAGAGACTGGAAAACGAGAGAGAGTTGTAGCTCTCTGCAGGTTGCAGCCTGCGTACTGGTAAAGGACTGCACCAGTACAAAACCATTGTAAAAGGAGTTTCTAATTTGAAAGAAGATAGAGACATATTGCAGCAGGTGGTTTTCACCCACATTGGGTTTCCACCTTACATCTTGTGTTCTTTGGTGTGACTATCTGTTTTCTTTGTTCATGCTCATTATTTTATGGTACTGACATGCAAAAATAATTCAAAGAATAAATAAGGAAGATTTATTAAAAGAACTTGATAATACTGATTCACCCCCCCTCTCAGTATTATTTCCAACATTATGTGTTAAATAGACATTTGCGACACATGTAAAAGTAGTATTTTCAATTCACATCATCAATTGAATAGGATTGTGTATAACTATAGAAAACTATGAAAGTAAAATATATAGGTGTTTTAAAAGTTTTTACAAAATTTGTGCCCAAGACACATTTGGTCATCTGACCCAAAAACTAAAAAATGCAGACAAAACATCCTAAGTAGATCTATTGGTGCTCATGGTAATAGGTCACAGCCTATGCTATCATGCACAAAAGCCTAGCCCAATGGTTAGGAACATTAATAGTGTGGCGTTGTAGCCTCATAGTTAACTCCTCGATCTGGATATCCATAATACCAAGGTTTAACCCTTCTATGTGATCCTGCAACTCTGCTAAGGTTTCAGCCAAATCCAAGTCTTGGAGAACTTCTCTCCTGATGTTTCTTTGCGTCGGCCCACCTACAACCTGTTGGCATCCCACAAGTCGAACAATACCCACATCTTCATGCATAAGAGTAATTTTAGTTTAGTCTTGGAAACATTTAAAAAAAAACAAAAAAACATGTAGAAACTTGAAAAACTCAAAAACATTTTGGTCAAACAACTTACCCATAGCACCCCAATATGCTCCAACTGGTAGAATCAAATCTGGATCTCCATGAAAATCCATCCCTGAGTATGGATGCTTTTCGATAACAAGATGTTGTTGTTATAGACATTTTTGGGCACTGCAACCCCAAGAATAAATGTCCATAAACTAAGGGCTCCTAAGTCCCTAAAAGTGTTGTTCCAACCCCTAAAAGAACAAGGTCAACTGATTACATCATCTCCCAGAAGTTCTCCATGAAAAACTACTCAGAACTAGTCAAAACTGGATCATTTCACTTGATCCATGCCCAGGGTGCAATTCATCTCACCTTGTACACACGGGAAGTGCGTTGCATTTCAAAAATCCCTTCTATGGGGTGCGATGGACGAGAAAAGACAAGTGGCGGAGACAGTTTGCAAGGTGGATGATCATGGAATCTCCCAGAAACTTCTCCCGTGACACTTGCCTCTCAGAATCGCCCAAGGATGAGTAAGAGATCAATGAGATCTCCAAGTGGAATCAAGAACTATCAGAGAGAAGACACTAATCAAAAACCTAGATCTGACTCACACCTTTGAAAATATCTATATATAGATCTCTCATCCCAGAGATCTGGGGGTTAAAGGCTAGAATTTTGCATCTTGTAAGGAATTGTTGTTAGTTTCTTGAGGCAACATCATAGTGTTGGGTGATCTAAGCTTTTCATGAGGTGAAGAAGGGCTTATTTGCTGAGAGGATGATGTTGGGTCAGAACAACTGGCTGTAACTCTCTTGGCTCTTTCTTGATTATCAATAAAGCTATTCAATTTTTCCTCCATACTCTTGTGTGATTGATGTTTTATGCATTTGTATGGTCAATTTACATCTGATCCTAGATTGTTTATGATAATAGATCCATGTTCTCGTATAGTGTTATGCTGATTTGATTCTACAAGTACTATGTGAAGCTGGGTATACAAGAAAGCGAGTAGCAAAGGACTATCAGAAGAGAGAGGAATTGAGTAAGGAACCAAGCGCAAGACAGAGGTTGGTCTCCTTCATTCTTTTCTCATCTATCTTTCATAAAGGAAAACGAAAGTAGCTTTACTTTGTTTGTTTCTAAGGTAGCTATCAGCCTTAGTGGGATTAGCAGTTTTGCATAGACACTTTTCCCTGTAACAAAATGGTGACTCCACTGGGGAGCGACTAGGTTGTTTGTTTATCTACATTTGTTTACTTTATAAACTTACAGACGGAGCCTGAATTTGAGCCAGGTAACCTTTGAATTGCATTTGCTATGCAAATGCAAAGTAGATAAATGCTGCTTCAGTCAATCTCCAGGTTTTGTTTATGAATTAAACAACTGATTTACAAACTCTCTAATTGCCCTTGTGGTGGCTCTAGTAACCTCCTTAGATCTACCCCTGTGATTGATTTACTGATTACCACTTGCTTGGCCAAAATCCCTGAACTGAACTGCAAACTGTGACCCGGAACACAGTCAAAGTCTCATCCCTGGTCCAGCGCACTGTCTGCTCTGTGAATCTCAAATTCAACGCACTTCTTGAGTGTAGTAGGTGCGCTGCATTTCAAATTCACTGTGTTACAGGTGCGCTGATCAAACAAGGCCTTGTTCCTGAATTTTGGTTTCTGTGTTCACTCTTTTCAGATCTATTCAGGAGTTTTGCTACCTATAGTTAGTACACCTCTATTTGAAACCCCTTTCCTTGCTGTTATTCCGCCTCCATTGTGCAAAGAACTGTAAATGTTTTTATGTATTTGTTGAGTCATTTTCAGCTCTCCCTTACAAAGAAGTAACATAATTGTACTGTTGTTTCTTGATTTGAAAGTGTCGCAAGTGTCGTTTTCAGTCATAGAAGAGAATCTGGTTGTTCTTGATAGTCGATTACCCTGTTACTATTGTATTTGATCTGAATTAGTAGTTTTTCTAGTGTCGAAAGCAAGTTTTCATTTCCAAATCGCAAAGTGTTGTCATTTTCTTCATTTTGATTTTGAAAAGAAACTTGTTAGTAATTGTCTCTTTGAAAAATAATTCAGATTTGCGCATTAGCTTTCTTTTTATCATTCACATATTAAGAAGGCTGAAAACAAATACATGCATGTGCATTTACATTTAGACTGTTTGATTGGTTTGATTTAGGACGGTGCATATACTGTGTGTTATTTTCTCTTTGTTGAAAGAATACTGTCTCTCTTTCCTTAGTAGCTAGGATTTTCATTTCACAAAGAAGATAAAACGACTTTTTATCATCTTAGATTGCATTTTAGGAATTGTACATCTACATCACGTGGTGAACCTGAAAGGAAAATTTCTTAAGCAAGATAAACTATAAAATAAATTTAATGAATCTAACAACGCTTTGGAACCTAATGCACAACATCTAGAAATCTAGGCTAGAGACGTATTCTGGCATCGTAAATCCTGGTAACTATTGTTTTCACTGTTGGTTGGGTGATTCCTACACTTTGAGACGATAAGTGCCAGTACGGACTTGTGCTCCCACGTACGGTCGAGTATATTTTTGGAGACCACAATAGGCTTAATCCTTTATCCATAGGAAGTCATGTCTGCCACCCTATCAATCGCAATGCACTGAACACAGCATTTGGGAAGGTTGACTACCGTACCGTAAAAAGTATTCTGCAGTTTTGCGATTGGTTTGGTAATCCCTCTGTCTAGATTTATAGAGCAATCCCTTTCGTTCCTTTTCAGACTCCTTAACGGAAAAGGTCCATCTGAGCACTTGTCACTTCAGGCTCATTAGAAATCGAAGGCGAATAGAGTCATCTTTTGTTTTTTCTCGACTCTTAAAAATTGGAAAAACAAGTTGTGTCAAAGCGTCTAAAATTTATTTTAATCGGAATAACATCATTGTTCCCTCGTTGGTCTTAGAAGTTAGTCTCCCTTCATCGCAGGTTCTTGTAGAATCACTAGGAAATCTTTTGGATAGACTAGATATGTCTGAACAACCGTCGACATCCAGGACTGTGTCATCTAACACAGCAGCGGTAGAGCCTCCTGCTGCTACTCCAATGATGTTCGTCGGTATACCATCTGTCCCGGCAAGTTATCAACAACAAGCCGGAGTCCAATCAGGGACTGTTTCGATGACATGTTCATTTCCTATTTCTTCATCCAGATTATCATCTGGTATTTCTTATGTTGAAACTCAACAAATTGATCCAATGTGTCTTCAAAGGCCAATCTACCCTTTAAGTACTGGGTTGCCACCATATGGAGGGCAGTATGCCTTTTCATTATTCCCTCCTGGATAACAACCATATGAGAGTTTACAACAAATTTCAGGTCAAACTGGAATTACATCCAGTGGTTGGGTACCAATACTGCCTCAGCAACCAAGGGTTGTATATTCAATGCAACCAGTCCACCCTGTGTCAAATATTCCCACTATACCTGCTATGGTGACTGCGTCGCAATTACAAGTGCTACCTGTTGTATGTCAACCCCAAGTTTCTCAGGTTGCAATACAACAGCCTCTTGTCTCAACGACTCAATCACAACCTCAGGTTAGTGCCTCCTTATCTGGAGCGACTCAGGCTCAAACAAGTACTATGACTCCTCATCTTGGTCAATCATCCAGTATTGGGCAACAGAAAATGGTCCAACAACCATGGTTGATTCAATCTCAACAACCGCCATTCCAGCAATCATATCAAGGACCTAAGCAACAAGTCTTTGTAAGTAATGGGCAACAGCATTTCCAAAGCGGTTATCAACAACCATATTATAATGGTTATGCCCATCAACCTTATCAAATTTACCAGCATCAAATACATTATGCTGGTATGCAAAGACCAATTGCTCAGGTGATTCCATCTTATCCCGGGTATGCTTCGCCTAAACTGAATCAATAGTTTCCCTTTATAGCAACTCTAGAATTACCAGATCTAAACCGGCTGACGAACGATCCAATTGCTTATGCCCCTTGGTGGCCAACGATTCCGCATAACTTCCTTAAGATAGTCCTAAATTTAATGGAAATCCGGGTAAAGACCCGTTGAATCATGTGATGACATTTCATCTGTGGTGTTCATCAAACACCCTAAACGATGATTCGATTAGGCTTCGCCTTTTTCAGAGAACGTTAACTGGTCCGGCAGCAAAATGGTATATCGAATTACCTAGAGCTTCGTTTGATAACTTCAGTACCCTAGCCACAACCTTTTTAACCCATTTTCAGTTACCCATAAGGTACGAAACGGGAACAGAACTCCTTACCAATTTCAAACAAACGACGGCCACTCACATATCTGATCATATTCATGAGTGGCGACGTCGTCGTAGAATGGTAAAAACATATGTTCCTGATCAGCTTTTAGCTGAATGGTTTATTAAGTCATTATTTCCTTCCATCACGGAAGATGTGGCAAAAGGAGGAGTCGTCACCGAAGAGCAAGTTATCACTCGTGCGCACTATTTAGACTTGATTTACACTCAGTCTGGCATGCTCTACGATAAAATACCTGACGCTCCTAGACCGGAATTTTCCGTTCCTCCCCCTCCTAAATCAAACAAAGACTCTCATGCCGATGATGGAATGATAGGTACGACAAGCACGAAATCGACAAAGGCTACATCTGAGAAAGCCCGTAAGATTTCTGATCAAAATGAAAATGAAAAACTTCTCGCCTCGGAGGTAAATGCCATGTCAACCGACAAGGGCAAACAACTGAAGCAACCAGGGGGCAAGAAGAAAAATAAAGGGAGAAAAAAGAAGCAGGATGAGTCATCTCTTGAAAAACCTTCTGCAAACCCTTCTGGGCAAAGGAAACCCCCTGTGGGGTGTCAAATATGCGATGAGGATCATCGGACGAGAGATTGTCCACATAAAGCTGAAGTTAAGAAACTCTTTAAGAGTTCAAAAACCTCAGCAGTATTGACTGATCTGTTTCCAAACCCGGGAACCAAACTGGTTGCTAATAAAAATGCTTCCCGATCCCAAGTGCTTATGTTGTCTATCTCGAAGCAACAAAATGATGCTTTGACAAGGAATAAAGATTACGGGAATCCACAGCTGTCGAATAACAAGGATAATGAACATCCTAGTAGTTCGACAACAACTTTGACCGAAGTTGTGCCACCCATCATTCCTGAACCAATGATAAAGCCGCCAAAGGGAGTAGTACACAAATCGACATTTAATCCTCATGCCAAAGTAGCACATAATTATAATATAGTAGAGGACCTAGCCCAATCGCCATCCGCTATGTCGACACTTGAGGTACCGCAAAATTGCCTCTCCCAAAAGCAGGATCTATTATCAGTAATAGGTGGGATTGACCCAACAGATTCCAATCTTGTATCCTTTAATCACAAAGGATATGACCCTCAGTTACCAGCTCAACTAGCTTTCCTTATTCAAGTGAAAGCCCTCAACAAAACTGTTCATCGAACAATTATTGATGAGGGGGCATCTACATGTATTATGTCGATGAGTTGCTGGAAACATTTAGGCTCACCACCCTTGTCGCGATCATCAACAATGTTAAAAGCATTTGATGGATGATCATACACTCCATACGGGATTTTAAGTAACTTGCAAGTTGAACTAGGGGGAAAAACAGTAGAAATTGATGTTGAAGTAATCGACGGAAACCTCGATTACAACATCCTACTGGGAAGGCCCTGGATATATGCCATGGCCGCAGTTGTGTCGACCTACTTCAAGAAGATTGCATTTCCCTTTCAAGGAGGAATTACAATCGTCAACCAACAAACATTTCTCCCCAACAGTTCACAAGTTACGGGAAGCATTCCAATGATCCATGGAAGCAATCATTCGCTTCAAAATATCGGAGTAGGTCTCCTAAAAGACCCTGCTTTAATGGGTACTTTTGCCCTACTGCCTCCGAGTAATCTGGTGGAAGTGGCCACAGTGGAAACCTGCAATATGAAATCTTCTATATCTAATGGATTCGGAAGATTCCTAAACCTTTTGTCAGCATGGATCATCGCCATTTTAGAAATATTGTAGCAATCAATTTTCTTGGCCTTGGGGGCAAACCCAAATCAATGCTTATTGAGTGTTTGGATAGATAGGTTTAAGGAATATGGTACCTCTTCAGATCCTTGGTCGCATGTACATTCTACAGATAAAGGAATCATTCAGTCAATGATGTTAGGAGAGACACCATGGGAGGATTACCACCATCGTTCCCATCTCCCGGATTACAACAATGATTATTCCAATGACCTTAATCATCCTTCAGTTTATGATTTTCTATCAAATACTGTAAATACGGTGGAATCCGAGGATGGTTCTTATCTCTTGTCGACCTCATTAAAAAATGAAACAAGGAGTCATAAGGATAGTTCTTTTACTGTGTCAACCTCATTAAAAAATGAAACGACTCCCATTCCAAATCGAGTCTTTGATTACGATATCATAAAATCAAAGTCGAACCTTTCGAAGATCTCGAAGGTAAACCTTCATTCCAACCACCGATATGAATGCAATGAAGCTTGGGGGGCATGCACCACCTCGATTTGTGTTATTATGCTGGGGGCATGCAAAATTATCACGAGCATTGTTACTGCAGGGTTCAAGCTCGTTAAAAAATAAACCCGCTACGAGTAGTGTTACTGCAGGGTTCAAGCTCGTTAAAAAATAAACCCGCATCAAGCAGTTTTAACGCGGACTTCAAGCTCGTTAAAAAATAAACATAAGCAATGAGCAAACGTTTCCCCTTGCGTTTAAGCTCATTAAAAAATGAACCAATTTCCAGTAAATAACCATCGTGAATGTAGTACTTCAGCCTTTGAAGCTTTGGTCGTGTTCTCATCATCACCTCCACTCTGTATTGGCCGATCATTCACCTCCACTTGATTGTTTACCCCTTTTGAGGAATAGCTGCGAACAGTGATTCTATTAGCCATCCTTGTAACACTGTCGTGATTGGGAAATTCCAAACCTTACCTGGAATCAGCTGCTACCCGAATTTATCACTCGTTCCTCAAAAACCGAGTCTCATTTAAGCTCTTTTCAGCTGACTCGTAAAATATGAAAAAATTTCCGAGCCATTGGCCTCTCTAGCTCGTTAAAGTGACCGGAAATGCTATCCCTCCTTTAGATTTTAATCTTTTTGGACCTGAGGGATTATTACACAAAAAGATCGAGCGCTTGTTTTGTTCAACTCGTTAAAAGTACCGAAAATTCATCCCTTCTATATTGTTTTATACTTTTTTGGACCTAAGGGATTAGATGACGAAAAAGGAGTTTTGGAGTTTCCTTTACGTCCCTTTTCAGACTCTCTAAAATTGAAAAGGACCGAGTTATCTTTGTCGTTAAACTCGTTAAAACCTAATAGCGACAAACTTGTCCATAACAGACAGGAACGAGTTTCACTAGTGCTAGGCTCGTTAAAACATGGCGATGGGTTTGCCCGAAGGGAAAATTATAGAACAAGCATATGTTATCCTCCTCAAGCTTGAAAAAAATAAATAGGTACTGGTCTGCAATGACTGGGGAAAAATTGGGAAGAAAACTTGAAGAAACTTTGTTGGTAGCAAGTCGCTCTTGAACATGACACTTTCACTCCGCATCCAAGTCGGGTTGGGTTGTTTCATTCACCGGTCACATCACCATGGTCACATCACACCATCTGCATTTGGGGTTAATGCTACCAATCCATCATGTCAGTGTCGCCGATATGTTCAAGAGAAGTCACTCAGAGAATTCACCTGTGTCTCACCTGCTGCAATACATTTACGCTCCATTCTTTCATGACCGCCACCCTGAACCTTATATGACCAGATCATTTTCACCTCCATTAAAATCATTTGCTCCGTTCCATGTCATTGATGCGGGATTCATTAAGGCCCTCCTATGACGGATTGCTTCTTGTCGACATTAGCTCATTATCCAAGAAGTCAATCTAGGAACACCCATTTCAGTACTTTGAAGCTTGCATGCCTCAATGACAAGTTTCTCACTTCCAGCGACAGGTTTACATCAATGGCCTTCGACCGAAAGATTTTGCATGGTGTTTGATGCCAAGTCCCTTATTCACACCACGTGAATTGTACTGTAGTACCGTGAGGATCATTATCATTATCGGTGATTCCTCTCGTGCCTGTTAACAGCTTACATCATTGGCTAGTAATCAGGCGATGTCTTTCCATGTTTGACTCCAGAACATCTCTCACATGGATCGACTTATACTTTGAGTGAAGATCGAACGAGATTGAAGACCCCAGATCTAGTTTCATCCATCCGGGCTGTGATATATATTTAGGAAAATAAAGACATCAAATGTACATCATTGCTGCACAGATAATCATCCAATCCAAGGGATGATGGCTCTACCAGAACCATCAGTCTACACTCAGACGATTGTCTGTCCTATGTACATGAAAATGAATTTATAAAGCTGAGCATGGGAATGCCCGCCTCAGCTAGATCATGAAAATATTATGAAGATAATGCATTGTATTGTATCTTATTACAGGTCTCCTTCTAGCTTGAAAGAACTTCGGATCCTCATGATAAAGCATTTCACCCGACATCAAAAAAGATTAACGACCTCATGCTTTAGGGGGCAACTATTATAGACATTTTTGGGCACTGCAACCCCAAGCATAAATGTCCATAAACTAAGGGCTCCTAAGTCCCTAAAAGTGTTGTTCCAGCCCCTAAAAGAACAAGGTCAACTGATTACATCATCTCCCATAAGTTCTCCATGAAAAACTACTCAGAACTAGTAAAAACTGGATCATTTCACTTGCTCCATGGCCAGGGTGTGATGCATCTCACCTTGTACACACGGGAAGTGCGTTGCATTTCAAAAGTCCCTTCTATGGGGTGCGATGGACGAGAAAAGACAAGTGGCGGAGACAGTTTGCGAGGTGGATGATCATGGAATCTTCCAGAAACTTCTCCCGTGACACTTGTCTCTCAGAATCGCCCAAGGATGAGTAAGAGATCAATGAGATCTCCAAGTGGAATCAAGAACTATCAGAGAGAAGACACTAATCAAAAACACAGAGCTGACTCATACCTCTGAAAATATCTATATATAGATCTCTCATCCCAGAGATCTGGGGGTTAAAGGCTAGAATTTTGCATCTTGTAAGGAATTGCTGTTAGTTTCTTGAGGCAACATCATAGTGTTGGGTGATCTAAGCTTTTCATGAGGTGAAGAAGGGCTTACTTGCTAAGAGGATGATACTGGGTCAGAACAACTGGTTGTAACTCTCTTGGCTCTTTCTTGATTATTAATAAAGCTATTCAAGTTTTCCTCCATACTCTTGTGTGATTTATGTTTTATGCATTTGTATGGTCAATTTACATCTGATCCTAGATTGTTTACGATAATAGATCCATGTTCTCATATAGTGTTATGCTGCTTTGATTCTATAGGTACTCTGTGAAGCTGGGTATACAAGAAAGCGAGTAGCAAAGGACTATCAGAAGAGAGAGGAATCGAGCAAGGAACCAAGCGCAAGACAGAGGTTGGTCTCCTTCATTCTTTTCTCATCTATCTTTCATAAAGGAAAACGAAAGTAGCTTTACTTTGTTTGTTTCTAAGGTAGCTACCAGCCTTAGTGGGATTATCAGTTGTGCATAGACACTTTTCCCTGTAACAGTTGTCGCTCAAGCCAGCTGAAAAATGCAAGGGAGAAAATGATTGTTGACTAACTTGCATGTCGAGCCATCAATTCAACCCACCTCTGCATATGTGGATCTCTAGGACCAGCCACACCCAGTGAAACATGTTGTGGTTGCATCAATGGGATTCTTTCTAAGGCAAAAGCAATTAAGATCGAACCATAGCAAAAATTCTTCGTCTTACCGCTTTTTACCTTAGTCAATTGTTCTTTTAGCAAAGAAATCACAACCTCACACCAGTTGAAAACTTTTGGTTTGTTAGATGATCCAAAAATATAATCTTATCATAGGTTATAAAATTAGAATAAAATAATTATTAATTTAAGATATTAAATTAATAATTATTATTCTAGAATGTTTAATTATTTAGAATTAGTATATTGTTGTAACTAGATATGACTCTCCAAATGTGTCGTATCTTAGGCTCTATTTTAGGAGATTTGTTAGCTAGTTGGTTTGAATAGTATTGATTGTAAATGGATACTTGTTATTTAATAAGTGATCCATAATTAGAGGTAGTTAGGACATGGAGCTTATAAATAGCTCATTGCAAGAGTGTTTGGATGTTCAGGTGTAAACTCTTGCAAAATCAAATTATGTAATTATTTTTTTTCTATTAATAAAATTACGTGCCTGAGGACACTTCTGCCATTATTGTGGTATCAGAGCTCCAGTAATGCTACAATGGATGTGAAGAGGAGATTCCAGCTCTACAGGCACATGGAAACTCCATTAGTTTGGTCAGTTAATATTTGGTATGCAATCTATTGATTTGGTATCTATGTTTTTTCAGGAAAAGAACTTTCATCATATAATTGATTTTAGATTTTTAAATCTAAAAATCACTCTCTTTATTATCCCCCTACTTTTCATGAAAATTTACATTAGTACTGCACTTACCACAATAATCAGTGTAAAGCTTCGTTGCTTGTGCCACGACTTTGTGTTGGATATTTAATGCGTATATAGCATTATTCGAGTCACACGAGTTTTTCTACACTATTTTCTATTACACGCCCTTTGAAAAATGCGAGCACAGCCTCCAGATTTTGAGGAGACCTTGACCACAATTTTGGCTGAGTCGTATAAATATCTGGAAAGCACAGTGGCTATTGTATTGTCCAACGTTTTGAAGTAGTTCAAAATATTTTCTCTGCACAGTGATCGTATCCTCCAACGTTCTCAGGCACTATAAAATATTTGTCTGCAAGGATATGGCGCCCCTTTGGTCTGAATCAAACATAGTTCTACCGCAAGTGAAATATATGACGTTGTTCATTAATGGAGATTTTGTATATTCAGTTTTAGGAAAACATTTTATGCCGTAAGAAAACTGGGTATAAAAAGCTGAAGGCACTGGATTCTTTTATGTCAAACGTAAGAATCAGAGGAAGCTTCCTAAAAAGCTGGAATTCCACAAGTATGATCCCAGGGTGAATCGTCATGTTTTTATTCACAGAGGCTAAGATGAAATGAGCTATTGTAGAGGAAAGTGGAGTTTGTATCTTCAATTTGTTGTAAAAAATTAAGAATATATCTGTAACTTTATGCTTTTGAGTCATTACTGAGTTAAAGGGCACCTGCGTTATCATTTCAAATTATTTGCAAACTGCAATTTATTGCTGCGAGTTCCTTCAAAATCTCTGAACGCATTATTGTTTGATGTGTCAAAACCCCCATCCAGCTCAAGCATTCCAGAATTTGAACGCTTTCCATTTCAAAATCTCTGAACGCATTGCTGTTTGTAGTGCGATTTAGATATCTGCGGTGATTTTTTTTGTAGTGAAGCCTACCAGCAACAAGCCAATGTGAACCAGCCTGCCAGCAACAAGCCAGCATGCCAGCAACAAGCCAGCAAGCCAGCAACAAGCTAGCATGCCAGCAATAAGAAATATTTTTTAATTTTTGATGGAGGGATAAGGTGAATCACAAGTTTTTTTCTTATAGTTTGTAATTTGGAGAAATAAAGTTTTTTTTTATATATTTTGTAATTTGTAATTTGGAGAGATAAGGAATTTTCTCTTATTTGTAAAATAATATTTTTTGGAGAAATAAGGTGTGAGGGGTTATTTGTAAATGTCCAGGGCAGTAACTTTTTTGGAGTAATAAGAAGATTTTATTTGTAATTTGTTTTTGGAGAGATAAGTGTAGCATTGTAACTCAAAGTAATTTTACATTGAGGCGGGTAACCTTTTTTTAACCAAGTTTTGCAAGAGTATCATTGTAAAAGTCAAATTTTGAAAGTTACCTTGTAATTTTTGAGAAATTGACTAGAGCCAAGTGCAAAGCTCAGTCATTTTTCTCTTGCTTCAAACGACTATACGAGGGTCAAGGCCAAGCCCTGATAGATCGTGTTTTTTGCGTGGTGTGTTGTGTTGTCCATCTTGAGATTTTTGTTCTGATTCTTGGTATGAAGCTTCAACGCTACAATGTCTAAGTTGATTAATTTTTTTCTAATTCCGACAAACTTGAAGGCACAAAATCTTATAAAACATGGCAACGTCTCATCGAAAGCACTCTCATTTATAATGAATTATGGCAGGGTATATGTGATGGAGATATTAAGCCGAATAAACCCACAAATGCAGCTACACTAGCAAAATGGGAAGTTAAGAATGCCAAAGCCTTAGCTCTTATTAAATCTTCGTGAATGATGAAATGTATGTCCATATAGAAAATACTAAAAATGCATGGTCTTCTTTGAAAACTTTTAAAGACTGCTTTGATACTCAGCCTGAATCAAAGAAAGTTGATCTACAATTAAAATTGTTACAAAAAAAGTTGACTGAAGGAGGTGATGTTCTTGAATATATCTCAAGACTTAAGAATATTAGGCAAGAAATCATTAATGATGGTTTTCCAGCAATTGATGATAGCTTTATGGTCACAATTGTAATTGTTGGACTTCCTTCTTCCTACACGCATTTTTTGGAGACTCTACAATTAACTGGGAAATTAGAGAAACTAAAGTGATAAACTCTGTGAAATGTTGACTCAAAATGATAAAACTTTTGGGAAGAAGAAGAAAGTTGGTGAAGATGTTTTTCTCACAGAGGCCGGAACTAGTAAATCATCAGCAGAAAGTTCTTGAGGCAGAGGCAGAGGCAATCAGAATCAAGCAGCACAAAGTCTAGGTCGAAGCCAAAGTAGAGGAAACAACTTTAACAGAGGCAATAGTTCAGGAAGGAATAATTTTCAAGGTAGAGGAAACAACCAAGGAAGAGGAAATTTTCAAGGACAAGGAAACAATAATCAAGGTAGAGGACAATCTCAACATAGAAGTCAAAGCAGAGGTAGAGGAAAATCTTTAGGAAGAGGAAGAGACTTAAGTAAAATTGTGTGTCGAAGATGTAACAAAGTTGGCCATTATGCTGAAGATTGTCAAACTTCACTTAATAAAATTCCCAAGTTTCAGTAGCATTCAATGTAATTTGCAAATGATCAAGATGATGATAACTCAGAATATGTTTTTACTTCCTCGCCAGCATCACAACTTTCATCCCATCTTAGAAGTGACTATGAAGATGCCTGGATCTTGGATTCAGGGGCAACTCAGCACATGACTTGTCGACATGATTTTTTTTGGAATTTTCAAGATTGCCAACTTAATTCCATTTTTCTTGCTGATGATACAAAACATACTCCTTATGGAAAAGGAGCAGTTAAAGTTTTTCTCCTTGGCATTGGAGAAAAGATGATTTCCAATGTATGGTATGTACCAAGTTTTAAGAAAAATTTGCTCTCTTTAGTCATGATTCGACAAGAAGGACATCAGGTGATTATGAAAGATGGTTTAGTCAAGATTGATTCAGTCAAACAGAACTTGAAAACTCTCATGATAGGATATGAAGATGGAAAACTATTATAGATGAAAGGGACAGTTATTCCAAGGCATTCTGACTTTGCAGGGGCAGTGAGTACAGGTATTTCACCTGTAAGACTATGGCATGTAAGATATGGACATTTAAATTTTGAGAGTCTTTCTCAATTACAAAAACAAGGAATAGCTAAAGGACTTCCCACTTTCAAAAAGGAAAATGAAAAATGTGAAGCTTGCATTTATGGCAAACAAAGTCGAGAAAGTTTTCCAACAAGTTCATTGCGTGCAAACAGGCGGCTACAACTAGTTGTTGGCATTATGATACATATGTTGTACTTGATGGCAACCCACTCATCTCAGATGATAAATTATAGTGCAGCAAAGTTCACGCACTTTTATGCAGAGAAAAGTTTATTTCATGTAGAGAAAATTTCACGCACTTTTATGCAGAGAAAAGTTTATTTCATGTAGAGAAAAGTTCACGCACTTTTATGCAGATAAAAGTTTATTTCATGTAGAGAAAAAGTTCATGCACTTTCATGCAAGGAAAAGCGCGTATATGTTGGAGAACTTACCTTTGGTCCATGGTAGTTAGTCCTTGGTATTTGAACCTATGGTTTTGGACCATGGTACCTCGTCAGAAGTGTTGATCCCAAGTATTGGGTTCGTGGTACACGCACTTTTATGTAGAGAAAAGTTTATTTCATGTAGAGAAAAAGTTCACGCACTTTCATGCAAGGAAAAGCGCGTATATGTTGGAGAACTTACCTTTGGTCCATGGTAGTTAGTCCTTGGTATTTGAACCTATGGTTTTGGACCATGGTACCTCGTCAGAAGTGTTGATCCCAAGTATTGGGTTCGTGGTATTGGTTTATTATGGTTTTGGTCCGTGGTATTGCATCCAAAAGTGTTGATCTCACGCACTTTCATGGTTGGTTCATGGTATTAGTCCAACAGTTTTTTGATCCTATGGTTTTGGACCGTGGTATTGTGGAAGGCCTAAGACTATATAAGAGGAAGTAGATCATTTGGCAAGGTATCATCGAATGAATTGAATATCTAATAAGTGCTAGATCTGAAATATTTGTGATTGGGTTATGGTGCAGATCTGGATCTGAATGAAGGAGGAACCTTAGCGCATAAAGAAGGATAAGTTCTATTGATGGGTCATAATCTTTATGCTTGAATAATAGTATCTTTGTATGATTTTGATATGTTATATGAGGCGCATGCTTGATCTATAAATCTGAAAATCTGGGTAAATTAGTGTCTGAATATTTGAAAGAAGGAATTATCCTTTATAGATCTACACGCAGGTTTCAGGTTGTTGAAGTAGCGTATATCTTTAAATTATGATCTAGCTGCCTCTGTCTATTGTTGCAGTATTCTGGGTTCAGAATTTGGTGTGTGGTTACTGTTACTGTGTTTTGGGTACAGCTGTCAGAGAAGTGTTTACTTGATTCAGTGCTAATTAGGAAAAGGAGATTGTTTGATGCAGATATACTTGATGATTGATTGATGTTCATGGATCCAGTTTGAAAATTTATGAAAAGTGGTCCTTGAAAGAAAAGAAGTAGGGGGTTGTAACTCCCTTCCAGGAGAGAGAGTCGTAGCTCTCTGTAGGTTGCAGCCTGCGTACTAGTAAAGGACTGCACCAGTACAAAATCATTGTAAAAGGAGTTTCTAATTGAAAGAAGATAGAGACATATTGCAGCAGGTGGTTTTCACCCACATTGGGTTTCCACCTTATATCTGGTGTTCTTTGGTGTGACTATCTATTTTTCTTGTTCATGCTCATTATTTTATGGTACTGACATACAATAATTCAAAGTATAAATATATTGAAAAGAATTAGATAATACTGATTCACCCCCCCTCTCAGTATTATTTCCAACAATTGGTATCAAAGCAGGTCCTTCTGAAGAAGCTTGATCGCTTGAAGGAAGATCTAACATCATGAGAAACTACGAGAGGGAAGCATCAATCAGGCCACCGATTTTTGATGGAACAAAATTCGTATATTGGAAGGTAAGAGTTACTGCCTATCTTCAATATTTGGGTACATAAGTATGGGACATTATAGAAACAGGGTATACTTTTCCATCAGCTACTCCTACAGATTCAGCTGAGAAGAAGAAATATGAAACAAATGCAAAGGCGGTTAATACTCTTCTAGGATGTCTATCTCAATCTGAATTTGTGAAGGTTATGCAATATAAATCCACAAAATAAATATGGGACAAGATTGTTTTGAGCTACGAAGGAGATGAACAGGTAAAATGTGCAAAACTTCAAACCCTCAGGATTCAGTATGAGAATCTCAGAATGTATAATGATGAAAGTGTGGCTAACTATTTCCTTCGGGTAGATGAGATTGTTAATTGTATGAAAAACTTGGGTGAAAAAATAAAAGAGGCTATTGTGGTTGAAAAAGTCCTAAGATCATTGTCCCCCAAGTTTGAATCTAAAGTGTCTGCAATAGAAGAAAAGGAAAATCTACGAACTCTTACTATGTCTTAGCTACACGGAATTTTAACTGCTTATGAAATGAGAAAAGGAGGTCCATTAGACAGGAGAGAAGATGCTTTTAAGGCTTCAGGCAAAGGAGACTACTATGAATCAAGTCACGTGCCAGAAGAAGAAGAAGAATCAAATTTTGTCAGAAATCTTCAACGGGGTACTAGAAGGTTCAGAGGTAAGCTACCTTTTAAATGTTTTGCTTGTGGAAGAGTAGGTCATTATGCTGCCAAATGTCCTCATAAGGATAAGATTGACAAAGGAAAGGAACCTGCTAGATGGAACAAGAAACAAAATGCAAATAAGAAAAGCTACTACACTCATGAAGACAGTGATGGTCTATCAAATAGTGATGAAGATGAACGAGGTAATGACTATAAAATTTTAATGGCATTTGAAGATGATGATTACATGGATGCTATAGATGTGGATAGTTTTTATGAAGAGATTTCTAGACTTAAGACATGTATAGAAGAAAAGAATATGATCATTGATACTCTACAATTTCAAATTGATGAAAAAGAAAAATATCTTGAAAAGTTAGAAGGTGAAATTTTTGGCCTTAGAAAAGAAATTGAGAAAACAAAGGCTATTAATCTTAAGTTTGTCAAAGGATCTGAAACTCTGGATGATATCATCAATGTACACTGTTCTCCGCTAAACAAGACAGGTCTGGGGATAATGGAGAAACATCTCAGGCATCCACCTCAAAGAGTTATCTTGATGCAACAAGAAGGAATGAGCAAAAGCACAATGGATATCACCAGGTAAAGCAGGGACGAATTACATCAAGAAATAACAAAGACTACCAGGTAAACCAGGGGCAATCTGTCTTAAGGGTGAACAAAAGCTACAACCAGCCACAGGTAAAATCTTCTCAAATTGCTTCAAGAATGGATGACAATAAGAATTACAATAATTTGGGTGGTAGATTTGATAACCGCAGAAGTTTCTTCAATGGCCAATGTTTCTCTTGCCATAACTTTGGTCACAAAGCAGTTCAATGTGTTGCATATAAAACAATCATGACTAGAGAAGCTCAAAAACAAAGAAGTATGACTGGGATTACAAAAAGGACCTATAACAAATTTTCGGCTCTTGAAAATGAAATTGAATGTTCTATTTGTAATAACTTCGGTCATGAAGATTCTGAATGCAGGAGCAGATTTCAGCAGACAAAGGAACAAGCCTCAAGCACCAGAACATGGAGAATAAAGGAACCACAATCAGAAAGATGTGGGATAGCCTTTTATGTAGAGGGACAGGAAAATCTATGGTACATCGACAGTGGATGTTCGAAGCATATGACAGGTGATAAAGAAAAACTTGAATCATATTCTGCTTTAGAAAAGGGAAAGAAAGTTTCTTTTGGAAATGATACTCCAGCAGCTATAAAAGGAAAAGGCACAGCTCAGTTAAAAGAAAAGGTCAAAGCTGGAAATGTTTTGTATGTTGATGGCTTGAAGCATAACCTTCTGAGTGTCAGTCAGATGTGCGATCAAGGAACCGAGGTAATATTTCGATCAAATGGATGTAGCGTTCGTGATCTTGATACAGGGAAAACAATGATCAAAGGTAGAATAACTCCAAATAATCTATACATATTTGAAGAAGGACAGCAACAATGCTATTTGAGCAAGGATGATGAACATTGGTTATGGCACCGGAGGTTGGGGCATCTAAGCTTTTCACAAATAAGGAAGGCATGCAAATATCAGGCAGTTCGTGGTCTTCTAGATATCAAAATTCCAGACAACACTATATGCAAATCATGTCAGTTTGGTAAGAAAACCAGAACCAACTTCTTGGAGAAGGAAGGATCAGCTAGCAGGCCTCTTGAACTAGTCCATACAGATGTATGTGGTCCTTTCAGGACGAGGTCACCTCGAGGAGAAGAATACTTGATATTATTCATTGACGATTTCTCCAGGTTTGTTTGGTTAGGAATTTTGAAGCACAAAGATGAAGCATTCGAAAAATTCAAATCCTTCAAAGCCTTGGTTGAAAATGAATCAGGTTACAAAGTTAAGTGCCTCAGGTCCGACAGAGGTGGGGAGTTTACGTCAAATGAATTTTTCGATTTCTGTGAAGAACATGGGATAAGAAGGGAATTCTCTACATCTAGAACTCCTCAGCAAAATGGAGTGGTGGAAAGGATGAACAGAACAATCCAACAAATGGCCCGTGCTATGCTTGATGAGTCCAGAACTCCCGCAACTTTCTGGGGTGAAGCTGCATATGTTGCGGTTGTTATTCTCAATAAAACAAATGTCCGAGTGAACAGCACTCAAACTCCTCATGAACTCTGGTATGGTGAGACTCCTTCGGTAAAACACTTCAAAATCTTTGGGAGAAAATGCTATATTAAGAATACTGATGAGAAACTTGGCAAACTTGAACCTAGAGTAGATGAAGGCATTCTTCTTGGTTATTCTCCACACAGCAAAGCATATAAGTGCTACAATAACAGACTTGGAAGAATTGTTGACAGCATTGATGTAGTGGTTGATGAAAAAGGATACATTCCTAGGCAAGTAAATCATGAAAATATCGAAGAAGATGAAGACTACCCTCAAAGACAGAATGATGAAGAAGAAGAACCTCAAGAAGCACCAAAGGAACAGATAAGGGTAGAAGATAAGACTCCATCCAGGTACATTCAGAAGAATCATCCAGAATCTCAAATTTTGGGGCAAAAAGAAGCAGGTGTACAAACAAGAAGAACAATTGCAGAAGCTTCAAGCTATTTGGCATTACTCTCATCCACTGAACCACAAAATGTAAAAGATGCATGCAAAGATGAATGTTGGGTCAAAGCAATGGATGAAGAACTTGAGCAGATCGAAAAGAACAACACTTGGGAGTTGGTTCCTATACCAAAGGATAAGAATGTTATAGGGACAAAATGGGTCTTCAAAAATAAGTTGAGTGAAAATGGGGAAGTAATTAGAAACAAGGCCAGACTTGTTTGTAAAGGGTATGCGCAGCAAGAAGGAATAGATTTTGAAGAAACTTTTGCTCCTGTTGCAAGACTTGAGGCCATCCGAATGTTCCTTGCTCTCTCAAGCTTTCAAAAGTTCAAAGTATTTCAAATGGACGTGAAATCAGCCTTTCTGAATGGAGACTTAGAAGAAGAAGTATACATTGAGCAGGCAGATGGTTTCATTCTTGGAAATGATCCAAATCTTGTATGCAAATTGAAAAAGGCTCTCTATGGTCTTAAACAAGCTCCAAGGGCTTGGTACTATCGTTTGGACAAATATCTTCATCAACAAGGTTTTTCAAAAGGATCAGCAGATAGCAATCTTTATATAAAAATTGAAAATGACAAATTGCTAATACTTGTTGTGTATGTAGATGACATTATCTTTGGCAACAATGAAGAACCTATGAGTCAAAGCTTTGCCTTGGTGCTACAGAAAGAATTCGAAATGTCCTTGCTTGGAGAACTGACATATTTTCTTGGTTTGCAAATCCAACAAAATGAAGGAGGGGTCTTCTTGTCTCAAACCAAGTATCCCAAGCAGATTTTGAAGAAATATGGTATGGAAGAAGCAAAACCAGTATGTACACCCATGGTCACAGGATGTAACCTCAGTGAAAATGATGAATCAGCAGCAATGCATCAACCAACTTATAGATCTATGATTGGAAGTCTACATTATTTGACAGGTACCCGACCAGACATCATGCATGCAGTGGGAATAGTTGGAAGATTTCAGGCAAATCCAAAGGAAACTCATCTTCAGGCAGTGAAGAGAATCTTCAAATATCTTCAAGGGACTCAGAACTATGGCTTATGGTATCCTAGAGATACAGATCTCACACTTCATGCTTATACAGATGCAGATTGGGCCGGAAGCGTGGATGACAGGAAGAGCACAAGTGGTGGTGCATTCTTTATGGGTTCTAGATTAGTATCTTGGTTCAGCAAGAAACAAAGTTCGATTGCCTTGTCTACAGTTGAAGCAGAATATGTTGTTGTTGCATCTTGCTCCACTCAACTCCTTTGGATGATGCAGACCTTGCTGGATTTTCAAATCACTTGTACACCACCCATCTCCATCTTATGTGATAATACAAGTGCAATCAGCATTTCAAAGAACCCAGTCATGCATTCAAAAACCAAGCACATACTAATCAAGTATCACTTTCTCCGGGAACAAGTGCTTGAACAAAAGGTCAAGTTGGAGAAGGAACAAGTTGCTGATATACTCACCAAACCATTGCCTAGGGAGACCTTTGAATACCTCAGGCAAAAGCTAGGGGTTGTTGATGCATCATCTTGTTGTTGAATCTCTTCTAATTGTTGGTTGTACGCAAGGTTCATCTAAAGTATATGCGTACATGTATTGGGTTGCAGATTGGTCAAAGATCGAATGGCACAGGTTCAGGGGGAGCATATCATGAATTGTTGGCATTATGGAGGAAGTACAGAAGGAGATCATGGATGCTGGTCTGAATATTGCTGCAATACGTCTCTATCTCTTTCGTGGTCATGGATTATGGTTCTTCTTTGCAGATATGGTTTATAGTCAGGGGGAGCATGTTCTTAGGGGGAGCATAACCCTTTGCCCTTGATGTCAAAGGGTGAGAGTGATTGGTTGTTGTTGCCATCAAGTCCAAAGGGGGAGATTGTTGGCATTATGATACATATGTTTTACTTGATGGCAACCCACTCATCTCAGATGATAAATTATAGTGCAGCAAAGTTCACGCACTTTTATGCAGAGAAAAGTTTATTTCATGTAGAGAAACTTTCACGCACTTTTATGCAGAGAAAATTTTATTTCATGTAGAGAAAAAGTTCACGTACTTTCATGCAAGGAAAAGCACGTATATGTTGGAGAACTTACCTTTGGTCCATGGTAGTTAGTCCTTGGTATTTTAACCTATGGTTTTGGACCATGGTACCTCTTCAGAAGTGTTGATCCCAAGTATTGGGTTCGTGGTACATGCACTTTTATGTAGAGAAAAGTTTATTTCAGGTAGAGAAAAAGTTCACACACTTTCATGCAAGGAAAAGCGCGTATATGTTGGAGAACTTACCTTTGGTCCATGGTAGTTAGTCCTTGGTATTTGAACCTATGGTTTTGGACCATGGTAACTCGTCAGAAGTGTTGATCCCAAGTATTGGGTCTGTGGTATTGGTTTATTATGGTTTTGGTCCGTGGTATTGCATCCAAAAGTGTTGATCTCACGCACTTTCATGGTTGGTTCATGGTATTAGTCCAACAGTTTTTTGATCCTATGGTTTTGGACCGTGGTATTGTGGAAGGCCTAAGACTATATAAGAGGAAGAAGATCATTTGGCAAGGCATCATCGAATGAATTGAATATCTAATAAGTGCTAGATCTGAAATATTTGTGATTGGGTTATGGTGCAGATTTGGATCTGAATGAAGGAGGAACCTTAGCGCATAAAGAAGGATAAGTTCTATTGATGGGTCATAATCTTTATGCTTGAATAATAGTATCTTTATATTATTTTGATCTCTTATATGAGGCGCATACTTGATCTATAAATCTGACAATATGGGTAAATTAGTGTCTGAATATTTGAAATAAGGAATTATCCTTTATAGATCTACGCGCAGGTTTCAGGTTGTTGAAGTAGCGTATATCTTTAAATTATGATCTAGTTGCCTCTGTCTATTGTTGCAGTATTCTGGGTTCAGAATTTGGTGTGTGGTTACTGTTACTATGTTCTGGGTACAGCTGTCAGAGAAGTGTTTACTTGATTCAGTGTTAATTGGGAAAAGGAGATTGTTTGATGCAGATATACTTGATGATTGATTGATGTTCATGGATCCAGTTTGAAAATTTATGAAAAGTGGTCCTTGAAAGAAAAGAAGTAGGGGGTTGTAACTCCCTTCCAGGAGAGAGAGTTGTAGCTCTCTGTAGGTTGCAGCCTGCGTACTGGTAAAGGACTGCACCAGTACAAAATCATTGTAAAAGGAGTTTCTAATTGAAAGAAGATAGAGACATATTGCAGCAGGTGGTTTTCACCCACATTGGGTTTCCACCTTATATCTGGTGTTCTTTGGTGTGACTATCTATTTTTCTTGTTCATGCTCATTATTTTATGGTACTGACATACAATAATTCAAAGTATAAATATATTGAAAAGAATTAGATAATACTGATTCACCCCCCCTCTCAGTATTATTTCCAACACTAGTTCACAGTGATGTTTGTGGTCCACTACAAAATTCATTTGGTGGTTACAAATATTTCAATAGAATGACTTGGGTTTACTTTTTGAAGAACAAGTCAGAAGCATTTGAGAAGTTTAAAATTTTTCGCCAACTTGTTGAAAATGAAGTCAAAGAAAAGATAGGTACTCTCAGGATGGATAATGGGGGAGAGTTCACTTCAAATGAATTCAAAACTTATTGCAGTGAAAATGGCATAAGACGACATCTTACTAATGTTTACACTCCATAGCAAAATGGAGTAGTCGAAAGAATGAATCGCACCGTGTTAGGAATGGCGAGATCCATGTTAACTTTCAAGAGGTTAAGTCCAACATATTGAGCAGAAGCAATACATACAACTCTCTACTTAAGAAACAGATCTCCAACTTCTTCTTTAGATGGAATCACACCTTATGAAGCTTGTTTTGGTTTCAAACCTCGAGTTAAACATCTTAGAGTTTTTGGATCAATATGTTATTCCTTAGTTCCGAAAGAAAAACGAACTAAGCTTGACTCAAGAAGTTTAAAATGCACAATGATTGGCTATTCCGATGAGAAGAAAGGGTATCATATTTTGACCAATGGAAAATTCATTGTGAGCAGGGATGTCATTTTTTATGAAACTGAGAGTAAGAGTGCTGAAGAAATTGAAAATCTTCTTCATAAGTTAGAAACTAAGGGAAGAAAAAGAAATGGAAAATTCAAAGTCAACCAACTTCACCAAATTGGTATGAACTTGATTTTCCTTCCTCTGAAGATGAGTCATCTAGTCCATCTACATCAACAACATCATCTGGGTCTTCTAGCAGTGCATCCACATCACCAAGCAGCAGCAGTTCTTCTGACAGTGATTCTCCAGATTCTTCACCTGAACGAAGAACATCAGTTTATATTAATCCTATTTAAAGTGATGGAGATTTTATAGAAGTGAAAACAAGTGAGCACCAACTACCGAAATGGGCAGTTCAACTTTTGAAATATGTAAAGCCTGATGAACAAAATAAAACAGGCACTAGAAGGGCACATAGAAGTGAAAGCAATTTTGCCTTGATAGCAAATGATTTTACTGAACCTTCCACATACAAAGAAGTAGTAAAACATAAAGAATGGCAATAGGCTATGGTTGAAGAATATCAGGAATTAATTGATAGCAACACTTGGAAACTTGTTGATTGTCTAACAAATGTTAAACCCATAGGATGAAAATGGGTTTACAGAATTAAGTATAATCAAAAGGGAGAACTTGACAAGTATAAAGCACGACTTGTCGCAAAAGGCTTTGCGTAGTAGGAAGGCATTGATTATGAGGAAACTTTTGCTCCTACAGCTAAATGGAACACCATCTGATTAACACTTGCATTGGCCGCTCAGAAAGGATGGAAAGTTCATCAAATGGATGTGAAAAGTGCTTTTCTCAACAGGGATTTACAGGAGGAAGTGTATATGACCCAACCGCCAGGTTTTGAAGTTGAAGGACAAGAACATAAAGTCTGCAAATTGATCAAGGCTTTATATGGATTAAAACAAGCAACCCGCGCTTGGTACGAAAAGATGGATGAATACCTTACGAAAGTTGGTTTTCAATGAAGTGAATCTAATGATACTTTGTATGTGCGACAACAGGGAAAATATCTGGTAATTCTTGTTATGTATGTAGATGATTTGATCATTGCTGGCAACCATGATGATCATATTGCACAAGTGAAAAAGGAGTTACATGTAGGTTTTAAGATGACAGACTTGGGATTACTTCACTACTATCTTGGAGTTGAAGTCTTCCAAAGTCCACATCATATTTTCATTTCTCAGAGTAAGTATGCAGCAGAGTTTCTTCAGCAATTTGGCATCCAGGATTGCAAGTCCGTTCTCACCCCCATGGAGCAAAACTTGAAACTTTCAAAATTTGAAGGGGGGGAAAGGTGGACAGTACAACTTACAGATAGTTGATTGGCAGCTTGATTTATTTGACAAATACTCGTCTTGATCTGTCTTATGCAGTCAGTATTCTTTCACGTTTTATGCAGGAACCACGAGACAGCCACTGGAATGCAGCCAAAAGAGTTCTTTGATATATCCAAGGAACAAAAGATTTTGGTCTTCTTTACACAAAGACTAAAAATTTTGTACTTGGTGGATATTTCGATGTTGATTTTGCTGGGAGTATTGATGATAGAGCATCAACATCAGGTTATTTAATGAACATAGGGTCAGAAGCAATATCTTGGAGTTGTAAGAAACAAGCTACAGTGGCCACTTATTCAGCAGAAGCAGAGTACATTTCAGCATGGGAAGTAACATGTGAAATTGTTTGGTTGCGCAGAATTTTGCAAGACTTGGGCATTTCTCAGGCAGAAGCTACATCATTATTCATTGACAGCTAGTCATCCATCAAACTTGCCAAGAACCCAGTTTTTCAGTCAAAGACAAAGCATGTGGACACCAAGTATCATCATATCAGATCTCTCATTGCCAAATATGTCCTCAAGCCAGTTTATTGTCCTTCCGAAGATCAGATCTCCGACATTTTCACAAAACCACTTGGCAGAATAAAATTTACTAAGTTCAGGGATGAACTTGGTATCTGTTGTAATGTATCTTTGGATCATAGGGGGGAATGTTAGATGATCCAAAAATACAATCTTATCATAGGTTATAAAATTAGAATAAAATAATTATTAATTTAAGATATTAAATTAATAATTATTATTCTAGAATGTTTAATTATTTAGAATTAGTATATTGTTGTAACTAGATATGACTCTCCAAATGTGTCATATCTTAGGCTGTATTTTAGGAGATTTGTTAGCTAGTTGGTTTGAATAGCATTTATTGTAAATGGACACTTGTTATTTAATAAGTGATCCATAATTAGAGGTAGTTAGGACATGGAGCTTATAAATAGCTCATTGCAAGAGTTTTTGGATCTTTGGGTGTAAACTCTTGCAAAATCAAATTATGTAATTATTGTTTTCTGATTAATAAAATTACGTGTCTAAGGACACTTCTGCCATTATGGTTCTAGACACTCCAGTGCATACTACATATAAGATATGTTCACCGGATGGAGTGTCACACTGCTATCCAATTTTGCGATTGTGAAGAGGATCATTCTTAAAGGCAAATCACATACATCCTTGATAATTATTTTCCCATCCTTTCTAGATTGTGTACCTGGCTGCCAAGACTGTCTAATATAATCTCTCACCAATTCACCTCCACGGGAAAATCGAGAAAGTGAGATGGGGCACTTCGCCTCGACAGTCCGGTAAGAAAGTAAATATCCTCAATGGTAATAGGGACCATCTTGTCCCTAATGTGAAAATTCTGATCGTTCGGATCCCATGCATGAACAAGGAACTGTAGTAGTTCTATTTGTTGCCTCATTCCTGACAACTTAAAGTATTTGAGTAACCCACAATTTCTGAGGGCCTCAAATGTACCCGGGTTGTTTAGGGCAACCATTTCTTGTTCTTCATGATCTCTTTCTCGCCATGTAATTGGCATTCTAATCCAATGAAACCATAAAACACAATAATAATCTAAATTAAGATCCTTTCCATGCAAAAAACAGGACAAATTTTGGAGCAAACAGCTAAAAAAAAGTTGGGAAATGCGCCCAACATAGCCTAGAAATAGAGATAGTGCATTGCAGAGCATGCAACTTTCTATCTGGGTGTTCTTCAACACATTTTTCGATGTGAAAGCCTGCTATGATCCCAGGGCAAAAAAAAATGAAACCCAGGGGCCCCAAAAAACCCTAAAACTTGCATGAAATGACAAAATAATGACTTGAAAAGAAATAAGAGAGGCTTAGTTCCTACCTAGTCTGAACAGCTCGAGAAATGGTCTGCAGAATCTCTCGCAATCAGCTGGTGAAAGTCGAGGTAAAAACTAAGCTCAGAGCACAAAACTGAATGGTAAGTTCCAAATGGTAAAAATGTCATGGTAAAAACTTGTTTTATGTTTATTTCATGTTCATCAATTGATTAAACATTAGTACTTACCTATTTTTTCCTATGAAACAAATATTTTTAATCCATTTGGTGATGCCTTGAGCAGTTTTTGCAACTGATTTATAGAATTCAACGTGCTTGATTGTAAGTTGTACCTTTGACCACAAAGCACACTTTTATCTCTTTTTCGAGCTCTGTTAAAAACGAAAAAGGAACCCCCCTGGAGTCCTCTTTAAGCTCTTTTTAGACTCTCTAAATATGAAAATATTGTTGAGCACTTGTCCTTTCCAGCTCATTAACGGATTGGAAATGATATCTCTCTTGTATTATTTTATGCTTTTTTGGGCTTGAGAGATTAATTTACATAAAAGAACTTGTGGAGTTTTCTTTTTGTCCCTTTTCAAACTCTCTAAACATGAAAAGGACCGAGTTATCTTTGTCGTTAAACTCATTAAAACATCGAATAGTGACAAACTTGTCCATCTAGACAAGACTGAGTTTCACCTTCGCTAGACTCATTAAAACATCAAATAGTGATGGATTCACTCAAAGGGTTAAATTATACAACAAGCATATGTTATCCTCCTCAAGCTTGATAAAAATAAAGAGGTACTACTCAGTAATGACTAGGGAAAATGGGAAAAGGGGAAACCACTTTATGGTAGCAAGTCACTCTTGAACATGACACTTTCACTCCATCACCATGACTATTTGGGTTGGTTTATTAGCTTGATGGTTATCACACCGTTGGTCTATCATACCATCCATCACTTTGTTTTGGGTCAATGCAACCAATTCACTTTAGTGTCACCGACATGTTCAAGAGAAGTCATTCAATCAAAATTCATCTTCTGCAATACCATAAGCCTTCATTTTCATGACCACCATTCCTGTATCTTGCGTCGTCAGTCAAATTCCATCTCTAAAATCACTACACTCATTTCGTGTCATTGATGTGGGATACATCAAGGCCCTCTTGTGACAAGTCGCTTCTTGTCGACATCAGCACATTATCCAAGAAGTTGACATAGAAACACCCATTCAGTACCTTGAATCAATGGCAGGTTTCTCTCTTCCGGCGATAGGTATCCATCATTCTCCTTCAACTAAAAGACTTTGTATGGTGTTCGACATCAAATCACCCATTCACACCATGCAAAATGTACTACAGTACCTTGAGGATCATTATCATTATCAGTGATTTTTCTCACATATGTTAACAGCTTAGACCATTGGTTGGTAATCAGATGGTGTCTTCCCATGTTCGACTTCAGATCACATATTCACATGGATAGACTCATACTTGAGTGAATGGTCAAACGATATTGAAGACCCTGGATCTAGTTTCATCCATCTGTGTTGCGATTTTAGGAGTACTAAATCATATGTACGATGGATTTACATTGATGGTCATTCCAATCATGGGTCTATATCTATAGGTGACTGTTTATGTACATGTAATGAAAGTTTATAAGATAAGAATGGGTATGCATTCTGGTGGGCTCCACTATTGTAGCAATAATGCTACAACTCCTGGAGCTTCCTTCTCTAATTTTATCAACTCGGTAGTTCGTAACAAACTTGGAAGCGACGGTGCTGTATGCACAAGTACTAGCTCTTGTCGCAGTTGTCACTTGGTCAGCTGGCACAAGTCCGCTAGGGCTCAAGCCAACTTCTATATGTTCTCAGAAGAAGCTTTCTAAATGATGAACGAAGGCTATCTCAAAGGAAATTAACCTACTTTGCAAGAATGAACTAAAAGCCAACTAAACATGGAAACCCTAGTAAACCCTAATCTGACCAGCTTAATCCTTACAATGAAATGATGGGAATGTAACTCCTAACAATGATGCCATTACTTCTAGTGATATGAGATGCATGAATTTAAACTACTTCCATTGAAGAGAACACGTTTTTATATTTTTGCTCAAGTGGTTGGAGTTATTATGATTGTGCTTCTTACTGGATATTGACTATGCAGGGGTAGTTCAAAAGGGAGGAAGGCTTGGGAAAGGTCAGGAGGACTCTGAGAGGTTCCAGGGGATCCCAAACATCATTCCACAGAAGTTCACAATGTTCAGGTGCTTGGCAACCGTGATTGCAGGCTTCTACATGATGTCTGCAGGGGATCCTACAGGAAGCTCAGGATTTCTACGGGAAGTCTGCTAACTTCTACAGGATGTTCTACAGTCGGGGTTTTGGGTGATGGAGAAGTGGAGGAGCTATATGGGTGGATAGGTAGGATGAAAGGGGAGCTTGTGATGGCTCAGGGATAGAGAGAGGAGCTGGGGAGAGAGTGTATAAAGCTTGTTGGTCGATGGAAGGGTAGAGGCAATGGAAGGTCGAAAAGATGAGGCAACGTGGATAATAGAAGAGTTGGTGGGCGAAGGATCTAACTGCAGGGTAAGGAGATGGCTTAGGGACGACTGAGGAGGATAAGAAAGTGTTGAAGTGGTGCTGCGCAGTGTAAATGAAACAAATCACCTCTGTCTTGCACAAAACCGAGAATTCATCATCTTATTCTATCTGTTTAATTAAAAATCAAAGAACAACGATGTAAGTTAAGAGATAAATCGTGCATGGAGCTGAAACAAGGGGCTATTGCTCAAGATCTAACTGCATGGATGCTTCTACCAATGGAAATATGACTTTAAAGCTTGCATGAACATATGAGACTACGCTTTTGGTGGTTGGCACGGTCTACACTCCCAATCTCTTAAACAGAGGTGGCAGTGAGCGCACAATCAACCTTTTCTTGGAACTCTGACGAATTCTAATCCTCCTACTCTAATCTAAGCTGCTGAAATCACTTTATCCATAAAATAATCCTACTTAATCACATCAAGAAAATTGAATCAGCAGACTGTGTTTTCCAAATGCATGTAAAAGCAAAGAAATGAAGTGCTGAAAGGAAAGACAAGTAACAATACAAAGAAAATGAGGTCTATTGCTCTCAGGTTGGGCCCTAACCTGAGAGCTATAGCTCCTCTAAGAACTCAGAATTGAATCGAAATCTGCCTACCTTTTATTAAAAGATCATAATCATGAGTCTAACAACATGCCAAAATTGGCTTACAAAGAGCAAAAATAGAGCTACAGCTCGTGATTCAAAATCTACAACAAAGGTTCAAAAGTCCTTATCGAAGGCTACAACCTCAATATTTATACATGATGAGGGCCAAGCTAGCCTCCTCAATTAGTGGGGCTTGGCTGTCCAACTGAAAGTAAACTACTGTTCCTGTAGAATCCGTTGGCTGCCTTCTAGCTCGGTGGTGATAGCTATTGGAGCTCGGAGTTGGGGTGGAGATCACGAGGAAGGTCATTCAAGGCTGTGGACAACCTCCCTATAAACCCGCAATGCCACCTTGGCTGTCTCCTTGTCTCCATCTGCGTGGTCTTTGCTCCATTTAATGTCAAAAAACCTGAAATCATCATGTATTAGCCACATAGACATAATGACTGCTCTTTTTCCTACAAATAACACGAATATACTAAGAAATGATGCATAAGTGATAAAAAATGAAGGGTTGAGCAAGGTAAGTAGGCCAAATGAGCCCAAATTGTTACCAAAAATTGGGGCTCATCATCACCCCCCAGCTAAAATATTTGCTCATCCTTGAGCAACTAGTCCAACTCTTCATCCTTCATTGCCTTTACTGCTACCCTTACATCCTAAGCCTCTGTAGTAGTGTTCTCCTTGCAGATATGAAACCCAGCCCTTCTGTTTACCTCTTCCCACTGTTCATTATCATCTTTCTCTGTGCTGCCTTCCATTAATCCTAGCAGCAGTGGTGGGCTGAGTTTAAGGCCAATCCAGCTGGCCTGGAGGTTTTGCATGGATTTCTTATAGAGGGCTACCCGTACCAGAGCTTCCCTCATCCGAGTTGGGGTATGGTACTCTCGGATTTTCAGACTATGTGCCAATGTATTCCATCTGCGTGTGCATGCTTGGACAGATTTGTCTCCTAGTAGTCTCTCCATGTCCTCAAAGTGAGCTATGGCTTGGGCCTGTTGATCCATATATCTTAATGAAGCTTGAGGGTCAGTGGACAAATGTTGGTGTGCCGAGATTAGTGCAACTAGATCCCCTGGTTCTGGTCTGATGAGCAATGGCTCGTTCAGCTCTCGGTTCATGATTGCTTTGGCTTCTGCTGCTCTTTTGTCCTCATGGTTCAGCCATGAGGCAAAGGCCATTAATTGCATATCTCCCAAGGCAGTATTGGGATCCCATGAAACTACATTAGGCAGGGCCAGATTATGGAGGTAGAACTCCGCTAATTTGGCCCTATCCTCTGATGAACTAGTACTACAAACTTCAGTGAATTGTTGCGGGTCTTGGAGCTGAGAGATACCTCTTTGCACCAAGGTATTGATTTGGAATTGCAGCCATTAGTCTTTCAAGTACAAACCATAGGATTTGGCCGGCTGCCTGCATTGGATAGCATCCATGGCCCAGTTGGCCATGCAGGCCAATTGTGCTTCTTTCTGCTGCAGCTGTTCTCTGAGAGCTTGCACCTCAATTTGTGCTTGTTGTTCTGCTTCCTGTAGAAGTGTGGTTGGCTCCCCAAGACCGGTGTTCAGTTCCTTTTTTGCCTTGCTGTTCTTTTGTGTTGTCCTTGGAGGATGTACCTGTCCCTGCCCTTAGCTCCTGTAGCTGCAATCTCAGCTTCTGGTTTTCTTCCTGTAGGAACACGCGTTGGCAATTTGCCACGTGTTTAGCCATGGACAATTCACTTCTAGCCTCCTTGAGCTGCTCCTGTAAGGGACCTATGTCCGCCACACCCTTTGACTTGGCTATTTTCATCCACGTGTGTGTACGGACTCTTTCTTCCTCCAATGCAAAAAACAGTGGCACAATAAATTTCTGAGGTATAATTTTGCCAGCCTCTAAAAAGTTGTAATATGAACTCAGACTTGGCTGAGGGCTGGGCTCTGGTATATGCTCTTTTTCCACTTCCTTTTGTGGCTCTACTTCACCCTCCCTTGGTGGTGATAAGGGTGCTTCTCCTTCCATTCTCTCAGTTTCTTTAAGCATGGCTAAGGTTTCCTGTAGAGCATCTTCAGCATCCTGTAGCTGAGCTTTTTCAGTCAATTGGTCTAACTTTTCTTGCCACATAGTTTTCTTCGGGCTCCCCCTCTCATAGGTGACTGATATCCTCGAGGGGGACATTTCCTTGGGCGAAGTAGGGGCATCTTTAATAATGATCGGGCTGCTGGACAGAGGTTGTGGCTTGCACGTCTTTATCCTCACACTTCTTCGAGCTTTAAAATATAGAGGGGTCTCCCTCTTTCTCTTCTCCTTTGGCTTAGGAGGTGTGTTGAGGGCGGCCAGCACAGCTGCTGCCTCCCTTTCACGAATGTCAGCTTTCTTCTCCTTGGGTTTCACTTTTTCGGGGCTTCCTGTAGAAGACCCTGTTTTAGTCAATTTCGGGCTTCCTGTAGAAGACCCTTTTTCGGTTAATTTCGGGCTTCCTGTAGAAGCCGGTTTCGGTTTTCCTGTAGAAACAGGTGTCACCACCTTGGTTTCTTTGCTGCATGAGATTTGCTTTTTGACTTGGTTGCGGTTGTTGTCGAGGCACTTTTGCTGATGTGGACCTTCTCAGCCTTGTCCACTCTGCCCTGCAACCTTTTCTCTCTTGCTGTCAAGATGGGTGTGTCATCTTTCTCTTTGGCACCCTTTTTCTCTTGTTTCTTCTCTTGCTTTTTCTTCTGCTCCGTGGTCGTGGTCTTCTGGTCTGTCTCTTTCTTTCCCGCGGGCACTGACTCTTTCTCCTCATTGCTAGATGAACCGAGCTCCTCGGTCAGCATCTTTATATCCCCATCCTTTGTCAAATTTCTGAAGGCTTCCCATGAGAGAGGAACCTTGTATGTGTGGAGCGCATCCTCCACGAGGAGTTTGATCAGTCCATGGTGGGCTACCTGGTCTGGTGTGCCTTCTTTCAACTTGGTGGCACACTCAATCAGAGACTGTAATAGAAAGTAGGGGAGACTGAGCTTGTTTTCTACAGGTAGATCCATCTGGTGCCTTAATTCAGTGAGTAACCAAAAGTGGTACCCATATACAATGCTAAAACGGCCTTCGCAGGTGATGTACTTCATAATCTGCAGGCTAACTTCATTCCACGGTGGCAGTAAACTGGTTCTACGAACCCCATTTTTGTCTTCTGAGAGTTCCTCCTCTAGTGGAAAGAATTCTTTCTTAGCCTGTTGGCCCAATTTCCTTTCTTCTTTATCCCATGGCAATCCCATTGGGAGCTCAGTAACTCGGCTGATGAATTGTGGGGTGAGTTTGAGGCTCAAACCCCTGAAGTTAACGGTGGCCAATGTTTTAGATTTCGGCTTCAGAGCCTGCAAAAACTCTTCTGCCACTTCGTCGTCATAGCCCTGCAATTTGTCACAGAAGGATATCCATTGCGCTCGTGTGAAGAGCTCCACCACCTCAGGATTTTCTCTTAACTTTGTTGAGTCAGTGGGTTCCCTTCTAATAAACCCACCCGGCATGGTGAAAAACGGCTGCTTTAGCTAGAGGTGGCGAATGCGGAAGGAATTTGGCCTACTGGGACAAAGCGTAGAATTACGCTTCTGTCATGCATATAATTCACGAAGCTTATCTCCTGAGGACCTTAACACAGCTTAATTACACTGACATCCTGTAGGACGACAGTTCATGCACGGCAGACAATGTTTGCAAAAATTTTCTACGACCAGACTGGAGACGACGATTCTGCCACCCTCAAAAACCAATTGCATGGAGAGTTCAGGCTTACCTTTTTAATCCGCCACCTTTTGACGTGAGGAACCCGACTTCCTGTAGAAACAGCTTTCCTGTAGGAGCAGCGCGCGATTTTCGGGGGATACTGCAGTGGGTCTGCGCTCTTGGTGTTGCTTCACAGGCGTTCTGATGGCCAAAGACTCGGAGTATCGAGCTGCAGAGGGATCCGGATGATCACTCGAGTCTCAAACGGTGAATGATAAATGCATGGGGTGGCAATCTAGCCGATTAGATTTGAATCGGCGGAATCCGTGGCGCGGGGGTGAGTTGTCCCTGCCGGACCGTTGGACGACGTCATCCCATCATTTGCCTGCGAGTTCCCTTACTGCCGCATCATTCCCCGCAGATCCGCCGCCGTCTCTTCTGTTAAACTCATTTTTTCCGACGGGATTGCTCTCACATGTGTATTGCCCGTCTCTTTTGCCACGACCGCCACCCAAACATCTGACTAGACCATTAACTGATTGACGTGGCCAGTCGAATGGCCATACAACCGCTCAACCCATTCACTTCACACTTGCAAACATTTTCAAAGTAAAATTCATGCAATTCGACGGAAGAAAGGGTCGAGACACTTACCTGTGCGGCCGCAACACGATTTTTCAGTTCTTGGACGATGATGAGTGGATTTATTTGCTGCTGGTGGATTTGCACAGGCCCGGAGGTTCATATTCACAGGCCGCTGACGATGGATTTTATGCTTAAGCTGCATGCGCCCACGTTTTCGTTGCATATGGCAAGCGTTGTGAATGGTGTGCACTCTAGCGGGCTTAACTGTTACGGGACTCCTGCAGGATGTCCTGTAACAGTTTCTTCCTCCTCGGGTGCATGCTGCACGACAAAGGCAATGACCTCACGATCCCGCTCACAGAGCTCATGGACGGCTGGGATGGATACGGTATGACATCTCAGCGTTTTTTTATCTTAAAAATTTCTTTCTCTCTATAACTCACTGATCTGCTTCGATGGTGCAGGTAGCTTCATTGCATGTCGACAAGGATGGTAGAAAGAGGTGACAACAGTGTATAAGGGTGACAACAGTAGCTTGCATGCGTCCAAACCGATCCTTTGTCGTTAGATCTCCTCATAAAATGAATTATGGGCCGTCCCAAACTTCTACAGGAAGTTTCCTGTAGAAATACAGAACTTCCTGTAGAAAGTTTGCGTTTCTTGTAGAAAGTCTGCACCTTCCTGTAGAAAGTCTGCATCTTCCTGTATAAGACTCAAGCCGTGATGAAATTATGCACATACCTTGGGGAAAATGAGTATTCTTGGAGGAGGTGCTGGTGAGGTCTCTTGGCAGCATGATAAGGATCCTTGGATTTGAGTTGAGAGGTCTCCTATCCTCCATAGAACACCTGCAACCTGCATGCATTTTCACATTATGAACTTGTTGTCCTTGCCTTTTTTGCTTATTGTTTTTTTCTTTTTTCTTTTTTTTTGAAAGATAGCAGGGGTGCCTCAATGAGGTTTTCACCCTTGCCATCTGCCTTAAGCGCCTCAGAGAGGTTTTCACTCAAGGATCTTGTTTCAAATCTCTCTTCTTCTTTTTTGAAAGACAATAGGGGCGCCTCAATGTGGTTTTCACCCCTACCACCTGCCTTGGGAGCCTCAGAAAGGTTTTCACCCAAGGATCTTTATTATTTATTATTATTATTATTTTTTATTTTTTTTAGATCTTTCAGGGTATGCCCAAAGCAGAGGCAGAACCCTTCTCTATGACCAACACTGATTTCTCCATAGTTTTGATGAACTCTTGTCTTGAGAGAGGTTTCCTGTAGATCTTCAATCGATGCCCATTGACAAGCATGGGGATGGCTTCCTCATCAATGGTCCGGATAAGAACAGATCCATTGTCATGACATTTTTCCACTGCATATGGTCCCAGCCATCTGGTTCTCAGCTTCCCCTTGAAATCTTTGTACCTGGAGTCATACAACAGTGCCCAATCTCCTGGCTGGAATTGCTTGTCATTGAGGTGTTGGTCATGCCACACCTTTCTCTGAAGTTGAACCACTTCCGAGTGAAGGAGGGCCTGCATTCGGTGCACGTCTAGTCCATTCAGCTGCAATAACCTTTCTTGTTGTGCATGGCTGAGATCTAGGTCCAGCTGAGCTGCCATCCTCAAAGTGTTGTATTCAAATTCAATGGACAGCAAAGCTTTCTTCCCATAGACCAGCTCATAAGGTGTGAAGCCGGTGGTCTTCCAGGTGGTGTTGTAAGCCCATGTGGCCTCAACCAGGTGATCTGCCCAATCTTTCCTACTGCTGCTCACCACCTTAGTCAAAATCCCTTCCAATGCTCTGTTGGTGACTTCCACTTGCCCATTTGCCTGTGGATGATAGGGGGTGGAATTCCTATGCTTGATTTTGTGATGAGCTAGTAGGTCTTCAATTAGGTTGGATGTGAACTGGCTCCCTTGATCGGTGACCAGGTCTCTTGGGTAGCCAAACTTGTAGAAGATGTTTTCTCTTAAGAACTCGGCCACCTTTTCTTCTGTTGCTGCTTTGATTGCTTTAGTCTCTGCCCACTTTGTCAGGTAGTCAATACACACAATGATGTAAGACCTTTGCCTCGAAGGAGGGTTGATTGGACCCACAAAATCCATACCCCACTTCTCAAATGGCTCAAGAGTCACTTGAGGTTGGAGAGGCATCTCATCCCTTTGAGTCAGTTTCCCCATTCTTTGGCATTGGTCATATTGGCTGATATATCTTCTGACATCTTGATGAAGTGTGGGCCAATAGTAGCCCGCCTGTAGGACTTTGAAGGCAGTTCTCTTTGCTACAAAATGTCCTCCACAAGGCCCATCATGACAGGTGAGGAGGATATCAAAGACTTCCTCCTCCCTTACACAACGCCTTAAGATCTGATCAGGGCCAAGCTTGAACAGATTGCCCCCGATCCAAGTAAATGAGGCACTTTTTCTAATGATTCTGCTCTTCTCTCTTGAAGATAGGTGCGGAGGGAACTGTGCTGAAACAAGGTAGTTTGCTATATCAGCAAACCATGGAGAGAGTACTGAGATAGCAAACAGATGTTCATCGGGCATCTGGTCATCCACTATTCCATCCTCATCTACAGACAAATCCAATCTAGATAAAAAGTCAGCAACAACATTTTCTTTACCTGGTTTGTCAACAATGGTCAAATCAAACTGCTGCAACAAAAGTAACCATCTAATAATACGAGCATTCACATCTGGTTTATTCATTAAATATCTAATCGCAGCATGATCCGTATGTACAAAGGTTTGATAGCCAGTAATATAATGTCGGAACTTGTTCAGTGCATGGACCACAGCCAGGAATTCTTTCTCGGTTATAGTGTAATTCAGTTCAACTTTGGACAAGTTTTTGCTAACAAAGTAAATGGCATATGGAAGTTTTTGTTCGACTTGTCCTAAAGCTGCCCCTATGGCTTTGTTCGAGGCATCAGTGTGGATGTGGAAAGGTAGGGCCCAGTTTGGACCTCTCAAGATTGGGGCTGACACCAACTTGTCCTTTAATTCATTCAAAGCCCTCTGACAATCGTCAGTCCATTTAAACTCCACATCTTTTGCCAACAGGCCAAACAATGGCGAGGCTAGCTTGCTGAAGTCTTTAATGAATCTCCTATAATACCCTGCTAATCCTAAGAAACTCCGCACATCCCTTACCTTTTGGGGAGGTGGAACCTTCTTGATGAGAGCAATTTTGTTAGGATCCACTTGTAACCCTTGGCAAGAAATGGTATGGCCTAGCACGGTCCCTTCAGTCATCAGGAATTCACATTTTTCAGGACTAAGGGACAGGTTCATCTCAATGCATTTGGTTAGGACCTTTCCCAGATTGGACAATGCTTCCTAGAAGTTGGACCCATAAGGGGTGAAGTCATCCATATAGATTTCTACCGCATCATGGACCAGCTCCGAGAAGATGCTCAAGACAGCTCTCTGGAAGGTGGCAGGAGCATTGCGTAGCCCAAAGGGAAGAACTCGGTAGGCAAAGGTACCCCAAGGACAAGTGAAGGTGGTCTTATCTTGGTCTTCCGGACTGATTTGGATTTGGTTGTACCCGCTAAACCCGTCCAGGAAAGAGAAGAACTTCTTTCCTGCCAGTCCATCCAACACTTGATTATGAAAGGTAGAGGGAAATGGTATTTCTTGGTAGCTTTGTTCAGTTCTCGGTAGTCCACATAGATTCTCCATTTCCCATTTTTCTTGGGAACCAACACCAGAGGGGACACCCATTCACTATCTGAGATGGGGTAAATGAATCCGGCATCCAGCAGTTTTTGCAATTCTTCCTTGACAATGTCCTTAAGGGCTGGATTCATTCTCCTCTGAGGTTGCCTAACCGGCTTACAATCCTCTTTGATGTATATGTGATGGGTACAAACCGAAGGATGGACTCCTTTCATCTCCTTATAGCTCCAAGCAAAAGCATCTAGATGGCTGGCCAACAGGCTACACAGCTCCTTTTCCTGGGAAGGAGATAGGGAGGAGCTGATCTTTAACGTTCTCTCAGGGCCGAACTCCACATTCTTGACTTTGGGAGTGACAGGGTTGGTGGCACAAAGGTCCACTAAGGTGCTGGCTTGGGCATCCTCCACCAATTTCTCTAAGGATAGTGCACTGGAAGGTGGATTCTGGATCAAGGTCTTGATCAAGTCATCCTCGGTTGGGGGGTCTCTTCTAGTGGTATCTAGGGTGCACAAAGGTGCTGAGTACACCTCATCCTCTTCCCCTTCCTCCAACCATAGTGGTAATTCATGCTCTAAGGAGGGTTGGGCAGGAGGGTATAGGACTAGCTGCTTGGACATAGGACCATTTTTTATGGTCATGTTTCCTGCACGGCAACTTATGTAAGCATCTGCAGTGGCTAACCAAGGCCTTCCCAAAATAAGAGGATATCCAGTAAGCTTTGCCTTGGGTTGCAGAACCAAGAAATCTGTAGGGTATTCCCAAGAGTCGATAGAGACCAAGACATACTCCACAATCCCTTCGGGAGTCACAGTGGAGCGATCTGCTAGTTGCAGGACTGTCGAGGTCTTCCTCAAGGAACCCTGAAGATTGAGTTTGAGCATGGTATCCCTGGTCATCACATTAATGGCAGCCCCCAAATCAATCAAGGTGTGAGGTATGATGGTGCCATTGATGTGGACATCTACTACAGGACTCCCAGGATCTAGATACTTTGAGCAAATGACTTGTCCTAACATAAGGTCAGACAGTTGTCCTAAGACATTGATGGTTGAAGCATCTCTCTTTCGCCTGCCTGGGTGTTTGAAACACTTTTCCTTAACCAGTTTGTTGTATATTGGCACATCCTTGATGGCTTGGAGAAGTGGTATTTTCACACACAACTGCTTGAGCTCTCCCAGAAGCTCATCCTCCTCTGGGTTGGGTTGTGTGGTGGCTGTTAGTCTCTCAGGAAAGGGTGGAATAACCTTTGGTCCACTTTCTTGTTTGTCCTCCTCCTCCTCTGGGGCAGGAGGTTGGCGATCCGGAAGAGTCTTTCCAGATCGAAGATTGATCTCCTGGATCTCCACAGCATAGGTAGGGCATGATGTTTCCCCAGTGTATACCTGCTGGGCCTGTCTATTGTTGGTATTCGGGTTCGGTTGAGCAGGCATTTGAGGTTGCCTTGGAGGAGCAGGAGGTAATGGTTGAGGTTGAACTGGCGGTGGAGGCAAAATGGCGGGAGGAGTGTTGTACTGGGGCCTCCACCCCGACTGAGGTGCATTCCACTGAGGCTGTGGCTGGGCATGTGAGTGATATGAATGAGTAGTGGGCTGAGTAGGGTACTGAGGTGGATAAGACCATGGAGGGGGCATAGACCAGGAAGGATGAGCAGGGGGACCCCAGGAAGGCATAGGAGTTGATTGGTTGGGGCTGTAATAAGCTTGGGGTGCCCCTTGCATCCCCTGCTGGTAAGGTCTAGGTCCTTGTGGCCTCCTTTGGTTGAGGAAATAGAGAGGTTCAGTGGGAGCTTCTGTCCCTTGGTACATGGCTTTAAGCCCAGGTAAGGTTGGACATTGATTTGTGGGATGGTCCTCCTCACAAACGAAACACACTTCAACCGAATGCAATGGGCATTCGTTCTTAGGGTGTCTCCTTGTACATCTAGGGCAGAAGATAGCCAAGGCTCTCTTAGCTTCTTCCTTCTTCTGTTGGATCCTGAATGTGTCCAGTTGCATGGCAATGGTCTGTCTCACCTCACTCTTAAGATCTTCTAATTGATTTGCAAACTCATGCTTGGAGAAAGGGATACCATCTGAGAGGAGGTTTCCTCTACCTCGTTTTCGGGCTGCCCTGGAGTGGTTTCTAAACACGGTCTTGATGTCCTCATAAGGCAGTTGGTAAATATCTCCCCCAGCTAACATGTGAAGGGTATCTAAGAGGTCTTCAGGGACTCCTCGGAGCAGGACCAACTTGAGGGATTCAGGGTCAAGTGTGCACCTGGCCCGCTTATAGCTAAGTTGGAACCTCTCCTCATAATCCTCTAAGGACTCATCATTTCCCATGGTCATCTGAAAGATCTCTCCCTTGGTTTCCTTGGACCTACAACAGTCTCGGTACTTGGTATTGAAAGCTTGATGCATCTGAGCCCAAGTGGTGATACTATTCCCAGGTAAGCCCATGAACTAGCGTAATGCTACATCCTTAAGAGTTGAAGGGAAGAGTTTCAGCTTCTGCTCATCTTCAGTATAGTCATAGGTTCTACAAAGGACAGCAAACTCAAACAGGAAGGTATCGGGATCTTCAGTAGTCAGTCCATGGAAGTGAGGTAGAGCGGAGGGACTAATGTTTTTCATTTTCATGTCTCCATTGGTTTCTCGGATGGGGAAGGCACCTTCTATTCTCTCATCTTCTCCTCTATTGTCAGCCATAGCTTCAGATGGGATGGTCTCTAATTCTTCTTCTGCTATAGGATCTTCGTATATCTCAGGAGGTTCACCTATAAGTTCTTCTGGATCAGTGTCACTGAAGAAGAGAGAAGGGTGACTCAGTGATGTGGTGGGGGTGTTGGGTAAGAATTTTCCTGTTTTATCTCGATTCCTACGAGGCATGAAATGGAAAGACTTTTTTGATTGCTTTTGTTTTTTTTCTTGGGTACCTGCAAAACTGAAACAGATTGATCTACAACTAACTATCTTGCTGAAATAAAATGCAGAATGGAATTGAAAGCAGGAAAGAACTAATCTACTTTGCTCAAATGAAATTGCAGGAATGAAAATGCTAGTCTACGCTTGCAGAATTGAAAGGCTAATCTATGCTTGCAAAATTGAAATTGCGGAATTGAAATGCTAATCTATGAAAGCAGGAAATGTCTATGCTACTTTTGCAGAATGGAAATGAAATAAACTACTTGGCAGAAGGCGAGAGTAAGAAAACAGAAGAAAAGCAACAATTACTAATACTCTGACGCTTCCCTGGCAACGGCGCCAAAAAGATGGTGGGCTCCAGTATTGTAGCAATAATGCTACAACTCCTGGAGCTTCCTTCTCTAATTTTATCAACCCAGTAGTTCGTAACAAACTTGGAAGCGACGGTGTTGTATGCACAAGTACTAGCTCTTGTCGCAGCTGTCACTTGGTCAGCTGGCACAAGTCCGCTAGGGCTCAAGCCAACTTCTATATGTTCTCAGAAGAAGCTTTCTAAATGATGAACGAAGGCTATCTCAAAGGAAATTAACCTACTTTGCAAGAATGAACTGAAAGCCAACTAAACATGGAAACCCTAGTAAACCCTAATCTGACCAGCTTAATCCTTACAATGCAATGATGGGAATGCAACTCCTAACAATGATGCCATTACTTCTAGTGATATGAGATGCATGAATTTAAACTACTTCCATTGAAGAGAACACGTTTTTATATTTTTGCTCAAGTGGTTGGAGTTATTATGATTGTGCTTCTTACTGGATATTGACTGTGCAGGGGTAGTTCAAAAGGGAGGAAGGCTTGGGAAAGGTCAGGAGGACTCTGAGAGGTTCCAGGGGATCCCTAACATCATTCCCCAGAATTTCACAACGTTCAGGTGCTTGGAAACCATGTTTGCAGGCTTCTACAGGATGTCTGCAGGGGATCCTACAGGAAGCTCGGGATTTCTACAGGAAGTCTGCTAACTTCTACAGGATGTTCTACAGTCGGGGTTTTGGGTGATGGAGGAGTGGAGGAGCTGTATGGGTGGATAGGTAGGATGAAAGGGGAGCTTGTAATGGCTCAGGCATAGAGAGAGGAGCTGGGGAGAGAGTGTATAAAGCTGGTTGGTCGATGGAAGGGTAGAGGCAATGGAAGGCCGAAAAGATGAGGCAATGTGGATAATAGAAGAGTTGGTGGGCGAAGGATCTAGCTGCGGGGTAAGGAGATGGCTTAGGGACAATTGAGGAGGATAAGGAAGTGTTGAAGTGGTGCTGCGCAGTGTAAATGAAACAAATCACCTCTGTCTTGCACAAAACCGAGAATTCATCATCCTATTCTATCTGTTTCATTAAAAATCAAAGAACAATGATGTAAGTTAAGAGAGAAATCGTGCATGGAGCTGAAACAAGGGGATATTTCTCAAGATCTAACTGCATGGATGCTTCTACCAATGGAAATATGACTTTAAAGCTTGCATGAACATATGAGACTGCGTTTTTTGGTGGTTGGCACGGTCTACACTCCCAATCTCTAAACAGAGGTGGCAGTGAGCGCACAATCAACCTTTTCTTGGAACTCTGATGAATTCTAATCCTCCTACTCTAATCTAAGCTGCTGAAAGCAATTTATCCATAAACTAATCCTACTTAATCACATCAAGAAAATTGAATCAGCGGAATGTGTTTTCCAAATGCATGTCAAAGAAAAGAAATGAAGTGCTGAAAGGAAAGACAAGTAACAATACAAAGAAAAGGAGGTCTATTGCTCTCAGGTTGGGCCCTAACATGAGAGCTATAGCTCCTCTAAGAACTCAGAATTGAATCGAAATCTGCCTGCCTTTTATTAAAAGATCATAATCATGAGTCTAACAACATGCCAAAATTGGCTTACAAAGAGCAAAAACAGAGCTACAGCTCGTGATTCAAAATCTACAACAAAGGTTCAAGAGTCCTTATCGAAGGCTACAGCCTCAATATTTATACATGATGAGGGCCAAGCTGGCCTCCTCAATTAGTGGGGCTTGGCTGTCCAACTGAAAGTAAACTGTTGTTCCTATAGAATCCGTTGGCTGCCTTCTAGCTCGGTGGTGATAGCTGTTGGAGCTCAGAGTTGGGGTGGAGATCACGAGGGAGGTCATTCAAGGTTGTGTAAAACCTCCCTATAAACCCGCAATGCCACCTTGGCTGTCTCCTTGTCTCCATCTGCGTGGTCTTTGCTCCATTTAATGTCAAAAAACCTGAAATCATCATGTATTAGCCACATAGACATAATGACTGCCCTTCTTCCTACAAATAACATGAATATACTAAGAAATGATGAATAAGTGATAAAAAATGAAGAGTTGAGCAAGGTAAGTAGGCCAAATGAACCAAAATTGTTACCAAAAATTGGGGCTCATCACATTCCCTCAGCAATTCATGTAAAATCAAATATCATGATTTATGTATTGTAATTGATGCAAGTCACCTTCCACTTTGATACCTCCTTATCACATCGTAAATCATTTCATTCGACATTGGCATTTTTTCAACTTCATGCTTTAGGGGGCCGTTGTTACAGATCCATTTGGGCACATCAAATCCCAACATCCAGATCAATGTTTTAGGGCTCATCAAACCCTAATTTTAGTTGTTTCATGCCCTAAACAAGTCACCCCTCTGAATGCCTCCTTCCCAGACTGTTTCATGTCTTGAAGACATCGAGAAATAGCCTCTAGAGGGACCATCGCAGGTAAGCCCTTATGAAGGTGCATTACAGAGAAGCTAAGTCCACTCCCAAGGTGTTCTGCACAGCACTTAGGCTTCCTTTTACTTGCATTGGGCGAGAAGGAGAGAAATTCAAATAGGGTTTGGGGAATATTCTTATCTTTTGGATCCATCGAGAAGTTTCCCTCACTTATCAACTCCTATGAGCTCGAAAATGGATGAGGAATGAGTTAAGGTGCATCCTATCCTCTCATCCCTTCCTCCATGGAACTAATTCTAAGTATGGAAGGCCATTCAATGCCACCATTAATGACAAAACCTCCTTCATATTCCTATAAATTGACCACTCATCTAAGTGATCAGGGGCTGGATTATGTTGAATTGTAAGGAGATAATGCTGCTATGAGATTTGGCTTTGAAGCAAGTATTGTGATGCTACAAGTTTGTCATGCTTTTGATGTGATGTGGATGGGATCCAAGCTGGAGGAATGGCTTTGAATCAGACACCAATGGTTGTAATTCCTTCTTCTATCTAATAAAGTGTTTGAACCTTTTTCCCATATGTTTGTATTATTTCATAATGATTATGTGTGTGAATTGTATCTGATTCCTTTCACTTATATTCAATAGATCGTATGCTTTGATTGGTTTTTTTCTTCTGTTGTGTTTACAGGGTACCTCTAAAGTGAATTAAGTATGGCAAGGAGTGACAGAATCGATACAAGGGAGATGAGAGGAAAGCAGAACTATAGGTAAGCCTTCTATATTCTCATCTTATCTATTTCTAAAGTGAATTAAGTATGGCAAGGAGTGACAGAATCGATACAAGGGAGATGAGAGGAAAGAAGAACTACAGGTAGGCCCTCTATATTCTCATCTTATCTATTGCTTATAGGAAAAGTCTAAAACACTTTAAACTATTGTTCTAGATACATCTACTTATCTAGGAAATTGGTATTTATCTGTAGATACTAAATTCTCCAAAACATGGTCTTATTATACAACCTCGACATACCTACAGTTCTCCAGACAACAGTCTCAAGTTCCATTCTATGGTGCCTCTCATTGTATTAATCTATGTCATATAAAAAATGTTGAAGTAACATGATATTAAAAAACCTTAGATCGATCATCCTTTGCATCAGGTGCAATTGCAGTCCTGTAATTCTTAGGTCTATGATTTCGAGTCTATTACAAGAGTGCAGTTTAGATCACCTCTACAATCTCAAGTCTACAATACTAAGATATAATCCACAATCTCGGTGCCACTTTTCTACAGTCTCGGTTCTTATAGTAATGTATGGCTCGTGATGCTACACGATCTCAATGCTCAGTGATAAGACATAATCTCAATGATGCTTTATGTATTGGGTTCACAGTGATGTTCCATACTACTACTTAATTTCAGTGATGCCATGGTGATGCTACATGATTTAGGTGATGCCGCTACTGCAACATCAGTGATAGTCTTGGATCTCCTCAAGAAGAATTCAAATCGGTGGCATTATAGTCTCACTTCTTAGAGTTAAGATCACAGAACCTCAATACAAATATCTCACAATATATCTTGGTTGTGCAGCATGAATTCCTTGTGACATCACAATATGCTAAGTGTTGCATACTACTTCGGTAAAGTCACAATTTGGAGATAACGTTGTTAAGAATAACTAGGATAAATATTATTTTTCCCTCTTGTTGACGGTGTTGGACGCGCCAACATGTAAGGAGATCTCCTCAATAAGAATTCCCAATTAGACATCAGATCGTTTGGCGTAGGAGTCCCAACAGTGGGTCATAAGGTAATGCCTTAACCATAATTTTTCACAAAGGAAAGTAAGATTTCTCTATTGGTAGCAAGGGTGTGACAACTGCAACAAGCCAAGGAAGGTGCATGAGACATTCTAACACACGAGGGTTGAGATGAGTGCACCCCTTGGAAACTTGTGATAGCACAAAGTTAAGAAGGGAACACACGAGCAAAGATCCATCACAACGTGGAAGTCAAGTTAGCTAGAAATCTAAAATGATCGTTAAACCAATAGAATATTTCAAAAAAGTTCGTACATACTTATACAGAATAGTCCATACATGAATGCGTAAGAAAAAAATACATATATCATTTAAAGTAAACTAGATAACATAGAATATAATACAACATATGCATGAAACTTCCTGGCTCTATTATATTAAGAAGTGTAAGTTCCAGTCATACAATACATTACAGCCACAACCGTCTGCTCCTCCAAAGAGATATACTACCTCTGCGCAGTGGATAAGCCAAGGCTCGTTACAATACTGTCCAAGATCTCTCTCAAATAGTCCTATTGGAATCTTGGCTGACTAAAATCCTTTCCAATGAGTTATGAGGTTCTATTTATAGCAAAGGTTGGGGTGACCCTTGACATTCCCCTTTGTGACAACTCATCTACCATCATGACTCTTCATCTACTCTATGATTGTTACATCCAACTATCAACACTTGAACTTCCACTTGACAAGACGTTACATTACAATGCACATGTGCCCATGTGAGACAATATGGCTTGAGCAAGTCATGCAAGACATCACTGACACTCGGTCTGTTGTGGTGAGACCAACTCTTTGACATTCTTGTGATGGTGAAGGTGGTGAGCTGATGCCAAGATTGGTTGTCTGTGATGGTGTGCATGCGCTTAATGGTGACATCTTGTTGAAGAGAACTCTTGCCTCTGTTGCATTCAGGTGCATTGGTATGGCTCCTCCGTCCAACTCATCTACTATAATGTGCATGGTCTTCTTGGGAGCGACCAAACCGGCAACACACTAATTCATATTATCAGTGTTGATATTCTAGTGTGTGCTTGTGGTCATACGCATCAACTACCAACTACATGTTTAGCTCTAGATGGACTTGCTTCTTGTCTTCGCCTTGGTGAGTGTACCAAATGGGTTGGATCGCATGCATGTACACAATGACATGCATGCTTCTTAATTACCTTGCATACGATCAACAACACTATTCACCATGTCTGCTTTATGCCAGCTGTTGGGATGGATCTATAACTTGTACCACTGCAGTTTCATCCATGAGTGCATGTTGTGCCCATTGTTGTACATGTTCCTACTGCAACTCATTCTCTATTCCATTCTATGTCTTCGCGTGATCTTCATGTCGCGCGGTCACCAAATAGCCTGAGTCTCCAACGTTTCTTTCATCACAAGTGGATATGCTCGAGCTTGCAACTTTTTTCTGCCTATGTGTTGTCAACATCCTTCCTCTTACATTCGTTGCGTGCAGGTGTGTTTCCTTCTGTTTCTCCTGATGGTGTTGCTCGTTGTGATGCTTCTTCCATCTTACCTTGACGTCCATGTCCACGAACAACTTTGTGTCTTCATAGGTAGGCAATCTCATAAACACTTGCTTGGCTGCAACCCATGTTTTACTCTCAATGGTGTCCTTTGTTCTTTGCTCTCCTGAAGGCCACTGTAATTGTGTTGCTGAGAGATAGACGAGCACATGTGATACCTGTATACATAGCAACACTCATGGAAAGAAATTTGTCAGTCGAAAACCGAAACAAACTTGAGAACTAACTTGCAACATACCTGTGTGATTGATCATGAAGGCTGCACAATTTCCACCGGTAGGTCGGGAGACTAACAACCAAAACTATGCAAGGCATAGTCTAAGCTATTGGGAGGATAATTGACTACTGGAACTGTTTAATTCACAGTCCATCCTAGTCTGTTGAGGATTGAAACTGCGTAATCCGCAATTTCAATCAAAAGTGACATGCAACCAGCAAATTGCATTGCGCAGTTTCTGGGGCCAACGAGACACTACCTCCAAGAATTGCGTAATGAAATCCTGAAGGTTAGTGCCTGGAGAGGCTTGCATAATTTTTGTAGGGGAGGTAGAGCCCTCGCTTCTGGAAATGCACAGTGCTAGTTGGGCAAGGCACGGTCCAGGCCAAGGTAGCTCAATCCGGCCGATGGGCGACTGGAAACATGAGAAATCCGAATGCATGGTGAGATGAGTGCAAACAAGAGTGAATGATCATTCATGCAAAGAAAAAGTGCAGGATCCAAGAAATGGGAAGGCATGCATGTGTGTGAAGTGAGTCACCACAACAACCACTATTCGTGCAAAAACAATTTCATGCATGCGACAGCAGTGAGATGTTAACGAAAACTGAAAAGGTGCTAGTATGAGCAAGTATGTATGAAAATGATAGCAAGTGCTCACTAAAATCAAGTAGATAGCATTCATATGAAGAAAAACACAAAAAACTCTAGAAACGCACCACGAAACATGAAAAGTGGGCTTACCCCAAATTAATTGAGTTGAATGTGTCGACGAATCCTAGATGGAATGTGGGATGTCAAAGCTACAAGATCGATGTGAGGAATGAGCTCTGCAGCATCCATTTGATGAGTTTTGATAAAATTGAGGTTGCGACACGCATGCCACAAATCTAGGGAAAGCGACACTAGGTGGGAGGTTTCTGAAATGATCTTTGCATGTAACCTCCAGTTGGTAAAAATAGATCCCTTAAACAAAGGATTCCTTTGCATTCTACCTTGGGAGGAGCAAGCCATGCATACCAATCAGTTTTTCTCAGCCCCAGAGAGAATCAATCAACTCAACTATACATGCAACAGTTAGCTCAGTTGGGAGGAAAAATGCACATTTTTGGGAGGAAGATGGGTTGGCTGCCCTTAGGGATTGCACAATTTCTGGGCAGAGCAGCTGACTGCTACCCATGATTATGCAATTTCTAGGCTGATCAGCCCTACTGGATTGCACAATTTTATGGGTGAAGCTTGGCTAGCATATTTATGCAATTTTGGAGCCCAGCAGGCTGCCAGACAGAATTGTGTAATTTCTAGAGGGAAGGTTGGTTTCCCTCCAAAATTGTGCAATTTCTTGAGGGATTTGCTCAGCCCGCAGCTAGACCAAGCCCGAAAGAACAGCCTATGAGGGGAATGCAACAAGCTTTGATGAACAGGTTGTCATTCTGCAAGAAAAACACTGAAGCTTGTGTACTTGACGAAGCAAGACATGCTGTTGTGAAAGGTTGGTAGGGACTCCAAAACGAAGCTAAGGAAAAATTTTGGAGGGTTGTTGTAGTCGCTACAACACTTGGTGACACACTGGTAGGACTCCAGCTCTCTAAATGGACCTTGTCCGTGAAAAGCAAGTCTAACACATCCAGAAGTATTGTTCAGTTATCATTTCGTCTTGGTTTCCACACTAGCTTGATTGTAAGATGTAGCATCCACTAAGCTCTTGGTCGGTTGACACACATTCCAAGCCAAGGAAACATATTTGTTTCGATTGGGGTTGAGGAGAATATTGGTGCACAAGAAATATAGTCGTCAGAGTCTTAGTTTCATCTCTAGTGTTTCTCCACTGCCAGCAGGCCTGGATAGTATGCTGGTGGAGTCACATAGGAACAAAAGCATGGATCCACTTCCAGCAAGCTTGATCAGTACCCCGGCAAAGTTACTTGCATCACCTCTCTACGCAGGAAGGTTCTCTCTTCTTTCGCCTTATTCATTTTTCAGTTTTTGAAATTTTTCATTTTTCATTTTTTCATAATAATGCATAGCACTTATTCATTTCAAAGGCCGAAGAGGGATCCCGACTTATTGAGAGCAGAAGAGGATGTTCCTGCAGAGAAGTAGTTTATTATACCTCTGACGTGCCTGTTAAGGTTTTCACCCTCACCTTACTCAACTTGACAGACCTGACAAGGGTTAACCCCAAAACAACCGACTAAAGTAGGTGACACTACTTAGCGTGCAAGCATTGTGTTTTCACCAAGGTTCACTTCGAACAATATGAATTTTCCATTGACGTATCATGGAATAAAAGTAACAAGTTCTTCATACAGAGGTAGGATGGAAGATAACCAAGTAGTGATAGTTGCACAAGACCTCATGTACTTTACCCAGCTTGTTTCAAGTGTCATGCATGGTTTCATGTGAAACTAACCTATGAATGAAAACAAGAAAACAAACAACAAAGCAAATCAGAAGCATAAGTAAATGCAAAAAAAAAAGTGAGTAAGCAAATAAGCAAGCAGAAAAACAAACATGCAAAGCAAGAAAGAAAACAAGCATGCAAGTAAGAAACTGAAAGCAAATGCTACTCTTACTCCTAAGTTAACGGCGCATGGGCCTGATCACGTGAAGTGATACTTCCAATGCAGCCACTGGCACATTGGTTGACCCATGTTGGTGAAGGCATGGTCTGCAAGTAACACGGTCGTGCAAAATAGCAGTTGTGAAATATACAACAATTAAGACAGACACACTCCGAGCTTACAAGTGTCCACAGAACAAAAATAAGTGAAAGTGTGTGACATGTAGTCTGTGGACATACCATGATGTTTTTTGACACTGCGTGCTGATGTTAAGCATATGCATGCTCTTGATTGTGATATGCAAGCATACATGGGGAAGGTAGACCACCTACGTTGTGCAAGTGTGCTTGCTGAGTAAGATTCCTCCAATGCATGAGAAATGGGATCCTGTAGTTCGAGTGGAGGAATTGAAATCTGAGTGTTATATTGATCTTTAATGCATATATATGAGTGATAAGGAGCATTTCATGTTTGAACAATTTCCTGATCAGAAGTGAAACCAACCTTGGGATAGCAAGGGCCTCACATAACCATCATCTCAGGCTGAAGTGCCTCAATAATCCGGGGAGTTTCATCTTCATTGACATATGGATCATTGTAGACTAGTGTCTTATGCAGATTAACAAAGAGTGAATCAACATCGTGATCAAATGATGGGGTGAAGAGATCATGATAACTAAGATCAGAAAATGCAGGATGTTGGTCGATTTCCTCATGATTCGATGAATCACACATAGGGGTGGATGAGAAGAAATAATGGTCACCCTTTGCGTTTCTGGAAAATATAGACGAAAAATCAAATGGTTGTTCAAATAATGGTCGGTCCTCTATGGTGTCAGATGATGGACTGACATCCGGTGTGTCCTGCGAATTATCAATAATGGGTGCTTTCGTGGACAGAGATATACATGAAAAATCAGGGATGGCAAGATCACCAAGGAGGTCAGGAAAAAACAGAGGAGGTATGGACAGACAGGGATGGTCCTTTGTTGTCGATGGATGTTCAAGCTTCCAATCATGCTCTTCATGAATATCAGCACATTTTGGTTGTGCAACACCAACTCCATCGATAGATTGATCCTCATTCAAAACAAGTGTAGAGTACGAAACGGAAGAACACAAGAGTCATTTCGAGGATCATCCCAGTTCGAAGAGGGAGGTTGAGTGCAAAATACGTGTGATGAGGTATGGGACTCACAACAAAATTTGCACAGAAATCAGAAGTAGTGATGTTAGGACGATGTTATGGTTGAACATATGTGTGTGCATGTTGTCCCACATAACTCTTGATGGTGGAGTTGTTTAATGAGGGGATGGCGGATAGTCACTTGTGACAGTGACCATATCCGTCAGTGATTGTGCATATCCATCACCAAAGTATGCTGAGAAGGATTTAAGCTTGAACTTCTTCTTGGGATTGATAGATTGGACATGGCAGTATTTGAATCTATCCATGAGATACTAAAATTTGATCTAAATTTTCATGGTTTCAAACATGAACAGATGAAAGCACTATAAAAACTCCATAGGTGATTTGGGGCGTTCCCTTTTTTTAACAATTTTTTATCAAACACTTCAGGATAAAAATGGTGGAAAACAGATATGATTATATCATTGAACTGCTTGAATGAGTGCACGGAGTTATGAGGTAGTGTTCCACACCATTGTGATGGGGGGTTGCGAAGTGTGTGTGCGAGTAGCGAACAGACCTCTATTTCATTAAAATATTCCATGCCCTGCAAGAGCGCATTGAAGTCATCAAAGTGATCAGGCCAGGAAACTTCGTGTTCACCATCATACGTGAGTTGTGACAAGTGATCCCAGGACTCCCTCTCTACGTGAAATATATATCCATTGGAAAGACATTTTGGAGGGTGAACTATAACAAAATCCATGATAGATGTGCAAAGATTCAAAACAGATGATGAGGGCTCAACTTGTCATCTATCCCTCCTTCTAGTGCCAAAATGTTGACAGTGTTGGACCCGCCAACATGTAAGGGGATCTCCCTGGTAAGAATTCCCAATTAGACCTCAGACCATTTGGTGTAGGAGTGCCAACAGTGGGTCGTACGGTAATGCCTTGACCACGATTTCGCATAGAGGCAAGTAACATATCTCTGTTGGTAGCAAGGTTCTGAGAGCTATAGCAAGCCAAGGAAGGTGCATGAGAGGTTCTAACACACGGGGGTTGAGATGGGTGCGCCCCTTGGAAACCTGTGATAGCATGGAGTTAAGAAGGGAACACACGAGCAAATATGCACCACAACATGGAAGGAAAGTTAGCTAGCAATCCAAAGTGATGGTTAAACCAACAACATGTTTCAGAAAGGTTCATACATACTTATATAGAATAGTCCATACATGCATGCATAAGCAAACAAATACATATATCATTTAGAGTAAACCTGATAGCATAGAATACAATACAACATATGCATGAAACGTGTTGGCTTTGTTATATTAAGAAGTGTAAGTTCCAGTCATACAATACATCCATGTCTAATAACTAGTTCCGACAGTGGAACGTTACAGCCACAACCGCCTGCTCCTCCAAAGAGATATACTACCTCTACGTAGTGGAGAAGCCAAGGCTCATTACAATATTGTCCAAGCTCTCTCTAAGATATTCATATTGGAAGCTTGGTTGACCAAAAGCCTTTATAATGAGTTATGAGGTTCTATTTATAGCAAAGGGTGGGGTGACCCTTGAAATTCCCCTTTGTGGCAGTTCATCTACCCTCATGATTCTTCATCTACTCTATGACTGTTACATCCAACTATCGACACTTGAACTTCCACTTGATAAGACATTACATTACAATGCGCATGTTCCCATGTGAGACAATATGGCTTGAGAAAGGCATGCAAGACATCACTGACACTCGGTCCGTTGTGGTGAGACCAAGTCTTTGACATTCTTTTGATGGTGAAGGTGGTGAGTTGATGTCAATCTTGATCATCTATGATATTGTGCATGCGCTCAATGGTGACATCTTGTTGAAGCAAGCTCTTACCTCTGTTGCATCTAGGTGCATTAGTATGGCTCCTCCGTCCAACTCATCTGCTAACATTTTCATGGTATTCTTGGGTGCGACCGAACCGGCAACACACTAATGCATAATGTCCATGTTGATCTTCCAGTGTGTGTTGGTGGTCATCCGCATCAACTTTCAACTACATGTTCAGATCCAGTTGGATTTTCTTCTTGTCTTCGCCTTGGTGAGTGTGCCAAATGTGTTCGATCCCATGCGTGCGCACAATGACATGCATGTTGCTTAATTCCCTTGCATATTATCAACAACACTACTCACAATGTCTTCTCCGTGCCAGCAGTTGGAATGGATCTATAACTTGTACGGGCGCAGTTTCATCTGTGAGTGCATGTTGCACCCACTACTGTACCTCTTCTTTCTGCAACTCATTTTCTATTCTCTTCTCTATCTTTGCATGATCTTCATATCGCGCCGTCACCTCATAGCCTGAGTCTCCAAAGTTGCTTTCATCACAAGTTGATCTGCTCGAGCTGGTAACTTTGTTCCGCCTCTGTGTTGTCAACATCCTTCCTCTTGCATTCATCGTGTGCAGGTGTGATGCCTTATGTTGCTCCTGATGGTGCCACTTTCTTATGTTGCTGCCATCTTATCTTGATGTCCTTGTCCACAAATAGATTGATGTCTTCACAGGTAGGCAAGCTCATAGACACTTGCTTGGCTACAACCCACGTAGCACTCTCAACGGTGTCCTTCGACTCTACTCTCCTAAAGGCCATTTTAATTGTGTTGTTGATAGGGAAACGAACATCTGTGATGCTTGTATACATAGCAACACTCATGGAAAGCAATATTTCAGTCGAAAACTGAAACAAACTTGAGAATTGACTTGCAAAATACCTGTGTGACTGATCATGAAGGTTGCACAATTTTCTTCAGGATGTCAGGAGACTAAATGAAAAAACTGCACAAGGCATAGTCTGGGTTGTTGGGAGGTTGACTGACTGTTGGAACTGTGCAATCCACAGTATAGCCTAGCCTGCTGAGGACTGAAACTACATAATGCACAATTTCAATTAGCAATGCCATGGAACCAGCAAACTGCATTGCGCAGTTTTTGGGGCCAACGGGACACTACCTCCAAGAATTGCACAATGCAATCCTAGAGGTCAATGATTGGCTAGGCTTGCGCAATTTCTAGAGGCAAGGCAAAGCCTTCGCTTCCGAAAATGCGTAGTGCTAGCGGGGCAAGGCACAATCCAGGCCAAGGCAGCCCAATCCGGCCAACGAGTGACTAGAAACATGAGAATTTTGAATGCATGGTGAGATGAGTGCAAACAAGAGTGAATGATCATTCATGCAAATAGCAAGTATAGGATTCAGGAAAATGGAAGTCATGCGTGTGTGTGAAGTGAGTCATCGTAACGATGACCGTCCGTGAAAAAATAATTTTATGCATGCGACAGTACTGAGATATTAATGAAAACTGAAACGGTGATAGTACAAGCTAATATGTATCAAAACAACAATAAGTGCTCCCTGAAATCAACCAGAAAACATTCATATGAATCAAAACATAAAAAGTGCCAGAAACGCAGTGTGAAACATGAAAAGTAGGCTTACCCCAAAATAGCTTAGCTGAATGTTCTGACGAATCCTAGATCCAATGTGGGATAGAAGAGCTGCAAGGTCAATGTGAGGAATGATCTATGCAGCGTTCGATTGATAAGTTTTGATAAAATCGAGGTTGTGATGCACATGCCACAAATCTAGGGAAAGCAACACTTGGTGGAAGGTTTCTGAAATAATATTTGCATGTAATCTCCAACTACTAAAAATAGATCCCTGAAACAAGGGATGCCTTGCATGTTGCCTTGGGAGGAGCAGCCCATGCATGCAAATTAGTTTTTCTCGGTCTCGGAGGGAACCAATCAACTCAACTGCACATGCAACAATCATCTCAGCTAGGAGGAAAAAATGCACATTTCTGGGAGGGAGCTGCGCTGGATGCCTAGAGGCATTGCACAATTTCTAGGCAGAGTAGCTTACTGTTGCCCAGAATTGCGCAATTTCTGGGCTAAGCAACCTTGCTGGGAGGAATTGTGAAATTTTTTGGGTGAAGCTTGGCTGGCATATTTGCGCAATTTTGGAGCCTAGCATGCTTCCAAACAGAATTGCACAATTTCTGGAGGGAAGATTGGTTTCCCTCCAGAATTGAGCAATTTCTTGAGGGAGCTACTTAGCTTGCAGCAGGACCCAGTCCGAAAGAATAGCCTGTGACGGGAATGCAGCAAGCTTTGATGGATAGTTTGTCATTCTGTAATAAAAACACTTAAGCTTGTGTACTTGATGAAGCAAGGCATGTTGTTGTGAAAGGTTGGTAGGGAGGCTCCAAAATGAAGCTAAGGAAAAATTTTGGAGGGTGGTTGTAGCTGCTACAATACCTCCCTAAATAAGTGTCTCAAATTTTCTATTTTGGACAAGTAGTGCTAGGTCTTAGTGCCATAAAGAGATGATCAGTATCTACACACTATTGCTAATGCTCCATAGTCTCTTTATGTATTAGCAATACAGTGCCATGTCAAGTATATCAATAATCATAAAGACCTGATAAAGAGTCAAAGTACCTTAGGAGTGAAGGTGATGAAACAATTACAAATATAATAATAACTTATAGTCTGGAGCATTTTTTGTCATGCTTGGTACTAGACAGTGGAATAAGTCTTGGTAAAATGTTTTCAATAATTCTCTAGCAAGAATCTCATTCAAAGAAGCATCAAGTTAGGGATATCCTCTTCATGTGCCAAGTAAGTATCTTTCATGTTTATGATCTATCTTTGGTTTCAATGACTTCATTTTACAAGGAAATCGATGCATTGGTCCTTGCATAAGGAGGATAGTCTCAGTCCTCATAGATTTGTGAAGTCATTGAAATAGGTCTCCTTTGAATTCATGAGAATAAACTCTTAAATTCATCTCACGAAGACAACATTGGAGACAAAAGAAGATGGAAGAAGAAAAGATGGTCCTTAAAGGATAATATCAAATATAGGAGAAAAACAAAATTAATGTTACTAGTTAGGATGGAAGGAGCTGAATAAATTCCATGGTAAGAGGGAGTAGAAATTTGTAAGTTAGTATCTCTCACTATAAGTTTCTTTTTGGGCTCCTAGATCTTACATAAAGTATGTCTACAAATATTTAATAAGATGTGGTGTGACATCATGGAATTATTAGGAACAATAACTCGTGACATCATCATGAGGGTAACTGATTTCATAGGATAAGTAAGATACCTCATTCAAAAACTTATGGTTTCCATGGAAGAAGGAAAGTTGAAGGCAATAACTTTGCAAAACGCAAACATCTAAAGAAGGCTCATCATGCAAAAAAAGGGAAACATATGATGGATAAGGATCTTAAAGATCCTCAAGATTCTTTGATGGAATATTCACTAGAATATTCATTGATCCAGGGATGAAGCAAGTGTTTCAATAGAAACTCCAACTTGTGGTGTTCATCGATGACGATATGATGACGTAAGATCAATTCGAGGGGTTGAAGATCTTTCAATCAAGCAAGCTACTGAAATAAGCCTGGATAAACTAAAGGTAAAATGAGGTTTGTATGCTTGTATTGAATTTTTATATTGACAGGTCATATGGCTGCGGGTAATATGGATCATTACTTCTATCTTAAGAAGCATGATCAAGGGCAAATGATCTACTCCATTGAAAGGATACAGAAAGACATAAGTCACATTAGATGAAATCAACATAATATGTCCTTATATGAAGTATGAAGTGGTTGAATATAATTACAAAACTCTGATTAGAAACCCATGGGAATGGAATGTGTGACAAAGAAAGAGATCGAGAGATATGCAACAATGATGGAGGAAATCAACATCCAAAAGATCTAGAAGAGTTGTCTAGAAAATATCCCAAAAAGATATGACTCTAATGAAAGTCTGAAAAAGATGGAGACCCTCGACAATGGATATCTTTGGGAAGTTGTGTCAACATGTATGCAGGATGTTGATACCTACATGAATATGTCATGATGAAAATCCATCTCGAAAGGTATGATTTTATTTAATATTATGATTTCTTTAATAATAACTAGATGAGTTCATGCAAGGCTACTGGAACAAGAATTGAAACTACAATTACAACTAGCATTCATTTTGTGGATGGAAACTCTTGAAAGGAACATGATGAGGAATAAGTAGCCATATGACAAAGGTTCCAGATATGAATAAGGCCACTTTCCATGAAGAAAGGAATGACATGCCAAACCAATAAGGAAAGTGATTGATGGTTGATGCCCTACAAGGAAGAAGCTCAACTGAATTTTATGACATCAAGGAAAGAAGTTGATCAAGCATCTTAAGGACCCACAAAGAAGGATTTGTTGATGAAAATAAAAGTCCCTAATTAAGAGGGAGCTTGGATTGGGTCACCCCTGATTAAAAGGGAGTGATATTTGTGTTTTTATATTTCATTTGTCATGCACTAGACAATGATTAACACCTGTAAGTCTTAGTGAAGGCCATGAAGAGAAATGTAGACACATGGTAGATCTATCCTACCTAATGGAGAGGGAGAGATAGATACAACATTCTTGTCTTCACTTGGAAGAAAGAATGGAGGATTGTATAATCATCTGGCATCCGATGCTCTTTGAGGATGTGTAGGGCATCAAAGATAAGAGTAAGCAAGAGAACAGATATTCTTTAAAGGTTGGGAACCCAACTTAAGAATATTCCTAGAAGGACATACTTAGTGAACACCCGCATGGGTATGTACCTTGAGAGATAATGATGAAGGTATCTATAATAATTGGTCTTGCCAACAATGTGTGCTCTGATCTATATAGAGATAGAGTTGTTAGTCAAGGCCTTGCTATGTGAAAATGTTGGTTATAATGATGCTATACGGATGGGTTACTAGTCTGAATCTTATTATGATATCTCTTCAGTATTGAGAATATTCACGTACCATTTATGAATACCTCCCTAGTTAAGAGGTAGTGTTGAAGAAAGGTGTGACTAGGTTCAGTTTTCATAATGACTTATAATTATGATTTCATGTAAAGAAGAAACAAATGTATTTATTGTATTCCTTGCATCATGGGTTTCATGAGAAAGAAGTGGTTTTCATAGGTCAAAGACTTCTTATTGATTTATTTAGGTTTTGTTGTCTTGTTATGAATATAATTAAGAAGTCATGAAGTCATGTTACACATGTAAAAGTTACACTCCAAGACATTATCACTATCTCTCTTACATTCGCTAAAAGAAGTACAGTATTCTCCTTAAGCTAATGTCAGCTTATCTCCAGGATCTCATGTCGACCTAAATGACAAGCATAAGTCACTATATATTGTTGATTTGGGGTAGCATTAGATGTGCTCTAGCCACAAAATTTCATGAAGTGGTTGGGGCACATGAGATCTCTAATACCTAGAAAGAGTTTCAAAAGACCCTAAACAGCTCAGGAGATATTAAAATAATTAATACTTTTAATGTAGTCCCTAAGTCTAAATTTAAGGGAAAATAAAATATTAATGTGTATTAATATGAATCTATGTTAGAGTGGTCCAAAAGACATGGATCAAGCCATATCTAATCTTATCTGTTGATTAGGGACTTAATCTCGGCCGTTGAGATGTCAACAAGAAAAGTATAAGAGGAGACTTGAGGGTCACTTAAAGAATACACCAGAGTGATTAGTCATTCTATTCTCTAGAGCAGGGTTTTCTAAGAGAGATAGAATCAGTGATCAGAGATAAGCTGAGGGGTGTTGAGTAAAGAGAGATAGAGAGGTGGAGATAGGTCGGGATAGCAGCAGAGAAGCCAATGCTCATGCAAGGCCATGCAAAGGCAGTTAAGTGTTGTGCAGAGCACCAAAGGGGCCACCGTAGCTGACGCAAGGCTGAGAGAGCTGAAGCAGGGCCTCTTGGGGTTGACCAAGGTAGGCTGATGCAATTCCAGCACTGGGCTAGGTGAGGTTGATGCAGTTCAGACTAGGAAAATGCTGGGGTTTCTCAGTTATATTGGTGTTGAGTAGCTGCCGAAAGGATTATGCGAGGTTTCACCCAATATATTTGTTAGAAACATAGAGGTATTACTGCTAAGGAAATTATATGTTGGGTAGGCTAGTTACGGCACCTAGATTATACTCTGAAACTGCTTAATAAATCAAACCCTCAAATAGCTGCACCAGTTTTCCCGTATTGGGTTTTTCTGGGGACATTAGTCCAAAAATAACAGTGTCATTTGTGTGCTTTTTTTCGTTTCCTTCAGTTGATGATATGTAATGTGTTGAGAATGTGCTTATGTTTATTTTCAGTATTTACATGGTAAATAACTTGTTAATTAATCAGAACAAGTAGGAAGGAATAAATCAGAAAGTACATGGAGGGTTTCTAACTGTTAGACTTAGAAACTTCAACATGGTAACAAAATGCGATTGCAGATAATAGGAGGACTAAAATACATTAGCTGAGCGGAGCAATAGCAATAGAAAATTGTTGTCCTGAGGTGATAGAAGTTGTTTCTAGCAATGCAAAAGCCAAGGAGTGTGATGCAGAGCTAGCCAAGGCCACACAAAGGAAACCAAGAGCTGCCTGGAGCCTCAGAAAAGGCCAAAGGGCTAACGTAGACCCATCTGGGGTGATGCAGAGCCAACGTGAGGTAGAGAGGGGCTAACGTATTTCATGGAGAGGCAGTTGCTGGGGTCTAGAAGGCTGCATGAATATTGCAGAGTGGAGCTGGTGAGGTACTGTAGTTAGAAAAGTACCTGACAGAGCAGGGCCAGAGGAGTTTTTACCGAGGGTTTCTAGCCGATGAACCCGAATCAGAAGTGTAGTTGCACAACTCGATCAGAGTAGGGGGCATCTCGACAAGTAGCAAAAGGATTTCAGGACTCAGAGGGAGTCCGTAAGAGAACTTCCAAATGGGAAGTAGAGACTCAGAGGAGTCAAACAGAGAACTTCCAGGAGGGAACTAGAGGAGCATCATGGCACTACATGGGGTAAGAGACTAGAATAGATTGGACAAAGCATCGAACTTTGTAGTCTAGAAGGCTAAAATCTTATCAGTGCTTGACAGGAACCACGTCAAGAAGTTCGCCTTGAAGGTAATAGCTATCCCAGTCAACCCCAATGATAATGACATGTACGAAGAGGCGATGGTAAGGGCCAAGTGCACTATCCTTAACGAGGTCAAGGATCATGTGGTACCACATATAGCTGAGAAGGAAATAGAATTTGAGATGTGGGAGGTTCTCAAGTAGTTGTACCAACATACTTCTTTGAAGAGAAGGATGTTTCTCGAGAACCAGATGAGGTCATATCAGATGAAGAAGGGTTAATCGATTGACACCTTCCTCGAAGGATTGAATGAGATCTATTGGGTTGTGTTATATTCTTTCCACGACTAGCCCATGTAGTTAACCGAGGGGTTAGAAGGGGGTGGAGCCCCCCTTCATTGCGCTGATTGCGTAGTAGGGGGAGTCATAGGGGGTTTGAGGGGTGTAGGTAACCAAAATTTTGTTTTTGGACCCTATATTAGGTCAGGCGGACCTACCTATGGTTTTTTGCATGATTTTCGCACATGGTTTTGGATGCGATGGTTTTCGATCCATGGTATTGGATGCCTCGATATGTATAAATATGTATTGTAACATTGAAAGGAACATAATGAAAAATCAAGCTGGTAGTCCCAGTTTTGGGATCCAGGGGAAATCTCTGTGTGTATGTGTTTTATGTGTTATGCTCTCACATTGTTTATTTTCTGTATTTTAGAATTCGTATGCAGGTAATTTATGTACGAGGTTAAAACCTACATTTGGTATCAGAGTTGTTTTGGCTTCAAGGGGACACATTTTTTGCTGAGGGGTTTCACTCGGGCTTGTGGTATACCCTCGATTTCACTCGGGCCTGAGATCAAGAAATTTAATGGTCAAAGTTTCAAGTTATGGAAACTCAAGATGGAGGATCTGTTGGTGGATAAAGATCAATTGATTGTGGTAGATCCAGGTACTAAACCAAAGGGAGTGTCCGATGAATAATGGAAGAAGTTGGATCGGAAGTCAAAGAGCACAAGTGCATCAGTTTGTTGTGTTCTCTACCAGATTCGTGGGATAGTCTGGTTATTAAAATTAGGTAGCAATGCAACTGCCTTGAAGTTTGATGAAATAGTCTCATCCTTGCTAACGGAGGAGATGAGATGAAAAAATATGGAGAGCCAGAATGGTGATGCCTTGTCTGTATGAGGATGGTCCCAGAACAGAAACAAAAATAAGTCATCGAGTGGGAGATCTAAATCTAGATGGATATCTAAATGTCCAGGAAAACATATAAAGGTGGTGTGCTACAAATGTGGAAAGGAAGGGCACTACAAAAGGCACTGTAAATCTAAAGATCTCGATAAAGGAAAGGGATCTGATGATACTCCTTCTACAGAGGTGAAAACCACCTCAGATGAAGGTGGGGATGTGTACTTGGCTTCTTCAAGTACACATGTGGATCATGAGGCATGGTTGATTGACTTAGGTGCATCCTTTCACTTCACTCCCCATAGAGAGTGGTTCTACAAGTATGATAAATATGATGGTGGTGATGTCTTCTTGGGGGATGACAGGAAGGCTAGAATCATTGGTCACGGAAAAGCAAAGTTGAAGTTGCAAGGTGGAAGGGTTAGAACACTTTCGGGTGTTCTGCATATTCCTGCATTAGCCAGAAATCTGATTTCTGTAAGCAAGATGGATGATGCAGGTGTAAAAATAGTGTTCGAGAAGGATACCTGCAAGATGGTTCGGGGGGGCACTGGTACTGATGCGGGGAGTTCAAATTGGAACTATGTACAAGCTGCAAGGTAGCACTATTGTTGATGGGTGCCACAGTTCTGTGGTTCCTGAAAGTGGAGCAAAAAATCTAGTGGTCTCTAGAGAGAAGACCATGTTGTGGCATCAAAGGCTTGGACATATTGGAGAGAAAGGACTTCGAATACTTCATAGTAAACGTATGGTAGAAGGTATGAGTAATAGCTCTTTGGATTTTGATTTCTATGAAAATTGTGTATATGGGAAGCAAAATCGGGTGAGTTTCCCCTCTGGTGGTAAGAGGGCGAAACAAATATTAGAGCTTGTGCACAGTGATGTGTTTGGACCTGTGAAGGTTCCATCATTAGGTATGTCTGTGTACTATGTATCATTTATAGATGACTTCTCAAGGAATACTTGGATATATTTCCTTAAGAAGAAATCTGAAGTCTTTGATAGGTTTAAAGAATTTAAGGCTCTGGTGGAAAACCAGACAGAGAAGAAGATGAAGGTGCTGAGGTTAGATAACGGTGGAGAATTTTGCAGTAAGGAATTTGAAGAATTTTGTAAGAAGTGTGGTATAGCACGGCAAAATACTACCCCATATATACCTCAGCAAAATGGAGTTGCAGAAAGAATGAACAAGACGTTGATGGAAAGGGCAAGAAGAATGCTCAATGGTGCCAGGTTAGGACAAGAATTCTAGGCAGAGGAGGTGGAGACATCACGTACCTGATCAATAGATCACCTTCATCGGCGTTGGAGGATAAGACTCCACAAGAGGTATGGACTAGTAAGAAACCATCTATTTCACATCTGAGGGTATTTGGATGTGATGCATATGTACATGTTCCAAAGGAGAAATGAACCAAGTTGGATAGTAAATCTGAAAAGTGCATCTTTATTGGGTATAAGGATTGTTTAAAGGGTTATAAGCTTTGGAACCCAGTAATAAGGAATGTTGTGTACAGCCGATATGTAGTGTTCAGAGAGGTGAAAGATGTTATTAAACATGAAGTCCAACCAAAGGAACCTGAGAATATATAGTTTGAGCTAAAGGAGGAAGAATCAGACTCTACAGCAGAGGAGGAATCAAAAGATGAAGAGCCACAAACTCCGAGTGTGAAAAGATCAGTTCGAGAAAGAAGGTAGCCAGAAAGGTATAGTCCATCTTCTTTCTGTTCAAATTCTTTTTTATCTATTATTGATGATGATCCCAGAACTTTGAAGGAAGCAGTAGATTCAGAGGATGGAAAACTCTGGAAGAGGCCATGGTTGAAAAAATGGCATCTTTGCACAAAAATGAGGCTTGGGATCTAGTGGAGTTTCCAGCTGGAAGGAAACCCATTGGCAGCAAATGGGTGTTTAAGCTGAAGACAAATGCAAAAGGAAAGGTGGAGAAATACAAAGCTCGGTTGGTAGCAAAAGGTTATTCCTAGGTGTCAGGAATTGATTTTGGTGATATTTTTTCTCCTGTTGCCAAGCTAACTTCTATTAGACTACTTTTATCTTTTGTTGTTGCTTGTGATTTTGAGGTAGAAGAGATGGATGTGAAGTCAACATTTCTTCATGGGGATCTAGAAGAGGAGATCTAAATGAAGAAACCTGAAGGCTTTGCAATGAAGGGTAAGAAAGAACTGGTATGCAAGTTAAAGAAGTCTCTATATGGGTTAAAACAGTCACCAAGGATGTGGTATCAAAAATTTGATACATTTATACGAGGACTTGGCTTCACCAGAAGAAAATAAGATCACTGTGTGTATTTTAAATTAATTAGTGATAGTGTTATTTATCTGGTCTTGTATGTGGATGATATGTTGCTGGTTGGAAATGACAAAGAAATTATCCAGGATTTGAAGACCAATTTGTCCTCTAAATTTGACATGAAAGATATTGGTGCTGCAAACTATATTTTGGGCATGGAAATTAAAAGAGATCAGACAAAGAGGAAGCTCTGGTTAAACCAGAGGAAGTATGTCGAGAAAATATTGCAAAGGTTTAATATGAAGGATAGTAAACTGGTAGCCTGATGTATGTGATGGTCTGTACTAGACCAGACATTGCACATGTAGTGGGAGTATTAAGCAGGCTTATGTCAAAACCAGGGAAGGAGCACTGGACAACAGTGAAGCGGTTTTTTAGGTATTTGCATGGCACTAGTGATTGTGGTTTGTGCTACCAAGGAAGATCAGGATTGGATAGAGTGTTGGATATTCGTGGCTTTGTTGATGCAGACTAGGCTGGAGATCTGAATCAAAGAAGATCTACAAGTGGGTATGTGTTTAACCTATTTGGAGGTGTAGTCAATTGGATGAGTAAGAAACAGTCTATAGTTTCTCTATCAACTATAGAGGCAGAATACATGGTAGCCACTCATGCAAGCAAGGAAATAGTTTGGCTGCAGAGATTGTGTTCAAGTATGGGGTTAGTACAGGGAGCTATAAGGATAGACTGTGACAGCCAAAGTACAATTTTCTTGGCAAAGAACCCTACATATCATTCAAAGACAAAGCACATTGATGTTTAGTATCTCTTTGTGAGGGATATGATAGAAGACAAAAAGGTGTTGCTGGTAAAGGTGGACACTTTGAAGAATATTGCAAATGCATTGACAAAATCTGTGAACTCTGAGAAGTTCTCTTGGTTTGGAGAAACAATGAGAATTACTGGGTTGGATAAATGACTAAGCCCTCTTGTGGCCCCCTGTGGAAAGAAAACAACAAGTGGGAGAATTTTGGGTTGTGTTATATTATTTCCATGATTGGCCCACGTAGTTAATCGGGAGCTTAGAAGGGGGGTGGAGCCCCCCCTTAGTTGCGTCGATTGCGTAGCAGTGGGAGTCACAGGGGGTTTGAGGGGTGCAGGTAACCCCATACTATGGGGTCCAGGGTTTTTGGACCCTATATTAGGTTGTGCGGACCTAACTATGTTTTTGTGCATGATTTTCTCACATGGTTTTGGACACGATGGTTTTCGGTCCATGGTTTTGGACGCGATGGTTTTCAGTCCATGTTTTTAGATGTGATGGTTTTTGGTCCATGGTATTGGATGCTTCGGCATGTATAAATATGTATTGTAACATTTAAAGGAACATAATGAAAAATCAAGCTAGTAGTCACAGTTTTGGATAGAGGGGAAAATCTATGTGTATATGTGTTTTATGTGTTTTTGGACCCTATATTAGGTTGTGCGGACCTACCTATGGTTTTGTGCATGATTTTCGCACATGGTTTTGGATGTGATGGGTTTTGGTCCATGGTTTTGGATGCGATGGTTTTCGATCCATGTTTTTAGACACAATGGTTTTCGGTCCATGGTATTGGATGCTTCAACATGTATAAACATGTATTGTAACATTGAAAGGAACATAATGAAAAATCAAGCTGGTAGTCCCGGCTTTGGGACCCAGGGGAAAATATCAATGTATATGTGTTTTATGTGTTATGCTCTCGCATTGTTTATTTTCTGTGTTTTAGAATTCTTATGCAGGTAATTTTTGTACGGGGTTAAAACCTACATTAGATGGACTATACCTTTCTAATGCGAGGGCCAAGTGCATTATCCTTGTCAGGGTCAAGGATCATGTGGTACCACATATAGCCGAGAAGGAAACAGAATTTGAGATGTGGTAGTCTCTCAAGAAGTTGTACCAACATACTTCTGTGCAGAGAAGGATGATGCTCGAGAACCACATGAGGTTGTATCAGATGAAGAAGGGTCAATCGATTGACACCTTCCTCGAAGCATTGAATGAGATCCAAGACCAGTTGACTGCTATAGTAGTGACATCGGATCAGGAGCTTATGGTGAGGACAGCGCTAAATGTTGTGTCAGAAGATTGGGAAGTATTTGTCTAGAGTATCCTAGGTAGAGGGACTCTCCCACCTTGGGACAAGATGTGGGCAGCTCTTCGCCAAGAAGAGATCAGACGGCAGTCGAAGACAGGTAGCAGCTGCAAAGGGATCAAGGTCAAGCAGGAGGAGGAGTATGTGGCCGTAGAATCTGAGGGAAAGAAGGAAAAACAGAAAAAGAAAGATCTCTCCAAGATCAAGTGCTTCCACTATGGGGAGCTGGGTCAATATGCGACCCATTGTCCAAGGAAGAAGAGTAAGGGAGAGTCTTCCAAGACTAAGGCAACACTAGCATGGGCAGCGAAGGAAGTTTTGACAGACGACGACCATGCCATGGGTGCACGCACTCCACTTGATTGAAGGTGGGGAGACATCGAGATGTATTCAGGAGGACTACAGGTGATGAGGGGCAGGATCCTTGAGGTACCGAGCCTCTTGGATTACACCTTGCTATGGGAGCCCCGACGAGGAGTAACAGGACTGGCTAAGTGGGTAGAGACGGATGCGGATGGAGCGACAGAGAGAGATACAGTGCAGGAGTACTGAGACAACACAGAGCTAGTAGGCTACAGTAATGCGAGAGGCATAGGAGTGTTGCACCAGTGCAAGAAGGAACAAAGAGGTGTGCAATGGTGCGAGATGCAGGGAGTTGTCGCAGCAATGCAAAGGTCAGAGAGAGGGAGCACTTGTCAATGGCAGAGGGAGCTTTAGCATTAGAGGGTGTTTCTAGACCAATAAGGAGATTAGTTGGGAGATCAGTTACTTACTTCTATGTAACTGATTTGCAGTGCAGCAATGGGCAGAATGATGCAACATGATGAGAGGAGGTGCAGTGAAGATGCAGTGCTGGGTGGAAGGACCAGCAACAACACGGATGCAAAGGGAACTATCGTATAGATGCAACAGTGGAAGTGGCAGTGGCAGAACAATGGGCAGCAATACAGGATGCAATAGTGCAGAGGATGTTGGGCAGGAAGGCCTAGCATCAACACAAGTATTGATGTTGCATGATTAGAGTAATACTCAGTGAGGAGTATTGCTAGAGCACAATCCTCGCTAATAAAGAGTGTTGATCTGGGGTAGCAACGAACGTGCTCTAGCCACAAAATTTGGTGGAGAGGTTGGGGAACATGATATCTCCAATACTTAGAAAGGGTTTGGACAGATTCTAAACAGATTAGGAGATATTAAAATAATTAATATTTTTAATGGACTCCCTAACTCTAAACTTACCGAAAATAAAATATTAATGTGTTAATATGAATCTGTGTTATAGTGGTCCAAAAGACATGGCTCAAGCCAGATCTAATCTTAGTCATTGATTAGGGACTTAATCTCACTCATATGTCAACAGGAAAAATATAAGAGAAGGTGTGAGGGTCACTTGGAGAATACACCAAAGTGATCAGTCATTCTATTCTCTGGAGCGGGGTTTGCTAAGAGAGATATAATCAGTGATCAGAGAGTAGCTGAGGGGCATTGAGTTCAAAGAGACAGAGAGGTAGAGATAGTTTCGAGATTGCAGCAGAGCAACCAGAGAGAGAAACGCAAGAGCAGCCAATGCTCACGCAGGGCCACACAGAGGCAACTAAGTGCTGCACATAGCACCAGAGGGGCCAGCGTAGCTAACACGGAGGCTCAAAGAGCTGACGTAGGGCCTCCTAGGGCTGATGCAGGCCAAGATAGGTTGATGAAGTGACAGCGCTGGGCTAGGAGAGGCTAACACAGTCCAGATTAGGCAGACATTTGGGTTTCTAGGGCAGATTGGTGTTGAGTAGCTGGCAGAAGGATTATCCAGGGTTTCAGCCAGTAGATTTGTTAGAAACAGAGAGGTATTACTGCTAAGGAAATTCTTTGTTGGGTAGGCCAGTTACAACACCTAGATTTTACTCTGAAACTGCTTAATAAATCAAACCCTCAGATAGTTGTACCAGTTTTCCCGCATTGGGTTTTTCTAGGGACATTAGTCCAAAACTAATGGTGTCATTTGTGTGCTTGTTTCTATTTCCTTTAGTTGATGATCTGTAATGTGTTGAGCATGTACTTGTGTTTATTTTGAGTATTTAGATGGTAAATAGCTTGTTAATTAATCATAACAAGTAGGAAGTAATAAATAAGAAAGTACATGGAGGGTTTCTAACTATTAAACTTAGAAACTTCAACATGGTATCAAAGCATGATTGTAGATCATAGGAGGACTAAAAGAGATTAGTCGAGCGGAGCAATAGCCGCAGAAAATAGTTGTCCCAAGGTGACAGAAGTTGTTTCTAGCAACGAAGAAGCCAAGGAATGTGACGTAGAGCCAACCAGGGTCATGTAGAGGAAGCCAGGAGCTGCACAGAGCCCCAGAAAGGGCCAGAGGGCTGATGCAGGGCATCTCAAGGCTGATGCAGACCCATCTGGGGTGACACAAACCCATCGTGAGGTAGAGAGGGGCCGATGCAATTAACAGAGAGGCAGTTGCTAGGGTCTAGAAGGCTGCAGGAATATTGTAGAGTGGAGCTGGTGAGGTACTCTAGTCAAAACAGTACCTGACAGAGCAAGGCCAGAGGAGTTGTTACCGAGGGTTTTTATCTAAGGAACCCAGATCAGAAGTGCATCTGCACAAGTCAATCAGAGTAAGGGGCATCTCGACAAGCGTCATAAGGATTTCAGGACTCAAAGGGAGTCTATAAGAGAACTTCCAGATGAGAAGTAGAGACACAGAGAATTCTAACAGAGAACTTCAAGGAGGGAAGTAGAGAAGCATCATGGCACTACATGGTGTAAGACACCAAGATAGATTGGACAGAGCATCGAACTTCGTATTCTAGAAGGCCAAAATCTTATCAATGCTTAACAGGAATCGTTTCAAGAAGTTTGCCTTGAAGGTAATAGTTGTCCCAGTCAACCCCAATGATAATGATAGGTACAAAAAGGCGATGGCAAGTGCCAAGTGCATTATCCCTGATGGGGTCAAGGATCATGTGGTACCACATATAGTCGAGAAGGAAACAACATTTGAGATGTGGGAGGTTCTCAAGAAGTTGTACCAGCATACTTCTGTGCGGATAAGAATGCTTCTCAAGAACCAGATGAGGTCATATCAGATGAAGAAGGGTCAACTGATTGACACCTTCCTCGGAGGACTGAATGAGATCCGAGACCATTTGACTACTATAGGAACGACACCAGATCAAGAGTTTATGGTGAGGACAACCCTGAATGTTGTCTCAGAAGATTGGGAAGTATTTGTCCAGAGTATCTTGGGTAGAGGGACTCTCCCACCTTGGGACGAGATGTGGGAAGCTCTTCGCCAGGAAGAGATCATGTTAGAGCCTAGATCAACCTCAAGCTGAAGGGAGGCAATCTTAGGGTAACCACAAACCAAGCTTAACCTGGTAGTTAGCCCTATCAAGTCAGGAGAGGGCTCTCTCCTTGTCAATCTCAGTTGAGATGACTGAATTAAATATGGATTTTAGGCTAGGTATAGTATCTCTAAGGTTTTTGGTTGATTTTGAAGGTTTTGTTGTTGGATCAAATGGAGCAGGCAGTTTTGGGTCCGGAAAATCAAGTCAGGAATGCAGGGTGTTCTGTGGGATGAGGTAGGTAGGTGTTTAAGCACTTGGAATTGAGTGATATGGTAGGTCTAAGACTGATGAGGAGCTGAGGAGGGCATGCAAGGATCATGAGTCCTCTTCAAACAGCTGAAAACGTCAAAAAACTAAATGTATTCCCAAGGAAAAGCATTGTTACCAATGTATTCTACCTATCTATATTGATTTCATTTAGTTAAGAAGAATGAAATAGATTTTGGCACATACAACACATGAGAAAAACTAATGAGAGAATGAGAACAATGCAGAAACACATTACCACAAGAATCCCACAAAAATAGCTACAAATCCTGGTTTATTTCCTTGCCAAACTGTTGTAGAGATGTACAATGTAGCTCAAAGCATCCACAAGAGTCCAACCTTTACAAATTAGGAAGAACATACATAATATAGACATGAAAACCACCTATTCTAGCCATCAGGGGTCGAATCCAAGAGATAAGGGGATGTTTCAACCATATGTAAACTTGGAACAACTTGCCTCTAAAACCATGGAAACTGATTCATTCACCCGCAAACCACTTCAAAATGATGAATCTACCTTATAAGGTCATTTTAAATTTACATTTACATGGCATATAATCATTTTAAATCATAAATTTATCCAAAATGAGAGAAAAAATCAACTTGTAGAAAAACTAGGCGAAATTTGAATTTTTGAGCAAATTGGTTCTATGCGTAGCACCGCCTATCCTATGTGTAGCGTCACTTCTAAACTACTTTTGGAAGGCTTCCCCTTAGAAAAATTGAGCCAAAGATAGCTTTTTGGAAAGCTCTATCTGTATAGTTTCTGGAACATCTTTAACTTTTTCATTTGGAGGTCATTTTACCCCTCAAAAGTGGAATTGCCCAAGACTGCTTCCTGTGTATCCAAAAAGGGGCAGAGAGGTCATTTTTTGATGGCTTTTTGACCTTTAGGTGACAAAGATTTACTCCAAAATTTCTGAAACTTTCAAGGATTTATGTCCTCATAATGTTGAATCTAAATATGCAAGCCATTCCTCCAAAAAGTTTCCCACTCAAAAGCGCTACGCACCTATTACAATTTCCCGTGTTAAAAAATTTCAAAATTTGAAAATGAAAAAATTTCACCAAAACTTGCCCAAATTTGGCACAAAGCTCCCTCATTAGTTGCTTTGATGTGCTAGTGAGGCCTTAGCCAAGATTTTTAGCTTGTCATGCTCATTTTTTCTCCTCAATTCCTTCCTCAACCTTGCCTTAAGTTTCGTCATCCTTATATTTCATATTTTGTTCCGGGTCATATAGTGATAGGCCATGTGACGAAGCATCTTCTTTTCTTTATTGGCCTTCTCAAGCATCTTTTCAAGGTGAATTTTAACCCTTTCACGCCAAGTTTCCCAGTCATTCTCAATCTCTTGCTCAGTGGAGGTCATCTTGACCTTTGCCTTCTTTGCCTTTTGTCGGTTCTCCTTGATCATTTGCAACTCCATGAGGACTTTCTTTATGGCACAAAGCTCCCTCATTAGTGGCGATGGGCTAGTGAGGCCTTAGCCAAGATTTTAAGCTTTTCATGCTCATTTTTTCTCCTCAAGGCCTTCCTCAACCTTGCCTTAAGTTTCCTCATCCTTTTATTGCATATTTTGTTCCGGGTCATATAGTGATAGGCCATGTGACGAAGCATCTTCTTTTCTTTATTGGCCTTCTCAAGCAGCTTTTCACAGTGAATTTTAACCCTTTCAAGCCAAGTTTCCCAGTCATTCTAAATCTCTTGCTCAGTGGAGGTCATCTTGACCTTTGCCTTCTTTTCTTTTTGTCGGTTCTCCTTGATCATTTGCAACTCCATGAGGACTTTCTTTTTAGTCAATTCCTTGTTTTCTTGCTCAAGATTCTTGATGATCCACTTTCCCCTTTCTAAATTGACTGACAAGGCTTGTATATCAGCCTCTTTCTCCTTGATGATCATGTCTTTAGTAGTATTTGTACCTTGAGTCTCCAAATCAATGAGATCAACTCCTTGTGTCTCCTCATGATCAATGAGGTCAAAGTCCCTCTCTTGCCCATCACTAGGATCCTTCTCATGCATTTTTCCCTTGCCTTTACCTTTTCTCTTGCTGTGTTGCTCAACCTGTACCTATTTAGCTGAAGATGAAGGCAAAGCCCCTTCCACTCCTTGTGGAGATAGCATTTGCCTATGGCCTGTAGATGAAGGTGAGACCTCTTCCACTCCTTGTGGAGATAATACTCACCTAGCAGCTGCAAAAAGTTCCCTAGTGCCTCTCTCATAGGTCACAAACACTAACACTCCCACAGTTTTTGTCTCTTGGACCTCTTGTTGTCCTGAAGTTCCACCTTCTTCATGAGGCACTAATGCAAATACTTGAGGGCTTTTAAACACTTCATGATAAATGAAGGTCTCCCATGATATATTAAGTAGGTTTAGCTGATGTAAGAAAATGATTTTAATCATAGAGAAGTGGTAGATGTTGGTTAGTTGTTTGGGGTATGATTTCTTCTTTACAATAAATGCCATCTTCTCTATGTTTCTGAATATGAAGTAGGGGATATTCATCATCCTCACACTAGTGAAATGCATCAACAATCTAATGTGGTAGGCATACAGTCTAGAGAACCTGCCTTCACAAGTAAAATACTTGATGATGATCTTCATTAATGGATCAAACCTATCCTCTAAGAACTTAAACGGGAATACTCTGCTAAGTTTATTATGATATTTGACCTTAATGTAAGGCTCATAGTACTCCTTGTCGATGTACTGACCTTTGTTCCACTTTTCACCCATATTTGGAATACCTGTAGCCTCTGAAATGACAGTTGGTGACAAAGTGAATGTGACTCCAGCAAGCTTTACCTCATTGTTATCCTCCAAATGTGTCACAAACAACCTTGCTAATTCATGATGGGATTTTACCCTTTCCACCATCTCACAAAAACTGAAACATGACTAATGTCTGCAACAAGAAAAGGAAAATGGGCAGGCTTTCAGCTCTCTCAAACTGGTGGGCTCCTCTCTGATATGTTTTCCTCCCTTATGAGGTATTCTACTCTGAGTGTATCTCTCTCTGGAATTGTCACTATGTGTCTCTTCCTCCATTTCATACTCACTATCCCTCTCCATTATTGTACTGTTGTTTCTCTTTATGGTAAATGAGGAGTGATGGATTGGTGAGTAAGGGTATGATGAGTATGAAGAGATTTTAGATAGGAAAGTCAGTGAGGGTGCACAAGAATAGGATAGGGGTGTGGGGAATAAGTAAGGTTAATGAATGGTGTAGGGATTGGGAGTAATGGTAGGGTTTCAGGTTTATGAGTATAGGGTTTGGGAATAATGGTAGGGTTTTGGGTGTATTGTAGGAAAAAGTTTAGGGAGGGGATTATGTATGGTAGGATGAGTTGTAGGGAAACAATGAAGGATGATATGGGACAGTAGCAATTAGGGTTTAATGTTTAGAGAGATAACACAACCCAAAAATTAATGTAACAACTCTTTTCTGCAAGGAAAGTGGTACTAATTACTTGCAAATGGAAGAATTTGGGTGTTTTGTAGCAATTGGATGAATTTTGTAGCAATCTGAGGCTCAGATGACAGGTGCGTAGTGCAATTCCCAGGTGCGTAGTGCCTATCCTGTGCGTAGCACCCGTTCAAAAATGCATAGCGAAGAAATCCTAGGTGCGTAGCACCGATCCTGTGCATAGTGCCATGCAATTTTTCTTGAAAACACAGCAAACTACTTCTCTTTGCTCACTAACACCTTAAATCGTGATTTTGCTCATAAACTTCAACTTCAAACAATGAATTAACTTGAGAATGAAACAACTTTTATGTGGTCTGGGCACTCTTTAATTTTTCACTCTACAAAACCCACTTTATAATGTCCTTTGGATTTTTTCAAATGCTCTGTTTTTTGGATGCTTGGATTTTTTGCTTAAAATTGATAAGCTAATGCTTGATTATCTTTGTTTTTGCAGTGGCATGTCTTTGGAAATATCAGCAAGTGACTAGAAGCAGCATGAGACTTCTTAATTACATATGAGAAATAATTAAATTACATGAAATTTGCAAATAAATACAAATGCTCTGTTTTTCACCTCAAACTGGTTTTGAGGTGAAAAACTTATTAAATTTACAAATTATGATTTTAAAGCTTTCCTGATGGTTATTGTCTTCCTCATGTATCTTCTACCCTTATTGGTCAATGGTTACTAAAAATTTGACATGGTGAAACCCTAATACCTAATGAAACTGAAACCCTAAGACCTAAGACCTATTTGATGAAATAGATTGAAAATGAACCTAGACCTAACCATTGACTGAATCACACATGAATGTGACTACCATCAGTTTATCCAATGACCTAATGGGATGCAACTCATTGAGAATGGGACTCCTAATATGAATGCAAAAGAGTGAATTTTGATCACTGATGGCAATTTGAAGGCACTGACACTAACATTGGCTCTAATGGGGATGGTAGCTCCTTGGAGGTGCCAAGAACATTGTAGACCTAGTAACCTTATCCATTGGGCATGGAGTCAAAAAAGACTCAAACTGAAATGACACTATGATAATTGACTCAAGACTCAAACTGACTCAATACTCACAGACTGAAACAAATCACTCAACTTTATAACCTTCACCTCGGGCCCTAAGCTAAAATGAATTGTAACTTTTGAAAACTTGCAGTGAAAGGAAAACGGTATATACAAAGATCACTTCATGATTTCAGAAATCGCCTTAGAAGAAGTAGCGCTTCAGGAGCCTACCATTGACTGGTCCTCCCAAAAAATCTTGTCCATCCATCTCTTTGAGTAGGAATGCATTTTTTCCTCTATATGCAACAATCTTATAAGGTCCCTTCCATAAGTTTTCAAACTTACCATGCATGCCTTTATCTTCATTCCTAGCATCCCACCGTAACACCACATCTTCAAGCTGGAATTTATCTGCTTTAGTTTTCTGATCATAGATATTTTTTATCTTCTCCTGCAATCTGAAAGTATTTTGGAAGACTTCCTCCCTTGTCTGCTGTAAATGGATCATCTGATTGATTCTTTGCTGAAAATCATCTTCCTCACTGCCAGCCTCCTGTAAAAGTTTCACAACTGGAACTGCAAGGGATGTTGGAAAGACTGTGTCAATGCCATACACTATTTCAAATGGAGACATACCTATAGACTTCTTTTGGCTCACCCTGTCTACCCACAAAGCATTAACTAACTTCTTATGCCAACCTTTCTTATTTGTTTCTAGCAGCTTCTTGATGATGTTCACCAATGACTTATTGGAGGATTTGGCCAAACCATTACCTTATGGATAATATGTTGTGGAGTGGCCCAAGGTAATCTTATACTTTCTACAAAAGTCGATCATCTTCTTGGATTTGAATGCAGCTGCGTTATTTGTGATGATTTTACTAGGACAACCAAAACGAGATAAAATATTTGATTCCAAAAATTGAATGATTACCATGTTTGTTGCCTGTCTGGTCAGGATTGCTTCAATCCACTTGGTAAAATAATCAGTTGTTGTTAGGATCCACTTGTACTGAGTTGATGATGTTGGATGGATGTCCCCGATAAAATCGAGTCCCCGCTGCTAAAATGGTGCATTGACTTCAACCGGTTTTAGCGGAAGAGGAAACAACTTTCTTTTCCCCTGAAAGACCTGACATTCATGACAGCTCATGACTATTTTATAGACATCAGAAAATAAGGTTGGCCAGTAATAACCTACTCTCAAGATTTTGTTTGTTGTTGTCTTCCAGAACAAGTGACCACCACAATCACCCTTGTGAAAGTCACTCATCACCTGCTTGGCTTCATCTTCAATTAAATAGTTCAGCAAAACACCTCCTGGATCCTTCTAGTAAAGGGCATTATTCAAAATGCAGAATTTAGCAGCTTTAAGTTTGAGAGTTCTACGTTTTTTTTTTACATTTCCGGAGGTGTTGAGAGGTGCTAAAGTACATAAACAATATCTGAATACCACGGTGACTGAAGGAACATTTAAGACACTTGAATCAGGTATCTTTCTTCTTCATCTTCGGACATGGCTGCAATAAGATTTATATCTAATGTATGCAAATTTGATTCCGCCATCAACCTCACCAGGCCTTGTCCATTGATCAACTTTGTAGGCTTGATCTCCAAATCATATTCTAACATTGCTGCAATCCATTTTCCCCGCCTTCCTTCCAGATCGGTTTGTACCAGGACATCCTTAACTGTTGTGTTAGGAACGTATGCTATGATGTGAGAGTGTAGAATATACTCTCGGAAATCCTTCAAAGCTTTAACGAGAGCAAGAGCTTGTTTCTTAATTATGTTGTACCGCAAAGCTGCATCTCTAATTGTCCTGTTGAAGAATGCAATGGGATTTTCTAGATGATCTCTCTTTTGCATTAAAACTGCTACCATGGTATGCTCAGATGAAAAAGAGAATAAAATGAAATCTTGTGTATAATCGAGACTAATAAAAACCGGGGCTGTAGATAAAGCATACTTTACCAAATTAAATGATTTCATAGCATCCTCCATCCATTTTACCATGATGTCCTTCTTTAACATATTAGTAATTTCTCTCAAATTCTCAGCTAGATTGGGTACAAACCTTCGTAGGAAATTCAACTTACTGTTGAATGCTTGTATCTCCTTCTTGTTCCTAGGAAAATATATCTGCTGAGTTGCTTCTACTCTTGACGGATCAATGTGTATTCCTTCCTTTGAGATAATATGGCCAAGTAGTTTCCCCTCATCCATAGAAAAGAGAATTTTCTTCGGATTGAGCGATATCCAAAATTTCTAACATCAATAAAACACAATTTTCAAATGGTGAAGATGTTCATCATCTGAATTTGAAAACACTGTCAAATCATCTAAATACACAACTAAAAACACATCCTTTTCATTGGCAAAAGCGATGTCCATTGCACGCTGAAATGTGGCTCCAGCATTTTTCAATCCAAATGGCATTTTAGCATAATGAAATGTTCCCCAAGCTGTGGTGAATGCAGTCTTATCTCTGTCATCTTCATGCACTAAAATTTGATCATACTCGAAATATCCATCGAGAAGTGACATGTGCGATGCTCCAACCACTCTCTGTAGGATATGATCCATCTTCGGCAGCGAGTAAGTGTCCTTCAATGACACTTTATTCAGATCTTGGAAATCGATACACAATCTGATCTCTCTGGTCTTCTTTCTCACAGGAAAAAATTAGAAATCCAATTAGAGAATCTGATCAAGACAATTATACCAGCTTTGTATAATCTGTTTACCTCTTTTTTAATGTATGGTAGCAACTTGGGATTGATTCTTCTCAGCTTCTTTCGAAACGACTTCTGATTTGGCTTGATGGGAATAGTGTGCTGAATCATGTCTTTGTTATACACCTTTAGATCTAAATAATCCCGAGCAAACACATCAACAAATTCAGATAACAATGTAACATATTTAGACTTTACCTCAGGAGACAAAGTCTTCGACAATTTCAAAAACTTGGGCTTCTCGGCTATTCCAAGATTCACATCCTCGACACCTTTGCCTATTGGCACCAAGCTTGGCTTCCTAGCCACTTCATCTTGATCAAAAAGTTCTTCTAAAGGTGTGAGACCTTTAGGGATAATGTTGTCTTTCAACTACAATATTTCCATTTGATTCACCTCTATTTCTGGTTCTTCATCACCATAATCACAATCTATAGAAGAATTCTTGTAGTTTCCTTCATTCTGCAAGAAATTATTGATCTCCTTATCGTCCCAAAACACCTACCAATACCTTAAATTGTCTGGAACAGTTGGGTAGTGCTTGACATGTATTTCGAATTTGTTATTGGCATTCATCGAAATCTGCAAATTACTTGCAGCAGTAGCAAGTGAATCTACAATACAATTTTGAGCACGAGGTATGGTTTTCAAGGTATAATCTGGAAACATCCTTAAGATATCTAAAACAGCATTTCGGTAGGCCCTCATTCGTGGATGTTTTGCTTGATATTCACCCATAACTTGCTTGATTATCAACTCTGAATCTCCATAGACTGATATCCTTTTTGCATTAAACTTTTTGAGAATTTTCAAACCTACAATCAACGCTTCATGTTCGGCTTCATTGTTAGAAAAGTCAAAGGCCAATTTATACGAACAAATTCTAACATTACTAGGGACTTTATTTGGTTGGAAAATATGGCTACGAATCCAAATCCCTATGCCAGCACCATCCTTACCCACAACTCCATCAAAATCCATGCTCCATAAGCCTGCTTCTTCTTCTAAGTGCTGAAATTTTGTTTCATCCTCTTTTTTACCTCGACTGATCTCTTCAATTTGTTTTTGTTCATTACCTTTCTACTGTTGTCGAAATGCAGACTGCTCAGAGGTACTTGCAATTTTTTGTCTTTCTTGGTCAAGGACTGCTCTGAAATTTTCTGAAATCTCTGGCACATCTTCTACTTCAACTAATTGACTACCAATATCATTCAAACCACTATCGAAATATAATACAAATGACTCTAAATTTGTATGTACAACATTAATTAGATGATTAAGTGATTTCTCCTTGCTGGTGATCATGTACTTCATTTTCTTCTCCCTATATAATTTTCTCAATTGACCAAACACGGGAATAGTAGCATAGGAGAAATCTAGTTGTAAAGTCCCTTTAAGCTTTGCACCCCACAATCTGGACAAAAGCATACCAAACCGTGGTGGAATGTCTACAACAACCACATCCATGAGAACATTCTTTACTGGAATTTGGTCTAAAGACACCACCAATTCTTTGATAAGACCAATATAACGGACTCTACCTGAATCAAAGGAATATAGTTCATGGTACTTATGATTAATGTCAAGACCCAGTTTCTCCATAATGGATTTTGCAATCAGATTATGGGAAGCTCCGGAATCAAACATGGCATTGAGGAGGACATACTCATGCAATCTAAGGCTTATATAAAATGGAGGAACTTCACTATCCTCAGATTGACCTTCTAAAGCAAGGCCAAAGATGAGCTCAGGGTGATCATCTTCTACATTGACCATATCAGATAAAGGATCTATGTTCAAAATTTTGGACACTTGATTCTTATAACTGTTGTTCTTCATCAACTCAGTCAAAGGAATTGAAACTTTTAATTCAGCAATCTCATTTTCTAAACTAAAAGCTGAAACTTTATCTACCTCTTTGACTGGAGGGTCCTTATTTTTGAGCTTTTCCTTTGCTGCACTTTGCTTATTGGTCTTCTCATTTATAGATGATACTTTTCTGGAGGTTGGATCAGTTGGCTCCTTCCCTTTCTTTTGAATATTCGAGGAGTCACTCTTAGGTTGCTCTTCCTTTCTCTTTTGAACCAGGCTGATTGGTACGTCTCTGCTTCTCAATGAATATTGTTTCTATTGTGTTGTAAATGCATTCATATATCCCCTCTGATAATCATTTGACTCATCCTCTAAAACTCCTTCATTTGCTAGTATATAATCTTCATCCTTTTGAACATTATGGATCTCTAAATATTCTTCATCTTCTATGAGATAGATAGGTAAACCATCAACAGTAAAGAAATGATTTGCTTCCACTTCCGGATCATCATCATCTTCACTCTCCATTCCATGTACAAAGTTTTGCTGCAAAGGAGTTTTTACTTTCTACTGCAATGACTGATCTTGTGCCTTCTGCTCCCTTTGTTTAATCCTGAACTGAGGTTGTTGCTGTCCTCTGAAGTTTGGATTTCTGATTGTGGTTTCAGGCTTGTCTGCAATTGTTAACCGATCAAACATCTTCTCAATTTTCTGGAGTATATGATCTGCCTTAACATCTGAGGATGAAGCTTCGTCCTTTATAGTTACCTTCTTTTCAGTCTTCATCCTTGCTCTTTTGGCCAGCAGATTTGCCTCTACACTCACTGCATTCTTTTGAATATCCTCAAGTGTGGTAGGATCTCTTTCTCTCAACTGATATGCCATATCAACATCGAAGCCATCGGGAAATTTGATCAATTTTAACCCCATCGGTGGCTTAATGTCAGCTGGAATAGCATTATAAACTGTATTGAACCTTATGCAGTAATCTTGGACACTTTCACCTACATTCCTTTTAATATTTTCATACTCAGATAGAATTTGGAGAGGATTTTTCTTTACCTCCCATTGGTCCAGGAATTGTCTATGGAGAACTAGCAAAGTATTGATAGATCCCGCTGGTAATGCTCTGAACCACTTTCGAACCTCACCTCCAAAGCTCTGTACAAATAACCTCATGGACACATTTTTGGCATCTACCTCATGAAGATCAAAGACATCGTTCATCCTATCAACATGATATTGCGTTGTGATACTTTGAGTGGCATCGAACAGAGGTATCTTACTTTGGTAATCATCAGGCATGTCATCCAAATTTTGAGGTAGAGTGAGAGGTGCATAGCTGGCAGCCATGACTCGAGGTGGATTTGAAACTGGTGTTGGATAAACAGGGGCAATTGATATGACAGAGGTGATGAGAGTTTGAGGGATAACGATAGGTTGATGAGGGAGTGATAGTATGAATGGAGAAGATGGATGATTCTCTTAAATATGAGGAAATGATGAGGATGAAAAAGATGTTGAAGCTCAATCAGAGAGCTCAGGAATTCGATCAATGGTGATGGATGACTGAGGAGAGTTTTGAATATTTTGGTTACTTATCAAGTTGGCTCGTTGGATTTCAAGTTCTCTAGTGAAATCTGGGTCTGCAACTATGTCCAACAATTCACTATTAGATGTGGTTCTAAACAGGGAGAGACCAAAGTATTTGTCAAAAGGAAGATCTTCAAGGAACAACCACTCTACTGGGCATGAATGAGATATGAAAACCGGTCTAAGACTTGATACACTTTCTTGTCTGAGTATCCAAGGGATAAGATTAGGATTTTCAAATACGGGAGGAGGATCAGGATCAGGATTGGACCTGGTGTATCTTCTTGAAGCTAATGTGTTCAAAGTTCTCAAAGGTTTGATATTGCTTTACAACTTTCCACTTTTCAGCCTACTGAATTCTAAACTTTATCATCCAAAAGTTCAGAACTTCTCAATTGTACTGGGGTGATTTGTCTTTCATCCCCAGTATGGTCGCCACTATGTTAGAGCCTAGATCAACCTCAGGCTAAAGGGAGGCAATCTTAGGATAACCACAAACCAAGCTTAACCTGGTAGCTAGCCCTATCAGGTCGGGAGAGGGCTCTCTCCTTGTCAATCTCAATTGAGATGAATGAATTAAATATGGATTTTAGGCTAGGTATAGTAGCTCTAGGGTTTTTGGTTGATTTTGAAGGTTTTGTTGCTAGATCAAATGGAGCAGGCAGTTTTGGGTCCGGGAAATCAAGTCAGGAATGCAGGGTATTCTGTGGGGCGAGGTACGTAGGTGCTTAATCACTTGGAATTGAGTGAGATGGTAGGTCTAAGAATGATGAGGAGATGAGGAGGGCATGCAAGGATCATGATTCCTCTTCAAAAAACCGAAAACATCAAAAAATAAATGTATTCCTAAGGCAGAGCACTGTTACCAATGTATTCTACCTATCTATATTGATTTCATTTAGTTAAGAAGAATGAAATAGATTTTGGCACATATAAAACATGAGAAAAACTAATGATAGAAGGAGAAATAATCCAAAAACACATTACCACAAGAATCCCACAAAAATAGCTGCAAATCCTGGTTTATTTCCTTGCCAAATTGTTGTAGAGATGTACAATGTAGCTCAAAGCATCCACAAGAGTCCAACCTTTACAAATGATGAAGAAAATACATAATATAGACATGAAAACCACCTATGATAGCCATCAGGGGTCGAATCCAAGAGATAAGGGGTTGTTTCAACCATATCTAAACTAGGAACAGGAATATAGGTAGTGGAACAGCTTGCCTCTAAAACCATGGAAACTGATTCATTCACCCCCAAACCACTTCAAAATGGTGAATCTACCTTCTAAGGTCAATTTAAATTTACATTTACATGGAATAGCATCATTTGCAATAATAAATTTATCCAAAATGGTAGAAAAAGTCAACTTGTAGAAAAACTAGGCGAAACTTGGATTTTTTAGCAAACTAGTTCTATGTGTAGCGCCACCTGTCCTATGCGTAGAGCCAATTTGAAGCTAATTTTGGAAGACTTCCCCTTAGCCAAATTGAGCCCAAGATAGCTTGTTGGAAAGGTATACTTGTCTAGTTTCTGGAACATCTTGAATTGTTTAATTTGGAGGTCATTTCCCCCCTCAAAGGTGGAATCTCCCAAGACTGCTTCCTCTGTGTCCAAAAAGGGGCAGAGAGGTCATTTTTTCATGGTTTTTTGACCTTTAGGTGACCAAGAGTTACACCAAAATTGCTGAAAATTTCAAAGATTGATGTCCTCATCAAGCTGAATGTGAATATACATTCTGTTCCTCCAAAATGTGTCCCAGTCAAAAGCATAGCGTCGGTGGTGCTACGCACCTATTTCAATTTCTTGTGTTGAAAATTTTCAAAATTTGAAAATGACAAAATCTCACCAAAAATTGCCCAGATTTGGCATAAAGCTCCCTCATTAGTTGATTTTATGGGCTAGTGAGGCCTCAGCCAAGATTTTTAGCTTGTCATGCTCCTTTTTGCTCCTCAAGGCCTTCCTTAACCTTGCCTTAAGTTTCCTCATCCTTATATTGCATATTTTGTTATGGGTCATATAGTGATAGACCATGTGACGAAGCATCTTCTTTTCTTTATTGGCCTCCTCAAGCAGCTTTTCAAGGTGAATGTTAACGCTTTCAAGCCAATTTTTCTGGTCATTCTCAATCTCTTGCTCAATGGAGGTCATCTTGACCTTTGCCTTCTTTGCCTTTTGCAGGTTATCCTTGGTCATTTTGAACTCCATGAGGACTTACTTGTCAGTCAATCGCTTGTTTTCTTGCTCAAGATAATTGATGATCCACTTTTCCCTTTCTAAATTGACTGACAAAGCTTGTATATCAGCCTCTTTATCCTTGATGATCATGTCTTTAGTAATCTTTGTAGCTTGATTCTCCAAATCAATAACATCAACTCCTTGTGTCTCCTCATGATCAACCAAGTCAAAGTCCCTCTCTTGCCCATCACTAGGAACCTTCTCATGCATTTTTCCCTTGCCTTTACCTTTACTCTTGCTGTGCTACCCAACCTGTACCTGTTTAGTTGAAGATGAAGGCAAAGCTCCTTCCACCCCTTGTGGAGATAGCATTTTCCTGTGGCCTGTAGAAGAAGGCGAGACCCCTTCCACTCCTTGTGGAGATAATACTCACCTAGTAGCTGCAAAAAGTTTCCTAGTGCCTCTCTCATAGGTCACAAACACTGGCACTCCCATAGTTTTTGTCACTTGGACCTCTTGTTGTCCTGAAGTTCCACCTTCTTCATGAGGCACTAATGCAAATACTTTAGGGCTTTTGAACACTTCATGAGAATTGAAGGTCTCCCATGGTATATTAAGTAGGGTCAGCTGATGTAAGACAATGATTTTAATCATAGAGAAGTGGTAGATGTTGGTTAGCTATTGGGGGTATGATTTCTTCTTTACAATAAATGCCATCTTCTCTATGTTTCTAAATATGAAGTAGGGGATATTCATCATCCTCACCCTAGTGAAATGCATCAAAAATTTAATGTGGTAGGCATATAGTCTAGAGAACCTATCTTCACAAGTAAAATACTTGATGATGATCTTCATTAATGGAGCAAACCTGTCCTCTAAGAACTTAAAGGGGAATACTCTGCTGAGTTTATTATTTGACCTTAATGTAAGGCTCATAATACTCCTTGTCGATGTACTGACCTTTGTTCCACTTTTCACCCACATTTGGAATACCTATAGCCTTTGAAATGATAGATGGTGACAAAGTGAATGTGACTCCAGCAAGGTTTACCTCATTGTTATCCTCCAAATGTGTCACAAACAACCTTGCTAATTCATGATGGGATTTTACCCTTTCCACCATCTCACAAAAACTGAAACATGATTGATGTCTGAAGCAAGAAATGGAAAATGGACAGGCTTGCAACTCTCTCAAACTGGTGGGTTCCTCTCTGATATGTTTTCCTCCCTTATGAGGTCTTATACCCTGAGTGTCTCTCTCTCTGAAACTGTCACTATGTGTATCTTCCTCCATTTCATACTCACTATCCCTCTCCATTATTGTACTGTTGTTTGTCTTTATGGTAAATGAGGAGTGATGGATTGTTGAGTAAGGGTACGATGAGTATGAAGATATTTTAGATAGGAAATTCAGTGAGGGTGCACAAGAATGGGATAGGGGTGTGGGGAATAAGTAAGGTTAATGAATGGTGTAGGGTTTGGGAGTAATGGTAGGGTTTAGGGTTTATGAGTATAGGGTTTTGGAATAATGGTAGGGTTTAGGGTGTATTATAGGAAAAATTTTAGGGAGGGGATTATGTATGGGAGGATGAGTTGTAGAGAAACAATGAAGGATGATATGGGACAACAGCAGTAATGATTGTATTTGATGGACAACAACAATTAGGGTTTAATGTTTAGAGGGATAACACAACCCAAAAATTAATGTAACAACTCTTGTCTGCAAGGAAAGTGGTACTACTTACTTGCAAATGGAAGAATTTGGGTTTTTTGTAGCAATTGGATTAATTTTGCAGCAATCTGAGGCTCAAATGACAAGTGCATAGCGCACTTCCCAGGTGCGTAGCACCTATCCTGTGCGTAGCGCCTGTTAAAAAATTTACAGTGGAGAAAGCCCAGGTGCATAGCGTCGGTCCTGTGCGTAGCGCCGGGATTAGGTGCATAGCTCCAGGCAATTTTTCTCCAAAACACAACAAACTGCTTCTCTTCGCTCACTAACACCTTAAATCACGATTTTTCTCATAAACTTCAACTTCAAACAATGAATTAACTTGAGAATGAAATGGCTTTATGTGGCTTGGGCAATTTTTAATTTTTTACTCTACAAAACCCGTTTTATAATATCCTTTGGCTTTTTTCAAATGCTCTATTTTCTGGATGCTTGGCTTTTTTGCTTAAAATTGACGAACTAATGCTTAATGATCTTTGCTTTTGCAGTGGCATGTCTTTGGAAATATTAGCAGGTGACCATAAGCAGCATAAGACTTCTTAATTACATATGAGAAATAATGAAATTACATGAAATTTGCAAATAAATACAAATTTTCTGTTTTTCACCTCAAACTGGTTTTGAGGTGAAAAACTTATTAAATTTACAAATTATGATTTTAAAGCTTTCCTGATGGTTATTGTCTTCCTCATGTATCTGCTTACCCTTATTGGTCAATGGTTACTAAAAATTTTACATGGTGAAACCCTAATACCTATTGGATGAAATAGGCTGAAAATGAACCTGGACCTAACCATTGACTGAATCACACATGAAAGTGGTCAGCAGATAAGTGTCATGAGAGAAAAACTAGAATGTGACTACCATCAGTTGATCCAATGACCTAATGGGATGCACCTCATTGAGAATGGGACTCCTAATATGAATGCAAAAGAGTGAATTTTGATCACTGATGGCAGTGTGAAGGCACTGACACTAACAGATCAGACGATAGTCAAAGACAAGTAGCAACAGCAAAGGGATGAAGGTAAAACGGGAGGAGGAGGATGTGGCCCTAGCATCTGAGGGAAAGCAAGAAAAGCAGAAGAATAAAGATCTCTCCAAGATCAAGTGCTTCCACAGTGGGGAGTTAGGTCACTATGTGACCCAGTGTCCAAGGAAGAAGAGTAAGGGAGAGTCTTCCGAGACTAAGGTAGCGCCAACACGAGAAGAGAAGGAAGTTTTGACAGAAACCGATTGTGCCATGAGTGAACACATGCCACTTGATCAGAAATGGGGAGACATTGAGCTGTAGTCAAGGGGACTATAGGTGATGAGGGGCAAGATCCTTGAGGTACCCAACCTCTGGCATTAGACCTTGCTACAGGAGCCCCGACGAGGAGTAGCAGGACTGGCTGAGTTGGTAGAGACGGATGCAGATGGAGTGGCAGAGAGAGCTATAATGCAGGACTCTCGAGACAATGCAAAGCTAGAAGGTCACAACAATGTGAGAGGCACAGGAGTGTTGCACCAGTGCAGGAAGGCACAGAGAGGTGTGCCATTGTGCAAGATGCAAGGTGTTATTGCAGCAACACAGAGGTCAGAGAGAGGGAGCACATGTTAGTGACAAAGGGAGCTTCAGCATTAGAGGGTGTTCTAGCTCAATAGCGAGGTCAGTTACTTACTTCTCAGTAACTAAATTGTAGTGCAGCAATGGGCAGCACGATGCAACATTATGAGAGGAGGTGCAGTGCAGATGCAGTGATGGGAGGAAGGACCAGCATCAACGCAGATGCAGAGGGAGCTATCGTACAGATGCAGCAGTGGTAGTGGGAGAACCATGGGTAGTAGTGCAGGATGTAGCAATGCAGAGGATGTTGGGTAGGAAGGCCTAGCACCATCACTGTTACCGATGCCAGATGATCAGAGTAATACTCAGTGAGGAGTATTGCTAGAGCATAGTCCTCGCTAAGAGGGAGTGTTGATTTGGGGTAGCATAAGATGTGCTCTAGCCATGAAATTTGGTGGATAGGTTGGGGCACATGAGATATCCAATACCCAGAAAGGGTTTTGGAAGATTCTAAACAGATCAGAAGATATTAAAATAATTAATATTTTTAATGGAGTCCCTAAGTCTAAACTTAGGGAAAATAAAATATTAATGTGTATTAATAAGAATTTGTGTTAGAGTGGTCCAAACGACATGGATCAAGCTAGATCTAATCTTAGTCATTGATTAGGGACTTAATCTCGGTCGTTGATGTGTCAATAGGAAAAGTATAAGAGGACGTTTGAGGGTCACTTAGAGAATACACCAAAGTGATCGGTCATTCTATTCTCTAGAGAGGGGTTTGCTAAGAGAGATAGAATCAGTGATCAGAGAGCAGCTGAGGGGATTGAGTACAGAGAGACAAAGATGCAGAGATAGTTTTGGGATAGCAGCAGAGCATCCAGAGAGAGAGACGCAGGAGCAGCCAGTGCTCACGCAGGGCCACACAGAGGCAGCTAAGTGCTGCACAGAGCACCAGAAGGGCCAACATAGCTGACGTAGAGGCTTAGTAAGCTGATGCAGGGCCTCTTGAGGCTAATGCAGTGCCAGCACTGGGCTATGAGAGGCTGATGAAGTCCAGATTGGGAAAACACTAGGGTTTCTAGGGCAAATTGGTGTTGAGTAGCTACCAGAAGGATTATCCGGGGTTTCAGCCAGTAGATTTTTCATAAACAGAAAGGTATTACTCCTAAGGAAATTATATGTTGGGTAGGTGTTATAGACATTTTTGTGCCTTACAGCATGAAGCATGAAATGTCCATAATATAAGGGATCCAAAGTCCCTAAACATGTTGTTCCTACCCCTAGAGGAACAAGGTCAGCAAACCACAGCACTGAAAATCAGTTCTCCACCTGAAAACACTCAAAAACAAGCAATTTCGGGATCATGTCAACTGCTCCACTGAGCATCTGCGCTGAATGTCAACTGTCCTTCTTTGTACTTGCGTTGAATGTCAAATCCAACAAAGGCTACCTGCGCTGAGCGAGATTGGACAAGTGGCACAGTCATTCTTCAAGGTGTCAATGCCCAGGAAGCTTCCAAAATGACACTTGGATCAGGGAATTTGCCCAGTGATGAGTAAGAGGTTCTTAAACTCCAAGTGGAAGCAAGGATCTCCAAGTGGACTCAAGAACTGAAGTATAACTGAAGTGGGAGAGGACACTAGTCAGCTCTCAAGCTGACTCATCCTTTCTCCAAAACTCCTATATATAGAGCTATCTCATGAGGTCTAGGGAGGCTGGAATTTTGTGAATGCAAGGAAGTGTTGTTGGTTTGAGTTTAGAGATATTGGGTGATTGCTTTGAAGGAGGTGAAGAGGAGATTTCTTTCTGCTGGGAGGTGTTGCTGGATTGGGCCTCTTATGGTTGTAAGACTCTCAGAACTTTACTTCTTCCATTAATAAAGCATTTGAGGTTCTTCTATATGCATGTGTCTCAATGATGTATTGTTGTACTTGTGTATTTGATTTATTCTAATCCTTGAATCAATTATGAATGTATGCTTCTTGTAGTTTCCCTCTCTTGCCTTTTGCAGGATCTTTGTGTAGCTGGGCCAGTGAAAGAGCAAGGAGCTGGGAGCAAGCAGCAAGGAGAGAAGATTGGATCAATCATTAGCGGAAGACATCGGTTAGTGGATCTCTTTCTCTCCTATTTTACTTTCATAAAGAAGAAATCTTAGATAGCTTTGCTTCGGTTGTTGCTGAGGTACTATCACCCTTAGAGTGGGATAGGGTCATTCTGTATTGGATACTTTTCCCTACAACAAATTGGCGACTCCGCTGGGGATCGAACCTAGAATCTCTGGTTTCGTAGACCAGAGCCTTATCCATTGGGCCACGGAGTCGCCAATTTGTTGTAGGGAAAAGTATCCAATACAGAATGACCCTATCCCACTCTAAGGGTGATAGTACCTCGGCAACAACTGAAAGCAAAGCTATCTAAGGTTTCTTCTTTATGAAAGTAAAATAGGGGAGAAAGAGATCCACTAACCAATGTCTTTCGCTAATGATTGATCCAATCTTCTCTCCTTGCTGCTTGCTCCCAGCTTCTTGCTCTTTCACTGGCCCAGGTACACAAAGATCCTGCAAAAAGGCAAGAGAGGGAAACTACAAGAAGCATACATTCATAATTGATTCAAGGATTAGAATAAATCAAATACACCAGTACAACAATACATCATTGAGACACATGTATATAGAAGAACCTCAAATGCTTTATTAATAGAAGAAGTAAAGTTCTGAGAGTGTTACAACCATAAGAGGCCCAATCCAGCAACACCTCCCAGCAGAAAGAAATCCCCTCTTCACCTCCTTCAAAGCAATCACCCAACAGCTCTAAACTCAAACCAACAACACTTCCTTACAGTCACAAAATTCCAGCCTCCCTAGACCTCATGAGAGAGCTCTATATATAGGAGTTTTGGAGAAAGGATGAGTCAGCTTAAGAGCTGACTAGTGTCCTCTCCCACTTCAGTTATACTTCAGTTCTTGAGTCCACTTGGAGATCCTTGCTTCTACTTGGAGTTTAAGAACCTCTTACTCATCACTGGGTGAATTCCCTGATCCAAGTGTCATTTTGGAAGCTTCCTGGGCATTGACACCTTGAAGAATGACTGTGCCACTTGTCCAATCTCGCTCAGCGCAGGTAGCCTTTGTTGGATTTGACATTCAACGCAGGTACAGAGAAGGACAGTTGACATTCAGCGCAGATGCTCAGTGGAGCAGTTGACATGATCCCGAAATTGCTTGTTTTTGAGTGTTTTCAGGTGGAGAACTGATTTTTAGTGTTGTGGTTTGCTGACCTTGTTCCTCTAGGGGTAGGAACAACATGTTTTAGGGACTTTGGCGACTCCGCTAGGGAGCGTATCTTGTTGGTTGTTTGTGTTTTTTCTATTCATTTCATAAACACAGGGAGTACCGAATCGAATTGCATTTGGATCTTTCAAATGCAAAGTAGAGGGCAGCTACTCTAGCTCAGTTTCTGGGCATGTTTATGATTTGAAGAGCTGATCCACAAGGACTCTGAACAGCTCTTAGTGATAGCTTTTCATCCTCCTAATTACCCTCTAGTGTGTACTTGACTGATAGCTTCTGATTTGGCCAAAAACTGTGAAGAGCAATCTGTGACCCAGAAACCAAGAGAAACGAAAGTTTCGTTCTTCAGTGCAGGCTGTGTGAAGGTTGTCTGCATTTCAGCGCAGTTCCCGAAGGGGCTACCTGCGCTAAATGTCAAACTGACAGTGTACTACCTGCGCTGAACCAGTCTTGCCTTGTGCTACTGGGGTTTCCTGTTGTTTCTTGCCCTGTTTTCGCCCTTGTTTTTGCAGCCTGTTACCAGTCAATGTACCTATCTGAAACCAACTTTCCTTACCACTATTCCGCCTCGGTTGTATAAAGAAACTGTACTTGTTCTTTTTGTATTTCTTACATCACTTACAGTTTCCCATAACGAAAAGCGAACTAGTCTTGTTGTGGCCTCTTAGATCCAGAACTGTGATAAGTGTCGTAGTGATCTTAAGAGTTAGTTTGTTTGTTGTCCATAGCTGATTGAGCTTTTGCTTTCGTCATATGGTTTGAATTTGTATATTTCTAGTGTTGAAACAAGTAAATCTTAAGGTGTCTTTTGATTTTGGACAAGCTTGTTTGCTTTCACTTGAAATTGAATTCAAAGTTATACAACAGCTTTCTTTTTGTAATACATCAACATTAAGAAAGAGAAAAGAAATACCTGCATCTTGCATTTGCATTTTTGATAAGTTTGCATGTTGATCTAGGAGAAAGTGCATTAGTGTGTGCTTTGTGATCTGTGTGAAAAGATGATGTCTTTCTTTTCCCTCAGTAGTTAGGATTTTCAAAGTTAAAAGATTATAAAGCTTGCTTATCATCTTAAACTGCATTTAGGAATTTGTACCAATACATCTCGTGGTGATCCTGAAAGACAAACTTTAAAAAGATCAACTTAAAATATATTGAATGAACCTAACAACGCTTTGCAACATAACGCTCACAGTAGAGGTCTAGGTAGAGACGTGTTCCGGCGTCGTTAAACGTAGTGACTGTCGATCTCTACGAAGGTGGGTGATTCCTCCTGAGGGACGATAGCACTAATACGGACTTGTGCTCCCACGTACCGTCGCGTATATATTGGGAGACCCCTATAGGCATTTATCCTTTATCCTTAGGAAGCTGTGTCGGCCGCCCTACTGATCGCGATGCAGTGAACACAGCATTCACGAAGATCGACCACCCGTACCGTAAAACGTATTCTGTGGTTTCGCGAAAGGTTTGGCACACCCTCTGCCTAGATCTCCAGAGCAGTTTCTTTTGGCCTTTTTCAAACTCTATAACTGAAAAAGTCCAACCGAGCATTTGTCACTTCGGGCTCGTTAAAACATCGAAGGAGACTAGAGTCATCTTTAGCTTTTTCTCGACTCTTTAAAACTAAAAAAGCAAGTTGTGTCTAAAAGCGTCTAATAAAATTCATTCAATACGGAAACATAATTCCCCTTTTTGTATTTTAGTTGATCGAGTAATCCGCAACCGTGGAAGAAAGTCAATTGAAACCCCGTCGTTTGTGGAGGCTTGCGAGTCAACCGTCTTTGTCTCCGGAATCGAAAGTAGTACGGACGAAGTGAACTCGCTTGACCGGGTCAAAATCTCCCATCAAAGTTAGAACAACAGTTCCAACAACATCTGGGATCCCGGTCACTCCAAGTATTTCTAGAATCCCTACCTCTATTGAAGAAGTTCAACAGCCACAGAGGGACAGTAGCACTGATCCTAGTCTGAGAACAAGTACTTGTATTACTGAACCAGTTCCATCTGTAACCGGTCCAGAGAGTCTTGTTGCTCAAACAACTGTCGCTGTCGAAACAACCCCTTCTTCGGCACCAGAAATCTTTTATGGACCTGACGGTCTTCCTCTTCCACCTGGTTTGATTGCAATAGAGGAAATCGTAGAGGACCCGCAAGCAAGTACTCCAACTCGTTTTGGAGTAGGCGTCACTCTTTTTCCTTCTGTATCAGAAGTTTGTCCACCACCAGTGGAGGTTCCTGTAGAATCGCTAGGCACTTTGTTGGATAGACTTAAAATGTCTGAGCAACCGTCGACATCTAGGACTGTGCCAAATGACACAGCGACAGCAGAAGCCCCTGCTGCCACTCCAACGATGTTTGTCGGCGTACCAGCTGCCCCAACTAGCTCTCAACAGCTAGAAGGAGTCCACCCAAGGACTATTTCGACAGTATGGTCTGTTCCAGTTTCTTCTTCCGGTATAATACCCAGTAATTCTTATGTTGAAACTAGACAAATTGATCCCTATGGAGGTCAATTTGGGCCATCCAGTCCTCAAAGGCAATCCATACCCTTGAGCTCCGGATTGTTACCGTATGGGGGGCAATATGCCCTTTCATTACCCCCTCTGGGAGGATACCCATACGGCAGTTTTCAACAACATTCAGGTTTGACTGAAGTTACGACAAGTGGTTGGGTACCTATGGTACCCCAACAGCCAAGAGTTGTGTATTCTATGCAACAATGTATACCTATGTCTAGCATCCCGACGACGCCGGCTATTGTAACCGTCTCGCAAGTTCAAACGATGCCTGTTGTATGTCAACCCCAGGTTGTAATGCAACAACCCCTTGACCCTGCAACACAACCACAATCGCCAACTTCCGGGACGACACAGGTAAAAATGGGTACAATAACCCCGCATCTTGGTCTGTCGGTTAGTATAGCACAGCAAAACATGGCTTCATAGCCGTGGATGGTGCACTACCAACAACCACAGTTCCAGCAGGTGTACCAAGGATTTGAGCAACAGATCTTTGCGAATAGTGGACAACCCTATATTCAAAACGGGTTAAATCAACCACTTTACAGTGGTCAAGTCCACCAGCCGTATCAGTCATACCAGCATCAATTGCATTATGCTGGTATGCAAAGGCCTACTGCTCAGGCGATTCCATCGTATCCTGGGTATGCCTCGCCAAACCTGAATCAACAGTTACCATTCGTGGCAACTTTAGAGTTACCAGATTTACATCGATTGACGAACGATCCAATTGCCTATGCCCATTGGTGGCCAGCGATTCCTCACAAGCTTCCTTCGTACATTCCTAAATTCAATGGAAATCCTGGCGAAGACCCGTCGAATCATGTGATGACTTTTCATCTGTGGTGTTCGTCGAACACCTTGAATGATGATTCGATAAGGCTTCGCCTTTTCCAGAGGACATTGACTGGTCCGGCGGCTAAATGGTATATTGAATTACCTAGAGCCTCTTTCGACAATTTCAGTTCCCTAGCCACGACTTTCTTAACCCACTTTCAGTTACCTATAAGGTACGAAACTGGAACAGAGATCTTAACCAATTTCAAGCAGACAACGGCCACACATATATCCGATCATATACATGAGTGGCGTCGTTGTCGCAGAATGGTAAAGACTTATGTTCTAGATCAGCTATGAGCTGAGTGGTTTATAAAGTCGCTTCTTCCTGCTATAACAGAAGATGTGGCCAAGGGAGGGGTCGTAACAGAGGAGCAGGTTATTGCTCGTGCCCAGTATTTAGAATTAGTATATACTCAGTCTGGCACGCTCTATGATAAGATACCTGACGCCCCCAGACCGGAATTTTCAATTCCTCCTCCTCCTGGATCAAATAATGACTCTCATGCCGGCGACGGTGTGATTGGCACTGCAAACGCAAATTCGACAAGGGATTCAAATAAGAAAGCCCGTAAGACTTCGAATCAAAAAGCAAATTAAGAAATTCTTGCTTCGGAAATAAACGCTATATCTGCAGATAAAGGCAAAAATTCCAATCAACCAGGAAGCAAGAAGAAGCAAAACAAAGGGAAGAAGAAGAAACAGGGTGAGTCATCCCCTCAAAAAACTTCTTCAAACCCTCCTGGAAATAGGAAATTTCCTTGTCAAATATGCGATGAGGAGGATCATCTCACAAAGAATTGCCCATTCAAAGCTGAGTTAAAAAGGTTCTTTAAGAGTTCCCAAACCTCAGCTGTGTTGACTGATCCATTTCCCAACCCAGGTCAAAATATGGTTGATAGTGGAAATGCTTCCCCGTCGCAAGTGCTAATGTTATCGGTCTCTAAGCAAAATGATGCTTTGATTTCGACAAGGAGTAAAGATTACGGGAATCCACAGGTGTCGAACGACAAAGGTAAAGATCAACCTAGTAGTTCGACAACAACTTCGGCAGAAGTTGTACCCCCCATCACGCATGAGTTAACAATAAAACTGCCAAAGGGAGTAGTACACAAGTCGACGTTTAATCCTCGCGCCAGGGCGGCGCAGCATTATAACATAGTGGAAGATTTGGCCCAATCGCCATCCGCTATGTTGACTCTTGAGGTACTACAAAATTTCCCATCCCAAAGGCAGGCGTTGTTATCAGCTATTGGTGGAGTGGATCCTAAGGATTCCAGTCTTGTATCCTTTGATCACAAAGGATATGATCCTCAGTTACCAACTCAACTAGCTTTCCTTATTCAAGTGAAAGCACTCAACAAAACTGTTCACAGAACAATTATTGATGAGGGGGCATCGACATGTATCATGTCGATGAGTTGCTGGAAAACTCTCGGATCTCCAACCTTGTTGTGATCTTCGACGACATTGAACGCATTCGACGGAAGGACGTACACCCCGTACGGCATCCTAAATAACTTAAAGGTTGAACTAGGAGGAAAAACAGTGGAAATTGATGTTGAAGTCATTGATGGCAATCTTGACTATAACATCCTACTGGGAAGACCATGGATATATGCCATGGCAGCTGTGGTGTCGACTTATTTTAGGAAGATCGCATTCCCGTTTGAAGGAGGGATTACGATCGTCGACCAACAGAACTTCCTCCCTAATGGTTCACAAGTTACAGGAAGCATTCCCATGATCCATGGGATCGACCATTCAATTCAAGATATCGGAGTAGGCCTATTGAAATACCCCACAATGATGGGACCTTTCGCGTTGCCACCTCCTATCCATATAGGAAATATCCCGTTTGTAGCAACATGCAACATGATATCTTCTTTGAAAGTCGCAGAAGACAAAGCCGTCATGGATCATTCAATGGTTTTGCCACCAAGCCCCATAGAAATATTGTAGCAATCAATGTTTCGGGCATGGGAGGCGAACCCAAGTCAACGCTCGTCAAGCGTTTGGGTAGATAGGTCTGGAGAATATGGTACCCCATTAGATCCTTGGTCGAAAGTTCATGGGACTGACGAAGGAATCTTACAATCAATGTTGATTGAGGGGGCACCATGGAATGATCACCACCATCGTTCCCTTCTTCCGAAGTATGAAGAAGATACTCAACACGACTTGTACCACCCTTCAGTTTTTGAATTCCTAACAAATACTGTAAATACGGTGGATTCCGAGCGAAACCTATCCAATATTGAAGAGACTATAGCCATAAATATCTCGACAAAACCTGATGTTGTAGAGAATATTCATGTCGGCAAAAGTTGTTCCCCTTCAGAACTGGAAATATATGGTGCTCTTTTCCGCGAATTTAGAGATGTCTTTGCTTGGTCATATGATGAAATGCCAGGCATCGACTCGAGTATTGTTGAACATGAAATTAAAATTTATCCTGATGTCAAACCAGTAAGACAACGACTTCGACAGGTACACCCTAAGAAAGCCGCTGCCATTAAAGCAGAAGTTGAGAAACTTCTCCATGTTGGATTCATCTACCCGGTTCCTCTAACCGATCGGGTATCGAATATCGTCCCTGTTATGAAAAAGCAAGGGACGATAAGAGTGTGTGTCGACTATAGGGATGTAAACCAAGCTTGTCCAAAAGACAACTACCCTACACCCTTCATCGACCAGATAATTGATGAATGCGCCGGATGTGAAATCTTTTCATTTATGGATGGATTTTCCGGGTATAATCAAATAAATATCCGCCCACAGGACCAGTCTAAGACTGCATTTATTTGTCCGTGGGGCACATTCGCTTATCGAAAATTACCCTTTGGTTTAAAGAACGCAGGGGCGACGTTTCAGAGGGCAATGAATTATGCCTTCCATGACATCAAGAACATCGTTCAACCATATCTCGACGACCTTCCGGCTCATTCGCGAAAGCGGACTGATCATCCGCAGCATTTGAGAGCGATATTTCTACGTTGCCGACACTACAAGATAAGACTCAATCCGCACAAGTGTGTGTTTTGCGTCGGTTCTGGTCGTTTACTTGGCTTTGTAGTCTCTAAGGATGGGATTTGTCTCGACCCCTGTAAGGTTCAGGCAATCATTAATTTTCCTCCACCTTCAAATTTGCTTCAGATTCAGAAACTCCAAGGGAAAGCAAACTTTCTGAGGAGGTTCATTCCAAATTACGCAGAACTTGCTAAAGGTTACACTCGTCTTTTGAAAAAGGATGTACCTTTTGTCTGGGACCAGGTCGTGCAAGCTTCCTTTGAGGCTCTGAAAGATTCTCTAGTAAGAGCATCATTAATGTACGCCCCGGACTATCAAAGAGATTTTAACCTGTATCTAGCTGCAGCAGATACCACCATTGCGATGGTTTTAGTGCAAGAAGTCGATGGAATTGAACATCCTATCTATTATTTAAGTAAAAACTTAAATGAAACAGAGAGTAAATATTCCTATGTTGAAAAACTAGCTCTTGCAGCTGTTCAAGCGATTCAAAGGTTTCAACATTATGTCCTCTTTCGGAAAACTACCATTTTATCAGATTGCAACCACATGACGTATATACTGTCGCGACAGTTGCTGGGGGGAAATATTCAAAATGGATAGTGATCCTTCAAGAGTTTGATCTAGAATTTGTAAAATCCAAATCAAAGAAAGCTCTAGTTTTCGCGGAATTATTGTGCCATCTCCCATCGTCGTCCAACGATGAAACATCGGAAGAGTCAATCGTGGATGAAAATTTGTTTCTGATATCTACAAGCGATGAGTGGTATGGAGATATCATAGTTTATCTCCAAACCCAAAAGTTCAGGCCTAACACCTCTCACTCTGAACAAAAACGCATACGATACCAATCTAAAGACTACATGATCGTCGGTGATACGCTTTACCGTCGTGGTATCGATACAGTTCTGAGGAGGTGCCTTACCCATGAGGAGGCCGAAAAAGCCCTGAATGATTGTCATTCAGGCACATGTGGGGGTCATCAATCTGGATATGCAACAACACAAAGAATCTTACAAGCAGGATACTTCTGGCCAACCATGTTCAAAGATTGCATAATCGCAGTCAGAAGTTGCCATGCATGTCAGATTTTTGATAGAAAAACCAGAAGACCACCTGCACCTTTACAGCCAATAGTTGCTGTTGGGCCTTTCGCCAAATGGGGCATCGATTTCATGCAATGTAACCCCACCTCGACCGGGGGGCATGGGTATATTATAGTCGTTGTTGACTATTTTACCAAATGGGCTGAGGCGATGCCTACATTGGATAATACTGGTGAAACAGCTGCCCTTTTCTTTTTCAATCATGTAGTCGCCAGGTTCGGCGTACCGCAAGCTATAGTTATAGATCATGGATCGCATTTTCACAATCACATGATGGTTGAATTAGCTGCCAAGCTAGGGCTATCTCACGACAACTCTACCCCATATTATCCGCAAGCCAACGGACAAGTTGAGGCAATCAACAAGGTCCTGAAGCGTATGTTGCAGAGGATGATCGGGGTTCACAAAAGAAGGTGGCACCTAATCCTGTACTCAGCCTTGTGGGCTTACCGAACATCGGTAAAAAATGCCACTGGGTTCACACTGTTTCAGCTAGTGTATGGCCTGGAGGCAGTCTTACCAATCCAGTGCGAAATTTCGTCTCTTAAACTCGCAATTGACCTCCTCCCCGGAACTTCAGAAGAAGAGGCCCGTTTCTTGGAACTAATCCAGTTGGATGAAACCCGTCGTGATGCCGCTCTGGCTAACGAAGCCCATAAGAAACGAGTCAAGGCGCAGTTCGACAAGAATGTCAAACCCCGTGTCTTCTCTGAAGGTGACTTGGTCTTGCTTTACGACCAAGAGTCCGACAAGTTGGGAGCAGCAAAATTTAAATCTTTATGGATGGGTCCCTATATTGTTAAACGAGTGTTAGCAAAAGGAGCCTGCGAGTTAATGGATTATGACGGAATACCACTGGCGCAACCCCGCAATGCATTGTACCTCAAGCGTTACTATGCCTAAGTAGTAACCTGAGTGCTTTTGTTGTATTTTGTTTTCGCCAAAGTGTTTGTTTCGGTTGAGTAATCCACCTTTTTCGTTTTTTTGCAGATGTCGAATTTTTATGAGACATATGTGGGATATGCCGACGGAGCGAGTCGTAGTTCGCAGAATTTATCCTCCGCAGCCTGGGCCATTTTTGATCCAAGCGGCGAGTTAGTGAGTTTCAGAGGTGTGTGTATTGGGCAATCAACGAATAACATCGCTGAGTATAGCGCGTTGATAGAACTCCTCTCTGATACCATCGCCCATGGTATATGCCGACTAATCGTCAGGCTAGACTCACAACTTGTAATACTACAACTCAATGGTATATATTCGGTCCGCAATCCAGCTATTTATCGAATGTTTCTAAGGGTTAAGATTTTGGAAAGACAGTTTGATTCAATTCAATACCAGCATATTTCCAGGAACTTAAACACATTAACCGATTCATTAGCAAACTATGTATTAGATAGACATTTATGACATTTATAAAAAGAAATGCATCAGTGCTATGCAAGTGGATCACAAAAAATAAACCAGAATAAACCTCGAAAATCAAAATATATAAAGTTGTTTATAGTTTTTACATAATGTTCTGTAACCAAGACAAAAATTGGTCATATGACCCAAAAACTCAAAAGTGCTAGGGGGCACCCTAGCCTAATGGTGCTCATGATAGCACGTCACGGCCTGTGCAATCATGCGCAAGAGACGAGTCCATCGTCTAGGTACGCCAGTAGTATGCCGCTGCAACTGTAAAGGTAACTCATCGATCCATACATCCGGAATACCGAGAGGAAGGCTCTCCACCTGCTCCTGCACAGCTGTAAGGGTCTCAGTGTCGTCAAGATTGCGAAGAATAACTCTCCTAGCAGGCTCCACTGCCGGGGCAGCAACGGGCGATCGCGGACGAACTGCTGGACGAACAGGACCAACATCTGCATGCACCCAAGAGTTTGATTAAAAGTCTTGATAGAATAAAGCACAGCAACATTATGAGTAAAAACAAGTAAACAGTGATATGGTCAGAGATTTTACCAATAGCGCCCCACTGCTCGCCATCCAGTAACACCAAGTCCGGATCACCTCGGAAATCCATACCCACATATGGATACTCGGAAAAGACCATCTCCTGGCGCTCGAACCACCTAAAGAAGGCATCAGTAAAAGTAATCTGAGGTTGACCAGCATGCCTAGACATGTGATCAACCCACCTCTGCATGCGTGGCTCGGTCGGAGAAGGCAAGTCGAGTATGATATACTGAGGCTGCATCAGTGGGATTTTCTCCAAGGCGAAGGCAGTCAAAATAGAACCAAATCCAAAGTTCTTCAGCTTCCCGTCCTTCACCTTGGTCAACTGACTTTTCATCTGAGCAAGTACTGCATCACACCAGTTGAATACTTTTGGTTGGAGACACTCCAAGGCGTGCTGCACATAAGACCTGTTGGCAACATGTAGAGATGCGCTACCAGCCATCCTACCAATGGTATACAGAATGGACCTGAGAGACCTATCAGTAATCTCACGGATAACAACCTTTCTGTCTCTGCTCGGCTGGGAACCTTCCCTACAGTACTGGCGAACATAGTCTCTCACGGAGTCATTCCCCCGGGCCGAACCTGACAAAGAAATGGGGGCACCCCGCCTTGACAACCCAGTCAAGAAGTAAATGTCTACTATGGTCAAGGGGATGGTTTTTCCCCTAATCTGGAACACTTGGTTAATAGGATCCCAAGCATCAAGCATGTAATACAGCAAAGTGATCTGTGCTCTCATGCTAGAGATACGGAAAAACTTCAGCAAGCCACAGTTCCGCAGCGCGTTCACCGTGACAGGGTCATGGAGGGCAATCATGTCCTCCTCTTCATGTTCTCGTTCTCGCCATGTAAGGGACATTTTCTCAAAGGTTCCTGCAAAACAACCAAGAGAATGAGTGAGATCCTGAATTTGATGAGTAACTGGCGAAAATTCATCAAAAATTGTGCCCAAAACTCAGTTTTTTGAGGTCAACGCAGGTAGATGGTCTCCTACGTGCGTTGAAGGTCAAGCTGCCTTAAGGCAGCTTGACATTCAACGCAGGTTTCGAATGGGGAACCTGCGCTGAAGCTAGGGCGCCCTGGCAAAACCCCTGGGGCTCAGAAGAATGGGAAAACAGGCACAAAACAGGAAAAGGAAACCATGAAAAGAAAGAGCTAGGGTTTAGCTCCTACCTGGTCCAGACGGCGCCGAGAATCGTCCACAGAATCTCCCGAAATCAGCTGGTGAAAATCAAGGGGAAAGAGGCACCTCCAGAGCTCCAACAAACAAAATGCAAATGAAATGGTAAAATGAGAGGTAAAAACTCTTTTTAATGACTTTTTACGTAGTTCAAAGCAAAATATTAGGGTTTTCATCTCATGTTTATGTATTTCTAACTAAGTTTGATGCAGCAATTGAAAATGCAATACTATCTTTGAAAAGAGAAAAGCTAGTAATGGTAAAAAATCAAAATTTGACCATATTATCGAGCAGTTTTAGCATAAAGTTCATGCTCGTTAAAAAATAAACGCAAGATCCGAGCAGTTTTAACGCGGTCTTCATGCTCATTAAAAAATAAATAAAAGCAGTGAGCAATGTTCCCTCCAGAGTTTAAGCTCATTTTTATCTAAAAAAAGAACCTATCCCGGTAAATAACCTCTGTGATCGTAAATTTATCAGCCATAAAAGCCTTGGTCGTGTTTGCACCCGCCACCTCCACCGTTATTTGGCCGATCGTTCACCTCCATATGATTGTTTACCCATTTTGAGGAACAGCTGCGAAGAGTGATTTCACCTAGCCATCCTTGTGACACTGTCGTGATTGGAAAATTCCAACCTGTACCTGGAATCTGCTGCTTTCCCTGTTTATCACTCGTTCCTCAAAAGACGAGTCTTCTTTGAGCTCTTTTCATTTGACTCGTAAAATATGAAAAGTTTGCCGAGTTTTGGCCTTCCAGCTCGTTAAAATAACGGAAGAGCTATCCCTCCTCTAGATTTTAATCTTTTTGGACCTGAGGGATTATTGCACAAAAAGATCGAGCGCTTGTTTTGTTCGGCTCATTAAAAGTACTGAAAACTCATCCCTTCTGTATTCTTTTATACTTTTTCGGACTTAAGGGATTAGATGACGAAAAAGGAATTTTGGAGTTAACTTTCTGTACCTTTTCAGACTCTCTAAAAATGAAAAGGACCGAGTTTTCCTTATCGTTAGACTCGTTAAAATGATTAAATAGCGACAAACTTGTCTTTAGACGAGAACGAGTTTCCCTATCGCTAGGCTCGTTAAAACATAGCGATGGGCTTGCCCGAAGGGCAGGTTATAGAACAAGCATATGTTATCCTCCTCAATCTTGACAAAAATAAAGAGGTACTGGTCAGAAATGACTGGGGAAAATTTGGGAGAACCTCAAAGCTTTAATGGTAGCAAGCCGCTCTTGAACATGACACTTTTCCTCCGTACCACATCGGGTTGGGTTGTTTCATTCACCGGTCTCATCACCATGGTCTTCGCCAAACCATCCATTTGGGGTAATGCTACCGATCCATCGCATCAGTGTCGTTATATGTTCAAGAGATGTCGTTCAGAAAGAGTGAACCGTGTCCCATCCACTGCCATACATTATCCTTCATCCATCCATGATCGCCACCCTGAATCATATGTCACAGATTGTATTCACCTCCACTAAAATCATTAACTCTGTTCCGTGTCACTGATGTGGGATTCATTAAGGCCCTCCTTTGACGGATCGCTTCTTGTCGACTTCAGCTCATTATCCAAGAAGTTGATCTAGGAACAACCCCTTCAGTACTTTGAAGCTTGCATGCCTCAATGGCAAGTTTCTCACTTCCGGCGACAGGTATACATCAATGACCTTCGACCAGAAGATTTTGCGTGGTGTTCGATGCCAAGTCCTTTATTCACACCACGTGAATTGTACTGCAGTACCTTGAGGGTCATTATCATTATCGGTGATTCCTCTCGCGCTTGTTAATGGTTTTCATTATTGACCGGTAATCAAGCGATGTCTTTCCATGTTCGAATTCAGCGCAATTCTCACATGGATCGACTTGTACTTAGAGTGAAGATCGAACGAGTTTGAAGACCCCGGATCTAGTTTCATCCATCCGGGCTGCGATATATATTCAGGAAATACATTTGTCATGTACATCATTGCAGTAGATGATCATCCTACTCAAAGGATGATAATTTCAGCAGAGAATTATCAGTCTACCATCAGACGATCATCTGTTCTATGTACCAAAATGAATTTATAAAGTTGAGCATGGGAATGCCCGCCTCAGTTAGATCATGAAAGCAGGATGAAAAATAATGTATTGTATTGTATTTTATTACAGGTCACCTCTCAGCGATTGAATGAACTTCGGATCCTCTGGATAAAGCATTTCACCCGATAAACGACCTCATACTTTAGGGGGAAACTGTTATAGACATTTTTGTGCCTTACAGCATGAAGCATGAAATGTCCATAATCTAAGGGATCCAAAGTCCCTAAACATGTTGTTCCTACCCCTAGAGGAACAAGGTCAGCAAACCACAACACTGAAAATCAGTTCTCCACCTGAAAACACTCAAAAACAAGCAATTTTGGGATCATGTCAACTGCTCCACTGAGCATCTGCACTGAATGTCAACTGTCCTTCTCTGTACCTGCATTGAATGTCAAATCCAACAAAGGCTACCTGCGCTGAGCGAGATTGGACAAGTGGCACAGTCATTCTTCAAGGTGTCAATGCCCAGGAAGCTTCCAAAATGACACTTGGATCAGGGAATTCGCCCAGTGATGAGTAAGAGGTTCTTAAACTCCAAGTGGAAGCAAGGATCTCCAAGTGGACTCAAGAACTGAAGTATAACTGAAGTGGGAGAGGACACTAGTCAGCTCTCAAGCTGACTCATCCTTTCTCCAAAACTCCTATATATAGAGCTCTCTCATGAGGTCTAGGGAGGCTGGAATTTTGTGAATGCAAGGAAGTGTTGTTGGTTTGAGTTTAGAGCTATTGGGTGATTGCTTTGAAGGAGGTGAAGAGGAGATTTCTTTCTGCTGGGAGGTGTTGCTGGATTGGGCCTCTTATGGTTGTAACACTCTTAGAACTTTACTTCTTCCATTAATAAAGCATTTGAGGTTCTTCTATATGCATGTGTCTCAATGATGTATTGTTGTACTTGTGTATTTGATTTATTCTAATCCTTGAATCAATTATGAATGTATGCTTCTTGTAGTTTCCCTCTCTTGCCTTTTGCAGGATCTTTGTGTAGCTGGGCCAGTGAAAGAGCAAGGAGCTGGGAGCAAGAAGCAAGGAGAGAAGATTGGATCAATCATTAGCGGAAGACATCGGTTAGTGGATCTCTTTCTCTCCTATTTTACTTTCATAAAGAAGAAATCTTAGATAGCTTTGCTTCAGTTGTTGCTGAGGTACTATCACCCTTAGAGTGGGATAGGGTCATTCCGTATTGGATACTTTTCCCTACAACAGTAGGCCAGTTACGGCACCCAGATTGTACTCTGAAATTGCTTAATAAATCAAACCCTCAGATAGCTTCATCAATTTTCCCGCATTGGGTTTTCCGAGGACATTAGTCCAAAAATAACAGTGTCATTTGTGTGCTTGTTTCTGTTTCCTTTAGTTTATGATCTGTAATGTGCTGAGCATGTACTTGTGTTTATTTTCAGTATTTACATGGTAAATAACTTGTTAATTAATCAAAACAAGTAGGAAGGAATAAACCAGAAAGTACATGGAGGGTTTCTAACTGTTAGACTTAGAAATGTCAATATATATATATATATATATATATATATATATATATATATATATATATATATATATATATATATATATATATATATATATATATATATATATATAGTGACCTCACCTCATAATCATCAAGAAATTCAGACATATCTGATCTAAAAACAATATGAATCTCAGAGCGAAGAAGATAAGGGTATTAAAATGAAGAAGTATTGTGACCAGAGGTGTGTAATTGTCTTAAGGGTTCTCAGGCTAAGTCTGTCATCTAAGCAAAGGATTGAAGTTTGTTCTAAGATAGTGGAACCTATAGTTAAGGGTTATATCAAGCATTGAATGATGATAGAAGAAGACCGAATAGAGAGAGGAAATCGTGGACAAAAATAAGAGATTAGTAAAGGCTGAGAACTATGTCTAATACTCTCCTAGTGACAGTGCAATAACAATGTGAAGAAGAAATGAAGTGATACAGTGTGAAGGAGGAAGACAGTGAAGACCGAAGAGTTCAAGAGATAGTGACAAGTTTCTTGAAGAAGAGTTGAGTCAAGTATTTCTTCAAGAGTCTTGGTATTCGTCAATAAAAGAATCTATAAGAAGAGATTGAAGGGTTTTCCTCTCAAGAGAAGAGGTTTTTCCCTGGCTTGGAACTTACATCTCGTGTACTTTTATTTTGTTGATCTCCTTGTTTGGTAGTTGGTTGATGATTGAAGAACACACTATAATAATAGGAAGAGGAAGATAATTCTGAAAAGTAAAAAGACATCTCAAGCAGCTATCATTGTCAGAAGAATCATTAATGTCGTTTTGTCTTAGATTCTTCAACAAGTCTAACTTAGGAAAAGTGGTAAATTAAAGTTAATAAATTTAAGAATGTTTGAGATTTCTCTAGAAAATTCTATTGTGAATGCTAATTGATCTTAGCCATCCATGGATATTAAATGATGGTTGTTGAGACTCCAATGATATATTATTAGAGCGGGTCATAGGGATAAAAGGTTGTATCAATGTGATCAATAATGAGAAAGGAAGATCGAGCTACAAAGTTTGTAGTTTTCAATGAGGGCACAATTTTATCCAGGGAAGGAGAGTAGCAGGGGTTTGGAGTAGGGAGAGTCTCTAGAGAAATTCTCAGGAGGTTTTTATAGTTTCCAAAGGAGGAAAATGGAGACCAAATTATCTAGCATGGAGGTCATATTTCGCAGTCCAATTTTCCAGGAGAGGGATCGATTCAGGTGCTAGTGTCTGGATCAAGTCTCGAGTGGCATAGTGAATTATTTCCAGAGGTAGAGACACACAGGACATCTCATATATAGGTGTTCTGGAGGAAGTATGAATTTCTCCAATAAGAAGTGTGCATTTCTAGTACAACTGATCAAATTAGTTGGGAAGTGTGAGTTTCCCAGAGAGCCCAGAACGAGTTGTTTTGAGGGAAATATATATTCTCATTATATTTTCTGGTTGAGATAAATCAGCGAAGTTGAGTCTGGAAGGGACAACAATTATAATTCTTTATATTTGTTGCATAATAAAATAAATCCTCATTTTTTTGTCGGCTTTCCCTTTGAGGTTTTTCAGAGACTATTGTCCAAAACAAATAGTGTCATTATTTTGTGTTTGTGCATCTATTTTCTTAGTTCTTATTTTATTTCCACGACAATATTTTATTGTGAAGAATTGCAATGTTATTTTTCTGATATTTGTCATTAATAATTAACGTTGATAAATAAATTGCATAAGTTAGTAGAATAATACTCAGTTACTGCACTTCAAGGAATTTTCACACATGTGTCATCCAAAACTAGCCATTTGGTCACCCAAAAGGGTCATTTATACTTGTTATCGGTCATGTTAATAGCATGCTATGTTAACAACATGACCACATAATCCAAGACACATCTTCATGGAATCCTTACATGATGTCCAAAATTCCATTATATCCAAATTTAGGGGATATCCAAGTGCACCTAAATATACACCATTGCAATTCTTCCATGACCCTCATATCCCTAGACTCCCTTATGCACATTCAAAGATATTCGACCCTAGCCCACATCTAAGGCTTCACAAATTAACACCATTCCCTCACCCCCAAATGCCTTGGATAGCAGATACATCCTCCACTTAGATTCAATATAGCCTTGAGCTAATAAACCTTCCTATGGATCCAACCTCAAATATCCTATCCTCTTCCAAATTCCAGACTCTTTCACATGTGTACCTCATGCTTATAATCCTCCAAGAAGACCCCATTTCGGATAAATTCTCCAACCAAATATATATCCAACTCCACTACCCCCATATTTCTCTACCAGTTGAAAAGGTATTGAATTCCTCCACCCTTAGATACAAGGCCCTTATGATAGCTCATCCAAACCCAAACTCAATCTAATTTTCACAATACTTAGAAATTATTAACAACTTCAAGGGACTTTTCCAAGGTTCTTCTTGAATCTAGGCATCACTCACAACAACCATTCTATACGAATGAAACCCTCATCAAAACACTAATATTCCAAGTATTATACATAGTTATAATACAATCAATGGACCTATCAACATGCTTATTACCATGCATTGAAATAAGCTAAGTCATAGCTAACAATACCCTATAAATTCAAATACACTAGCATCATATTAAAACACAACATGGATCACATCAACACTATCAGATCCATTGATATATCATACATTTCCACGAACACAGATAACACAAAATATGTTCCACCACATCTTCATGAAGGAGAAAAAACTAACTTGGAAATGCAAAGAATGAAAGAGGGCAAGTGCAAACGTTGTGGCAAAAAATGGGACCCTAAACATAGGCGTGCTAAAGGAAAGGAGACCAAGAATCTATATAAATGTGAAGCAACTAATCATTTAGATAGTGATGAATCAAGCGTAGAAGAAATCGAATATTCCTCGCAATTTTCTCTAGAACCAGATGATGAGAGAATTCTGCAAGTATCATTATCGACTATGACAGGTATATCATAGTCCCAGATATTAAAATTAAAAGGACATATCAAGAAGAACAATGTAATGGTTTTTATCGATACCAGTAGAACCCACAATTTTTTGGACTCAACCATGGTGAAAAGGCTCAAAATTTTCACATTTCCCATGCCCAACATGAAGGTTATGGTAGACGATGGTAAGAAATTTGAAAAGGTAGGGAAATACCACAAAGTCAAATTGCAGATTCAAGACTATAATCTAGAATATTCGTTCTACATGGTACCATTAGGAGGAGTGGATGTAGTCTTAGGTATCCAATGACTTCAAACCCTAGGTACTTACTCTGCCAACCATCAAAACTAATTTATAAAATTTAAATGGAAAGGGAAGAAATACAAGTTATATGGGTTCCAGCCACCTAAGAACCAAATTGTATCATCATCCCAGGTGATGAAAATGATTCGGAAGGGTGCATTGGCTTATGTAGTACAGTGTCATCAATTAGAAATGTTAACTTTGAATCTAGTCAACGCAGAAGCACTAGAAGTCCAAGAGATAATGGAAAATCATGAAAAAGTATTCCAAGACCTTCCAATGAAGATGCCTCCTCAAAGAGAAATCGAGCATACAATAGAAGTCAAATAAGGATCAAATCCCATCAACATCAAACCATATCAATATCCACATCATCAAAAAACTAAAATTGAGAGATTATTCCAAGATATTTTAAAGTGTGGCATCATCACAAAAAGTAAAATTTTGTATGCAACTCTAGTTGTATTAGTTTGAAAGAAAGATGGATCGTTCAAATTATGCGTCGATTATCAAGGACTAAACAAAATAACAATTAAAAACAAGTTTCCAATTCCTTTTATTGATGAAATTTTGGATGAACTACATGGCGCTAAATACTTTTCAAAATTAGACTTAAGGTCAAGGTATTACCAAATCAGAGTAAGGTTGGAAGACGTAGAAAAAACTGCATTCCGAACACATGAAGGTCATTATGAGTTTAAAGTAATTCCTTTTGGTTTAACCAATACCGACAACATTCCAAGCTACTATGAACGAGCTATTTCATCCATATCTAAGGAAGTGTGTTAATATTCTTTGATGACATTCTAATTTATAGTAAAACATGGAAGGAGCTCCTACAACATTTGGAACAAGTTATTATTGTATTAGCAAAATGATCAGGATTTAAATAGGAACGCAATAAAATACAGAGATAACCATAAAGACAAATATGCAGCGGAAATAATACTTCATTTCATTACTGTAAAATACTGAAATATGCTTACAAATAGAAATGGAAATAACCCAGCTAGGGCAATGGTAGCTTATCTCTGTGAAGAGATGTGTCGGCTACATGCCTCTGAACTGTGTTTGCAATGAGGCTCTAAGGCCTATTTATTATTGAGAAACAATGGAAAACCCTTCATATTCCAAAACCTAACCCTAGAAGATGAAACTCCAAATTGTGGGCCCCGTTTTGGGGTGAGTTGGACAGACAACTTCCCGGGGTCGCGAATTGGTCGTATTATCTCCGTTTGACGCGCATGATAGCCTATTGGAAATATCTCTCCGAGGGCTACGACAGAAAAGACGATTTTTATCAAAAAAATCATTGGCGGTAGATTTCCCAAAAAACGTCGTTTAGGGCCTCAAAACGGCTCCGGAAGTTTAGGACCCGAAAAACTGCTAAAAATAGTAAACTGCATTATAATTAAGGAAACTGAAAAACTGAAAGAGACAGTTGTGGGGGTCCAAGTGGGATAGGTGGGTGACCACCAACATCCACCTGGATCATTCCTCCCCCCTTAGGAAGCAATGGTCCCCATTGCGTTGAGTTCCTCCCTGAGATGAGGAAGCTTCTACTGAGCTGGGTCTCTGGTGAGATATTCTGGAATCTCTGATGTGCCCAGAAATGGTGAGGAGCATGGTCGGCAACAGTCCACATTGAACACTCGGTGCAAGCGAAGGAATGGAGGAATGTTGTGCTTCAAAGCATTGTTTCCCGTAGCCTTGTTACTGGTGTAAGGACCATGTCGAAGTGGTCTGAGTTTCTGATGGGTTCTGGTAAGGCGCTCCCTCTGCAAATGTAACCAAACTTTCTCGCCCACCTGAAACTTGTGTGGTACCCCTCCAGGTAAGGAGAAGTTGTTCATGTGCTCTGTCACGATTGTATCCCTCTGTTGTTGCTGTTGTGTGGAGGAACCCTTCGCGGGGGTCATGGATGTAGCAACGATCTTCCCCTTACTTTGGGAGCGAACCAGACAGAAAATAAATTTCCTTGTCGGGTTCTGGCTCAGAGTCGGAACATGCATCTGATTCGAAATCCTTCAACTCGGCCACCAGCGACTGCTTGGTCCGACACTCACTTGTGTTATGAGTGGGACTCTTGTCGAACTCACACCACTTTCCTGTGTCCTTCTTCGGCTTCGTGGTGTTGTTCTTTTCTTGCAGCTTCGAGGGGTTGTCTTGGGTCACCCCACCTTGGCTTTGTCCTTTGGGCTTCGGATTTGCAGATCCAAAGTCTCGCTTCTTTTGTTTGAACTTTTGCTCGATTTTGACAGCGCATCATCCACACCAAACACGAAAAGTACGAGACGGGAAGGTACTACGCGGGACGGGAAGGGAAGGAACGGTGCAACGGGAAAGATAGATACAACGGGTGGAAGGAAGGAGTACACAGTGAGTGAATCGAAGGTCGAAGACACGGCTTGCGCCAACATACAGAGCTTAGTTGGGTTAAGCTGCTTGCCCGGATCAATATTGATTGATGGCCAACATCTACCGATAGGGGGGGTCCAACGGCCCATATTACTTAGGGGCGAATGACGGCATCTCCCGAGAGGGGTGGTCCAATATATGCTATACATGGAGGTGCTACAATGAGGTGAGCGAGACCATCCCATTCCAAGTTGACAACAGACGGGAGAGATTGAACCATATTCTTACCATATAAGCTTATTGCTTGAGTTCCCTAACGATTGAATCTTTTCCTATTCTTGAGCAAGCGCTTTGCGCATCCCGATGCGGACAAACCACTACGTACCTTTGAGTCACACCGGCCGTGTGATCACGTTTTCCAGAAGTCCGCCCTAAGTGTCAGTCCTAAGTGATTGATCCATAGTTTCAGTTCTTCGTGATCGAGGGTAAGAAATAGAAATAAGGTTCTCACAGCTTTCTTTCATACCATTGATTTTGAGAGGGGATTCTCTTCGGAACCGGTATGCGAAATCAACAACGTCGAGACAAGCCATAATTATGGCCGCTCAGGATGATAGAGTTGGAATAGGAGCTGTCAGCGGGCTGCACGAGTCATAAAGTGATTCCTTAATCATAGATCTTCATAATGTATTTCGAGATAGCTTGTGTCTATATCCCTCTTTACAGACCGTGCGTGTATCCAGTGTTACTTATGGTCAGGCAGGGCCTTAGTGAAGTTCTCGTTTCATGCTTGCTGCTCCGGCTTGAGTGTGAGCGATAAGTAGTTTTCCTCCCAGGAGGGCTGACTCAGTTGGAAAGGAATCGTTTTGCTAGGGGTGGCAGGATGGGAATTTCAGAAAGAAAAGGCGGGGCGTGTCAAGATGATAGAGAATAAGAACGGGGCCTATCAAGTTATTCTACATGTGAACCTGGTCCATCAATATGGGAAATGAACTAATGAAAGGTGGCCTAACCTGGGTTATGATAGTTCTAAGCTTACCCCTACCCTACTTGCCCTCTCACATAAGGCAAGGCGGGCAAGGGAGTATTGGATATCCTGACCTGTGTGATAAATATTACCTTTCTTGCCTCTAAAATAGATAAGGGGCCTCAGGTAAGGACCTCACCAACTGGATATAAAGTAATAACCTTTCTTGCTTGCTTGTTGGTCTTACTAAGATCACACGTTCCTTATTTATCGCATTCAATAGCTGTCTGGTCTAGCGGGGGCACTGCGGGACTGAATAATGAATTCATCGAGGCTTTTCAAGAGACCTGTTCTATTTGAAAGGTCAGTAACCTCAGAAATGCAACGAGCGATGGCGGCCTAGTGGTTCTTCAAGTTGATGGCGGCTTTTGGGAAAAGAGAGTTGTTCCTATCCTCACACGTTTCCTCTCCCATAGGTCGAGAGTTCGACAGGCTCACCCTCATCCATATGATGGATGAGCGATAAATCCCTCACCCTGCCGGACCTTTGAGTTTCAGATCTCAGAGCGGGCTTTGACCATGTCTCCCGAGAAAGATCAGTACATATGGCGTAAGACGATTTCACATATCGAGGTCGGTATGGGATCGGGTGTGTTTCCCGTCTGACAATGATGCCCGCCCGGGAAGACATCTCAGATCTTCGTGCCGGCGCTTTTGGCTATTCCTAAATGTGTGGATACATGGTTCGAGAAATGCACCGCGCGAGATGACGAGATTCTATTTGGTTGGCGATATCTCCGCCATTCTCTACGTCATTGTCGCTCTTCTTAGATCGTCATTTCGACACTTTCTCGAGCAGACACAGTGCATATATTATATATGTAATTACGCTATCGAATTCATTATTCGATCGAGAGAGCGTGAATGCATATATTATATATGTTATTATGCCATGAATGATAGATCGATTTCTTCCCCTCAATTCAAAAGGCTGGTCGATGAACCAAGGTCCCGGAGGGGCTTGCGCTTCCTAGTGCAAGGGCTTGTTCTCGCTTGCTGGTTGAACCCGAGGATGCGCAAGCAGGCTCGACCATAAGGACCTTTAGGTACTCGACCGTTAAGGAGAGGGAGAGGGAGAGGCTTGACGAAATCACTCGAAGCTGGTCGAAAACGAGGATGCGCAAGCAGGCTCGACTGTTAAGGAGAGGGCTGGCAGAAGAGGACCTTTAGGGTGCGTTAGCACACTCGACTAATAAGGAGAGGTGCTCGACCAAAAGGGAGAGGTGGGCTGGTCAATTAACCGAGCGAGGGCTGGTCAACCAAAGCGTAATGAAATCTCTCATATCGGTTTCTGAATGAGGGAGATTCCGAGCATATATTATATATGTCATTCCCCATGAAGCCTTCCATATCGTGGACCTCTAGCTCCCATATATATCCCTAAAAATTGATTGAATTTACTTATTGGCCCCCCCAAATAAGTAAAAAAGAGGTTTTCACATATTTCCCTTAATTTACTTATTGGGTGGGGGGCCTGGTCGAGCGTTAAAACCCTACTAATTTGGCCATTTTAGCTTGGCGGAGGTTTCTTGCCTCATGACTGGCAAAGTAGTTAGGTCGCTTTCCTCATGACTGGCAGAGTAGTTAGGTTGCCTTCCTCATGACTGGCAGAGTAGTTAGGTTGCTTGCCTCATGACTTAATGAAAGGGGATGTTTTCTTTCCTCATGACTTGCCAATCCACCAATCCACATTGTAGGAATCCGGTACACATTACAGGAAAGGAAGCCGCGTATCTTCCCCATTACAGTCAAGGTCTCCCCTCCATAACTGCTATATAACTGCCTCATCCGCATTGTGGGTATCCGGGTCTTCCCCATTAAGTCAAGGTCTCCCCTCCGTAACTGCTCTACATATCCCCAGCCACATAGCATCCCTCAGGGCAGGGTCTTACCACTATCTCCCCCACCCTATCTCCCCTCCATAACTGCTCTACATATCCCCATCCACATAGCATCAATCAGGGTCTTACCACACCCTAGCTCCCACAACACCTCCCCATAAATGCTATAGAACTGTCAAAGCCACATGGCACGAATCAGGGATTGTTACATCAACAGAACCGCACCATTCTAGAGAGGGGAATAGAAGCACAGAGAGTGGATAGGATGGGTATGATTGGATAAGCTTAACCTGGACCTATGGCTATGGGTATGGTTGGATAAGCTTAACCTTTACCTATTCATGGGTATACCTCTATTCGTTCGGTAAAATATCTCTATCCAGCTTCCAGCTTCCAACTAATATATTCCAGCTACAGGCTTCGGCAACAGTCAATACCTCACTGTCGTTCGGCATGGGGGGGTAACGGTGAATCGGCCCATGGACTGTAGCTACTTGCTTTAGGTGAGACAGGGTAATCAATCAATCTTATCTTCCAGGGTTGGTGATACTTGCTTGAGGTGAGGCAGGTTAATCGTACAAGGTCAAGTTGGTGATACTTGCTTGAGGTGATAAAGTCTTACTCGTATAGGTGTCAAGCTTCCCGCTAATGTATTCCCGCGAAGCTACTCCCTTCGGTCGTAATCCGACTGATATTTTCTCACAGTCGTTTGGTCACGAGTAATACCTCACTTCGTTCGGCAACAACGAGTATTCCCTCCCTTTGGTTGGGAACACTCTCTCTTCCCAGCTGAGCTCAGCTAGCGAGGATGACCAGCCCAATCACTTACGGGAGATTTCCTGTAGTTAGGAGGTAGGGATTCCCACCTATCATAGTCATTTTCATCAGTCAAGAGGTAGGGTAGGTTTGCTTGCTTGTAGGTGAGGCAGGGTAATCGTACGTGGTAGGGAGGATGCCCACCTTTTAGGAGGTTTACGAGCCCATGAGCAGCACGAGGTCCGGTTTCAAGCTTATAAGCCACTGAACTTTCACGAGGTCCGTGCAACAGATGGATACCATTTGCTTGGCGGGATGATAAGTACTCGCTTGTACAGATTGGATGGTTACTACTAGCTTGGTTCGGCGAGCAATCCGGTCGGTTTTCAGTTAGCCTTAGCATGGCTCACGTGACCATGGTTCAAGTAAACGAGGTTCACGAGCTATTCATTTTTTGTTTCATGTTGCGTTAGTTTCTTTAGGCAACAGTGTGCGGCCACTTAGCATCAAACCATTACTTTATAGCCGCCCCAGTGAGAGCCAGGCCATGTGAAGCAGGCAGGCAACAGAGCCCCCATCCATGTTAATTAAGCTACATTCTCTGTGCTTTTTTAGGAGCCTCTAGGTTTAGACAACTCCTCGTACAGCTATAAATCAGCCGGAAACTAATTCTTTTACAGGGAGCTCTTATCCAGGTTTAGGATCTACTACGGATCTCTGCCTTAGGATACCAACTCTTCGTACAGGTTCAGGAGGTGATTGTAGCCTTAGTTTAGAATACATTACGGGGGGCTACTTCCCTGCTCGCTACTCATGGCCTGCCTCCATTGCTACTGCTTCTTTAGGCTTCCTTCATACTGCTCCTGATGGCCAGGTGGCCCCGTATTCAAGGTTGGTTAAGTAGTTGGTTAAGTAATTCCAGAAGCACCACCAGTATATGCACCGGTTCGATATTCAAGTGCCAGAGACGGGGGCTAAGACATAAGCATTTGACCGAGTTGACCCGGTTCCAGAAGTTGACCCGGTTCCAGACCTTCCAGGATTAGAAGCCGTCGCAGAGCCAGATTCAGATGTTCGTGATAGAGATGATTAGTTTGATGAGAGATATTCTGACTTTCCAGATCCGGAGCCATAGTCACCAGCAGTAGCAGGAGTTTCTGTTGTTTATTACTTTGATTATTCTCTTTCTTTTGATCCTGCAGAAGTTTATCCAGTCGATTAAGCAGTCGAAAAAGCAGCAGTAGAGCCAGTTGGTGGACCAGAAGCCGCGGATTCTCTTACTACAGAGCGGACGTACCTTCCATCTCTAGATCCATGACCAGTTCCATATCCAGCTATAAAGGCAGAGGCACTACCATCATAGGCAGGGGCAACGGAATATTGAGTAGTAGACCCGGCATCAAAGACAAAGGTAGGAGTAGGAGATACACGAGCAGTTCAAGATGCAGGAGCAGTTGTTCCAGTATATTCTGCAGCTGATGAACGAGATCGATATCCATCCAGTAGCATCAGAGCAAGCATCATAAGCAGAAGTCAATCCATCAAGCATCCGAGTCAATTTAAGCTCCTATAGGTGGTGTTACAATATTAGCAAGTGATCCAAGAAGTCTAGTTCCGACCAAGAGCAAAGACAGATGCAGATCCAGAGGCAGTGGTTTCAGCACCCTTAGCATCCTTCCCACCATCCCTTCCATTTTGAAAGGAGATGTTCAAAAACTCCATCTCTTTCTGGATGTATCTTTGTATGCAGCCGCGGTATTTGAGTACCAGATGCAGCTCAGAATCTTTGATACCCAACTATGTGTGAAGGGTATGAAAAATATTTGTGAACTCTGGCACATCTTGGTCTCGTCCCTACCGCAGTGTGGTCCATTTGATGTATTTGTCTTCATAGCTTTTGACAGGGTAGTACTACTCCTTGATGGCATCCCGGAAGTCATTCCAAGTGGGGGCGGCTGAAAACAGTGAGCCTGTACTTTCATCCTTCTGCTCGCAGTATGTTTCCCACCAGTCCTTGACGTGGGGGGCTGCTTTGAGAAGAGCGAAAAAAATCTTTTCCCGACTCGAAAATTCATGAACAGAAAAATACCCATCTAGCAGATTTAACCATTTATCTATGACATCTACGTCTATTTGACCCTCGAATATGGGGATTTCAAAATTAACTTGTACCTTAAATGGTGTGGCGTTTCCAGAGTAGCTGTTGGAAGCCGATGTGTCACCTCTGGGTAGCCGCTGAAGGATCTGCGCAAAGCTATCCATCATCGCGTTCCTTTGTCGCTCGAGGGCTTCTTCGAGCAAGATTCTGATATGATCTCCTGCCCCCTCTTCTTTCTTCTCATCCGCCATGGGAGGTCGTCGAGATTTGCGAGGCTGGTCTTGCAAAGGTTCGACCAATTCAAGCCCTAACTCCTTATATCTCGACCTCGTTGGGGACATGCAAAGAAAAACAGAGAAAAAGCATACCGCTCTGATACCACTGATCCGGATTTAAATAGGAACGCAATAAAATACAGAGATAACCATAAAGACAAATATGCAACGGAAATAATACTTCATTTCATTACTGTAAAATACTGAAACATGCTTACAAATAGAAACGGAAATAACCCAGCTAGGGCGATGGTAGCTTATCTCTGTGAAGAGATGTGTCGGCTACATGCCTCTGAACTGTGTTTACAATGAGGCTCGAAGGCCTATTTATTATTGAGAAACAATGGAAAACCCTTCATATTCCAAAACCTAACCCTAGAAGATGAAACGCCAAATTGTGGGCCCCATTTTGGGGTGAGTTGGACAGCCAACTTCCCGGGGTCGTGAATTGGTCATATTATCTCTGTTTCACGCACATGATAGCCTGTTGGAAAGATCTCTCCGAGGAATACGACGGAAAAGACAATTTTTATCAAAAAAATCGCTGGCGGTAGATTTCCCAAAAAACGTCGTTTAGGGCCTCAAAACGGCTCTGGAAGTTTAGGACCCGAAAAACTGCTAAAAATAGTAAACTGCACTATAATTAAGGAAACTGAAAAACTGAAAGAGACAGTTGTGGGGGTCCAAGTGGGATAGGTGGGTGACCACCAACATCCACCTGGATCACAAAACATCAATTCTATGCCAAGAAGTCTAAATGTACTTTTGGAAATGAAGAAGTAGAATATCTCGGACATATAATTTCCAAGGAAGGAGTAAAATTGGATCCTAATAAGATCAAGGCTATAAGGGAATGGCCCAAACCAGTTAATATCTCAAAGCTAAGAGGATTCTTAGGATTGACTGGGTATTATCAAAGATTTATTAAAACTATGCCCACATAAATGCACTCCCATTGAATCTTATAAAGAAGAACTCATTTCGATGGAATGATGAAGAATAAAAGTGTTTTGAAGACTTAAAGGAAGTTATGTCTAATGCCTCTGTATTGGCAACTCCAGACTTCTGAAAACCATATGTAATTAAATGTGATGCTTCAGGGTTTGGCATAGAAGCAATACTAATGCAAGATGGCCACCCAATCTTGTTTGAAAGTAGGAAGCTCAATAAGAAATAAAGTCTCAAGTCTACATACAGCAAGGAAATGCTTTCTATTATGCACACATTAGCCAAATGGAGACAATATCTCTTGGGAAGTAAGTTCTTAATATGATCAAATCATAATAGTCTTCAACATCTCCTCTAGCAGAAAATGTTATCTACAGAACAACAAAAATGGATAGAAAAAATCGCTACCTTTGACATGGATATATTACACAGGAAAGGGAAAGATAACATAGTAGCAAATTCTTTCTTGAGGAAAGACTAAGAACCATCGTTACTTGCGATTTCAGTGGTTGTTCCCGAATGACTTAACGAGATTCGAAGTGAATATGAAAAAGATCCAGAAACAAGTGCTATAATCAATAATCTTCCTCGGAATTCAAAATTTCAATGGAAGAATGATATTCTATGGTACAAAGGAAGAATTTATCTGAATGCAAATTCCAAATTTAAAACCAAGGTTCTCAAAGAGTCACATGATTCATTGTCATCCGGACATGTAGGATTCTTTAAAACCTACTATAACACATGCCAGTCATTCTTTTAGAAGGGAATGAGTAATGATATTCAAAAATATGTAGCAAAATGTGATAAATGCTAGAGGAATAAAAATGAAAATATTATGACACCTAAACTACTTCATCCCTTAAACATCCTAAATTAGAAATGGGAGGAAATATCAATGGACTTTATTGAAGGTTTACCTAAGTCTGATGGTAAGGATAAAATTCTTGTAGTAGTTGACAGACTCACCAAGTATGCTCACTTTATTGCAATGAGGAAATCAGACTCAGCAAAAAAAATTGTTGAGATATTTTGCAAAAATGATTACAAATTACATGGATTTCCCAAGTTCATTATGAGAGATAAAGATGCCAAACTTAAGGGTAATTTTTGGAAGGAATTCTTCAAACAGATAGAAACCTACCTCAACCTGAGTTCATCTTACCATCCTCAAACGGATGGCCAAACAGAGGTTGTCAATAAATGTTTAGAATCCTACTTATGTTTTTATGCCACAGACAAACAAAATAAGTGGGTTCAGTGGTTACATCTCGCTGAATGGTGGTACAATTCCACTTACCACACATCAGTGAAAATGACTCCATTTCAAGCTTTATAAAGATACGAACCTCCGAAATAGAAGGACTTTTCTATCATCGAGATGAAGCTTCCAACTGTTAAAGTCTAGTTAGAAGAAACCCAAAAATTCATCCAAACTCTAAAGAAAATCTAAATAATGCAGGGAATTGTATGAAGAAACAAGCTTACCGAAATAGAACCAAGAGAGAATTTGAAGTTGGAGATTGTGTATTTGTTAAACTCCATCCTTACAAGCAGTTGTCCTTAAAACAAAGGGGAAAAAACAAATTGGCACCAAGGTTTTATGGACCCTACCAGATCAACAAAAAGATCAGGATACAGTTTAAGCCTTGCCAATAAAAGTCTGGTTCACAACATTTTCCATGTATCATGCCTTAAAAGGGAACTTGATGAACATCAATCAACACAAACAACACTTCTGACTTTAGATGACGAAGGAAGGGTTATTCTAGAACTATAATGTATCATATCTGTTAGCGCTTGAAATTTCACCTCAAGCTGAGAAAGGTAAACCTCAAGGCAATATCAAACCATTTAGCCTCGTAGCTAGCCCTACGGGGCAGGAGAAGGCTCTCTCCGGTCTATCTCGGTAAAATATTCGATGGATGAGATGACCAATATGTTAACACTGATTTTAGGCTAGTAAACTGATCAAAAAGGTTGTTTTGGGATTTTTAGGGTTTTTGGTGGCAAATTGAGGAGAGGGCAATTTTGGGTGCGGGGATTGGACACAGTTTTTGCAGGGGGTTCCTTGGGGCGAGGTAGGAAACAGTATTGATGGCTTAAATTGAGATGGATGATCAAGAATGAAAGATGAGGAGCTAAAGAGAGCAAACAATGACTTTGAATTCCCTTTAGATAGTAGAAAACATTGAAATTAAACAAATTTAAAAGCAGAGCATGGCTAGCATGAATTCATACTTTAACACTTCATTTGTTTAATGTGCAGCAGTAAAGGAAAGGAAATGATTCACATAACACACTTACAAGAACATTGAGAAACACACCATCAACACATGAGTCCACAAGAATCCCAAAGAGGACTGCAAAACCCTGGTCTTCCTTAGCCAAAAATTGCAGAGATACAGTGAAATAATACAATGATAGCTTCTCCCTCAAGAGTCCAACCATGAAAATGAGCAAGAAAGTACATAATATAGATTATCTAACCTCTTTCCCTGCCTCCATGGGTCGAGCTCACTATCCTAGGAGCTATTTCAACCACTTCTAAACTAAGCACTACAAACTAGGCAGTCAAAACAACTTGCCTCTATAAACTTGGAAACCAATTCATTCATTTAATATTTACCCTTTTCATGAATGAATGTTCTAGAAGTGTTACATAAGAGTAAAAGTGTCTAAAAAGTACAATAATTACATCAATGAGGATCACATTTCATCTCAAAAAGTCAAACTAAGTCAAATCTGCGTTTTCTGGGCTGTACAGTGCATTTCTGGACAAAACTGCCTGACAGGTCGCGCGCCACTTCCTGACGGGTCACGCGCCTTTGGAGCCATGTTTGGGGCACCTTCAGGTGGAAAAATTGAGCAAAAGTGGGCTTGTTGGAAAGGTTTGTGAGTCTACTTTCCAACCCAATTGGCATTTCTGAATTTGGAGTTCATTTGCCCTGTCAAAACTCAAATCTCCCAAGACTGCTTTCTGCAATTCAAAAAAGTGGCAGAAAGTCAATTTTTGCATGTATTTTGACTTTCTGGAGGCCTAAAACTTCACCAAATCTCAAGTCCATCCATGAGCATATGTAACTTTGCATGACAAATCTGGAAATGCTGAGTTTTGGTCAAAAGGAGTTGCCCTGATGTAGGGTCGCGCGGGGGGTGAGAACCGTTAATGGGAAAAACCTACAAATTGCCAAAAAATGCCAAAATTCACCCAAAATTCTCAAAATTTCTTGGGATTTGTCGCAGATCTTATTTGTAGACTTTGTTGCTGACTTGGTTGATTCTATGATTAGCACCTTGAACTACCTGATGCATGGAATTGTTGACTCTATCTGGACTAAATGTATTATGGGTGTTGTGTTGGTCTAAATGACATGGATGGCCTTGCTTAGCATGATTCAGCTAGAAATGTAGTTGATTTGTGAAGCCATTTGGCTTCAAATGTTATTTTTTGATCTATTTGATCTTGTGCTGGAATCAACCATGGTATACATTGATATTTGCTTCCATGAGAAGCCACTTATTGTTTACTGGATTCCACCATGCTGGATTCGACCATGGTGTATTTTGTTGTTGTCGAGCAAGTTGATGTTTGCTTCTGTAAGAAGCCACTTGTTGACTATTGGATTTGACATTTGCTTCCATGGGAAGCCACTTATTGTTTACTGGATTCCACCATGGTGTATTTTGTTGTTGTTGAGCAACATGATGTTTGCTTTTGTAAGAAGCCACTTGTTGACTATTGGATTTGATCATGGTGTACATGTCTACGAATGAGCAAGTTGCTAATGTTCGCTTCTATGAAGAGTCGGATGATGTTGTTTGCTAGAATGTTTGATAAGTGTTGAAAACCACCATGGCTACTTTTATGTTTTTGAGCAAGTTGCTAATGATTACTTTTGTGAGAAACCTAGGCTAGCTAAGAATTCCTCTAAGAGAGGAAGCTTTGATTATATAGCATCATGAATGTTCCTTATGCTACAGTCGAGAGACCTATGGATTGGCTAGGAAGATTGTCACTCCCTTAGGTCAATTAACCGAGAGGCCAGTTGAGTCTGGTCTGGGAGCTTGGTTCTTAGGCATAGAATGATCCCTTAGGTTTTTATTGGGAGACTAGTTCGGCCGGGGACACCGATTGTGTGATATTTCCCTTAGGCAATGGTCGGGAGACCTATGGATTGGTCGGGGAGATTGATCTTGAGTTTCCTCCCTTAGGTTGTGGGCTGGGAGATGTATGGATTGGTCAGGGAGATGTATTGGTCTCATTGATTGATCCCACTAGTCAATAGGGCACTGGCCTAAATGTCACAAGGTTGTGTATTTTGGGATGTTTTGGATGTTATGTATCTTTCCTGATGATGACCCTGATGATCTCTCCCTTAGGTTGTGGGTCAGGAGACCTATGGATTGGTCAAGGAGATTGATCTTGATAGACAGAGAGACTTGCACTTGTGATCTTTCCCTTAGGTTGTGGGCCAAGATACCTATGGATTGGTCAGTGACATTGATCTTGAGAGAGAATGAAAAGTACCTCACTGGCTAAGAGGGAATGTTGGAAATATGGTAGCCATGGTCAATATTTTCATCATGAAAAGAAAAAGGGAAATTTAAAAATTTATGCCTCGAAATTACTCAAGTCAGATAGGCCCCTTGGAGGCACCCATTCAACCCCCTTGTGAAGTCTATATATTGGAGAGCCCTCCTCATTTAGATGTGGATCGTGGATGATGGATCGATGGATCATAATGGTAAAGACACGGGAGCTTTAAATATACTTTTATATTGGTCTGTCAAATGACTTGTGAACCTAACAAAATAATGTATAAACCATCAATAATCACATTACAGTAGTAGATATAATTATTAATTACTTGCATATCATACACATGCACACGACAATTATTTTCGAACAGTTTTACTTGCATATCATACACATGCACTAGTATCTTAGAAATTACACGACCATTATTTTTGAACAGTTTTTCCTTACTGCATCTCAAATTCCTAATTAATAAATTTAGAAGCTTTAATGTTTTAAATTTTTAACCTTTTTCATTGTGCCATCACAGAATCTGGTTAGACAATCTTTACTGATTGTAATTTTGAATCTTGGTCGGACAATCTTCACTAAAATTGTAATTTTGGATTGAACTGTAATTTTTGAATTCATGAAATTGTTTTTTAATGTAGAAATGTATTCAACCCACAAATACCTCTATTAAAACTAGATTGTGCAATGTTAACATCTAATATCTGTGATTCCATCAATCCAAAATTATTTCTTCTAAATTTCAAACCAAAAATACTGATTTCGTCCCCATTATTCTTTACAGAGCAGCCCGAGAAGGGCCAATTTAATGTGTTTAGACTACTTGATAAATTCATGCAAAACACGAGTTATTTTCCGGGAGTGATCAAATCAAACCACCGAGAAATTTTTTCATCCCATTGCAAAGGTTCAAGGTAAAGACAAAGCAACGTTATAATAGCATTCCCCAGAAGTCTTTCAAAAATAAACATTGCTGGGTAACAAGATCTCTGGAACGTTTCCATTGATATTGAGTGACGCAAATGCAGTCAACAAAGAACTTAAAGATAGTATAAATTGAGTAAAAGGCCCTAGCAAAAGAAAAGAATGTCCAGATTTTAGTCCAAAAATACATGTTAAGACTAGAATAGCTTGTCAAAAAATTCAGGATTTCAGGATTAGAGAAGAGAACATTCCCGCACTCCCGCCGTAAAAAAGGAACTCACATCTCTCTTGAGTTTTATCTGCAAAACAAATAAATAACCCACTTTGAGCATGACACATTCGAATTATAGTCAAAGATGAACATGTTTACCTGAACAGAACTTTCTTATACCTAAGGGCATTTTCTCTGAATATATGATGCACCGTGCTCCTCGTATCTATTCCAAAAATGAATGAAGATGTTATTAGCTAAGAAACAAAATCATCATTTTACAAATGTATGTTGTATGTATATGGGGGACTGACCTTGGCAACTAGATAGGAGATGCAATTAAGCAACAAACATGGTTAAAATCTTGCGAGCAAAAATTATGATCACAATCCACTTGCAACTAAAAACAACATACATAATCCACACTTACTCAGCTTTAGAAAACCACATCTGTTGAAAGGATCCTAGAGATGCCAAAATGCTGCCTCCAATCCACACACTGTTAAGAAAGTAAACCATAACTATAATTAGCAATAAACCATACTTTCTAAAACAGAGCAGCCTAACGAGCAACAAATATGTCACTTGAAACTGCTAAGAATTGAGGAATGCAATCAATCAATCAAAAGTAACACGCTATGCATGCTCATGCAACACAGTATGCATCACCATAAATAAGTATAACATGTTTCTATGGTGCAACTAATCCCAATGTTTACTATCTTGAAAATGTCAAAACGAGGTACATAAGTTTAAAGCCTTCATCTCACGAACCTTCATTTCCATTGTTCAAACCTGTTCAAGATTGATGGAGATGGTTTTGCAGTGACCTATTCCTATTCACTTGTTGAATCGAAAAATATGAAAACTGTTATTTACACTATTCTTTATGGACTTATTTACATAGAATCATAGATCGTGATGAATAAAGCCAGTATCATCCACCATAATCTTCTGCTATGATCAAGGTCATCAAAAACAGAATGGGGATATACATAACCATTAGACACAAATATGCAAATTTTCCTAATGTATGTAGCAAGTTAGGGTGCATATAGCTAAAATAGCGTGGACTGTAATCCATCTCTGAAACAAAATACATAAACAAAAATCATATTCCATGGGTTCTACTTCTGGGGAATGCTATAAGGAACCAATGGTATCAGTGAGTCAAACCACACTTCACAATAGCTCAGCTAATAGTAATTAAAACACTAGACTTTATCATTATTTTAAATTTCGGGGGGTTTAGTGAACCCATGCACAGAGTCACAGACTGTACAGTGCAGTGTAGAACTGGCCTGTCAGGCAAATATGGCTGGTTTTGTACAGAACCAGCCATTTCTGGTTTGAGGCTATGATCTGGACCAGAAATCTTCCAGAACCTCTCAAACATGTTAAAATATGACAACAATTAATTAAAAGAAAACATAAAACCAAAACTTACCGAGGAAAATTTTTGGTGATTAGACTAATAGTGTTGGTTAACAAAACCAATGATAACTTTCTAACAGTACCTATTTTACTTTATCACTGAAGCCTAAAAGTTGAAGTGGATGTAAACCTGATTGCAAATTCCTCTTGATTAATAAATACCTTAACTTGCTATTATTGTTTTATAGACTCTGAAAACCAAGTGGTATCAGAGCACTGAGTTCGCATTGGGGCCAAGTTCTGACAGAGTTCGATCAAAGGAGTAACAGCCCGTCAATTTGTGAAGAGCCCACGCAGAGCCTGTTCACATAGAAGGATAGAGTGTGACGAGAACAGGGGTTTGATCATATTCAACTGCAGCCTGAGCCGCATAAAACCCTGGCCACAGAGGTTTGAGTGGGCTAAGGTGCAGTTTGGAGCCATATGTGGAGTGTTTCAGTTGGGTCCACACACAGAGAGGAAAGCCATCAAGCAGTGTAAAGTAGATCTAGAGGAAAGCCCACAAACCTGCGGCTGTGGAGGTGCTCACAGGAGCCCATTGATAACGAGAACCAGGCAGTTAATTCATGCAGAGTTTAGACAGTGGAAAACCATTGATGCAGAGAACTTGCACACAATTTCTGTGTAGAGTTGCACATGCCAAGATCTGTGTGAAGGTGGAGGCCATTGTGTAGAAGATAACCACCAAAGAACTGTTTGAGCAGCAGAGGTGAAAGTCAGGCCAAGAACCAATGAGCTGTTCGGGTCATGTACTTTAACAGATATGTTTTTACCTTGCCGCTTAAACTCTCCCTATCCTGCCCCCCAGCCTTAGAGGAAGGCACCAGCCTTATCTGCACGAAATCAGAGATTTACCTATTTCAAAATGTGAGTTCTTTATCCCTTATGAAAATCATATGCCTTGGAAACTCCAAAACCAACCTTTCATGAGTGGCAAGATTGAGCCAAGATTGCTTGGGAGTGGGAGTGGAGGCAGAGAGTGAGAGTGGAAGTGGGAGTGGAGAGCAATATTTTCAAAAGCTCCCAGTTTGGGAGCAAATCTGGAGTGAATTTTTATGTAATATATATTTTTATATATCTTGATGCATATATGTCAACAAAAGCATGTAGAATGATGAATTAGATATAAAAAGCATAAAAACATGGATTGAACCATATAACATCAATCTTAAAGTTTCAAGATTTAAAAATTCGATATATAACATTTATCATCATTGATCACTAAAGTTGTAACCTGTACTTGTAACCATTACCATTACCAAATAACCAAACGATAACAAAGAATATCTAACACGAAATAAAACGTTTCAACTTTCAACTTTCACGAAGCATCATATTCATAATTCATTACCAATAAGTTATAATGACCAACTTCAAACTTCAAACTTTAGTTGTCATATATTGTTTACAAAAAATATCATAATAAATATGAAAGAGTCAACAGTTATAAAAACTACTAGAAACTAGAAAAGACAAGTAAATCTATTATGCATTGTTAATGCTTGTGCTTCTTTTCACCACGAGAAATGTCTAATTTTTCAGAAGGTTGTGGTGATCTATTAGGAGTCTCCTCCCGCATAGTCGGACGACCATGTCCAAATCTAGAACCAAAAGGCACATGACCTCCATGTGAGGATGTAGATGGAGGTGGCGACAACAAAGGCAAAGATTGTGGAACTTGAGCATTGCTACTGGATGATGGGGGTGGCATGGTTGTTGTTTCTTCATCATCATCTTTCAAAAGTTTTGCTTCCAATTCTTCTAGATGTAGACCACCATCCTCCAAATTATCTTCCTTTGGGTTGTTGTCCCAATATACATTTGATGTATCATCACGAGCCTGCTCACAATAATGTGTCAACAACCTCAAGTTGTAGTACACATAAACTAAGCTTTCTGCACAATTTTCATTGAGTCTATTTCTTCTCACATTATGGATGAAGCTATAGGTGCTCCAACACCTCTCTGCAGAAGAAGTATTTACAACCTGTGAAAGCACTTTTTTTGCCAAAAGTTCTGTTGTAGCGGCTACAACCACCCTCCAAAATTTCGCCTTAGCCTCTTTTGGAGCCTCCCTACCAACCTTACACAACACTTTGTCTTGCTTCATCAAGTACTCAAGCTTCATGTGTTTTCCTCGCACAAAGGCAGTCTGTCGATCACAGTTGATCCATTCCCCTCATAGGCTGCTCACCCGGACTTGGTCCAGCGGCAGGCTGAGCAGCTTCCCCTTGAAAATTGCGCATTTCCGGAGGGCTACCAGTCTTCCCTCCAGGAGTTATGCAATCCTTTCTGACAGCCTGCTGGGCTCCAGGATTGCGCAATCCTGCCAGCCAACCCTCCCAGCAGGATTTGCGCAAATTTTCCCAGCAGCACGTTGTTCAGCCTAGGCTTTGCACAAATCTGGGCAGCAGTCAGCTGCTCTGCCCAGAAATTGCGCAAATCTCCTGGGAAGCCAGCCCAGCTCCCAGCCAAAAATGCGCCTTTTTCTTCAGCAGTCAAGTAGTGTCTTGCATGTGCAGCTGAGTTGATCGGTTCCCTCTGGGATTGAGCAAAACAGACTTGCATGCATGGGTTGTTTCTCCCAAGGCAGCATGCAAAGGCATCCCTTGTTTTAGGGATCTATGTTTAGCAGTTGGAGGTTACATGCAAGGAGCAATTCCGAAACCTCCCACCAAGTGTCGCTTCCCCTATATTCGTGGCATGCGCGTCACAACCTCAATGTTATCAAAACTCATCAACCAAACGCTGCAGAGCTTATTCCTCACATCAACCTTGTAGCTCTGACATCCCACATCACATCTAGGGATAGTCGGCACATTCAACTCAGCTGTTTTGGGGTAAACCCGCTTCCCATGCCTTATGCTGCATTTCTGTCGCTTTTTGTGTTTTCACTTGTGGGAGTACTGTTTGCTTGATTTCTTTGAGTGCTTGCTATCGTTTACATATATACTAGCTTGTCCTAGCTCTGTTTCAGTTTTCGTTGCTATCTCACTGTTGTCGCATGCATGAAACTGTTTTGCACAGACGTTCACCCAACCGACGAACTGCCTCACCCACATGCATGTTGATCTATTTGCTGAATCTTTCATTCATGTTTTGCATGCACTGTCAATCACTTTTGCTATCACTTAGTGTCGCCATGCATTTACTGTCTTAGTTGCTTTCAGTTGCCCGTTGACGAGTTGGGCCAACCTTGGCCCGGACTCTGCCTTCACCAAGGTTGCATTGCGCAATCTGGGGAAGGAAGGCTCACCTTCCTCTCCAAATTTGCGCATTCTTGCCCAACACTGGCCTCCAGGATTGTTTTGCGCATTTCTAGAGGACAGTGGCTGCTTGGCCCAAGAAATTGCACAAATATGTCCCTAGGCCAGCAGTCCTTCCCAGTTGGAATTGCGCATTGCGCAATCCCAATAGTCAGCAGCCAGACTAGACTGTGCATTGTGCAGTTCCAACAGTCAGCCAGTCTCCTAGCAGCCTAGACCGTGCCTTGAGCAGTCTTGGCAGTCAATCTCCCGACCTCCTGGCCGAAATTGTGCAACCTTCATGATACCCAGGTATGTTGCAAGTCAATTCTTATGTTCATTTTGGTTTTCAACTGACAGATTGCTTGCTATGAGTGTTGCCATGTCTCCAGGTATCGCAAGTGTTCATCTGCCTCTTAGCAGTACAGGTATAATGGTTTCCAGGAGAGTAGAGACGAAGACATTGTTCAAAACACACTTGGGGATGTAGTTGATCAAGTGTCTATGAGCTTGCCTACTCACGAAGACATCAAGTTGTTCGTAGACAAGGACATCAAGCAGCATCTTGAACATCAGTTGAAGGCAGCATACCGAATGCAACAAACACAACGAATGCAGCAAATGCAGTGAATGCAAGAGTAAGGTTGTTGACAACACAGAGGCGAAACAAAGTTGCAAGATCAAGCAGATCCACTGATAATGAAGGCAACTTTGGAGACTCAGACTATGAGGTGATGGCGCGACATGAACGTCGCGCGAATATAGAGAATGGAATGAAGGAGTTGCATGTGCCGAAGCAGCAACTCAAGGAAAAACATGAAGTTGCACAGACAAACAAATGAGTTGCAGCAGGATCAAGAACAACAGTGGACGCAACATGCACTCATGGATGAAATTGCACCTGTACAAGTTAAAAATCCATCCCAACAGCTAACATGGAGCAGACATGGTGAGTAGTGTTGTTGATCGCATGCAAGGGATTCAGCAGCATGCATGTCATTGTGCACACGCATGCAACCCAACCCATTCAGCACACTCACCAAGGCGAAGACAAGAAGCAATTCCAACTGGAGCTGAACATGTACTTTGGCAAGTTGATGTGCATGACCACCAACACACCCTTCAAGATCAGCAAGGACACTATGCATCAGAGTGTTGCCGGTTCAACTATACCCAAGAAGACCATGCGCATGTTAGCAGACGAGTTGGATGAAGGGGCCGAACGAATGCACCAGTTGCGACGGAGGCAAGAGTTTGCTTCAACAAGATATCACTATGAGGTGCATGCACACCATCACGAATGACCAGGCTTGGCATCAGCTCACCACCTTCACCATCACAAGCATGTCAAAGAGTTGGTCTCACCATAACGAACCGAGTGTCAATGATGTCTTGCAAGGCTTGCTCAAGCCATGTTGTCTCACATGAGTACATGTGCATTGCAATGTTGAGTCATGTCAAGTGTAAGTCAAGTGTCAATAGCGGATGTAACAGTCATAGAATAGGTGAAGAGTCATGAGGGTAGTTGAATGGTCACAAAGGGGAATGTCAAGGGTCACCCCACCCTTTGCTATAAATAGTCCCTCATAACTCATTGTATGGCCTTTTGGTCAACCAAGCTTACTAAGACTATCTTGAAGAAGGCTTGGACAGTATTGTAACGCACCTTGGCTTCTCCACTGCACGAAGCTAGTACATCTCTTTGGAGGAGCAGGCGGATGTGGTTGTAACGTTCCACTATTGGGGCTAGCAGGTTTACATGGATGTATTGTATGAATGTGACTTACACTTCTTTATATAGTAAGAGCCAGCACATTTTCATGCATATGTTGTTATTATAGTTGGATTACTCTGGTTGCTTTAATGATATGTGTTGTTTAACTTACATACTTGTGTATGAACTGATTCACATGCAATTATATGAATCTTGTTGTTAATGTGTTGCATATGTTGTTAATGTTGTCACCGTCTGTGTTGACTGCTCTGTCGGACATTAGACAGACCTTTCTCATGAACCTTGCTATATCAACCGTCACACTCGTCTCAGACTGATCTGTGAGTGTTGTTCGTGTTATCTTACCTTGTATGTTGTGATTTCCGCATCTGAGTGGACTGCCCCGCCGAAAGTTGTGCATGTCCTTTGTGTGGTGTGTTCCTAGCCAAGTTGGGACTGATCCCTTTCAACCTAGAACTCACCTTCACCTTCCTCTCCCTTCAAAGTGTTGGAACCTCTCATACACCTTCCTTGACTCACTGCATCAGTCACACCCTTGCTACTAACAGAGTTATCTTACTTGCCTCTGTGCAATATCGCAGTCAAGGCACTACCTTACAACCCATTGCTGAGACTCCTACACCAAACGGTCTAAGGTCTAATTGGAACTTCTTACCGGGGAGATCCCCTTGACATGTTGGCGGGTCCAGCATCGTCAACAAGTCCCTGACCGACATACATGTCCCACCATGTGACAACATCAAATCTATCCCTATCTTCCATTGCATGCAAAGAACCAAACACTCTAGTGCTAGTGAAGTATCTGCCTAATTCAAGATGCAATCTAACACACTCTCCCTATCAGGTACTAGCTTGTCTAATGTTGTCATATACCCATTTTGTACCTCTAGATTTGTATGGGGTTTGGCCCTAACTCCACCCCTAAGTGCAAGTTTTCCCAACCAAGATGGAGAGTTGTATTTTGGCGTAAGGATATACACCAAGGCATGTAGTGGAACATAAACTTTATCCCACCATGCACACACAAAATTGTGAATAATATCATACAAGTTGGGATCTTTTTCCTGAACAATATCTTTTATTTGCCCCAACATGTTATCCATCTACTCATACACCTCCCCAATCATTGGTGCATCTGTATCTGCAAAACGAATCATGTTATAAATGGGCTTGGTGTGTTGCAAAACTTCCCTCACACATGCCCAAAACAAACCATCAAGAGCAGTCTCCTCCACCTCTTCAAAACCTTTCCTGTCAACTACAGTTGGAGCCCTGCCCTTTAATACCTGCCAATGTTGATTTGATACCATGCTAGCGAATGACTCTCTTACCTTCAAAAGGCGCCTAAAGGTGAGGTAATAGTTAGAAAATCTAGTCTTTGCAATCTTCAACAACTCCAAACTTGAGTGACTACGGAAAAGCCCATGGGTATTTCTATGATTGGTAATAAATTTTATCATTCTCTTGCCTATCTTGTACAAATCGCCAATCCATCTGTATTGAGGGTGTTTTTTCTTAATAATATCATGCATCAAAAGGTTCATTGTGTGAACCAAACACCCAGATATGTTAGGGTATCCTCAATAATTGCTCCTGCTACCTTATAATTAGAAGCATTATTAGTGATGACTTGGATGACATTGTATGGCCCAATATTTTCAATTGTTTGAAGTAATGGTTTTGCAATGTTGATGGTAGTCTTGAACTTTTATGGGAAATCATATGCTGAAAGGAAGACTGCATCACTAATAGACACACCAAGAACACTTATCAATGGCTTGCCTTTTACATTTGTCCAGCCATCAGATACAATGGATACCCCGTGGTCATTCCAAGAATTTGTTATTTTAGCAAAAGCATGTGCTATTTTTGCTTTTTCATGATCAAGTCCCACGGTTCTAGCTTTGTCATACCCAGGGCTCTTGTATCCTTTGGGGGCATCATTAATGGCGGCAACCAGTTCATGCCAATAAGGTGAGTGAAGAACATTGAATGGTATCCCACATGCATAGAGAAACCGGAAAATTTTTGCATCCACATCATTCCTACACCCTTGGTCAAGGAAATCTGATATCGTTCTATGCCTTAAAGGGATGTTTGTTCCTATGCCTCCATATCCATTGCCATGGGAAGTTGATGGAGTTCTTAGTCTATGTGACTGTGCACTAGTGGTGTCATGTTCAAAGTCACCCTTTGATCTTTCATATTGGTATTGGGCTTCCTCCTCTTCCCTTATGTATTTGGTTGTTTGATGTTGTGACACACTTCCACAAGTTTTGATTCCTATTTGTTTATTTCCATCCCATAGCATTTTCCCACAAAGATGCTTTCTAGCATGGTTGTATGAACCTGTGTAAGTGCTTTTGCAATGGAGGCATGTAAATTTAGTGGTTCCACACCCTTTCCCTCCTACAGGCCTAGAAATATATTTCCATAATGGGGTTTGGTTTGTTTGGTTTTTGTGCCCTCATCATCTCCACTCTCATTATCCTCCTCCTCCTCACCAAGGTACTCCTCTTCTCCAAGGTTTTTTATTCCACCACTCCCCACTTCTTCATCATCTTCATCATTCCTCCTTTTGCTCCCCAACATCATCATAACAAAAAGAGGAACCAACAAGAGAATGTTCCTCCTCAACTCAAGCTCCAATTCCAAAAGCCCTCTCTTGCTCTCTCAATATGCAAATGGTGAATTATGGCAGGGGAGGAGGGCCTTTTATTTCTTTTGGCCCCTCCCCTCCTTCCAAAAAAATTTCTTAGCCTTTTCGCTGACAGAGAGCAAATTTTTTAGGCAAAAGCGATCAGGAGCGATCGCTCCCCAACCCCTCCCGCCTAAAAATATTTTCTCCGAGAGTGAACGGGAGCGAATTTTTTTGAAGGAGAGCACTCCCAATGTCACTCTAAATCCACTCCCAAGGGGAGCGTGCTTCGGGAGCAGATTCGAGGGGGTGTCGCTCCCCCGCAACCCTGGATTGAGCCACATTTGTTGGGGAAAATCGTAGGAAGAGAAGTCTATGTTCAAACCGGGTGCATAAATTGAGCCAATGTAAGTCAGCGATACCAAGCCATCAAAGCAGAGACAAAGGTAAATCAAGTTGTACTTATTTGAAGAAAAAAAAAAAAAATTGAGACTTTTAAGCACTATTCACTTGTCTTGCAAATGGTGTTTTGTTTATCATTGTTGGTGAAGTAACAACAACAAGCTTCTGGAGCAAAACGAAAGGCCTTTATATGACAAAGTCCTTAACAAATCGGGTCTACTTGACTATATAGTCTAAAAATGACGATACGCAAATTGTAAATCGTTTGAATGTTTTAAATAGTCTTATTTGCCAATTGAATAGTATGGATGTTAAATTTGATGGCGAAGATAAGGCAGTTATATTCTTTTTTCATTGCATAATCGTGGGATCATTTACTAATTTCCATTAGATTTAGTACAACTAAGACTCTTGAATTTGACTCTATTGTTGGAGCATTGTTGTCTGAGGAGCTGAGGAGGAAATCAAGTATTGATAACTTCACGCCAAAAGCAATAGTGGCTAGAGGTCAGTCCAAAGAAAGAAGAGAAAAGTCAAAAGGTACATCTTGATCAAAGTCAAAAGGAAAGAAGAGCAAACTCAAATGCTAATACTATAACAAGATACAACATCCCAAGAAGAATTGTTCGCAAATACAAGAATCCAAGGAAGACTCCCAAAAGGAGGCAAATCCAATTGAATTAAGTTTAGGTATGAATGATGAAGCATTGTTTATTAGTAATGTTTCTCAATACTATGAATAATGGTTGTTAGATTCTAGCACTTCTCATCATATGTGTCCACACAAAAAATGGTCTTTTTCATATTTCTTATGGGAAATAACATTTCGTTTAAGATTGTTGGGGTTGGGAGTGTCAAAATCAAAATGCATTAGGGTATTATTAGGACATTAATAAATTTTAGACATGTGCCTAAACTAAAGAAGAATTTAATTTCTTTGGGAGATTTGGATTTTGAGTCAAGGTGGAGCACTAAAGTGTAAGTGCACTTTAGTGGTTAATGAAGGCTACTAAGATAAGAAACTTCTACAAGCTAAATGGAAGAAATAATATCAATGAAGTAGCAGTGGTATCTAAAAATGTAATTAAATCCACTCGTTTACGGCATTAGCGCCTAGGTCATATGAGTGAGAAAGGACTAAAGGTACTGATAAATTGCAAATTACATAAAAATTTAAAATCTCTAAATTTGAATTTCTGCAAACATTGTATATTTGCAAAGCAGTGTAGATAGAAGTTTAAAGCAAGCTCCCATGTTAGTAAACGTATTCTTGATTATATTCATTGTAATGTTTAGGGGGCGTCCCCTATAGTTTTCTTCGAAGCATCATCATATTTGTAAAATTTATAGATGATTTCTAAAAACGTGTGGGTTTATGTTTTGAAAAGAAAAGCTTGTATTTAATACATTTAAACAATTTAGAGTTATGGTAGAAAGGAAAAATGGTAAAACAATCAAATGTTTAAGAACAAATAATGGAGGCGAGTTCACTTCTTTAAAGTTTGAAAAATATTACAAAGTTGAGATTGTAAGACACAAAACCACTATATATACTCCCTCGCAACAAGGTGTTGAAGAACTCCTGAAAAAGACTCTTCTAGAAAGAGTGAAAAGCATGCTCAACAATGTCAATTTACAATGAGTTGTGAGCAGAAGCAATCACTACTACGTAAATCGATCACCTTCAATTGCAATAAATAATAAAATTCTTGAAAAGGTATGGAAAAGTCATCCCCGTAATTATTCAAATTTAAAAAAATTAGGTTGTGAAGCTTAGACTATCTCAACTATGGGCGCTGCTACTTTTATCTAACTCAACCTCCAAGCCACTTCATTTATTCCCCTACCTATCTCCCTAACAAATTAAATGGTCTGCTGGTGCAAGCAATAAAGTTGTATATGGGTTGCTTAAGTGAAGGACGAGTCCATACTATCCCTATTCTAGTAGGACGTGTGGAGCATGTCCATGCAAGAGAGGGACAAGAGAAGGGATGTGAAGAAAAAGAAGGCGCAAGTAGAGAACATAAGGAGGTAGGGGAATAAAGCAAGGTGTGTAGGAGAAAACAAGAAAAAAGTATGCACAGTAGTGAGAGCGCTCATTGTAGAAAACCTTTGTGGTGTGATCGAGAAATCACTCCCTGCATTCTAGTGTGACCTAGTTTGTGTATCAGTGTTGGATTTGGCCAATGAAGTTGTATATGGGTCGCTTGAGTGAAGGACAAGTCCATACTGTCCCTATTCTAGTAAGATGTGTTGAGCATGTCCATGCAAGAGAGGGACAAGAGAAGGGATGTGAAGAAAAAGAAGGCACAAGTAGAGAACGTAAGGAGGTAGGGGAATAAAGCAAGGTGTGTAGGAGAAAACAAGAAAAATGTATGCACAGAGGTGAGAGCACTCAGGAGTAACAACATTGTAGAAAACCTTTATGGTGTGATCGAGAAATCACTCCCTACATTCTAGTGTGACCTATTGTGTGTATCAGTGTTGGATTTGGCCGAGAAGGCTCAATAGAGATATTGATTCACACGGTGCTTGCCTTGGGGCTAAAAAACCGGCCCTAGAGTGAGATCATATTCTTGGATTGGCAAAGTCTGAACCTTGGGCAAATCCATGTGATTGATTTTTGGGGGATAGTGTCAGTAAGGTGCTCACTGCCTAAGAGAAATTGACCAACCACTTGGATAGTGGAATTTATTGATTTTCTAGGGCACAAGCTAGAATTATATTTTCTTTGATAGGTAACTACTTCCAATGACCAGTTAGTACTAGTTCCACATAGTATTATTAAACAGTTATACTGAAGAAAAATATCAAATGATAAACATGAAAGAGCAGTAGGAAATAACCATGAGACAATGAGACAAGCAACACAAAAATTAGGCCTGAGGGTTGGGCAAATGAGAGAGAGAGTTTAGAGCTCATCAATACATCAAAAACAACAACATCAAGATAATAACCAAACTAGTAACCAAGAATGTGCTAAGTCAAGTGCCAAGCCCTCCTTTAGATTTCCGGCCCCCCTATTCCCAACTTTGTTGGATCAGAGATAACCAAGACATGGTCAATGTCCAAATGAGGAGGGCTCTCCAATATATAGACTTCACAAGGGGGTCAAATGGGTGCCTCCAAGGGGCCTCGCCGACTTGAGTAATTTGGAGTCATAAATTTTTAAATTTCCCTTTTTTTCATGATGAAAATATCGACCATGCCTACCATGTTTCCAAAACTCGCTCTTAGCTAGGGAGGTACTTTTCATTCTCTCAAAAGGTCAATCTCCCGGACCAATCCATAGGTCTCTTGGCCCACAACCTAAGGGAAAGATCAAAAGTACAAATCTCTCTCTTGATCAAGATCAATCTCCCTAACCAATCCATAGGTCTCCTGACCCACAGCCTAAGGAAGAGATCATCAGTGTCATCATAAGGAAAGATACATAGCATCCAACACATCCCAAAATCCACAACCCCATGACATTTAGGTCAATGCCCTACTGACTAGTGGGATCAATCAATGAGACCAAACCAATCATATGCACATGATACATCTCCCTAACCAATCAATACATCTCCAAGCCCACAACCTAAGGGAGGAAACTCAAGATCAATCTCCCCAACCAATACATAGGTCTCCCAACCATTGCCTAAGGGAGAGATCACACAATTGGTGTCCCCGACTAAATGGTCCCCAACAGTAAAAAACTAAGGGATCATTCTATGCCTTAGAACCAAGATCCCTGATCAAACTCACTAGTCTCTCGATTAATTGACCTAAGGGAGTGACAATCTTCCCGACCAATCCATAGGTCTCCCGGTCATAGCCTAAGGAAGATTCATGATGATATATAATCAAAGCTCCCTCTCCAAGAAGAATTCTTAGCCATTTCAGGGTTCTCATAAAATAATCATTAGCAACCTACTCAATAGCAAAAGTAGCCATGGTGGTTTTCAACACTTTATCAAACATTCTAGCAAACAACAACATCCGGCTATTCATAAAAGTGAACATTAGCAACCTTCTCATCAGTAGACATGTACACCATGATCAAATCCAACACTCAACAAGTGGCTTCTTACAGAAGAAAACATCAACAATCTGCTCAACAATAACAAAATACACCATGGTCGAATCTAGTAAACAATAAGTGGCTTCCCATGGAAGCCAATATCAACAACTTGCTCATCGACAAACATGTATACCATGGTTGATTCCAACAAAAGATCAAATAGATCAGCAAACAACTTTTGAAGCCAAGTGGCTTCACAAATCAGCTACATTCCCAACTTGAATCATGCTAAGCAAGGCCATCCATGTCATTTAGACCAACACAACACCCAGAATGTGAAAATTCCTAGATCTAACAATCTTTGGAATCCTATTGCAACCAGCTGAATCTACTTCACCTAGATCGTAAATTACTTAACTTATTTCAGATTTCTTCTTGAAATATTGAAGTAAGTTGCTGAAGCAGCCTACACCAAATTAAATATGATTCTGAAACATAGAAACTGAGCAAGAAAATACAAACACATAGGACACCATTATTTTTGGACAAATGTCCCTAGAAAAACCCAATGCGGGAAAACCAATGCAGTAGTTCTGAGGGTTTATTATTATTAAGCAGTAGCAAAATCTAAATACATCATTGAATACCTCACAGGGTTATTCAGTTACAGAGAGAGAAATATTGGTAGAAGCTTTGTGATATTACCTCACACAATCACTGAGAAAAAGTCTCGGTTGATCCAGCTACTGGATGAGGTTCCCCTTGCAAGCCCTAAGTTGTCTTTACGTTGCCTCTACGTTGTCCCAGCTTCAACCCTCTCAGGGACAGCATCATCCAACTGGGGAATCGATCAGTAGCCCAAATTCACTGCTTTCAGTCTCCTGGTCTCACATCCCGGCTTCCGTCGCTGAAACTAACTCTCTGCTCTGCCTCTATGTGGCCCTGCTGACCCAGCGTCAGCCTCTGCGTGAGAGTTGTTGGATCACTCTATGCCTCTTTGTGTTGATGATTCTCCAACTAAGAATCTCTCTCTTCGGAAGCTGCTTTCCCTACCCCTAAACTGCAAGAAATCTCCTCAATCGAATTTTCCTCCTGAGAACTTCTCACTTCAAAAAATCAATTTCTTGATCTCTCTTGGTGTATTTTCCAAATGACCCTCAAGCCTTCTTATATCTTCCTACTGGACAACCAACGGCATAGATAAACTCCTGATCAAGGGCTCGGATTGTTTTGACTTGATATCCGTCTTTATCTAGAAGATTCACCCACAATTAGATTAATACCCATTAATATTTTAATTTTCCCATGTTTAGACTTAGGAACCCCATTAAAAATATTAATTATTTTAATATAACAGTTTCTAGGTGGAATTTCCCAAAACAGTTTCTAGATTCTTTGGAATGCATGTGCCCAAGCCTCCCTACAAAATTTGAGGCCTACAACACATCTGATGCTACCCCAAATCAACATACATCTAGTCCAGATATAGTCAGCAATTCCATGCATCAGGTGGTTCAAGGTGCCAACCATAGAATCAACCAAGTTAGCAACAAAGTCTCATAGTTGCTTCAAATTTTTCATCTCCATGCACTTACAATCCATCATGGCACAACCTCAACAGGGATTTCACCAAGTTCATGCCATACTTTTAATCTTTTAAATTCAATCAACTCCCTCTTACACTGGACGAAGAAGACCTTAGTCCTTGTCAGAAACATATCATCAGTATATAGCAGAAAATTCACAGGCTCATCTTCAACAAATTTGGATCAACATCATTCCCCAAGACATCTAGCCAACTTCATCTTGGAAGTCACAACTGACTTCTTTTCATCACAAATCGAAACATGCTTCAATTTAGGATGATCTTGTCAGCTCCCTTTGAGTCCAAAGCCCATCCAATCACGAGTCTTATTGTCACGTTGTTTTTCCATTTTTTCAATGATGCACCTAGAATCCTCACTAGGAGGCCACAGAAGAGCTGTAAATACAACCAAGCAAGATATACAAAGACAAGAGACTCATAATGAAACAACAAACAAGAAAGTACTTATCTCTTGAGAAAGTGGCATCTCCCTCTTGTTCTTAGCTTTCTCAAAGTCAACCTCGTCCACATCATCAAGGAGTCCATATCATCATCAAGGAGTTGATCTCGTCCACATCATCAAGGAGTTGACCTCGTCCACACCAATGTTGCACGAAGCGCCCCCCCCCCCCCACGGTTCCAAGCCCTGAAGCGCGTCCCGTACGGAAGCGCCTAGGAAGCTTGGCGGGAAGCGCGCTTCCGAAATTTTTGCCGCTTCCTGGAAATTCGTAAGCGTGGTACGGAAGCACCAAAGCGCGCTTCGTACGGCGCTTCTGGCGTCAGAAGCATGGCGCTTCGGAGGAGGAAGCGTACGCTTCCCGTACGTGTCCGGAAAAGCATTTAGAAAATCGTTTTTTTTTTTATTTTTTTTTTAATTTTAGGTGAGTTTGCTTGTTGGGGGTGGGTCCACCTTGGGTTAGTGTGACGAATGAAGGCAAAAAAAAATATAAATATCCCTCATGGTAATGTTAAATTCTTAAAGTAAAAGTGACATTCTCCTTTATTTTTCATTTTCATCCTTTTACTTAAACTTTTAACATTACCATGAAATGACTCAGGATGTTTGAGAGTGGTTCCAGCCTCATTGGACTTCATATGGAGAAAATAGACTTTCATATCCTATTCAAAATTCAGCAGACTTAACAGTTTTCAGGAATTCAGGATCAATGGGATTGTGGCATTTCATTAGATTATATCAAGTATGAAGGTATGCGATTAGCATTTGATCAATAGCACCAAGCCCTATATGTACCCTAGTGTTGGTGGTGTTAATTGTTGAACTCCTTTGTCACGCGGCACGCCCTTAGCAAAAAATTACCTTTCAATCAAGTCAAAATCATCGATCAAGCATATTAAGCTTTTTCTACCATATTTCAAGTCTTGAATTAGGTAGTTTGATCAAAATTGGGCAATGTTGACTAATATCCCCAGACAATCGAGGTAGAGGCAAAGGCTAGACAAGAGGAGAAGAATCTAGATTCTAAATGGTTGATGCATCTAAATGGTTGATGCTCGAATAATTAATCATTAATGTACAATGGATGTTATATCTCTCTTGATTTATGCAAAAATATGCATGTTTTCATGTCTTCTACAATTAATTTGCTATTTGGGATGTTTGTTTTGAGTATAAATGCAAATATATATATATATATATATATATATAGTAGACGCTTCCTCGGACGCTTCGCTTCATAGATTTTTGGAAAATGACGCTTTCGCGTCCCCGCTTCCAAAAAACGCTTCCGCTTCGCCCCCGCTTCGTGCAACATTGGTCCACACCAACGAGTCCATATCATCATCATCAATAAGGAGTTCCTCATCCATATCATTATCAAGGAGTCCACATCATCAGTAATAATTTAAAAAGTAAAAGAAATACAAGATATTTATGTTTTGAGAACATGACAACTCCCTCTTAATCTTTAGCTTTCTCGCATTCAACCTGCAAATCAACCTCATCATCAAGATGTCAAATCTTCTAAAAGCTAGGGTTTCGTTATTTAAGCAGAAGCAATCAATCTCTAAGTCCTATGCTCTCATTTCCATTCCCTTTTGACTTGTTAGGGTTTACAATTTGATTATCTAGGGTTTTGACTTCAAACCCTAATAATTCTTTTAGTCTAGGTTTACAAGCCCTAACACTTATCTTCATTATTCTTGACTTCAATATCATTGAGTAACATTCATCCTTGCATTCTTTTTCAACTTCATCATTTTCAATAATGACAAACCTAGGGTTTTACAAACCTTAAAGCTTACTTGATCAAATCCTTAATACAGTTCTGCAAACTCAAAACATTCCAAGTGTCTGGATAGTTATCACTTTCAAACCCTAGTTATTGCAATTTCATTGAGACTCAAATCCTTAGCAATATTTTGATCATACTTTAGGCTTAGAAAGGGAACATGCTTAACAAATGGAATAATGTTGACATCCTTGCATTCATTTCCAATGTTTAAAGTTGCATGCTTCAGATCACAATGTATCAACTGTATTTCCTTTTTCAGTAAGTTTCATCATTCAATTCAAGACATCTATAGATCTAACAAACCTTTTGCTCAATACCTGACATTCCAAAACAGTGTCTTCATGCTATTCTTGCAAACTTGCAACTTGATTGTCTTTTAATGATATTTAATTGAGATATTAAACCCACCAAAACTCAAAGGGAGATCATTACAACTATCCTGAAGATTAATAGAGGAGCATGGCTTATGAATGACCTTCCAGACCTTGTTTAATTGCTTGGCGATTCCAAGTTAATGTTCTGATGCCATCCATCAGTGTTGATTGCTCAAAGTGAGAGAGAATATATATGTCAGGAAATTGCAACCAGCCTTCATACTTCTTTGAAAAACTTCCTTGCAATAAACCTTATGCAAAAGACTTGAATATCAATTCGTAACCAAGACTCGCAATGATATATTTAGGTTGGATTTCAAATCAATCAGGTTGGCTTGCTTCAACTGTACTTACACTTATTTATATAAAAGACATACTATTATGGGTTCATATTTGAATCAGACTTCTCAGATCATACTTCTTTTTCTTTAGTTTTCTTTTCTCAGAGATCTTGATCCTAGTTCCACAAATGGCATAATAAGCTTGGATTTGATGTCATCGTGAGGTTTCTTGCCTCATACTTCTTTTTCTTTAGTCTATGACCAAAGACTCTTTACTGGTTCCAAGTCAACCCTCCTCTCCAAGTCAAAGTAAATGGCTATAGACAATTGAAATCTTCGACCTAGTTGCAGATGTCAAGAATCTTGGCTCCAAACAACTTCAATCTTGATGCAAACTTCAGGTAACTTTAAATTCTAGGCTCTGTTAGAAATTGTAGTGTTAATTTTAGGATAACAATGGTATGTTCTATGCTTACAACAATTTAACTTCAAATTCTTTATTAGCCCAATATCATATCCAGTTTAGCAATCACATCAACATGATAGTAAAATGCAGATAGAACATAGAAAATAACAGTAGAAGACAAGCCAACACAAGAGGACACAAGATATGGCACTAGCCAGGGACAAACCCCAATGTGGGGAAACCCTTGATCAATTCTTCTTATAATTCCTCAAAAGTTCAGCAGAGAGAGAGAGTACAATTTACAATATTCACTTGCCCAACTTGATCAGTCAAAACAGTAGAAACAGAAAGCCCTAACCAGAGAGTCAATGTTGGTCAACAGCACTGAAATTGACCTCCAAAATAGTTCAGTCAACCTTGGTCAAGTCGGCCTCCAACAGAAAGATAATGCAGCCCAAAACAGTCTGAAATTAACCAGTCAAACATAGTCAACTAAAGTCAACGCAGCAACCAAAACTAGGGAAATCAACGGTAGTCAACGCAGGGGTCAAATTGCCTCGGTTTTTGTGCCCAAAATTGCGGCCTGCCCAAACAGAAGTTTCCCTCAAAAAACCAAAGTCAATGTTGGTCAAAGTCAACCTCCTGAAATTTTGGCCTCATGAAAATTCGGTCAAATTTGGGCAACGCAATAGCTAAAAAATGAGACCTTCCTTTGCACGTGTGGAGAGAGAGAGAAGCCCATAAATTTGTACCCAATCAAGATGAGAGAGAGAAAGATGAATGAGAGTGATGCCAAAATGAGGAGGCCCCTGTATTTATATGCAACGTTGAACGCTGGAGGAGGCTAATTTGATGGTTGGCTAACCTAGACAATTTGTCCATAATCAAAATAAATTCATAACTTCATTTGTACATGTCAGAATGGGATGATCTTTAGATCAATCCTACACCTCTCGGAAAGAGGAATCCAAGAAAAATATCAGTTGCCTCATAAGACCTATCCAAAGTGATGTTTGGCCCTAGTTTCCAAATTTAACATGTAGACTACTTGAAATATTTCGGTTTTGTCACAAAACTACAACTCCTTCCCTCGACCCTATCACAATACTTCAAAAAAGCTTAAGGGGTTCAATCTTGTTATAGACTGCAATCACCTTCAAACTTCGACCCTTGATTGCACACTTCAGATGGTTGTAGACTTCGACTACTGGTAGTCTCTTTATCTCGGCTCCTTTAGATAATTACAGAAAATCATATCACATTTATAGATCATGAAAGAGTTCAGTATCTTCCTTTTGTGGCTTCTTCTATGTGTCAACTTTCTTCCAATTGTAGAGATCGAACACCTTTTGTGACTTGTTGCTTGTGTCTTCAAAGAGCTCAAATGGGAGTCTTTATATAACTGTTTAGTAGGGTGCCCAAGAGCCATATAGGCTAAATTTATAGAGAGACGACTGACAAACCTAGGGTTTTACAAACCTTAAAGCTTACTTGATAAAATCCTTAGTACAGTTCTGCAAACTCAAAACATTCCAAGTGTCTGGATAGTTATCACTTTCAAACCCTAGTTATTGCAATTTCATTGAGTCTCAAATCCTTCGCAATATTCTAATCAGACTTAAGGCTTAGAAAGGGAACATGCTTAACAAATGGAAGTCTTTATATAACTGTTTAGTAGGCCCAAGAGCCACATAGGCCGAATTTATAGAGAGATGACCGACAAACCTAGACAATGACAAACCTAGGGTTTTACAAACCTTAAAGCTTACTTGATCAAATCCTTAGTACATTTCTGCAAACTCAAAACATTCCAAGTGTCTCGATAGTTATCACTTTCAAACCCTAGTTATTGCAATTTCATTGAGTCTCAAATCCTTAGCAATATTTTAATGAGACTTAAGGCTTAGAAAGGAACATGCTTAACAAATGGAATAATCTTGACATCCTTGCATTCATTTCCAATGTTTAAAGTTGCATGCTTCAGATCACAATGTATCAATTGTATTGCCTTTTTCAATAAGTTTCATCATTTAGGTCAAGACTTATTCATCTATTCATGCTAGTCCTTTAGAGACATCTATAGATCTAACAAACCTTTTGCTCAATACCTCACATTCCTTGCATTCATTTCCAATGTTTAAAGTTGCATGCTTCAGATCACAATGTATCAACTATATTGCCTTTTTCAATAAGTTTCAACATTCAGGTCAAGACTTATTCATCTATTCTTGCTAGTCCTTTAGAGACATCTATAGATCTAACAAACCTTTTGTTCAATACCTCACATTCCAAGGTAGTGTCTTGATGCTATTCTTGCAGACTTGCAACTTGATTGTCTTTTAATGATATTTAATTGAGATAGTAAGCCCACCAAAACTCAAAGGGAGATCATTACAACAATCCTAAAGACTGAAGGAGCATGGCTTATAAAAGACCTTCTATACCTTCTTTAATTGCTTGAGATTCCACATTAATGTTCTAATTGTTGAAGAAAGTGTAGCTAGGTTCGGTCTTCGTAAATGTAATTTTGATATTTGTATTTATAAAAGAAAAGAAATATTATTTTTGTTATTTATTTCAATGATTTTCTTGCTCATTGCATAGGTCTAGCACACGTCAAAGTGCTATAGGAAATTCAAAGAGTCAACAAATATGTTGAAGACTCTTAAGGACATATTACACCATGTATATTTATGTATTAGAGTTAAAGAAATACCTCCAAGCAAAGTCAACAAGTCTCCTCCAAGCAACAATATCCCTAAATGAAGCAATCCAAAGCATAAATGACAAGTTGGCCTCATGTCAACAAGTCGGCCTCAAGTCGGCCTAAAGAAGGGACAAACCACTATATATAAGGGTCTATCCACTCCTCCAAAAGCAATGAAGATCACCTCTAATATCATCGAGAAGGACAAGTATAGGGTGAAAAAGGGACAAAGAAGGGAGCATCAAGAGCAGCGAAGGAGGAACGAAGAACACCGAGCCTTAGAGGATTGTTCTAAGCTCAACTATAGTCACACATGCGAAGAAAAGAGGGTCTCTTTGCTATCATAGCAACCCTCTATCAAAGTCATACATATCTCGTTTGTTGGGCTAGAAAAGTAGGCCTATTAGGCCTTTCACTCAAGCAAAGAAGGAGCTCACTCCAGCGAAGAAGGAAAGAAGACTCTAACATAAGCATATTGAAGGAATCCTCTCACACGTGCATGAAACTAGGGCTTCACTGCTACCATATCATACATTCAACCATATCTCAAGAAAGAGCTCGATTGAATAAGGGATAAAGTACTCTTCATATGTGAAGGAATCTACTAAGGATCAAAGAGGAATATCTCGTCTAGAACAAGCACAACAAGGACTAATATCAGTTTCCAGAATGAGGATGAAGTGCCGAAAGGAGGACGAAGTGCTGGAAGAAGAAGGACAAAGGCTTGACTTGTGCTTGGAGGATATTCTAGTCAAGGGTCTAGGGTTTGGCATTCATCAATAGAAGCTTCAATAAGAGAAATTTCAAGAAGGGTTTTCCTCTCTAAGAGAGAGGTTTTGCCCTGGCAGAGAGCCAACATCTTGTGCTCTTGTCTCTTGTGTTTTTTATAATTGTTTGATGAAGTAAGAAGAACATATACTAATAATAAGAAGAAGATCAAGTTAACAAGAAAAGTAAAAGTGCTTTACAAATTATTATCATTGCTAGAAGAAACCTATCATAACTCAAATGCCCTAGATTCTTCAACGTGATATCGGAGCTAAGATGACACATCAAGGAAGGGCACATCAAGAACACATACAAGGTTGAAGCATTGAGCTAAAAGTTCCAAATCCATCAAGGACAAGGAGGTCTACCATCTACTCTTCTAGATCGATCAAGGAAGACTACAAAGCAAGAAGAAAAGTCTTTCATATAAAGGCACCTACAAGAAGATCCATTCAAAAGAAGGACCTACATCAATCTACATCAACTTCAAAAGAAAAGCACTCAAAGTCAAGCCTCACACTCCAAGAAGTCTTCATCTTCAAGCAATCTCTTTGAAAAAGGAAATTTGAAGATCATCAAGGTCCTAGAAGGCAAATCATCAAATCTTCAAGAAGGAAGCAAGACTTCTACATCACCAACACTATCAAGTAAGTATTTTTATGTCCCCTTCAGAACATATTACAATGTATTTTTGCAAGGAAAGCAACAAATTGGTTGGGACTGCTAATTTCCTTGCATGGAAAAAGAGGATTGATTTACTTCTCAAGGAGAATGAACTTCTAGATCACATCAAAGGAAGTATCACTGTCCCTCCTAAGGAACAAACTCAAGCCCTAGCAAAGTACAATAAGGATGAAATAAGAGCTCAAAGGATTCTAATAGAATCCATCAAGGACTCTCTCATTCCTTATGTCTCCAAACTTGAAACATCAAAAGAAATCTATGATAAATTGATAGAGCTATTTCGATCAGCACAGCTGGAGAAGTGATATCACTACGCAATGAATCGTACAAGATGAAGATATCCAAGGAAGGAATAGCTCCCTACTTCAAGAGAATCTCTGAAATGAGAGATCAACTACAAGAGCTAGGAGAAGTCATGACAGAGAAATGACAATTGTAGTACTCGATGCTCTACCTGAGGATTGGGGCAACTTCACATCAAGTATATATGCCAAGAAATAAGCTAACCCACTAAGTGAACTTTGGTCTCTATGCAAAATTGAGGAGACTAGACTCAAAGCTAAAGATGATGTGCGATCAAAGGAGCAAGCATTTGCTTCTATGGCCAAAAGAAAGGGAAAATTTGGAAAGTTTGGTCCCATATGTCCAAATTCCAATGCTTTGGTTGTCAATAATATGGTCACTACAAAAGGGATTGTCCCAAGTTTAAGAAGGACAACAACAAGAGGAAAAGAGAAGAAGTGAAAGAAGAAGAAAAGAAGCAGAAAAAGGAGGACCCTCCAGATCTCTACTATGACTAAGTCAACTTCTTTACATAAGTCTTCTTTCAAAGTTTTGGGTATCATAGGAGCATGTAGAAATACGATAGAATGCATGGTTTAGAAGAAATGGCATCTTCTAGAATATAGGAGCATAATGTAGAAATAGCTGAAGACATTCATGTAGGAAGGATGTAGCTACTGAATGACTTCATCCATGATGAAAGGAAATGATCATGATCAAATCATAGAAAGCCTCTATCATCAACAAAGAAGAAGCATTTGCAAGATGAAGGTCACCAAGATCCTCCGGTAGGATCTTCAATACAAGGTTCATAACTTTCAAAATAGCAGATGTCTCAATAGGATTTCCATTCATGGGATTCAAAAAAATGATGATATGCGGGAAAGAAAAGATGAAGCAGAGAAAAAGAAATTGAGGCAATCTCAATCTAGAAGGACTAACAAAGGAAGCTAAGATGATCAAGAGAAGAACAAAAGATGAGGTATGTATCTATGTTTTTAATTAAAGTCATGTCATCATATGCATTGATGAGTGTTACGAATGGCTCTAAAACATCATCAAGAATAGAATGATCTCTTTCAGTAATGACATGCTCGAAGGAATGATTCACGCACCATTGAAGGTCAACATAAGAAATGCCCTCATAAGGAGTATGAGGTGGTTGACTAAACAACCCATGAAGAAGCATATGAAAGAGATCAAAGATGAAATGAAAACATGAATAATCATCTAACAGGTTCGTTGAAGTCAGCTCTCGGAAGAAGGCACAAGAACTCTGACAAAGAAAGAAAAAGATCAAAGGACCCTTGACACTTAGAAAGGCCTTGGAGATATGAAGACACAGGTTACTGATTCAGGTCAACAGATGTCATGATGGAAATCCATCCAACAAAATTACTATTTAACTTTTAAAGTAATATCAGTGATGAAGTCATGAAAGGCTACTAGAACGAAGTACTAAAAGTGCAAGCACAACGTTCATATGATGAATATACCGGAAATGAAGCATGATGACAAAGGAGTAGCTATATGACGAAAGATCTAGACATGTATCAAGAAGGCCACTTTCCACGAAGGAAGGAATGACATGACAAAGAACAAAAGCGATCGATGGTTGATGCCCTTCAAAGAAGAAGTTCAACAAATTTTCATGACATCAAGGACACAAGAAGAAGAAAGTTGTTGATGCATGGAAGAGTCCCTAGCTAAGAGGGAGTTCTTTCAAGTTCTTGATTACGAAGGAGCTTAAGCAAGTTCCTAGTTAGAAGGAGCTTGGACATATCTTCCCCACTTAAGAGGGAGAGATAGATGCAACATTCATGTCTTCGCTTTGGAAGAAAGAATGGAAGATTGGGTAATCATCTGGCATACGATGCTCTTTGAGGACGTGTAGGGCATCCAAGATAAGAATAGGCAACAGGACCGATATTCTTTGATGGATGCGAAACCAAGATGAGAATATTACTAGAAGGTCATACTCATTGAACACTCAAGTGGGTATGTGCCTTGAGAGACAATGATGACGGTGTCTATAATCATTGGCCTCGCCAACAATGTGCTCTGATCTAATAAGAGAGAGATCTATCAGTCAAGGCCTTGTTGTGGAAACAATGTTGGTTGCTATGATGCTATAACAGATGGATTGCTAATCCAGTTTCTCTTATGTGAATTTTTCAGATTGAAAATGGCCAAACACCTTATAATGATTTATGAATACCTCCCTAGTTAAGAGGGAGTGTTGAAGAAAGTGTAACTACATTCGATCTTCATAAATGTAATTTTGATCTTTGTATTTATAAAATAAAAGAAATATTATTTTTGTTATTTATTTCAATGAGTTTCTTGCTCATTGCATAGGTCTAGCACACGTCAAACTACTATAGGAAAGTCAAAGACTCAAAAGATATCTTGAAGACCCTTAAGGGTATATTGAACCATGTATATTTATGTATTAGAGTCAAAGAAATACCTCCAAGAAAAGTCAACAAGTCTCCTCCATGCAACGTCATCACTAAATGAAGCATTCTGAAAGCATAAATGACAAGACAGCCTCATGTCAACAAGTCGGCCTCAAGTTGGCGTAAAGAAGGGACATACCACTATATATAAGGGTTTGTCCACTCCTCCAAAAGCAAAAAAGATCACCTCTGATATCAGCGAGAAGAAAGGACAAGTATAGGGTGAAAAAGGGACGAAAAAGGGAGCCTCTAGTGCAGTGAAGGAGGAAGGAAGAACATCGAGCCTTAGAGGACTGTTCTAAGCTCAACTACAGTCACACGTGCAAAGAAGAGAGGGTCTCTCTGCTGTCATAGCAGCCCTCTATCACAGTCATATATATCTCGTTGGTTGGGCTAGAAATGTAGGCCTCTAAGGCCTCTCACTCAAGCAAAGAAGGAGCTCACTCAAGCGAAGAAGGAAAGAAGACTCTAACATAAGTATATTAATGGAATCCTCTCACACGTGCGTGAAACTAGGGCTTCACTGTTGTCGTATCAGACATACAATTATCTCAAGAAAGAGCTCAGTTGGATAAGAGATAAAGTACTCTTCATATGTGAAGGAATCTACTAAGGATCAAAGAGGAATATCTCTTCTAGAACAAGCATAACAAGGACAACTATCAGTTGTCGAAAGGAGGACGAAGTGTTGAAAGGAGGATGACGAAGTGCCAAAAGAAGATGGACGAAGTGTCGAAAGAAGGACAAAGTGTCGGAAGAAGGACAAAGACTTGACTAGTGCTTCTAGGATATTCTAGTCAAGGGTCTAAGGTTTGGCATTCATCAATAGAAGCTTCAATAAGAGAAATTTCAAGAAGGGTTTTCCTCTCTAAGAAAGAGAGGTTTTGTCCTGGCAGAGAGCCAACATCCTATGTTCTTGTCTCTTGTGTTTTTGATAACTGTTTTGATAAGTGTCAGAAGAAGGACAAAGACTTGACTTGTCCTTCAAGGATATTCTAGTCAACGGTCTAGGGTTTGGCATTCATCAATAGAAGCTTCAATAAGAGAAATTTCAAGAAGGGTTTTCCTCTCTAAGAGAGAGAGGTTTTTCCTTGGCAGAGAGCCAACATCCCATGTTCTTATCTCTTGTGTTTTTGATAACTGTTTGATGAAGTAAGAAGAACATATACTAATAATAAGAAGAATATCAAGTTAACAAGAAAAGTAAAAGTGCTTCACAAATTGTTATCATTGCTAGAAGAATCCTATCTTAACTCAAATGCCCTAGATTCTTCAACACTAATGCCATCCATCACTATTGATTGCTCAAAGTGAGAGAATATATATGTTAGAAAATTGCAACAGGCCTTCAGACTTCTTTGACAAACTTCCTTGCAATAGACCTTGTGCCAAAGACTTGAATACCAATACTCACAGTGATATATTTAGGTTGGATTTCAGATCAATCAGGTTGGCTTGCTTCAATTGTACTTACACTTGTTTATATAAAAGACATATACTATTTAGGGCTCATATTTGAATCAGAGTTCTCAGATCATACTTCTTTTTCTTTAGTCTTCTCAGATATCTTGATCCTAGTTCCACAAATGTCATAATAAACTTGGATTTGATGTCATCATGAGGTTTCTTGCCTCATACTTTGGTTTTGACTTTCTTCATACTGCTAGAAAATCAAAAGTAAAGTAGATTTTTTTACTTGGTAATTACTTGTGAGACTTCATTTTTCTTTCTACTATTATTTATTGGTCTTTCTTCATTAAGAAATTATATAAATTATCCTTTCGAGATCACAAAGAATTGCAATGGGTTTTCTTCAATATTTGCCATTAATAATTAACAATGACAAATAAATTGCATAAGTTTGGAGAATAATACTTAGTTATTGCACTTCAAGGAATTTTCACATGGCATTAGAGTATTGTTGATCATATCAGAAGCTTGGAGGCAAAAGGAAGAGAAGGAAGAGAAGTTGTGCAGTTTCAAAGGGAAATTTGAAGCAGTATTTCTATATTTGTGAGTAGCAGAGGCAGAAGTTTGAATTCCAATTCCAGGGTGGAGGAAAACTTGATTTGCCTCAGATTTGTAGCAACAGGCAGTGGATTTGTCAGAAAGGGTTTCTGGAAAGCAGATCAATGAATTCACAAAGTGGATATGGGAACAGAGACTTGCAACAAGATTTTGCAATCACAGATATGCGCAAAAAACACAGTGGGGGAATTTCAAGTTTATTTCTCATAGTGTTTCTAGTTTTCCAGTGCAGGAAAGGAGGTTGTGATTTCCAACAGTAGAAGGCTGTAGTAGACTTGATAGTCCAGCCAATGTGAGTTTCAAGGTCAACATTGTGTGTTCCAAATTCTGAAGGACTTCCCGAAGGTAGAGTGAGTTACTCAATACAAGCAGCAGGCAATGCGAATTCTGGGAAGGACACCAGAGGCAAGTGTAAAAGTAGTTTTGTGCATTCCATGGGGAGTGTGTATAGCAGAGAGAAGGTTGGGTGAGTTGCAGGAAGGAAAAGGATATTTTCATCATATAGTTATCCATTTTATTTGAGTTTCCCAAAGATGACTGCAACAGGACTCAAAGATCTTGGCGAAACCTCAAACTTTGGCATCTGTAAGGCTAGGATGCAATTCCTATTGGATGAGCATGGTTTGAAGGAGTTCGTGAAATTTAAATTTGTTGAACCAAAGAGTCCTATCCAGTTTCATGAGTAGAAGAAGGATATGGCCAAACCAAAGAGGGTGATCCTAAATGGGGTTATCGATCTCATTTTCCCGCATATTGCAAACAAGAATACAGCAAAGGACACGTGGTATGTCATTGTGAAGTTGTACCAAGATCCATCTAAGAATCGAAAAATGATTCTCAAGGAAAAGTTGAGAATGATCAAGATGCCTAAGCGTAAGAGCGTAACTCCCTATCTCACCAGAATTCAAGAAGTCAGAGATGAACTTGCAAGTGTTGGAGAAAAACCAACAAATATTTAACTAGTGCGAATAGCACTAAATGGGTTTACCGAGGAATGGTGAACTTTCATTCAAGGAATCACCGGACAAGATAAGCTACCAAATTAGGAATGGATGTGGAGTGAATTCACTTAGGAGGAGCTAAGGCTCAGTCTCGATGAAGCTGCAACCAACTGCAATGGTAAGGGACCGAAGGTGGAGAAGGAAGAAGAAAATGTGGCCCTTGTAGGTAACAGAAAGGACAAGAAGGACCCTAGTTAGGGACAAAACTCAAAATGAGAGAAGAAGAAATACTTGCCAAGTTCAAGTGCTTCGGATGCGGTGAATTTGGTCACTACATAACCCAGTGTCTAAAGAGGAAGAAGGACAAGGGGCAACAGACAATAGCTTCGGCAGAGGTTGATGAGTTAACCTCCAGATTGGAGGAATTTTCATTGATAGTAGCAATACCTCTAGATGGAGGAGGAGCATGATGTTTTAGATTATCAATCAGGGCAAGGTCCATGGGGGAGCAATAGGAAGTCTAGATCAAACCCAATTGTTGTTCACATGGATCAATACCTTTGCTACAAGAGCCCACAGTAGTATAGTAGTAGGAAGAACAATCATATAGAAGTTAGAACTTACAAAAATTCACTGTCGACGGGGTGCAATAAGTACTCGAGAGACAATAGTAGACCATGGCACAATCAGATACTTCAAAGACAGTGCAGAACCAGTGAGGTGTAGTCAGTTACTCGGGTGATAGTTTCAATGTCAGGCGTAGTCAGATACTTGAGAAATAGTTACAAAGCCAAAACCAAATGCAGTTAGTTATTTGAGAGATAGTTGCAGAGCCAATGATTAGGTGGAGTCAAATGCTCGAAAGATTGTTGTATAGCTAGTTGCAATGACCCTAATCCTTCGCACGTGTGAGAGAGATAGAGCCCAAAAACAAGGTTTTTCATCCTTCCTTTCTTCTTTTAGACCTTCGCTATATTCTTCCTTTGCTTCCCAGCTATAAATCAAACTTCCTTCTTGAGATTGAACTTCTTGGTGTCAAATGACATCGAACTGCTACTTTATATAGCCTTTCCAACAGGTCAAAATCCCTCCTTTAGGCCGACTTGAAGCTGCCAGGGCTGACTTGTACTTTTTGAGTTTCAAGGACTTTCTAGACTCAAAAATAATTCTTTTTCCAATTACATTTTTCCCAAAAGGGTCTTATAAACATGATGTTGACTTCTTTGACTCATGACAATAAATTCTATGACCTAACAAACACTAGTAACATGAAGAACATGCTTTTACATAGAAGACCATCAATAATGAGCATGAAACCCATGCTTTATAATAATAATAATTTTTTCTTTCCTTCTTTTGTTTATTACATAAGATACATATTGAAATGAGTACAACAATTATGAAGACCGAAACTAGTTACATTTCCAACACTCCTTCTTAACTAGGGAGGTATTCATAATTGTACAACCAATACAAACTGAAGAGTTCTCATAAGAAGAGCCGGATTGATAAGCCAGTTGTAAGCATCACCATTATGACCAACATTGTCTTTGAGGCCTAATTAGACAAGCTCTACTTTATTCAAGAGCATTATGCTGGGAGGCTTTACGTGTGATACCGCACTACATCTACAAGGTACATACCCCATCTGATGTTCACAAAATGTCCTTTTAGGACTTCTTATCTTGGATTTCCATTCCTGAATCCTCAAAGAATAGCAGTCCTCTTCGACCACTCCTATCTTGGATACCTATCCCATCCTCAAAGAGTGTCGACACCTTTCCTTTCTTGGATTCTTTGTCCTCAAGGAAACCACAGATGTGTATCCAATCCTCCAACATTCTCTCTTCATCACATTAAGAAGAAAATGCACATGTGATGTCCAACATCACTCCCTCTCAACTAGAGAGAATATCCCTATTCTCTTTTTTAACAAATCCTTGCTCCGCTTGGGGAGACTTCCTTTGCTCCCTCTCATAACAAGAATAGATTCTTGACTTCCTTTCAAACTAGGATTTCAACACCACAAACCTTAAAGCTTGTCTTGATGAGAGTATCAACTACTTGTTCTTCATAACTATGTGTCTACCTCTTTCCTTCGCATCTCTTGCATCGAGATTGCTTCCTATCGAGCCATCTTCACTCTTCAATCTTGTGATAGGATCCAAGTCATCTCTTCTTGTTCATCACTTTCATCTCGTCATCATAGATGAAGGCATTATATTGAGATTTCTCAAACTTCAAGTTGATAATAGCTTCTACATGAAAGTGATCTCCCTTGTTGACCCTCAGGTTATCTTCTTGCACTGCTACCTTTCAATCCCAAGATTTCACAGTTGTCAAGTATCAGATATTGAGCTTCCCTCAACATACTTCATACATTTCATCCATACAATTGAACTTGCCTCAACTGTCATCATGTATTCCTACAACATCCTTCTAGGTAACAAAATAATATGTTACGCAGATAACCAACAATAATAGAAAATAGACTTACCTCCTCATCACGACCTTCTCATCCAGGCATCAACATCCTTATGATCCATCTCGACATGAATCTTCCTTCATGCATCAAAGTGCCCAAGGATCAAACTTGATTACCAAAGGCATGTTACAAGGTTTCGTACATATGGATCTTAGCCAGGACTTGCTTTTGATATGCATTCTTACCATCATCTAGCTATGTGTCTCATAATGGACCTGCAATCAGACCCATTGCTTTCCTTCATCCTTTTAAGAGTATTGTTTCCATACAGTATGGAATGTATACTACCCTTGTCAATAATGCTTCTTCCAAGAACCTACCAAGATGATGGTTCTTATAGGATCATGATGATCCACCTTAGCAAGATGACCACCTCTAACATAATATTAGATAGTGCCTAGATGAACAATATGCAAAATGGTCTATCTATCTAACCTTAAAGGCTAAATGATTTCTACAAAGCAACTTAACCAAGTAGACTCTACACATGTTACTATCACATGCTTTTCTCTATGATGTTAAAATCAAGACTCTTACATAAACAACAATGCATACTGTCTAAAGGAAAGATTAATCCTCATAAAGAACCTGATAGACAGCGTGCCTTTTTCAATAGTAAAGATCCTTCACATCTTCTTTCTTCGACTTCTTCTCAGGTTCTACCACTGCCTCAGCTACATGAGCTTTGCTTCTTTCCTTTCTCTTGTTGTTTTGTTGGCTTGGACAGTCCCTTTTAAAGTGTCCATATTCATTACACTTAAAGCATTGAACCTTGGACATATCTTTCTTCTTGGACTTCTTGAACTCTACAGATGTTACTATCACATGCTTTTCTCAATGATGTTAAAATCAAAACTCTTACATAAACAACAATGCATACTATCTAAAGGAAAGATTAATCCTCATAAAGAACCTAATAGACAGTGTGCCTTCTTCAATAGTAAAGATCCTTCACATCTTCTTTCTTCGGCTTCTTCTCAGGTTCTCCCACTGCCTCAGCTACATGAGCTTTACTTCTTTCCTTTCTCTTGTTTTGTTGGCTTGGACAACCCCTCTTAAAGTGTCCATATTCATTACACTTAAAGCATTGAAACTTGGACATATCTTTCTTCTTGGACTTCTCGAACTTTCCTTTCTTTAACTTCTTGACTCGAGCTAAAAAAGCTTGAGATTGTTCATCTGATCCAATGCCATCTTTTACCTTGATCCCATATTCTTCCAAAATGCATTGAGCTGGTGGTAATGCATTTAACACACAAATAGTAATTTCTGAATCACAAATTCTCTCCAAGCCCTTGCGAATGATCTCTTAATTGCAAGATCTTCATCAAAAAGGATGCCATGTCCTCATCCTTTGATTTCTTCATCTTATATAGATTATTCAGCAAAGACATATTTTGTCTTGATGTACTCATAGAGTACAAATTCACTAGCATGTCATACATAGCCTTAGAAGTTTTCAAATTAGCAACAAATGGAACAAGAGGATCCATAATAGATTCAAGGATGATCCTTTATGCCCTTACTTCTCCTTTCTTGTATTTTTCTAGATCTTGAGTCCTATCTTTGCTAGGTTAAGTGATATTAACCAGTAACATACTCCATTACCTCATGTTTTGTAAGTGCCAGGTCAATCCTTTTATTCCAGGCTAGGAAATTTGATGCTCCAATGAGCTTATTCCTCTCCTTACAGAAAGAACCCATATGACCTACGGATTCAAATAGAGTAATAATGTGATACTTGATAACCAAGATTATTCTCCTTTTCCTTGATGATGTCTCCAACCTTCTTGATTCCTTCAAGATCTTTGAAGAGACTACAATAATGTCCTTGAAATATGTTCCCTAGCATTTCTCCAACAACAACTTCCAAGGGTGATGAATGATAACAAGATCCTTTTGATGCCTCCTTCAAAGAGGTCAACCAATGAGTCCTCAACTAGATCATTTTCTCAAGGGACAGCCCTTTTGTAGCCTTCCTCTTTAAGCCTTCTTCAAATGAGACCTTTCTTCTAGATCAATAGATCTCCTTTTTCCTTCCCCTTGACAAGCCAACCCTTGTTTGTGTCCAAAAGATGATCCTTCCAACTGCCTTCTTGTTCTATTAGCTCTGAAACCATGTTAGAAAATGCAAAGTGGCAGCTATTAATTCCAATTTTCATTAACCTTAATATTTGCTTGTGAACTTAGTTAGTCTTCTTGTGTTCTTTATTTAGATCTTTTCATCAAACAAATATCAAGAACAAAAACAGTAACAACAAAGGACACAAAAATTAGGCTCTCAACCAGGGAAAAATCCCTCCAAGGGGAAAACCAGGAAAACTCTTATCTTTTTATAGAATTTGATTCAAATGAGACAACAAAGGCCCAAACCCTAGACCAAGTCCTCATCCAAGTACCAAATCAGCCCTTCCAACGAATCATTCCTTGATCAACCAGCTTCAAACTACAACTTCCACTTCCCAACTTCAGTACCGCAATTGGACCTGTAATTTTGACCTACAATTTTCGCCCTGCAACTTCAACCCTTGTTGTTGCTGCAAAAATCCTAATTCAACTTCTTCTAGAGACCTTCCTAGGGGAACACTGCTCCTCCCAAGCTCAAATAGGTCTAGATAGAGTATTCTTCCTTCTAGCAACAAGATAATGCACTTCGTCCTACTACAACTCGGACCTGTATTTCGGCCTTCTTGGAAGCAACACAAACACTAATCCTTCGCACATGTGAGGGAGATAGAGCCCAAAAACAAGGTTTTTCGTCCTTCCTTTCTTCTTCTAGACCTTCACTATCTTCTTCCTTTGTTTCCCAGCTACGAATCAAACTTCTTGGTGTGTATGTCTCAAATGAGGTCAAACTGCTCCTTTTTATAGCCTTTCCAAGGGGTCGAATTCCCTACTTTGGGCCGACTTGTACTTTTGGAGTTTGCAAGACATTCTACACTCAAATAATTCCTTTTCCAATTACATTTTGCCCAAAAGGGTCTTATAAACATGATGTTGACTTCTTTGACTCATGACAATAAATCCTATGACCTAACAAACCCTAAAAGCATGAAGAACATGCTTTGACCCAGAAGACCATCAATAATGAGCATCAAACCCATGCTTTGTAACAATAACTTTTTATTTTCTTCTTTTTTTGTTACATAAGATACATATTGAAATGAGTACAACAATTATGAAGATCGAAATTAGTTACACTTCCAACACAGGTTTTGGATTGTCAGTACACAGATGATTGAATATCAAACTTAACACAAATTTGAGAAGATCTAACAGGCTCAGGTTTTTCTCATCACTACAATAAGAATGCCTCAGATTTCGAAAGCCACAGAACTTGACTTGATTATATGATTTGGCTTATATGCTCCCAAGACTCCTGAAGTTTTCAAAGGGCGAGGACTGATACTTCAACCTTGTTTCTTGAATTTGAATTAGTTTTGAGAAGAGAAAGGTGCTGCCATGATCAGATCGATGACCTTCGACCATCATCCTTTACCATACAGCAGTGACAAGACTCGGATGACACCTTCCATTAGGTTCAAACTTTAAAACTTTAGATATCAACCTCAGATCTGTGAAATGACCTAGGAACAATTCCACAAAGCTCTAATCTAAGCCACAGTCCTTGGATCAAACTGCAAAGTATTGATCAAGCCACCAAGGAACTAGGATCTATGTTAGAAATTCAAATCAAAGACTACAGACTTCAGATCTGCCACCATAAAGTTTGGATCTACCACCAAGGAACTTGGATCTATATTAGAAATTCCGATCAAAGGCTAAAGATTTCAGACCTGCCACCATAAAGCTTGGATCTGCCACCCAGGAACTCGGATCTATATTAGAATTTCATATCAAAGGCTACAGACTTCAAATATGCCACCATAAAATATAGAACACTGTCACAGAGATCAGATCTGCCAATATAAAGCTTATAGGACTGTCACAGAGCTCAGATGTGATATCACAAAGTTCATATCTGTTAATATAAAGCTTATAACACTGTCACAAAGCTCAGATCTGCCAATATAAAGCTTATAATACTTGTCACAAAGCTTAGACCTGATATCATAGAGCTCAGATCTGCCAATATAAAGCTTATGACACTTGTCACAGAGCTTAGATCTGATATAGCAGAGCTCAGATCTGCCAATATAAAGCCTATAACAATGTCACAGAGCTCAGATCTGAGGTAAATATACGATAGACTTTGTTTAACCACTGGAGATCTCGGACATTTGCTACAGAATTCATATAGGTGCCACAGAGTTTGAATCAATGCTCACTGAACTCAGAACTATGTGTCAGACTTCAGATAGGTGTGCTCGAATAGATGCTTGGATACGTGCCAGATCACTACTTGAATGTCATTCATATATCCCGTAGGGTAGAGATTATTGTCTTTTGAAGAAGACATTGATGCAACTCGAATTGACTTTGTCATTGGATTCAGACTAGAAACCTGTTTATTTCATTGCCTTCTTCAAAACATAATTTGAATTAGTCCTTAAACATGCTCAGACTTTGAAAGAGGTTGCCTTTTATGTATGGAGACATATTCGAATACATGATTCCTTTAGCCAAGTACTAGACAGTGAGAACGAATAAATCAACAGTCTTCTCAAGAGATTTGTGAAGATGCTAATGCAAGATTCAAGCAGATATAGACTTGTATAAACTGATGCAGATACATTTCAAATCTTCAGATCTTCATATAACAGACCTTTGAGAATCAAATGCTTAATCTTGAAGACAATAACCTCAGTCAACAGAGATGGATGAAGATTTGACTTTGCAGTAGTGAGTAGTATAATGAGAGCATCCTCAAGCTAGGGTAGAAATCATACCTTTCAGGCTTTTCTCAAGGACTTTCCAGGAGCTTCTTTCAAGGGTATCTCCTAAGAGGTGATCCACAACTTTCTGCCTTTACTCCTGCTCTGATACCATGTTGAGAAACCAAGTGGAAGAGAATTTCTGAACTACTGGGAATTACTTGTGAATGTATTAGGTCTTCTTTACAATTTAATTCACTTCATCAAGTAATTACACTTCAGAAATTAAATGAACAGTAAGGAGAAAGAAGAGATCACAATGCACAATAACAAGAGACACTAGAATTAGGTCAAAGACCAGGGCAAAACCCCACAAGGGGGAAAACCCAACCAAATCTTTCTTAGAGAGATCCTTCAACAATACATCAAGACAAAGATTATATTGACCCAAGAAGGCTTCCACAAGTGCTAAGTCTCCACAACTGAATGTCCAACAAAGATCACCAAGGAGAGGCTGATCCTCTCATCATATCACAGAAGACAGTCAAATTAGAACTCAGATCTAGGCTCAAATCTTAGACCCAGACTTCAAATCACTATAATAATAAGCAGATCTCAGACACCAGACTTCAGATCACAATGATAATAAGCAGATCTCAAATACCAGACTTTAGATCTCGATGATAATAAGCAGATCTCGAATACCAGACTTCAAATCTCAATGATAATAAGCAGATCTCGAATACCAGACTTCAGATCTCAATAATAATAATAAGCAGATCTCGAACCTCTGACTTCAGATCATAAGTATAATGAGCAAATCTCGAACCTCTGACTTCATAACATAAGTATAATGAGCAGATCTCGAATCACTGATTTATGATCATAAATGTAATGTGTAGATCTACAGATCTTGGATCACTTCACATAGGAGAGATAATGAGTAAGGTATGTGTGTTCCAATCACATACAAGGAGAGCAAATTAACCTCTCTATATAGCCATCATATAATCCAAATGAGTGAGTTTCTAGGAAAGTCAACTAGCCATCATGTGATCCGAATGGGAGAGTTACAGCATGCCAACTAGCCATCATGTGGTTTGACTTCGCACTTGTGGAGCCACTTGAAAAATTTATATAAATAAAATAATAATGTTTTTCTTTCCAAAACTACATTTTTTAAACCAAATCAATAGCATGAAGAACGTGTTAGAAACATAGTTACACGGGTACCACTCCCAGGCATTGGAGAGCACGTACTCCACGCTCCCACGCTCTTCGGAGCTTGGGAGCTTGTAGGAAACACTCCAAAATCGTCAGGAGCTTCAACGGGTAGGTGTTGATTTGGGGTAGCATCGGATGTGCTCTAGCCACGAAAATTGGTGGAGAGGCACATAAGATCTCCAATATCCAGAAATGGTTTGGGAAGATTCTAAATAGTTTGGGAGATATTAAAATAATTAATATTTTTAATGGAGTCCGTAAGTCTAAACTTAGGGAAAATAAAATATTAATGTGAATTAATACAAAACTATGTTAGAAGGGTCCAAAAGTCATGGATCAAGCCATAGTTAATCTTAGCCGTTGATTAGGGACTTAATCTCAACCGTTGAATTGTCAACGAGAAAAGTATAAGAGGAGGCTTGAGGGTCACTTGGAGAACACACTGAGTTGATCAAGAATTCGATTTTCTGGAGCAGGGTTTGTTGAGGAAGTTGAAAGAGTGATCAGAGTTGCATTTGAGGGGCAGTGAATATAGAAGCAGAGAGGCAGAGATAGTACCAGGAGAATCAACGCAGAAGTCGAGAGAGAGGGACGCAGAGTCAACCAGAGGTTCACGCAGAGCCAGCCAGGAGATGCGCAGTGCCTCAGAGAGCCAGCGTGGATGACGCAGAGGCTCTAAGGGTTGGCACAGTGCCTCTAGAAGTTGCCGCAAGGCGAGCTAGGGTGACGCTGGGCAGATGCTGGGTCAGAAAGTGCTGACACAATCCCTAGAGGCTGACGCTGGGGTTTTCATGGGGCAGATTGGAGCTGGGAGCTGTCAGAGTGTTTATCCAAGGTTTCAGCCAGAATATTTGCTTCTGAGTAGAGAGGTACTACTGCCGAGATTATTCTCTATTGGGTGAGCCAGTTTTGGCACCTAGATTGTATTCAGAAACCGCTTAATAATTAAAACCATCAGATAATTGCACCAATTTTCCCGCATTGGGTTTTTCTGGGAACATTGGTACAAAAAACAACAGTGTCACTTGTGTGCTTGTTTTGTTTCCTTCAGTTGATGATCTGTAATGTGTTGAGCATGTACTTGTATTTATTTTCAGTATTTACATGGTAAATAACTTGTTAATTAATCAGAACAAGTAGGCAGAAATAAATCAGAAAAGTACATGAAGGGTTTCTAATGGGTTAGACATAGAAATTCCAACATGGTATCGGAGCATGGTTGCAAATCACAGGAGAACTGAGGATATCAGCCGAGCAGAGTAGCAATAGCACAAAACATTGGTCCCGAGTGACAAAAGTTGTTCCTAGTAGAGAAGCAGCAAGGAAGGGGTGACGCAATGCCTGCCTCCAATGTTGCACGAAGTGGAGACGAAACGATGACGTTTTTTGGAAGTGGGGATGCGGAAGCGTCATTTTCCAAAAATCTAGGAAGCGAAGCGTCCACTATATATATATTTGCATTTATATTCAAAACTTGTGTCTACTATATTTATATTTTTTTTGCTATATATATATATATATTAATATTGCATTTTTTATAATTTTTTCGAAAACTTGACGCTTTGTACAGCCGAAACGCCGTCCGAAACGCAGTTCGGAAAAAACCGAAATGCGTTTCGGGCACACGTTTCCTGAAATTTCCAGGAAGCGTGTTTATCAGGGTTCGGACGATGCTTCCCCCACGCATCCATACGGATTGCGGATCGGGGTTTTGATCCGGGGAAGGACATTTCCTGCAATGCTGCCTGCATCATCAAGTTTGATCCGGGTAGAGTATCAGCGCAATGGCAGAGGGGAGCAGACTTGACCTACGTAGTGCCTGTTCATCCTTCTCAGTCAGGAAGGATTTACGCCCATGGCCAGGAAGTGCAGATTTTGCTGGTGCCAGGATTGCACAGAGCCTAGAAGCTCTAACCTTTAGGGTGTTGGGGATTAGGAGGTTGTGGGTAAATTGTAGAGTGAAGTTGGTCGGGTATTGTAGTTAGAACAGTACCTAACAGGGCAAGACCAATGAGGAAGGAGTTGCTACCAAGGATTTCTAGCCAAGAAATCCGGATCAGTGGTGCAATTGTACTAAGGATCTGGGGGCATCTCGACATTGGCAGAGGGGTTTCCAGGAGGGAAATCGAGGATCAGAGGGAGTCACACTGAGAACATCCAGAAGGGAAGTAGAGGAGCAGAGAGATGGCAGTGAATGGGGTAAGAGACCAGGACAGACTAGACGGAGCCTCAAACATCGTAGTCTGGAAGGCCAGAATCTTATCCGTTCTAAATAGGAACTGTCTCAAGAACTTCGCTTTGAGGAAAATAGCAGTCCCAGTTGACTCGGTTGATAACGATAAGTACGAGGATGCAATGGCGAGGGCCAAGAGCATCATCCTTGAGGGGGTCAAGGACCATGTAGTACCACACATTGCCGAGAAGAATACAGCAAATGAGATGTGGGAGGCCCTAAAGAAGTTGTATCAACATACTTTCATGCAGAGGAAGATGCTACTAGAAAATCAGTTGCAGTCATACCAAATGCAAAAGGGACAACAGATCGACATCTTCCTCGATCAAATGAAGGAGATCTGGGATTAGCTAACTTCCATAGGGGCCATGCTAGATCAAGAATTGATGGTGAGAACAGCCCTGAGCGCAGTCTTAAAACACTGGAAGGTGTTTGTCCAAAGCATACTGGGCAGGGTGACCCTTCCAAATTGGGAGGAAATGTGGGCGACTCTTCGCCAAGAAGAGATCAAAAGGCTAAGCAAAGGCGAGAAGCAGTGGCAAAGGGGTCAGAATCAAGGAGAAAGAGGAGGATGCTGCCCTAGCATCTGAGGGAAAGTAGGAGAAACGGAAGAAGAAGGACCTCTCCAAGGTCAAATGCTTCAACTGTTGGGAACTGGGTCACTATGCAAGCCAGTGTCCGAGGAAGAAGAGCAACGGAGAGGCTTCTGTGACCAAGGCAGCGCCAGCAAGGGCGGAGAAGGAAGTGGAGATAGATGATGACTGTGCCATGAGTGCTCATGCGCCACTTGAGAGGAAGTGGGGAGACATCGAGCTGTAGTCAGATGGACTACAAGTGATGAGGGGCAGGATCCTCGAGGTACCCAACCTCTTGGATTATACCTTGCTACGGGAGCCCCGATGAGGAGTAGCAAGACTTATGGATGTCAATAGAGACAGACGTGGATGGAGCGATAGAGGGGGCTACAGTGCAGGAGTCTCGGGACAACGTAAGGCAACAGTGCAGAGGTCAGCGAAGGAGCACTTGTCAATGACCGAAGGAGCTTCACCAGTGGGAGTGTTTCTAACCTGACAGAGATGTCAGAGTTGGGAGATCAATTACTTACTTCTCAATAACTGAGTTGTAGTGCAGCAGTTAGCAGTGGCAGTGCTATGGGCGGCACGATGCAGCATGATGCGAGGGGTTGAAGTGCAGATGCAGCAGTGGCAATGGCAGGCCATGGGCAGCAGCACGAATGCAGAGGGAGCTACCATACAGATGCAGCAGTGGCAGTGGCAGGGCCATGGGTAGTAGTACATGATGCAACAATGCAGAGGATGTTGGGCAGCAAGCTTAGCATCAGCACAGGGATCGATGTTGGATGCTCAAGGTGATACTCAGTGAGGAGTATTACTAGAGCACAGTCCTCGCTAAGATGGAGAGCTGATTTGGGGTAGCATCGGATGTGTTCTAGCCACGAAAATTGGTGGAGAGGCTAAAGCACGTGAGATCTTCAATACCCAGAAACGGTTTAGGCAGATTCTAAATAGTTTGGGAGATTAAAATAATTAATATTTTTAATGGAGTCCCTAAGTCTAAACTTAGGGAAAATAAAATATTAATGTGAATTAATATAAATTTGTGTTAGAAGGGTCCAAAAGTCATGGATCAAGCCAGAGTTAATGTTAGCCGTTGATTAGGGACTTAATCTCGGCCATTGAATTGTCAAAGAGAAAATTATAAGAGAAGGATTGTGGGTCACTTGGAGAACACACCGAGTTGATCAAGATTTCGATTTTCTGGGGCAGGGTTTGCTGAGGAAGTCGAAAGAGTGATCAGAGTTGCAGCTGAGGGGCAGTGAATATAGAAGCAGAGAGGCAGAGATAGTACTGGGAGGATCAGCGCAGAAGCCGGGAGAGAGGGACGCAGAGCCAGCCAGAGGTTCACATAGAGCCAGCCAGAGGTTCACACAGAGCCAGCCAGGGCTCACATAGAGGCATCAGGAGCTGCGCAGTGCCTCAGAGAGCCAGTGTGGGTGATGCAGAGGCTCTAAGAGTTGACAAAGGGCGAACTAGGGTGATGTTGGGAAGACGCTGGGTCAGAAAGTGTTGACGCAGTCCCTAGAGGCTGATGTTCGAGTTTTCGTGGGGCAGATTGGAGATGGGAGCTGTCGGAGTGTTTATCCGAGGTTTCAGCCGGAATATCTGCTTCTGAGTAGAGAGGTACTACTGCTGAGATTATTCTTTGTTGGGTGAGCCGATTTTGGCATCCAGATTGTATTCAGACACTGCTTAATAATTAAAACCCTCATATAGTTGCACAGGTTTTCCCGCACCGGGTTTTTCTTGGGACATTGGTCCAAAAACAACAGTGTCACTTGTGTGCTTGTTTTGTTTCCTTCAGTTGATGATATGTAATGTGTTGAGCATGTACTTGTATTTATTTTCAGTATTTACATGGTAAATAACTTGTTAATTAATCAGAACAAGCAAGTAGAAATAAATCAAAAAAGTACATGAAGGGTTTCTAATGGGTTAGACTTAGAAATTCGAACAGTACGTTGTAGCTTTTTGGGAGCTTCATTACAACAAACCTTGACGTTTCAAGTACTTATTTTGAGCATGTTTTGACGTTTCGTATACCTATTTTGAGCAGGGAAGGTACCATTTGTTTATTTTCTAAGTGATACATGCCAGTTCAGGGTTGTAAAGTGACAAAGACGTGGAGATTAGCAAAGGTGTCAACAAAATATAGACAGTTGCTAGTCATTCCTTAGCAGCGTCTTTTGCAAATCTTGAAGTTCAACAATTGCAAATAAGTCTACTCTCTTGAAGCCTATCTTGAAGCTTTAATGATAAGATTCAACTAATTAGAGTGATGGTCAAAACGAGAAAGAATAGTGTGTTAGTCAGTTTCATTTTATAAATTTCCAAACATGAATTTTGAAGTTGAATATAATATAGCATTGCATGAAATCACATAATTGTCGAGTAATAACAGCCTTTTTCGGAGTTCCGCATATTTCTTTGTTGGGAAGGAATTTGATTAGCAAATTTTTGATGGATTAATATCTTGATTCATTTTATAAATTTCCAAACATGAATTTTGAAGTTGAATATAATATAGCATTGCATGAAATCACATAATAATTGAGTAATGACAACCTTTTTTCCAGTTTGGGAGTTCCACGTGTTTCTTTGTTGGGAAGGAATTTGATTGGCAAATTGTTGATGGATTAATATTTTGATTTTTTTAGGCAGTGTGTCAAAGTTCAATCTTTTACATATTTCTTTGCAAGATGGAATTTGCAGGATGGAATTTCATTGGCAAGTTTTGGATGGAAATAAATTAATTATTTTATTTTTATTTTTAACATATATTAAATTTTAATATATTGTATTATTGTCGCTCCCAACTCGACGTTCCCTGTAAATTTGGGAAAACCTTCTAGTCGTGCCAGATACTTGTTCCCCCCATACCTGAAGTACCCATGTACCGGAAACTCATGCACATAGGCTAGAAACAATAGTAATTTTGTTCTTCTCAAGTACAATCATAAATATGAAGACCGACCATAGCTACACATTCTTCAACAACTTCGATATCTCAGAGGCACAAGTGAATATTGCATCATCTTTAATGATAGAAGTGGTCCTATATGTGGTTATGATTCAGATTTTGCATGTGTTTTGGACAAGACGAGATCTACTTCAAGTTATGACTTTACTCTTACAAGAGGATCCATTGGTTGGATGTCAAAGCTTCAAGAAATAGTTGTTTTACCCACTACAGAGGTACAATCAGTGTTGAAAATATCACCAGTGGCAAAAAATTGACAAGGGTCCAGAAAACATCTTTTCGGCAATATCAATAAAAAAAATAGGCAAAATATAAAACTTAGGAAAAAATCAAAAAAAGTTGCCAAAGGAAAAAATCATGATTTTTACCTGTCTTTTTTTTAGTAGCTAGAAAAAATTGTGACATTGCTAATTGTTCGCAATTTTTTACCAATATTTGCAACATTGGGCAGAATATATTGCTGCCTCACATGCTTGGAAAGAGGTAATTTGGTTGAAGGGTCCTCTAGGTGAGCTTGGAAGAGTTTGAAGTAACTATAATCCGTGACAGTCAAAATGTTGTAACTAGGTTCAGTGTTCATAATGACATGTAATTATGATCATTGTAAATGATGAAATAAAGAGAATAAAAATTATTTTTGTAATGCCTTTCTTCGTGGGTTTCATGAGCAAGAGTTTTTATTCTAGATGGCTCCCATTGAGAGCTTTAAGATTTGTCAAAGAGTCAATGTCATGTATGAAGATATGTCAAATGTTTTCTAGTCTATAGGACTGTCAAATAGCCCTCCAAAAGACAAGCATGGTTCTCCTCTTCATGTCGGCTTATAGAAGGAACAACTAACACAAGTAGGCTCACAAATAAAAGACACATCCCTTCATTGTATACAGGTCAGCTTATTTATGGGACAGGCTACTATAAATACGTGGTTAGGATCTCCGCATTTCCACAGTTCACAAGTTCGATTTCCTCTGAGATTTTCAGACATTTTTCTGTGAGACTTTCGGGTGACAGTGACAAAGGCAAGTTCGGACCTCGGGTGGCTTAATGAAGTATTACAATTCGGATATTTCAAGAGTTTGTATGTCTCTATGGATAGTGGCAGAATGAAGCTCGGATATGTCCATCTGTGATTTCGGGTAGACAGGCACAGTGAGAAGTCTGAGATTCGGATGACTGTTTTGGAGAAGTTTCGGTACCCTAAACAGAGAAACACAGTTCAGAGAGGAGCCTACAGTAAGGTGTGAAGTCTAGGATCTATGTAATTCGGATCACAGTAAATGAGTGACAAATTTTGCAGTATACACATTGATGAAATTGTGACACAATCTCGGTAAGGGTCTTGATGCTATATCTGTGCCATCATAGAAGAAAGATCTCGGTATTATGACAGCGTGGAGGTCTCACAGGTCGTAGTGGAAGAGGAATCAAGAAGAATGGTGACTGTTAAGAAAACATGTGTCTTGATCTTGGAGTGGCTAATAGCTTATAGGTCAAGGGTCTTGGTCTTGGTATTCGTCAATTGGAATTTCTATAAGAAGAATTTGTATGGGTTTTCCTCTCAAAGAGTGAGAGGTTTTGGATCTGGCTTATAGTCTACATGATGTGTCTCTTGTGTATTTATGTTCATGCATTGGTCACTGTTTGATGAAGAAGAACACAAATAATCTAACATGAAGAAGATCCTAATCTGAAGAAGTAAAAAGCATTCACAAGCAGTCACTAATGGAAGAGAAATCCCCTAATGCTAATGCCCTATATTTCTCAACACAAAATGCTATTCATTAAGCTACAAATCCAGCTGATCATAGCAAGACTAAGCATATTGATATTAAGTACCATTTTGTAAGACAGGTCATTGATGGAGGTGGAATAGAATTTAAAAGGGTCCCAAGAAAAATCTGCAGACATGTTTACGAAACCAATGTTGATAGAAAAGTCGTGGTGGTGTTTGGATTCTCTTGGCTTACAAAAAAGGTGATGAATGTGCTTGGGCGGGATATTGGGTAAATTGTTGTCAAGGTGGAGATTGTTAAATTATGAAAACAATTTAATTGAAAAAAAAGTAAAAACCAAAATTTATCAAGGTAAATATTTGGTTGTTAGAGTAACGGCATTGATTTACAAAACCAATGATAGTTTTGAAAAGGTGACTACCTTTTTTATCACTGAAACAAAAAGCTGAAGGAGATGTAAGCCTGATTGTAAATTGCTCTCGATTATTAAATACCTTACCTTGCCCATGGAGGTTTCCCTAATAAACTGTCAGGGATTTACAACATAAACTTCCATGTTATTATTACTTGTCATTATTTTCTCTGAGTTTATTGTTTCATACCGACTCTGAAAACCAACAAAACATGCTGGTTTTGAGGAACCAGTTCAGTTCCAATAACATTGGCTACGATTAGGTCCTGAGAATCTAGTGCATTATCCTCCTTATCCTAGACAAAATAATGGAGTAAATTTGGTACATTCTCATTTTAACAATAGACAAAACATAAAATCTATATTATACAAGATCGAATGTCAAGACTCAAAACAGATGATGCATCTCGAACATGTACGTATTACAAATATAGTGAACACCAATTTCTTGGACTTTACCATACCCAATTAGCAAGCAACATACATTCAATACACCGTGAACAAATTGAAACAGATCCAGTTCAACAGAACAAAACTCCACTCAAGATTTCAATCCAACTAGCTAAAATTTAAATAAACTGACTCTCTTCAAGAAGTCAAGAAACCATCAAATTATCAATATCTGTATTCATCTGCTGCAGAAGGAAACACTTTCACAATTTTATAAGAATGAATAGTAGTAATGAAATGAACCTAAACCTGAATCCAATTATATCAATGCCTCAAAGAATATGTGCACAATGATTAAGCAAGAAGATAAGAAGCTAAACCTGAATCGCCTTTCTATAGCATTGCCGCTTGCAAGTAGCTTGACTCGTGCAGCTTGGGGTGCTTCCTGAGAATTATAAAAGCATTCACACATAAACATCTCTCTTTCTGCAGCTGGATAAATTGTAGTGGTGCCAACTCAATGTTTCGAGTTCATTGAAATAAAGATTTTATATGAAAGTTCCCACATCATATGCTTCTTCAAATTTAACCAAAATTGACATAATTGACATCCATTTAATACCAACCATTACAAAAAAGAATGATTAACTTTACAGTCAAAGAGAGCGTGTATACAAATGCAACTAACTACAGGAGGTCACAGAGCAAGCATTATTCCATGCCAGGAGACAACAATAAACCATGTCGGTAACATGTAAATCAAAACTTACTATAAATGATAATATATTTTTCATGGTATGATGTAATATATATAGCCTATGCAAATGCATTATGGTGTGACAATACTAGAGGACAACAAAGAGAAAGGGAGGTAGGTTGCCTTCAATGGGACACCACTATCGACAAGCATGGAAATGGTATGAACAATTAAATGTACTTTTAGAAAGAGATATACCATAACATGTGGGGTAAAACACGAAAATACTTAATCAATTTTTTGTACAATTAAACGTACATTAGAAAGAGATCTACTATAATGTATTGGATAAAACATCAATGTACTTAATCAAATTTGTTGTTTTACGTAACATCCAACAAAATAAGAAAAGAATGAATATGTCAGGTGATATTTATAAACAAAAGATTAAACTCACACACTAAAAATAAGTGCTCCATCACAGAAGACTAAAATAAAACAAAATAAAATAAGTATCAAATAAACAAAACTCGGAAACCTAAAATATCTTAACGGAAAAATACTTTGACCTTATAAACTCAAGCATCGATATAGATAAGATTTCTTGCTTGGATATTACAAAACTTAAGCCTCACTTTAAAAAATAAAAAATATTGTATACCTCCATCAAATCTTTCTCCAAGCGTTCCTTCATCTGTTGCATTGATGCCGTGCCACCAGCAAGCTGTTTGAGACATATATAATAGCATTAAATGAGAACTATTTATACTAAACTGTTTGCAAATGTATATCTTTGAAGATGAAGATTGCAAAGATAATAAACATCACCTAATAACTTGATGATAGTGTTTCATGATGAAAAAGTTCAGTACGTAGAGAATACACCCACAACATAGAAGGTTTTAGTTAATGTATGTAAATTCTCCTGGCTTTTCCAACACTAAGAGGGCAGCTAGGAAAATTCCCAAGCTATGCAAGTAAGAAGACTTGAATAAGGAATTCACACATGGGGCAACCTGTGGGATTGTCAAGACTCAAAATCACTAATGGTTAGAATGGAGAGGATCCAGCCAAGTGCGTGTTCCAGCAGAAGATATTCTTTCATGGTGTCACAGACCTGCAAGGAAAATAAAACTTGCACACGAGAATGTAGACAGATTTATTAAAATAAATGATTGATATATGATCAGTGGTGAAATAACAGAATCCGTGACTTCTATAAATACAAGTCAAAAGGTAAGCCACGTAATAAGTCTCTTTATTAAATAAATAAGCCAACTTATTGTACCAATTGATGTATTGTTTTATTATATTTAGTATCTAAATAATATGTGGTTTATTATATTATATCTTATTATTATTTAGTCTAAGCCTGTTAATATACTTAGGCATATTACAAACCATCCCCTGCTGAAATGGTTCAGCCTCGAGGCATAGAGAAGCACAAGAGGGCCTATTGACAGCAAAGAGGACCGAGAGGACCTGTTGACAGTGTTACCTGCTAATGTACCTAGCAAATAAAAGGGGAAGAACATCAAGTTTAGACAAGACACCTGTCAAATTTTTCCAAGTCCAAAAGTCATGCAGGGCAATTTTGCTCCTTCTCTATTCTTTCTCTATGCAAATAACCCCATGGGGGAATTGTAAAAAGTCACTAGCGTGATGAACTTATGTAAAAGACTTCGACCTTTGGGACTTGGTTACTAAGGAAGTTACTCCAGAGTGTTTTTCTTCACTTAATTAATTATTTTTTCTAAAAAATGATAGATAATTAATTGATTTTATTTCACTCACATCCTCCAAAGCTGGAGTGTGTCTTAAAAACTAGCCCTTGTGCTTTCTAAGTCTAGCGCCAATGTATATTACCATGCTAGCATTATCTTGAGTCTTGTGGAATTGCATTAAGTTTTTTTAGGATTTTTCAATAAAAATTTCCCACAGAACGGGAGTTTATTGTAATCTGCGTAACAAATAAAAAAGTGGTACTAGGAAGATTCATGTGGCATGTGGGTACTCGTTTTTTCACCCTCGGAGTACCATCATTACCTTAGTACCCACTTTTGGGTGGAGACACAAAAATCAAGATATTAAATAACTATGAACATGTCGGAAACAGTCTCTAATCAACTGAGGGTCCCACTTACTTGAGTGGAGTGAGTGGGCACTGAAAGCCAAGTCACAATCAAGTGAGTGGGCACTGAAAGCCAAGTCACAAGTAGAGAGGCCAAGTTAGCCTACCAAAAAAGTTGAGTTGAAGGCCAATTTTGCTGTCAGTTAAAGCGTTGCGTTCAAGTGGTAAACGAGGCCAAGTTCACTCTCAAGTGAGTGCGAGTCAGCCCATGAGTTTAACTGGGAATCACTCCCTCTTCATGCAATTTATCTCACCCTCCATGACAATGTACTCCCACACTTGGCCTATGCATGCCTTGAGGAGGGATATGCTCTCCCTCTTGGCCACTCCTTCACTGGGAACTCACATCCCTCTCTTGGGATTATCACTTGCATTTGCATCTCCTACTTTTCTTCGGATCTCCTCCCTCTTTTCCTATAAAACAAAGTGCTACCCTCTTGTGCAAGTTAGTATTGAGTGTGGGAGATTGGGGAAGCTTTGTTGCTATTGTAATTGACCTATATTATTTTGAATAAAAAAGGCTTTGGAGGCTACATGCAATAGTATTGATTCTATTGCATTGCTTTGATTTTGTTATTATAGGCCTTCATAGGGGCATTGTTGCACATAGGAAAAGACAAACAATCTCGGTTTCTTGTTTGTCTTCTTGATAGTTTTGTATTTTGGAATTAAAATTCACATGTGCTTCTTGGTTGATTGTCATGCTTATTTGATTTCCATATGCAATCTTCACCTATATTAACTAACTCGACAAGATCTTACGAAGTTGCAAGGGTCTCAATCTCAAAGACTTGGAATCCTCCCCAGTTGGAGTATTCATCTTCAACATACTTACAAAGCTACATTCCTACCAAGAACCAAATTTAATTTCCAAATGCTTTGAAGATTTGAAGAAACTTTCAACTATTTGGGAAATTTTGGAGACATGTTTTCGGCGATAATCACATCAAAATTCATTTTTCGATGTGTTATCGAGTGGGGTTCATCGAAAAGACAAGATGAAGAGGCAGATCATGGCATGAGTATAAATAAAGCAATGTAGAGACTCAAGGTTCAATTAATCTTAATCTCAAAGACTTGGAATCCTCCCCGGTTGGAGTATTCATCTTCAACATACTTACAAAGATACATTCCCACCAAGCACCAAATTTAATTTCCAAATGCTTTGAAGATTTGAAGAAACTTTCAACTATTTGTGAAATTTTGGAGACATGTTTTCGACGATAATCACATCAAAATTCATTTGTCGACGTGTTATCCAGTGTGGTTCATCGTCAGGACAAGATGAAGAGGTAGATCATGGCATGAGTATAAATAGAGCAATGTAGAGACTCAAGGTTCAATTAATGGCTATAACAGACGGCTAGTTCATAAATAATAAATATTTATTTTTATAATTTCAATTAAAAACGGCTAGTTAAATAATAATTTTTTATAATTTAATAAAAACGACTAGTTTGTAAATAATAATCTTATAGTATTAACAATAATTATTAGGAACAAGCTAATCAAGAATATATAAAGACGAAAACAAAATATTTTCAACGTCAAAAAACAAAGTGCGAAGTCAAACATGAAAGAAGGGATCAAGACCCTATAAATAATGGAGTCAAGACCATAAAAATATAGCTCAAGGGAAATAATGCCATAAATCAAATAATGTAAATTAATAAAATTCAAACTAACATTAATTAAAGAAAGATTCAAGAAACAAGGTTCAAAATCAGGGGCGCAAGCCTTACGGAAGCTACAGGGATTTAAACCAAAAATAAATAAATAAGGTCCAACCTAAAAAACAAGATAAGAGGGGCTAAGAAGACAAAAGAGAAACATGTATACAAAGAAAAAAGGAAAATATTGTTTAAATTTAAGAAGACAAGACAGGTACCCAACTTCTACTAGTATTCCAACCATCATCTTTGTTCAAATTATTGGGTCTCCTTTCGATTCCAAAGGCCTCCCTAAATTTACAATGATGGAAATGACTAACCCTAGCAAGGACCTGGGCATCCTCAATGCAAATGTGATGCTTAGATATGTCTGCATGTTCTGCCAATGCAGAGGAGCAGGTCCTACCATGCTTGATGTTGGCGGCGTGTTCACAAATCCTTTGCTTAATCGAGGGACCAGTCTCACCAATGTATGGAGTCCCACAAGAGCAAGGGATAACATACACACCTTTCATATCTTTAGGGTCCACTAGGTCTTTGATAGATCTTAGGGAACTTCGGATGGTATTTAGAGGCCTAAAGGTTGAAGGAACTTTATGCTTCCTTAAGATCCTGGCGATCCTATCAGTGGTCCCTTGGATAAAAGGGAGATGAACTCTAGAAAAACGATCTTTAGGTTCTTTCTTAGCTCTAGGACCTTTTTCTACTTTGAGGAAAGCCTTAGAGCATTGGTATTTACTATAACCATTAGTAAGAAAAACCTTAAGGAGGTGGGATTCTCATCATTAAGGTGCTTGTTATCAGAAAACTTTAAAGCTCTAGTTGCTAAAGTGTTAAGAACACCAAGATTTTGAGCCAGGAAATGATGAGATTTAGCATGAAGATATTGCTCCGTGTGAGTTTTCTTCCAATAGACTTGATGCGAAAAAGAACCATCATTATTCCTAGAAAGGAGGACGTCAAGGAAAGGCAAACTGCCATTACTTTCGAATTCCATGGTGAATTTTATGGAACTAGATTGATCGTTAAGATGAAGGAAGAAAAGGTCCAGCTCTTCCTTACCATGGGACTAGATGACATAAGTGTCATCCACAAACCTTTTCCACATCTTAGGCAAAAGATGCAAAGAGGATAAGGCTTTTGATTCAAAATCCTCCATGAATAGATTAGCGACCACAAAGGAGAGGGGGTAACCCATGGCGACACCACAAGTTTGCTCATAAAATTCTCCATCAAAAGAGAAGAAAGTAGAGGTGAGACAAATACCAACTAATCCAACCGTATCAGGATCTGTAATATGCTTAATGACATCAATGGCCTCATTGATAGGAATATTAATGAAGAGTGAGACCACATCGAAACTCACAAGCTTGTCGTCAGGATCAAGCTTAAAACTTTTTAACTCATGGACAAACGCAGAGTCCTTGACAAAGGACTCTATACAGCCAACAAGGGGCTTAAGCTTCAAGGCTAAATATTTAGCAACAAGATACGTCGTCCCTCCTATAGTGTTGACAATGGGTCTCAGAAGAGACCTTTCCTTATGAATCTTTGGAAGGTCGTAGATCCTAGGGGTAAGAGGACTACTCTCAATGAGCTTATGACTGAACAAGCTAACAGAGTTACAAGATTTTATAGCAAGAGCCACATTTTTGGAAACCTTCTTCAAAGGATCCTTATTAAGTTTTCTGTAGCTCCCACTATTACAAAGGTGGTCCAACATATTCCTATGGTAATCTTCTTTATCAAGAATAACCACCGCACCACCTTTGTCGGCTTTGAGAACAACAACATCATTGTTATTGTTTAATGCCTTGAGTGCATCAAACTCCGCTTTGGTGATATTGTTCTTGGGGGGCTAAGCCTTCTTGAGGACAACAGCCCAATCCTACCTAATGATATCTTTAGTGACATCAGGTAAGTCCTTGATACCATATTCAATGTCAAAAATGATATCATCAACCGGGATCTTCCTAGGAGCCAAGGAAAAATTTAAACCTTTCTCCAAAAGACTAAAGACCTGAGGATTAAAAGAAAATTTTAAGAGACTGACAACCCTATTACTAAAAGGGGAGAGAGAATCAAACAAACAATCATGAAAATTAATGTTGTAGACCTTACTTTTTCCCTTTGAGTTTATATGGCGATTAAGCCAAAATGCCCCCTTATAATGGTTGGAATCAAAATAAAACCACCACATCTGAGACAGGTTACATAAATAAATCAAAGGGTAGGTGTTAAGCCAAAACCCAAGAACCACTGCAGCTGAGCTTTACAACTCCCAAAGGAAACAAGGCTTACCTTTATAAAAGGCATGAACTCCTGTAATCTTGTTTTCTTAGCTCTCAGTGCTTTCAAATTCTTCACAACGCGACCACCTCACGTGACTAAGGCCCTCTCTCCTTTAAATTGGTGCATGATTCCAAGTAGGACATGTCACTCCGCGTTGTTCACAAAGCGCTCCAAGAGGAACCTCCGTGAAAGAGGCTCTGTGACCCTCTATTAATTGCCAGCCCCAGATTTGTCAACTGACGATCCCGACTCTTTTAACTGATGGTCCAACATGGACCCACCTGCATGCCATGCAATCTCGACTCGCCTTTGATTGGGTAGACTCCTACATCAACCCACTCATTAGCCAGGTTTCTCTATTATTCCACAAGAGCGCTCCTCTTGCCTTTCAGGACATGTCAACCCGACGCAGTCAGATGATGGCTATTCTCTGATAGATGACTTTTGTCTCCCGATGCTATTAAGTAACGAAAACCTGTCGGGAGTTTAAAAAAAACTAAGTATTTGCTTCCTTCAACCTATGTATTTACTTTGCCTTGTCAACGATTTCAAGGCTCCTCTATCGCTCCTGCAACCTCCCACTCATGCTCTATAAGGCCTCCCTTATTTACATCGATGACTGCAATTCATTTCAATATATATATGAACATATATGCAAACAATAAATAGCGATTACGAAAGGACTAGTTAAATCCTAAGCAATGAGTTGCAGAAGGATTGGTTCGAGCTTTCAATTGAAAATTCACACTCACACTCCACACTCGCCTTTTTTTATTAATTCAACAAAATATAAAGAATACATCAGGATGTGATCCAGATCCCCAAAGATAGGATCAAATGGGACCAATTTTGGGCATTATTAAAGAAATTACAACAATTTGCTAAATTTAATAAATTACATGGCAAGCAAAACAAACTTTATCCTAACAAATCCACTCATTGAGGAACTATTGATTTTTGGGTAGCATTAGATGTGCTCTAGCTCCGGAATTTTGTGGAGGGGCTAGAATACATAAGATCTCCAAGACCCAGAAATCGTTTGGAGAAATTCCACCCAGATTGTGAGTTATTAAAATAATTAATATTTTTAATGGGTTCCTAAGTCTAAACTTGGGAAAATAAAAATATTAATGGGTATTAATAAAAATATGGGTGAGAAGCATTGGATGTGCTCTAGCTCCGGAATTTTGTGGAGGGGCTAAAACACATAAGATATCCAAAACCCAGAAATCGTTTCAAGAAATTCCACCCGGATTGTGAGTTATTAAAATAATTAATATTTTTAATGGGTTCTGTTGTGGCCACAACCACCACCCTATTAAAACATGCTCTGATAGCAAATTTGAATGGGTCACTAGAAGTTTGATCTTTCACTTCTCTGAATGATCTGTTTTTATCTCAGGGATTTTAACTTTGTGCTGAGTCAAATCTTCAATTCTTAATGGTCAAGACCCCCCTTGAATAAATCTCTACTGCATGATTCATTCATAACCCAGTCTAGCCCTTCATTCATATCCTTCATCGGGACTCTTTCAATCCTCATAAACCTTCATGGTGCCCTATGCCCACACATATAACCACCCCCACTCTTTACCCCTCAAAACCTTCCATCGCATCTTTATTCCTATTATAACTCTTTTATAATAGAAATGCTTTGCAAAGCACGCATGACTTAACATCTCCACACATCCTCGTTGCATACCTTTATTGTATATCGCAGGTCGCATTGATCAAGGGCAAGGCCTATCTCTCATGAATAAATGCGATGCAATCAGGCCTCCAATCGCAAATCGCAATCGCACTTTGCTAAGACCCAAAGCCCAAGCTTCAAAGTTCCGCGAATGGCGGACCCGCCGGAATTATTAAGCACAACACATTTTATTTCAGGTCCAAGGCCCATCGCAAATCGCAATCGGTGGAACTCTACGGTCATACATAATGTGTGATGCGAACAACAGACCCGCCAGGATTATCAAGCATAATGCATACATTTTCGGGTCCGCCTCCCCAATCGCATATCGCAATTGGCGGAACCCAAGGTTTATATATAAGGCGCACCACGATATACCGGACCCACTGGAACTATTAAACGCAACATATATATTTTTGGGTCTAGCCTATCGCATATCGAAATCAGCAAAGCCTGAGGCTTATACATAAGGTGTGATGCGATTAGCGGACCCGACAATAACTATAGACCCAGTTGCATAATATTTGAAGTCCGGCCTTATGGTCCGGCCGCGGGCTTTCCCGTGTTTTCCCATGTATTCCGATAAAAGTTATGGTCTGGATTTTAAAGGAAAATCCCATATGGCGGACCCGTCGGAACTATTAACCGCAATGCATATATTTTTGGGTCCGCTTCCCCAATCGCAAATTGCAATCGACAGAGTCCATCGCATATACATAAGGTGCGATACCATATCGCGGACCCGATGATAACAATAGATCTGGGTGTATAGGATTTGAAGTCTGGCCTTATGGTCCGGCCGTGGGTTTTCCCATGTATTCCGATAAAATGTTGTGGTCCGGGTTTTCAAAACAAAATCCGATAAGGGTGATGTTGCATGTGATTACCTGCTGCGATGTGCGATTGCGACTCGATCGCATCACAACCTTGGCTGAACCAGGGGCCGATTCTTTCACACTCGCTCCTTTTGATTTCAATACACCTTATCATTTTATAAAGTTTTAATGAGGGCAAGATTTGTTCTTAGGCATTTTTATCATATGTTTCATAATCATAAAGCTAATGTTAATTATCTCTACAGGCGAGGATTAAAAGATGCATGAGCGGATCCGAAGAGTTCATATATGCGGGTGTTTTCTAGTTAAAGATTCGGCCTTAGGCATTCTCGATCGGGTTTCCACGCATTGCCTGTGTATTCCGAAAGTGAAGTTGTCCCGAGTTTCATCATGAAGAGATGACACACAGTCATTCTCCTTTCCATCGGCATCTGTTCATTCCCCCCCAGGAAGTAGAACGCTCCAACAAATGTAACCTCGACGTGTTAGCGGTTACACCAACTATTCTACGTCTGTATATTTTGATTTGTATATTGAAAAGAGAAGGGAGGTGAAAAGTTAGGGGAAGACCGAGGGTCAGTTCCTTCTGCATAAGTATTACCTCCGAAGATGAGGGGAGGGCTTTTTTTTTGGGCAGAACAACTTTTGATTTATTGTGCTAATAAAGAAGATTGTTTGGGTCAAGAAGGAGCCTTTTTTTCAGATTCATTTTCCTATTCTTTCATGTGTTTGGAATCAAGGTGTTGTTGCTGGCATAAATATAAATGTGTTTTGTTTTGTGCATATTGATAACGATACAACTTATGACTAGCCTTGGTTATTTGAATGTAATTCTTTATCATAGTTAACTCATGAGCAGTCCCTGATTTGAAACTATGTTAAACATCAGTTGCAAGTTTATTTGTAGGAATAGGAATGTGCATTCTTGCACGAGTAATTAGATTGCAATTAAGCTTTTAATATAGCCTTGTTCATCTGTGAACTCAGTAATTGATTCATTTGGACTTGGAATCTATGCATGATGTTTAATATCTTTTGTTATGCTCCTGCCTAATAGATTAGAATAGTTAGGACTAGCATAAGTAGGTGAAAATTAGTATAGATAGGATTTGATACATATAGGTTCGATGTTTCCTTTTATTGATTTAATTGAAGTCTTCCTCCTGGGAGCAATCTTTCAACACCTATAACAGTTTACGGGATCCTTTAAAACCCGTTGGAACTAGCCACCCCAAACGAAAGCATATCTAATTGGGGTCGATTATCGGGTTAGATCCCCTTGTTGGTATAGCGAAAATTCGCCATGTCAACAGGTTCCTAAGTCTAAACTTAGGAAAATAAAAATATTAATGGGTATTAATAAAAATATGGGTGAGACGCTTCTAAGAGGCAAAGATCAAGTTTGTTTTAATCATAGTTGTTGATTAGGGACTTAATCTCAGTCGTTAATTCAAACAGGAAAAGTATAAGCGGAGGCTTAAGGGTGAGTTGGAGATACACCAAGTTGATCAGTCAGTTTAATTTTTCTGGGGCGTGGTTTGCTGAGAAAATCAAACTAGTGATCTGAGTTGCAGCAAAAGGAGAGGGATAGTTAGGGTGGAGGATCTTCTCCAGAACCCCAAATACTCAGTAGAGAGAGGCAGAGATACACTAGAGCAGGCAGCACAGGCGAAGGAGGACTGACGCTGGGCCAGGAGGGCCCACGCAATGCTTGACGCAGAACAGTGCAGAGGAATAGTTGTCCTCCTGCAGAAGTCTGAATTCAGTCAAGGAGCAGCAGGATCAGTCGAGAAGGCAGCAGGATCAGTCGAGAAGGTTGATTTCAGAGCTCCAGGAGGCAGTGAGACCAGCGCAGAGCTGACGCAGAGGCTCAGAGAGCTCCACGCAACTACTGCAAATGGGCAGCGCAGTTGTAGCCAGGGATAGTCAGTTCAGCTGTCAGATCGGAGGGATTTTGCTGAGTGAAGTGAGGTAATCTCACTTAGGTTTCTGCTAGTGTACTTTATCTCTGTAACTCGATTGCCGAGAGGGCATCCAAATTTGTATTCAGAGTTGTTGTTTACTAATAGAAAACCTCCAAAGTTGCTACACCGGTTTTCCCGCATTGCATTTTTCCGGAGACAAATTGTCCAAAAATAACGGTGTCCCTTATGTGTTTGTCTCATAGCTATTTCAGTTTATGATCTATATGTCAGCGTAGTCTACAATAGTGTTTTTCATCGTTGTTTAAATAATTAAATAACTTGTTGAATGTAAAACAAGTAGGAGATGATAAACCAGTGATTGCAGTAGGATTTATGATGTGTAGAATCATAAATTTTCACATGGTATCAGAGCATTGCACAGTATAGGACACTGAAGACATCAACCAGGAGATCCAGTGAATTTGTTGCAAAGAAGCAACTGTCCCGAGTGACAGTGTTGCTTCAGAGGCGGAGGAGCAGCTGAAGGAGTGACGCAGAGCCAAAGAAGTGCCTGCGCGTTAAAATTGGCAACTTGGGCCAAACTCCATGTGGGTCATCGTATTTATGGCAGTTGATATTTTTCTTGGACTCCTCTCATCGAGAGGTGTAGGATTGATCTAAAGATCTTCCGATTTTGATAAGTATTCATGGAGTTATGAATTTATTTGTGTTATAAGACAATTCGTCAAGGTCAGCCAACAAACAAATAACCCCCACATATGTTCAATGCTTTAGTATAAAAGGGGATGACTTGAGAGTCATTTCACACACACTTCTCTCTTGATTTCTCTCCACTTGTTTTGGGTTTTAGTCTGAGAGAAATCTAGGAAGAAGTAGCCCTAAGACATAAAAGGGAAGGAGGCCTACACCGTGCCCTCTACAAGCCCTAGATGCAGCCCTGGCACAACCCTAGCTTCTACACATAACCTAGAGGGCCACTCAAGAAGGAGGGTTATAACAAGCCCTAAACGCAGCTATAGAGGAGGCCTTAACAAGTTGTACCTAGCCGCAGTCAAGGAGAGTTATAACATGCCCTAGCCGCAACATAAGGAGGCAGGAACAACGTGACAAAGGAGGATTGTTTTGGGTTTATTACAGGGTCCGAGTTGCTGTAATGGAGGCCAAGTATGTTGTGTAATAGGCCAAGCCCTTAAGGGCTAAACGCTTCTTGTTTAGGCACTGTTTTGAGGGACCTAAGGCTACAGGACTATTGTGTGCTAGGCCGCAGGCCTTAGCACCACAGCAAGGCTTGCGTACTGGCAGATTAAGGGCTGATATTGACCCTAGGCAGCAGCGTAGAAAAGGAGGTGTCTCTTAAGGGTGTGTCGCAGCTTTTCAGAGGGTTGTTCAAGGACTATGCAAGGAGTTTAGGGCTGCAGCAGTGTGCCCTAGTGCCCTAACCAGAATAGTCATGAATAGCAGTGCACAAACATATTTGGAGCAGTGTTTGGAGATGTGTTGGGTCATGTTTGATTGGAGAGGTCTCTTCATTTATGAGGAGATTCTATATACTATCACTAGAAGTCCTTACCAGCAACAATAGCCAATTGGGACAACAACAATGACATGGTGCCGCAATAGCCAATTGGGATAGCAGCATGGTACAACAATGCTAACAGTAAGACAGCAGCAAATGCAATCATGGTGGAGAATGGTAGATGGGACAACAAGGACATGGTGCTTGCATGGGACAGCAAGCAATCATGGTGCAGCAGTATGAGCAGTGACAACATTGTGATAAGGGGCAACATGATGTAAAATGATACAACACAATGATGGGCATCATGACAAAGTGAAGTGCACCATGTTGTGTGCAACACTTGCTAGTATAGTATAGTGATATTAAATGCTACAATGAGATGCAGCATCAAGGGCACAGTAAGGTACATGATGAGGTAGCACTGGTATCTGCAGCAAGATGATAAGGTACATCAAGATGTTGCAGTACCGAAAGGTGCACCATAAGGTGCAGCAATATAATGTGTGCAGCATAGTAATGAGGTCTAGCATAGTGATGATGGGTGCAGCACGATGCAGAAGAGTGAGGTGCAACATGATGATGAGGTGCAACACAATGATAGGTGATGGAGTCACTTTAGAGAATCAGTTGAAGCAGCATGTCTTCAACTGAGTGTAGCTACCTCATGTATCATCTACTTAGAGATGATCTATGCTCTTACTTAGATAAGTCAAAATTTTGACTCCTATTTTATATGTATTATCTCTCTCTCTCTCTCTATGTTGAACTATTGAAGAACATATAAGAAGAACTGATCAAGGGTTTCCCCACATTAGGGTTTGTCCCTGGCTAGCACCACATCTTGCGTCCTCTTGTCTTGGCTTATCTTCTGCGATCTATGTTTATGTTCTATCTGCAATTTACTTAATGCTGATATGATTACTAATCTAGAAAAGATATTGAGCTAACTGTGAGAATTGAAATAAATTGCTCCAAGCATAGAACATACCTAAAATTAACACTGCGTCAACATTTCAAGCCTGTAGAGGGTGAGCAGTACCTGAGAGGAGCTTACGCAGTCACTGCATCAGCATTTCGACCCTATAGAGGATGGCGCAGTGCCTGAAAGGTAGTGTTGCACTAATCGCGATAAAATCGTTTTATCGCGATTTAAAAAAAAACGATATTATCGCATGATAAAAACGCATATTTTTTTTGGCCAGTTTTTTGAGAAAAAATCGCTGGAAAAAAAGAAAAAAAAATTATGAGGAGGAGGTGACCCAAGCTACCCCTGTCACCAATAGAGGATGTGGTCTACCTCCTGTAGCTCCTAGTTCTTCAGCTTCTAGAGCACAGCAGAGTCTACTGCCAACTCCACCGACCTCTACATCTAGAGGGGCAAAGGAAATCAGTAGTGTTAGACTTTAGTTATTTGGCTCATTTCATTGTATATGACATTATGACTCATGATATGAGATACATTATTATATTTTTTGTTGATATTTTGAGGCTGAGTTGGGAGTCATGAGTCAGGACTTACTATTCAGGACATGATTCACTGTTATGCGTGATGTGGCACTAGAAATGATATTAAACATCTTATATATTAGTTCTTTTATCATATTTATGTGTCAATATATTTATTTTATGTTGTAGATGCTTTAGATATTAAAAAAATTGAAAAAAAAATGAATATTTTTGTACTGACCTTAAACGATTTTTTCCCGATTTTTACGACTTTTTCCGATTTTTTCCACGCGCAGAATTAATCCCAATAACGATTAGTGCAACATTGTTGAGAGGAGCTCACGCAGTGACTACATCAACTCTCTAGGCCAACGCAGAGCTTGAGAGGCTCAAATCAGTCAGTTGTCGGGGTTGGAGGAGCAATGCAGATTCAATCTAAGGAGCTACTGGGACGTTGTTGCTATTGGTAGAGAACAGTGTATGTGGAGACAAAGTAGAGGTAGAGGGAGTCACTACCTTGACAGATTTTTAGCCAAAGAAATCTAGATCCAGGTTGTTGAGCCGCAGCAAAGGCAAATTGGGGAGGAGTGATTCGACATTTGGCGAGAGGATTTCCACGAAGGAAATCAGGACTCAGAGGGAGTCTGGAAAGAACTTGTTCCTTAGAGGATTTCTAGTGCAAAAAGAAATCCAAATCCGAGTGTTGCTGGGGCAGCAATAGAGAGTGAGAAGAGAACCTGTTCTACACTTGTTGAGTAGAGATGAAAGTCAATGGACTGAGGGATCAAGATAGATTGGATGGAGCATCCAACTTTGTCATCTAGAAGGCCAAGATCCTGGCAATCTTGGACAAGAATCGCATCAAAAATTATGCCTTGAAAGTGGTGGTTGTACCAGTCGACGCTAATCCTCTGATGAAATACGAGGAGGCTCAAGCGAAGGCTAAATGCATGATTCTAGACAGGGTCAAAGATCATGTGGTCCCACACATTGCTGAGAAGGAAACAACAAGGGAGATGTGGGAGACATTGACCACCTTGTACCAGGGGACTTCCGTTCAACGGAAGATGCTATTGGAGAATCAACTGAGACAGTACCAGATGCAGAAGGGAGAAGAGATCGATCCCTTCCTCCTCAGGTTGCAAGGGATTCGAGACCAACTGACTTCCATGGGGTCTACACCAGATCCTGAGTTCATGGTCAGGACTGCCCTGAATGCAGTCACCGAAGACTGGGAGACATTTGTCCAGAGTATCTTGGGCAGAGCTTCTCTCCCTAGATGGAGGAGATGTGGGCAGCTCTTCGATAAGAAGAGAACAAGAGGGTGAGCAAGGCAGGGAGTAGTGGCAAAGGAGTCAGAGCCAAGAAGGAGGAGGAAGAGGATGCAGCTCTCACATCAGTGGGACAGCTAGGGCAGCAGGAAAGGAAAAAGAAAGATATAACCAAAGTCAAATGCTTCAGACGTGGGGAACTGGGACATTTCACCACTCAGTGCCCTCGGAAGAAGGGCAAGGAAGAGAAGTCTGACTCAAAGGATGCTCCAATGAAAGCTGACAAGGAGAATGATGACGAGGATTGTGCCATGAGTGCTCATGCACCTCTAGAGAAGAGGTGGGGCGATATTGAGTTGTTGTTGGGAGGACTACACGAGGGTAGGATCCTTGAGGTGCCCAAACTCTTGGCTCACATATGGCTACGGAAGCCCTTAATGACAGTAGCAAAATGACAGGAGTCAGTTGGTGCGAGGGATGATGGAGCAACAGAGGCAGAGCTAGAGTGTCGGAGTCTGAAGTTGGGCAGAGGAGGTTGCAGCAGTGCGAGATGCACAATGCATATTGCAGCTGCATAGTAGTAGCAGAGGGTCAGCACAGATTAGCAGCAGAGGTAGCTTCAGCATCATGAGGCATCCAGACTGACTAGCTTGTCAGTTTTGGGTGAGTTTTCAATTGCTTACTTCTCAGAAACTGAGTTGTAGTGCAATAGTTAGTAGTGGAAGTGATATGGGCAGCATGATGCAGCATTTTGAGATGGAGTTGTAGTACAAATGCAGCAATGGCAGTGGCAGTGCCATGGGCAGCAGTATAGGGTGCAGCAGTGCAGTGGATGAAGGGCAGCAAGGCAAGCATCAACAGCACAGAGCACTGATGTTGTGGATCAGAGTGATGCTTCTATTGGGAAGTATTGTTAGAGCACATTCCTTGCTAAGAGGGATTGTTGATTTTGGAGTAGCATCGGATGTGCTCTAGCTCCGAAATTTTGTGGAGGGGCAAGAATACATAAGATCTCCAAGACCCAAAAATTGTTTGGAGAAATTCCACCCGAATTGTGAGTTATTAAAATAATTAATATTTTTAATGGAGTTCCTCAGTCTAAACTTAGGAAAATAAAAATATTAATGTGTATTAATAAAAAATGGGTGAGAAGCTTCGAGGAGGCAAAGATCAAGTCTGTTTTAATCTTAGTCATTTATTAGGAACTTAATCTCGGTCGTTGATTCATCAACAGGAAAAGTATAAGAGGAAGCTTGAGGGTCAGTTGGAGATACACCAAGTTGATCAGTCAATTCGATTTTTCTGGGGCGTGGTTTGCTGAGAAAATTGAACTAGTGATCTAAGTTGCAGCAGAGGAGCAGGGATAGTTGGGGTGGAGGATCTTCTCCGGAACCCTGAATACTTAGCAAATAGAGGAAGAGATACACCAAAAGAGGCAGCGTAGGCCAAGGAGGACTTATGCTGGGCCAAGAGGGCCCACACAGTGCTTGATGGAGAGCAGCACAAAGGAATAGTTGTCCTCCTGCAGAAGTCCGAATTCAGTTGGGGAGCAACACAATCAGTCGAGAAGGCTAACTTCAGAGCTCTAGGAGGCAGTGAGACTAGCGCAGAGCTGACGTAGAGCCTTAGAGAGCTCCACACAAGCCCACGCAGCTACTGCGAAGGGGGAGCGTAGTTGTAGCCAGGGATAGTCAGTTCAATGGCCGGATCGGAGGGATTTTGCTGGGTGAAGTGAGGTAATCTCACTTAGGTTTTTGCTAGTGTATTTTATCTCTATAACTGGATTGTCAAGAGGGCATCCAGAGTTGTATTCAGAACAATTTCTTAATAATAGAAAACCCTCAGAGTTGTTGCACCGGATTTCCCGCATTGGGTTTTTTCGGGGACATATTGTCCAAAAATAACGATGTCCCTTGTGTGTTTGTCTCATAGCTATTTCAGTTTATGATCTGTATGTCAGTGTAGTCTGCAGTAGTGGTTTTCATCATTGTTTAAATAATTAAATAACTTGTTGAATGTAAAACAAGTAGGAGATGACAAACCAGTGATTGCAGTAGGATTTCTGATGTGTAGATTCAGAATTTTTCGCAGGAACCAACTCCTCTAGTAAGGAAATTTTGATCTCTCGGTCAATTAGGTTTTTACAGATGCCCCTGCATCATACTCCCAAGCAACAAAGAGTTCATGGGCCCTTGCCCATGAGTTTTTCAATAGTCCTGCCACTTTTCTATAGTAATTTGGCAATCATCTAAGTTGCATTAGCTACTAGATGATCTTTCCACTTAACCAAATACTCATAATATTCGTTACTCCTACTTATCTTCATCAATTTCTTGTCTAGAATCCTCTTTGGCCGTAAAGGCTTTGCTGCTGGTAGTTGTCTCTGCCACTAAAATGGTTGTTGTTCACTATCATCTATTATTTGTTAGCCTTCTAATCTCTTCCTAATGAAGAGTCGCCCACAATTCTTCCCAATCTAGAAGGGTCGATCTGCCCAGTATGCTCTAGACAAATACCTCCCAGTCCTCTAAGACTGCGTTCAATGCGGTCCTCACCATTAATTCCTGATCCAGCGTGGCCCCTATGGAAGTCAGTTGATCCTGGATCTCCTTCAATCGATCGAGGAAGATGTCGATCTATTCTCCTTTCTGCATCTAATATGACGCAGCTGATTTTCTAGTAGCATCTTCCTCTGCATAGAAGTATGTTGATACAACTTCGTCAGGGCATCCCACATCGCATTTGCCATGTCCTTTTCGGCAATGTGGTACTACATGGTCCTTGACCCCGTCAAGAATGATGCTCTTGGCCCTCACCATTGCCTCCTCATACTTATCGTTCTCAGCTGGGTCAACTGAGAACGCTATCGTTTTCAAAGCGAAGTCCTTGAGACGATTCCTGTCTAGAACGGACAAGATCCTGGCCTTCCAAACTACAAAGTTTGAGGCTTTGTCCAGTATGTCCTAATCTCTTACCCCGTTCACTACCATCTCGTTGCTCCTCTTTTGACTCTTTCGAGTCTCTCTACTTCCCTCGTGGAAATTCTCGGTGTGACTCCCTCTGACCTCGATTTCCCTCCTGAAAACCCCTTTTCCAATGTCAAGATGCCCTCACTCTGATCGTTAGTGCAGCTGCACCACTTATGCGGATTTCTTGGCTATAAATCCTCAGTAGCAAATCCCTCCTCCTTGGTCTTGCCCTGTTAGGTATTGTTCTGACCACAATACCCCACCAACTTCACTTCGCAACTTTTCCACAGCCTCTTATGCCTCAGCAAACTAAAGGTTAGAACCTATAGACTCTGTACAATCCTGACACCAGCAAAATCCGCACCTCCTGGCCACTGGCGTCAATTCTTCCTGACTAAGAAAGATGACCAAGCACTGCGTAGGTAAGGTCTGCTCCTTTCTCTCATTGCGTTGATCCTTCTCCCAGCTCAAACTTGATGACACAAGCACTTCGTCACCCCTTCCTTGCTGCTTTTCTGCTAGGAACAACGTCTGTCACTCGGGACAATTGTTTCTATTGTTGCTACTCTGTTAGGCTAATGCCCTCAGTTCTCCTATGATCTACAACCATGCTCTGATACCATGTTGGAATTTCTAAGTCTAACTATTAGAAATCGTTCATGTACTTTCTGATTTATTTCTTCCTACTTGTTCTGTTAATTAACAAGTTATTTACCATGTAAATATTGAAAATAAATACAAGTACATGCTCAACACATATAGATCATCAATTGAAGGAAAAACAAGAACACAAGTGACACCGTTATTTTTGGACTAATGTCCCCGGAAAAACCCAATGCGAGAAAACCGATGCAACTATCTGAGGGTTTTATTATTAAGCAGTTTCAGAATACAATCTGGTTGCAGAAATGGCTCACCCAACAGAGAATGCTCTCGGCAGTGGTACCTCTCAGTCGGAGACAGATATTCCAGCTAAAAACCCCGAATGAGCAATCCCACAACTCTCAGCTCCAATCTACCCCACGAAATCTCCCAGTGTCTGCCTCTACGGATTGCGTCAGCCTCTTTGGCCCAACGTCAGCCCAACTAGCCTTGCGTCAGCCTCTGGAGGCTATGTGTCAGTCTCAGAAGCCTCTGCGTCACTCAAGCTGGTTCTCCTCAGACACTACGCAGCTCCTGCCTCCTTCTGTGTGGCCTCTAACTGGCTTTGCATCCCTCTCTCCTGGCTTCTACGTTGATGCTCCCGGTACCCTCTCTGCCTCTCTGCTTCTGTATTCACTGCCCCTTAGCTGCAACTCTGATCACTCCTTCGATTTCCTCAGCAAGCCCTACCCCAGAAAATCGAATTCTTGATCAACTCAGCGTGTTCTCCAAGTGACCCTCAAGCCTCCTCTTACACTTTTCTCGTTGACAATTCAACGGCCGAGATTAAGTCTCTAATCAATGGCTAAGATTAGATTTGGCTTAATCCATGACTTTTGGAACCTTCTAACCTAGTTTTATATTAATTCCAATTAATATTTTATTTTCCCTAAGTTTAGACTGAGGGACTCCATTAAAAATATTAATTATTTTAATATCTCCCAAACTGGTTAGATTCTGAACAAACCATTTCTGGGTATTGGAGATCTCATGTGCTTTAACCTCTCCACCAATTTTCGTGGCTAGAGCACATTTGATGCTACCCCAAATAAACACTTGGAGCAATCATGAAATACGAGATTCTCGGACAAACGAATCCCACTCTGGTTGTCGCAGAGGATCACGGTAGTATCCAATGTATGTCCAAACAGCTCACTGAAGAGCTTCCTCAACTAGACAGCCTCACAGGAGGCCATACTCGCAGCAATGTACTCTGTCTCAGCGGTGCTCAAAGCTACCGACTTCTGCTTCCTGCTCATGCAGGATATTGAGGCAAAACCCAAAGAGAAACAGCACCCAGAAGTGTTCTTTTGGTCCACAACATTGCCTGCCCAATCAACATCAGAATATCCATGTAGCCTCACATCTCTGGCAGTGTATCTCAACCCATGAGTGATTGTGCCCCAAAGATATCTCAGAAGATCCTTGGCACCAATCCAATGTGAGTGATGAGGCTCAACCATATATTGGCTCAACGTGTTGACTGCAAAACATATATCCGGATGGGAGTTCACCAAGAACATCAATGCTCCTATCCATTGACGAAACTGAGAAGCATTTCCCAAAGAAAGTCCGGCAGCACTACCGCATAACTTCTTGAAGTTAAGCTCCATCGGGGTAGTCACAGGGTTGCAGTCCACCATACCAAATCTCTCCAAAATCTTCACCATGTATTTTCCTTTAGATAGGAAAATCTCTCTTGGCTTTTGCCAAACCTCCAGCCCTAAGAAATAGTGCATCAGTCCTACGTCCCTAACTCCCTCATCTCAAATTCGGAAGCCAACTCCCTCTTACATTTGTGAATGAGAGGGTCTACACCAATCAGAAAGAGGTCATCAACCTAAGTCACATGACACATCCTTCAAGGTCCCGTGTCCCATATTTAACGTGCCAAACACGAAAACGACCCTAAAACATGTCGAAAATGTTTTCTGTCGTGTCCTCTAAAGCGTAAAACGTATTTGGGCATTCTAGTCGTGTCCTGCTCCTGGAAAACGAGTATTCGGTTTATAGAAAACGTTTCCCTAATGTTTTTTCCTCCGATTGAATACGTTTGGAAACTTGGCACTTTCCACAGCTTTTTCATGTTTCATTTGCAGTTCATGACATATATTTTATTCAAATGTTTTGACCTCTTTTAACGTTTCATTTGCAGTTCATGACATATATTTTATTCAAATGATTTAAAATTAAAAATATCTAAATACTCTTTTACGGTTTTGAATGCTGGAAGATGTGTTTGCAGCTTACGCGTTATGGTTTTCAACGCAGCTTCTGTTTTCTGTTTTAGTTGCTATTAATTACACCCTAAATCACTCACGTTGTGGCTCTTCGCATTGGTTTTTTCGGCGTTAATCTTAATGTTGGATGGAAAATGATTTAGCTTAGCGTTATTTTTAATTTCATAAAACTACACTATCAAACTATTATCGCCAAAAAACGAAAATTAGACGAGACTCAATCTTATTTACTTTTTACTTGATGCTATTGACTTTTCATTTTTAATCCAAATATATTTCGTCATACTGATACTATAGATTTTGTATTTAGCTTATGGCTTATCTCCTATTTCTCGGTCTTCTTATTTTCTAATTGGTTTTATGTTTTATCACACAACTTTCTATCATATTTGGAATCTAGAAACACATGTAAATGGTCAAACTCCTTCTCTTTTTATATTTAACAAAAAAAATTAATCGTCAAATCACATCTCATGCTTCAGTTGGACGTTACTTGTCATTTTGACTATCTAAACCATATTTTACTCTTAACAAAACTTAACTGTGTAATTATTATTACATTTAGCATTTTTCTCTCCATTCGTAAACTACCATGCAATAAAATAAAATAAGGATGCAAAGAATTCGGGCAACAATCATTCAATATCACATTCTAATTTCTATGTAGTAAATTCTAATTCTATTTATTTTTTTAAAATGAACTATGAACTTTGAAGTAATTATATATTAATTTGATTAGATAAGTTACAGCCTGCAATTTAATATGGATAAAAAACTATATTTCAGTGTATATATATATATATATAACTTGTCCCTCGTGTCCTGTTTCCAAGTCACTGCGTTTCGTATTGAATACTTGTATTTACGTGTCCTTCGTGTCTCGTGTCCTCATGTCATGTGACTTAGTCGTCAACATACAACACTAGTATGAGAGGCTTATCATCCTCAACCTTAAAGTCAAGGTTTGGATCGGCTTCACTCCTAGTGAATCCCAGCTTCATCAAGTAGCTATCGATCCTCTCATACCAAGCTCAGGGTGCTTGCTTCAGCCCATAGAGGGCTTTCTTCAACCTGCATTCGTGAGATTCCCAATTATGAATCTCAAACCCCTTGGGTTGTTCCACATAGACTTCTTCTTTAATTGAACCATGCAAGAACGTGGTCTTGACATCCATCTAATGTAGGTTCCATCCTTGCGAAGCGACAAGGGCTATGATAGAGTGCATAGTGGTGTATCGAGAAATAGTACAAATATCTCATCATAATCTACCCCTTCCTTTTGAGAGAAGCCTCGAGCAACAAAGCGAGCCTTGTACTTTTCAGCACTCCCATCAGCTCCATGCTTGATTTTGTAAAGCCACTTTGAGGTGACAATTGTTTTATCCTGGGGTCTAGGGACCACATCCTAGACATCATTCTTCATGATGGACTAGTATTCCTCATTCATGGCATCCTTCCATACTTGAAGGCTCATTTTTGAATGATGGTGCTCATAATGGTCAAGTATCCCTAATACTTGGTTGGCTTCTTACTTTCACGGAAAGTCCCTCTAGGTGTAGTATGTCCTTCGGCATCATCAAATGTCCCCCTAAGCCATGAGAGCCTCTTCCTAGAAAAGGAAGGCTCTTGCGAGGGGGATCAATAGGATCCATAGGTTCTTCCATTTCAGGCATCATCTCATCTTCCTTCTCATCGAGCGTCCTGGTGTCAACTTCTTTATCTTTCCTTAGAATAGGAAGATTGTCAACCTTCCTAAGAGCCATATCTTCGTCAAAGGTGACATCATGACTTATTTTGACTTCCCTTTGACCAGCCACATAGATTCTATAGCCCTTAGAATTTTCGTTATAGCCCACGAAGAAAACCCTTCTTTCCAAATGCACCCAATTTGTTTCTTTTATCATTCGGCACATGAAAATATACGAGACTTCCAAAGATTCTAAAATGAGAGACATTAGGTTTCTTACCACTGAACATCTATTTGGGGGTCTTGAAATCCAATGCTTGATGAGGGAATCGGTTTTGAACATATAGGGCGGTATTTGCAGCTTTGGCCCATAGAAACTTTGGAAGCCTTTGATCATGGATCATGGAATGAATAGCTTCCATAATCGTACGATTCTTTCTTTCCGCCACACCATTCTGCTCAGGAGTGTATGGTGTTGTGGTCTCCCTCTTAATGCCAACTTCCTTGCAAAGGTCATGGAACTCATTGGATTCATACTTAGTCCCATTATCAGTCCTTAAGATCTTGATCCTCTTCTTGGTTTTATTCTCGATCAAGGCTTTGAAATGACAGAACTAGGAGAACACTTCATCCTCCTTTTTCAAGAAGTGTATCCAAGTCTTGCGAGGATAGTCATCTGTAAAAGTGAGATAATATAGATATCCTCCCAAATAGTTCACAAACATCATACCAGATATGTCGGAGTGAACCAACTACAGAATGTCAGAGGTCTTGTTATGGCTAGAGGGTAATGGTCCCCTTTTGAGCTTTCCTTCAGCACATCCCAGACATACACCTTCTTGCTCTACTTTAAACTCGGGCATCCTTGTCACCATCTATCTCACATCGGGTAGAGCCTTATAATGAAGGTGGGCAAACCTCCATTGCCATAGTTCAGACTGAAGAGTTGTGTCGCAAGACATGACTCCCAACAGACTTCCTCCAACTTGATATAAAGAGTCAACTCAAAACCCAAGAGTGGAAGCATCTTTAAAATACTTTTTCCACACACGTACCTTGCCATCGATGAAGGCCACCTTGTAGCCTTTGTCTTCCATTGCCGAAATGGACACCAAGTCCTTCTTGAGATCATGTACATATAGGACTTCTTGCAAATGAATTGTGTTACCTTGATTTAATTGAAGAGTAACATTCCTTACACCCTTTACGGGATAGGTGGAATTGTCTCCAAGAATAATCTCCAAGTTTGTCTCCTTCTCTATCAGATGAGAGAGAGCTTCCTTGTAACCAATGAAGTGCCTTGAGACACCACTATCAATAAGCCAATTTCCCATGAGTCCGAAGGAGAAGTAGTGGAGAGGGTCGATATCAGATAATACTCATCTTTTTTATTGTTAACAACATTTGATTCATACCTCGAGTTCCTTGCTTTCTTGGAGGGTTGACCACTTCCTTGATTTCCGGCATTCCTTTTTCCTTTGCCACCTGCCATTCCTTTGATTGTGGTTGGAGTTGCCCCGGGAGTGATTTTGATCATTGTCATGAGATGTGTCCTTCCTATTTGGACACTCCCTCACATAGTGGCCAAATTTATTGCAAGCGAAGCATCTTCCCTTCCTTCCACCCTTCGATCTGGTCTTTCCTTTGAAGTGACCTTTAGACCCAAAATTATTTCTCCTTTTGGCTTGAGAGGAGAAAGCAATGGGGTTGCCTTTGCTTGAAGGCATTTCTTGCTCCACCATCCTTGTCTCTTCTTGAATGCATCTTGCCATCAATTCCTCAAATCCCGGAATTCGATCATTGTTGAGAAGAGTGGTTCTAAATACATACCATTTGGATGGAAGCCCTCCAAGAGTAGTGATAGTTAGTTCCCTATCAGCAATGACTTCTCCAATCGATAGGGGATCATTCTTGATCTGGGTGATCCTTAAGAAGTAGGATTGAGTATCCTCGTCCTTGCCCTTCTTAATATCCTTCAGCTTATTTTTGAGAAACAAAACTTGATTTGCATCACTAACTTTAAACAAGCTTACCAGTCTATCGTAGATCTCCTCGGAAGTGTTCAACTTGGAAACGTAGGCCACCAAACGCTTGTCAATAAGAGTCCCGGATGATCTTCTTTGCTTTGACTTCACCCTTTGTGTACTTGTTCCTTGTGGCAGTCAGTGCATTTGATGGAAGCTCCATAATTCTGCCTCTCACATAGTCCGACACTTCCTGCTCTTCCAATGTCAGATCAAGAGACATCTTCCATCCGTGATAGTCAGTCTTCTCATGGAGCTTATCTTCAGTAGGGAAGTGTGATGAGGAACCCATGAAGCCTTTTGACTTTTCCCAACTGTCTTCAGTGATTGCTCTTGCTCTTGCTTGGGCTTTGTCTTCACCTCAATTCTCATACCATGTGAAATTATGGTATGTTCTATGATTAGAGCAATTTACTTCAATTCTTCTTATTAGTCCAATGTCAATTCTCAGTTTAGTAATCACATTAACATAAAAGTAAAATGCTGATAGAAAATAAATGAAATCAACAGAAGACAAGCCAAGACAAGAGACACAAGATGTGGCGCTAGCTAGGGATAAACCCCAATGCGGGGAAACGCTTTGATCAATTCTTCTATATTCTTCAATAATTCAGCACACAGAGAGAGATAGTACAATATCACAAATCTGTGATTTACAACAGCAATAACAAGGGTGACCAATCAGCTCCCAAATTCCTCAAGATAATCTAGGAGAACTCGGTCTCCAACAGCAGAAATTGCAGCCCAAAAGAGTCAATGTAATAAGGTCAAAACAGCAGTCAATGCTACAGCATACTGCAGCCAGCCCTAACTAGTCAACGCTGTCCCAAATGAGCCCTCCAACAAGTCAACACAAGCTGTCCCTAGCCTAGGAGAGGCTGCCCACACAAAGCCGCAATCAAGGGAGACTATACGCTGGTCAACGCAGGCCTAAATCACCCCAAACAAGATTGTTGTACCTTCCTGCATCCTTGCTGCCCTAACTGCATCCTCTCACAATGATGCCCTAGTTGCGTCCTCTTTCCCATGTGAGAGTTGCGTCCTCTTTCCTTCGTATACCCAAGAGACAAGGAGAGAGAAGAGATGTGAGGATGAGATGAGTGATCTAATGCCTCAAGGTCTCCTCTATTTATATCCCACGTTGAGCTTTCGCTGGGGGTGTGCAACACTATTTTACATGCTGGTCGACCTTGACAAATTATCAAGAAATACAAATAAATTCATATCTCCATGAATACATGTCGGAATCGGATGATCGTTAGATCAATCCTACACCTCTTGACGAGAGGAATCCAATAAAAATATCATCTTCCATAATAAATAAGATGACCCACATGGAGTTTGGCCCTAGTTGCCAATTTTAACAATATTTAGCAATTGTACAGGCCATAGATCTCAGTAACTCCATAGAGAGTTCATTTTTCTTTGAATTTGCATATTTCCATACAAAAGAAGCAGAGCAAAGCAGCAAGCAATAGGAAATATTTAACTGGGTTAATAACACCTTTTGGGTAGCCAGAAATTTCACACCCCCCAGGGGAAGGGGTTCCATTCTATGTCATCGTATTTGTTGGAGAGAAAAGCAAAAGGGGATAAAATTTAGTAGCAGTCGTACAGGCCGGAAATAATTAATTGGGTTAATAACACCTTTTGGGTAGCCAGAAATTTCACACCCACCAAGAGAAGGGGTTCCATTCTATGTCATCATATTTGTTGGAGAGCAAAGCAAAAGGGGATAAAATTTTGTAGCAGTGGTACAGGCCATAGGTCTCAGTGAACTCCAGAGAGAGTACTTTTTTCTTTGAATTTGCATAATTCCATACAAGAGAAAATAGAGCAAAGCAGTCTTACCTTCTAGCTGGGTTTTCTCCTACACAAGTTTCCTAGGATAAATCTTGTGTTTATTTGTGTATGGTGTGTACTTTTCTGTTATCTATTTTTTGCATTTCAGCTATTTCATAATTTTAAGTATAAAACCAATAATTAAGGAATCTAAGATCTAAAGAAAATTAACCTTCACAATAAAGATTTTAGTATTTTACTAGATCTGTTGTGACAAATTGTTCTGGTGTAGTTTACAAATCACACCAAGAGGGATTGAATCATTGAAGTTCACATTGATGAAGAAGATAAGAATGAGTGCAAGAAAGTACTTTGGACTCCTATAACAAAGCTAGTTTTGTCTAGGGTAGTGCCAGCAATGATGATATGATTTGGTTTATGGTTTTGCAGGTTGGATGTGAAGAGTGGTTAAAATCAGCCACAGGCACAATAACTTCCAAGAGTGTATCCACCATTTTGGACACAATTTTCAGGCTATAGTAGGTTTCAAAGATCTAATTTTTATAATCTAATATACTTTAGCACCTGATCAAGGATAGGTAGGTTGAAACTTTCAGCTAACATTGACTCATTTGATAGATGACTCAATGCTAATACAGGTGGTTGGTGACAAACTTATTCTTATTTGCCGTGGCAAAGTACATGTCATTCAACAAACCTTATTTCTGATTTGATAGCATCTTTAGAACTTGATTTCTGAAGGACTCAAAATCTAACTTGGTGCACATAAGTTTGTATTTTGGTACAACCTTGTATTTTTCAAGTGACACCTATAGGAAGGTGGTATACTTAGCATAGTATAATGGTCATGAAAATGTCCTATTATAATAGTCTTAGCACTTTAATATTAGGATTTAAGAACTTAACATGCACCTAATTAGGTCATATGTCACAAAAAAGGGTAAAACCAACAACTAATAGTCTAAAACCTAATGAATGCATACATGTCTTGACCTTATTTATTAGTGTGACATGTCACTTACTACTTTATGGCCATGAAGCACGACCCTTATAAGACCTGCAAGTACATGTGAGTCTTGACGGGTCTTATAGTGAGACGGGTCACTCGCGTAGAACCCATGGTTCTTACCCGTACCCATGAAGACCTGCATTAAAATCTTCTTCCCGCATTCAACGCGCATGGAACCCACATACGACCAGTGAAGACTCATAATTCAACTTCTTCTTCTTCTTCTTCTTTTTCTTTTTCTCCATATTTTAAGTTTTTTTTGCATTTTGCCGAGTCTTACACGAGTCTTATACAGTTCATTCCTCTTATACAGGTCGCCCAGTCAATAGCCAGACGAGTCTTATACAAGTACCAGTCGTGCAAGTTTGCTTTATGGTTAGTTGCTTTGTCATATTATAATAAGCATAATGATAAGGACTTTGATAGAGTAGATTGAGCTAAGAGTTGTCAGTGATGCCTGTGGCATGGATGAAAACTGAATATACCAGCCCTAAAGAAGCAAAACTCCCAAACATCAAACTATATGCACAATAATGCTTTGGCATGTATATCCAAGAACAAAGAATATAAACCTTAAGAAAGTTGAGATGTTAAGAATACAATACTTTTACTTAAAACTAGTAAGGGAAATAAATGAAGTGCAACAGATAAACAGGAAAAGTAGTCCACACAACATTTGTAAAGTTTACCAGAATACTGCTAAACAATTCTCGGCGTATATCCACGTCACACTTATTTATACTCTCGATAACCTGTATTTTTAAAACAATACAAGAATGCATGATAAATTATCCATTAGCATTAACTCTTGCATCAATACCTGTACAGTCTTGGTTACAAGATTCCTAACAAAAACTCAAGATACTTTTATTAAGCACGGAGTGTTCTTTCTTACCATCTGGGGAAGCCCGCGAAGTGAATGCCCTAAATTATCAAGCTTTTCCATATGAGGCAATGTCTGCAAATACAAAAATAAAACAACAAGAGATCTAGTTAAAGAATAGAGATGTGCTGACTGATGGAGCATTATCTGTAGCTCCATCAATCAATCAAATTTATTGCTTCAGCACAGACGTATGGAATCATCGGGATAACATCCTTAGCGTATGAAAGAGCCAAAAAATGGGAAGACCAATTATACAAGTTTGTCAGACCAAAAAAAAATACTTCAATTTTGGTATTGTTCAAACTTTCGACTGACTACTGGTTGGAAAACAAAGAGAATATAATTAAATTGTCTACATATTAGATTCCATTATAATGTCTATGAAAGCTCAGTTAAAAATCCCTATATATAAGGCTTAGGGCCAAAATCTTCAGTTTCTGCATCAACTTGGAACAACCAACAAATTGGACAACCATGAGCCATGTTTGATCCATTCATGACAGCCGAGCATTTCCTACTGATGTGCTCACAACAAAATGATGGGATAACTCATGAAATATAAATCTAGAATAAATGAAAAAAGGGTTATACTGTGCAGTTGTTGTCTGCAGCTATATATATGAAAACCTATGGATGCCAGTAGGCCTTGAATATCTTATAAGATCTCTGGATACTTAAAATTGCAGATTATCTGTTTGTGATTTGTCAATATGCACTATCCCTTGGTTAATAGATTTACTTCTCCGATTCAAAGCCATGGGAATCATGAAGAATTAATGCTTGCCAATGGGACACCCAAAAACTTGTATCTAGTCTCTCAATACTGAAAAAGGCTTGCAATAGGTTGTATCTGCAAATAGAGCAGACCTCATGAGAAGACAAATTTTCAACGAGAAGCAATAACCTTCTGTAAAATATTTTATATATAAAAGATTTTAGCTATTTCAGACCTTTCAACAAAACGAGAAATTAGAGAAACTGAATTTCTTGACCGCTTGATACAGAATCCTGGAAACTGGAATTTCTTTGTCAAACATTTTATCACCCCACATGGCCTTCTCAAAAGATAGGAAGCTAAACAAAATATGGACAACCAAGTATTGATACCCTTTAGAGTTATATTCTATAGAAACTACCTGAAGTAGGGACGGGTTGAATATAAGATCAGGAAATTTGAATCTATCAGCTCCAAATTCTAATATCCTGATAAGAGCTCATGACAATATCACACCATGTTAGGCCATTTTCATACACCTCCAAATGTAATTATAACTAAAACATGATAATGTAAAATCTTAACCACAGAAATGCCAGAAATAAGCATTTTCTGAAATAACTCATGTAAAAGAATAATATTCAGGATACACAGTACTTACCGTCCATCTGGGAGTTCATAAGATGTTGTTGGAATGTTAGAATAAGAAGATTCTGCAAAAATATGGAAAAAAAAATGTAATGGTTCCATGTCTGGTCTACTAGTTTAAGAATCTAGTAGTAGTTCTAAGTATACACTGCACAAGAATACTGTGAAAAACAAGAAGAAGATAGCAAATGCTTTTCTATGTTTCAAGTACAGGAAAAACACAACTGTTAAAAGAAAATAAGTGGAGATCCTTTTTATAAATATGCATTATGCTACAAGACTATGAAAAGTGTTGAGAAATGTAACTAGTTTCAGTCTTCATAATTGTATTTAAGTCATGATGTAAAAGAAAATTATTTGTAAAAAGAAAAATTATTTATTAGCATGGATTTCATGATTATTTATTTTGTTTCTAGGTCAAAAGCACCCATTGACTGCTCTAGGGTTTGTGTCTTTAGTCAAAGTCTTAGTCATGGTGTAAAATGTTGGAAAATGTAACTAGGTTTGGTCTTCATTAAATGTATTTGAGTCATTTTGTAATGTACTTGTCAAAGAATAAAGAAAAAAAACATTATTATTATTATTGTGACTTATTAAAGCATGGGTTTCAAGCTTGGGTCATCATGTTTTAGGTCAAAGTCCCCATTGAGGACTTCTAGGATTTATTATGAGTCAATAGAGTCAATGTACTTTTAAAGAGACCCTTCTTGGGCTTTTGAATCATGTAAAAAGGTTTCGTATTGAGTCAAATATAATTTAAGTATCCTCCACATCAAGTCGGCCTGAGGACATCAATTCGACCTCCCTTGAAGCCTATAAATAGAAGCAAGTCGAATTCATTTGGAGGATCTCATCTCAAGCAAGTTCGATATCTCTAAGGAAGCCAGAAAAGTACGAAGTGGATCTAAGGAAGCCAAAGGAAGTGCGAGTTGGGTGGAGTCTAAGGAGAAGAAAAACGAAATTTTGATGCCTCTTTCTCTTTGTTTCGTGCCCTAGTCTAGGAGATTGTAGTCTTCCAAGTTTTTCTAATGTTGGAAGCTGTCTGATTCCAGAAGCTACTACATAATTGAAGTTGTTGGTGTTATCACTCAGGTTGTTCCCTTTGACTCCCAAGGGAATACGGCCGAGGTAACCACTAACCAATCTTTTGGTCACAGGTTCTAGCCTACCTGTGACTAGAGAGGGCTCTCTCTGTATGCTTTAGCTTTGTTTGTATAAAATATTAGGCTAGCTATGATGCTCAAGGTTTTGTTTTTTTTTTGGAATTTGTTGGGTGATGACTTCAGTCAAGATATATATGTGCTCACTAGAGTGTAACACTAGGCCATTGGGCATGGAGTCAGTGATCCTTTAGTTGTTTGATATGCTGTGTTGATACAGTAGTGATGCTGCAGAGCCAGATAAGTGTCTGAGAAACAATGTTTCGAAATTGTGATTAAGTGTGATGTAACCAGGCTATGAAAGGCAATTAAGAATCTTCCAACAAACTGGTATGAAAGGCAATTAAGAATCTTCCAACAAACTGGTATGGAGAAACAGTGAGAATATTATTTAGAAGCAGTGAAGGATTTCTATATAACATTCAGATTTATAGAATTAATGAAAACATGAGCAATTAAGAATTCATGTCCATGATTAATTCTGAAGAAAACATTTACAGCAGTAAAGATTGAGCACAAGGTGTAAGCAAACATATCTTGTACTATTCCTTTTCTTTACTGCTAGATTAGTGAGACATGCGTATGATTTAATAAACATAAGGAGACAAAACAGAGATTGAGAAAAACTTATTATTCCATGAGACAGCACAAGAATTCTGCAACAGCACGCATGGCATCAGCAAGACATCAAACATTCAGGAGATCACTGAGCTTGTCCAGCCCTTTGCATTAGATAATCTGAAAGTATACAATACATTTGCTTCAGAGTGAAAATCACCAACCCCTTGTACATTGCTAGGGCAGGTATATATACATAATTTACATAAGAAAATATCTAGCTGAAGAGTAAATGCTTCATTAATGTCATGCCAACTCCTGGAGCGTTGTAGCTGAGGGAGTAAATGATGTAGTAACTCTTCAGTGCCTTAGCTGTCCAAAATGGTCAGAAGATGTTGACTTTGTGGCTTGCTGGAGTCGGTTGAGGATACGCTGTCCAAAAAGTGCGTATATCTTATCTTTTGCTTGCTGCAGCTGTCTTTCGCTCAGTCACCTTAATGCTGCCTTTATTCTGCTGTTTGACTTTTGCTGAGCTGTAGCCGACTGGGATGGAGCAACTGAGGCTATTGTGGCAAAATTTGAAGCATTGCCTGCCACCAATCCTCCTTGGGCATTTGGTGTCTTCGGATCTTCACCAAGGTCTCATCTGCTTCAGTATATTTGTAAAAATTTGGAGGAGTTTCAAAAAGGTGCTTTACTTCATTTTCAATAAAAAATAGACCTTCAAGTTTATTGTATAGGCTTTGTCCTGTTGGAGGCCCTGTTTCTTCAGAAGTACTGCCAGATGCAGTGATTTGATTTTCAATGTAATTTGACATTCTGGTGGCATACTGTTCTCGGGAGATCAGTCTTCCTGCACCATTCAGTAGGCTGGGCAGTCCCTTTTGTTGCAATGCTGCCATTTTGAGTTGGTACTCATCCACCTCAGCCTGTATCTCATAGCATCTCCTCTCCACGGTCTGTACAAAATTCCTCAGAGTTAGCACCTTTCTAGCTGTGAGGACAGCCTCTGTTCTGTTGACAATGCCGAAGGCTGCCAGTTCTTCCTTAGTTTGGTTATTCAGAAAGTCAATCATTCGATTGGCCTGCTCAGGCCTGTTTCCCAGCATTGTTTTGGCCTTCTCAACTTCTATTTGTGCTTGGCCAATTAAATCCATTTGTTCATATACAGTTTTAATTGACTTCCATTGTTTAGTGATGGATTGGTCAATTTTGGCCCAAAGAATTCTTTTTATTTCAGCCATGGTGCTTTCTAGATTCAGCTCTTTCTCTAAGGCCTTTATCTTTTCTTTGAGAGCCTTTATCTCTCTTCCTTGCTCTGCCACAGTCATTTTTGATTTATCATATTTGGCATCTAGTTCTGCCAACGTTTCCTTGGCCTGCTTTATCTCATTGGCTTGGAGCTCCATTTCTTTAACACCCTTGGTCAATTCTTCCATACTTGTGCTGGAGTCTGGAGCTGTTGTTTTTGCTGCTTCTGTTGTCGCTGTTGTTGTTACAGGGGCCACTGCTGCCTCTGTAGTTGTTGTAGTGGTTGAAGTGCTTGGAGGAGCTTGGGATGTAGATTCTCCTTGCTTATCTTGTAATGCCCCTTCCAGCTCCTTCTCCAAATCAAGGACCTTTTGGTTGAGCTGCATGATAAGATCTAGCTGCTCATCGGCTTCCTTTTCCTTTTGTAACTCTGCTGTTTGAGGGTGCTCTGTGGGCAGCAGCTTTAACCTCTTTTTCAGTGCATTGAGGTCATCTTCTTTTTTCTTGAGGAGGGCCCTTACGCCCTTTGGATCCTTAGGATCATGTCCTAAGTCAATGATGATGTCCTCCAGCAATTTTATTCTGTTGTCCTTGGCCATGGAGGAAATTCTCTCAAAATCCAACTGAATGTTGGTATTTTTCAGTGATTCTTTTAGTTCATGAGCCATGGATGCCCTATCTACCAAGGTGGCATAGACCATTTCTCTAGTTTGCTTGTGGAGTTCTATTTGGTCCATGGGATGGATGTCCTTGGCCATGACCTCCACCCTAGTCCTCACAAAATCTGCAGCTGATTTTGGCTGCGGCACCTTGGGTTTGAAATGACCGAGGATCATTTTTTCCTCTTGGATGTCATATACAGACATCAATCTTTCTTGTTGGGCAGGTGTTGCATTCAGAAACTGTTTATATACTTCCACCCTCAGCAAGTCATTTTGTGCCTTTATTTGCTTGAAAGAAGCCTTAGTGCTTTTGGGCTTCTTGCTCTGCTGAGTGGAGGATGACACCTCCAAGCCAAGCTGTACTCCCTGCTCCTGCTGAAAGGAGCTTGTACCTGTATGTTGGCTGCCTTCTCCATCTTCCCTTGAACTATCAAGGACTTCTTCACTGATTTCTTCTATCTCCAGAGAATCAACCCTTTGCCTCTTGGCCTGGGGTTGTTGGGAGGATCCACTAGCAGGAGTGGACTCTTCTCTGTCTCTTTTCATACCCCTCTCCTCATGTGCTGGGGTCTGCAAAATTGGTGTTGCTGGTGGCTCATTTTGTGGAGGGGGGGTCTGCTCTTGTTGCTGCTCACTAGAAGGGGCAGGCTGTTCTTTGACTGTTTCTTCTTCAGCACCCATTATTCTTTTACCCTTGTCTGTACCTGGTGCTGCTGTGGAAGATGTCTGTGTGGTTGGTGCAGCTGCTCAGACTGAGGTACCTTCTCCTACTGGCTGCGGTCGTTTGAAGGGTACCTGCTGGATAAACAGCACGGAAAGCCTTCGGGTCGAATAGGGGTGCTTGATGCAGCTGAATTGACGAGTTGTGGCGGCTCCAGTTTTGAATTTGGTGTTTCAGAAGCAATTTCGTGGTGAAAAGGCTTACAACGGCTTAGTCACTTTCGCTCGAAAATGACATAAAATGGCCAAAAACGGGCTTTTTAACGACAAATTTGGACAAAAAGGGACATTGACGCTTTTCTGCCGATGACGTCAGCATGACGTCATGGCGGGGCCAGGGGTACGGAGGGTGATGTGGACGCTGAGCTGGAGGCCAGCGTGACGGGACACGGTGGCGGGCGGAGTGCGGTGGCGGAGTTACGTGGAGGGCCACGAGGCGACTGGGCGGTGCGGGTGGCATGACGTCATGGTGACGTGCGGGTGACATAGCAGGGAGGTGGTATCGGGGAGGTGGTAAGCGGTCTCCCCGCACCACCTTTGGGCGAAGGCGGTATCTGGGAGGGGGGCTCTGAACAACCCCGCCGCTTGCCACGCGTCCTGTGTACGGGGAGGAAAACCGCCCTCTCCCCGGACGTTAAACATCGATGGGTTGGAAATCAAAAAAGACCACCCACCGTTGGATGAAGGGGGGCGGTAGATGGACGGCTGGCGGGCGCTGTTGATCGATCGCGCAACTTTGGGTTGGGTCCCGCCTGATCATTAAAATATTCAGTTTAATATTTGGGGCGCGGGACTTTGGGTTTTGGGGTTTTTGTGGGTTTTTAGAATTAATCTGTCGGGGGGAACAAAGGGTTAGAATTAGGTTTGAGCAGAGGGAAAGGGGGCTTTATGAGATTTTTTAGGAAAAAAGGGGAAATGAGGGATAAGTGCAGGTTATTACTCTGACCAGAGGTTAGAGCAATCCCAAATCAGGGTTAACCATAGTCCCTGGTGGACTAATGTCTCCCTTAGACAAACTTATTTAGCTATAGTGCTAAAGGGGGGGTATTTATACATTGCTTGGGGTATTATACACCATGGTGTTATAATAGTAGGGGAAAGGGGGACATAGGGGATTTAATGTAAATACAGTTAGTAGTTAGTACTGGGGGGAATGAGAATGGGAAGTGGTAGTTACTAAGCTTTTCAGGAATCAAACTTAGTTAGAAAGTAGATCAAAATGAAAAGAATTTTTACACAAGAAATGTGGCTTCTTTTCAAAATAAAGAAGTCATTTATGACATGAAATTTGTACAAGTGAAGAGTGTAGGGAGGACTGATCAGGCAGATCCTGCAGTCCTCATGGGGGGATTAGTAAAAGACTTTTGAAGGAGATGAGGGAAGTTAGTGATGATTTGGCACTTTGCCATATAGGCCATTGCTATTGCCTTTCCTGCTGATGGCCACTTTGATTTGCTCCAAGTGATGTGCTTGGATTTTGCTTTTTGCAACCTTCAACTGCCTACCCTGCTTATTATGCCTAACATTTTTTTCTTCATTTTGTATGGGTGCACTTAGCGTTGCAAACCCTGATAATTCTCTTTTTCTTTCTGCTACCCTCCTATCTAAGTCTACCCTTATGACTTCCAAGGGCCCAGATTAAGCAGTTGGGCTCCTTTCTTTCTCTATCCACCTAGTCATCTGTCAAACTTGAACTGTTTGAACAGGTACTTCCTCTCTAATCTACAACATGCAATTTAAAACATGGTGAGGCCCAGCTTGAGCTGTTGGGCCTCCCATCAAGGTAGTGGTGGCAATTTGAACTAGCCACTTTCATGGTCTTTGTTTGGCGTTCATTTCTTTTATTTTTCATTGACCAATTCCTTTTCTTGCCCTTTGATTTTTCTTTTAAGGCATACCCTCTTTACATTTTTTAAATTGTCTGCTTCTTTCACAAAAATGGAACCTTAGCAGCATGGAAGGCGAAAATTTTTGGCATTTCCACTGTCAATCATGAGAGATGAACACCTATTGGTATAGGAGGCTAACAGTGGCTCCACTTGGGGATGGATTTTCCAGGTGAAAAGCCAAGAACAGCAGGTGAGATTGCCTGAGTTTCTGCTTCCCTGTTGCTGGCTGAATTTCTGTGTTGTTGGAGACCAATGTTTAGGATCCTGGATGTTTGCAGGCAGCACCCAGTGAGCTGATTTGTTGTGAATTTTCAGATCTGTTTTTTACCTGTTTCTCAAGCTTTGTCTTCATGATTTGGTAGTTACCCTTTGATTTCCTTGCTGCCCAAACGCCAGGATCCATATTTCCCAAAAATATCATAGTATATCATCCTGGTCTTCTCAAAAATGTGATGCACTTGTTGCTTTATTTATCTGCTGTAATTGAAAATACTGGAAAATACAAATATTTATGTACAATACATGCCTGTTTAGTGTTTGATCAAGGGGAGTCAAAATAATGCTTGAGCATTCTCCCATTAACTGGGCCTTCCTCAGTGTTTGAGCCATCCAAACTTCTTAGAAAATAGGTGTTGTTTCCTTGTATAGCATAGATGACATAGGGTCCTTTCCATAAAAAATCAAACTTACCATGTTTGCCTTTGTCCTCCCTTCTGGAATCCCATCTCAACACTTTATTTCCTATATAGAAATCTTCAGCTTTGGTTCTTTTGTCAAATATTCTTTTAAGCTTTTCTTGTAGAATCTGAGTTCTTTGATAGACTTCTTCTCTTGTTTGCTGTAAATGAATTGTTTGATTAATTCTTCTTTGGATATCATTGGGCTCAGCTTGTATTTCTTGCAGCAGTTTAATCACAGGGATTCCTAGAGATGTAGGAAACTTTGCTTCTAGCCCATAGACCAGTTCATATGGACTCATGCCAATTGATCTCTTGGTGGTCAGTCTGTCAGCCCATAGTGCATTTACCAACTTTTTATGCCAATTCTTTTTATTTTCTTCCAGAACTTTTTTGATGATGTTGATGAGACTTTTATTGGAAGATTCAGCTAGGCCATTACCTTGAGGGTAATAGGCAGTGGAATGACCTAGGGTGATGTGATACTTGTGACAAAAATTGATCATTTTCTTGGATTTAAAAGCTGCAGCATTGTCTGTGATAATTTTATCTGGACAGCCAAACCTGGACAAGATGTTGGTTTCTAGAAATTGTATAATAATGGAGTCATTGGCCTGCCTGCAAGGGATGGCTTCTATCCATTTGGTAAAATAGTCTGTGGCAGTGAGAATCCACCTATGCTGGCCAGAGGATGGGGGATGAATTTCACCAATGAAGTCTAAACCCCATTGCTGAAATGGCCTCTCAGTTGAAACCGGTTTAAGTGGTAAAGGCAGCAGTTTCCTCTTGCCCTCAAAAATTTGGCACTTGTGGCAAGACATTACAAATTTCTTCACATCAGAAAATAAGGAAGGCCAATAAAACCCAGCCCTTAGGATTTTATCAGCTGTCGATTTCCAGTATAAGTGTCCTCCACAGTCACCTGCATGAAATTCTTTGAGGACATTGTCAGTTTCTTCTAAGGTTAAGCAATTGAGTAATATTCCCTCATGATTTCTCCAAAACAAAACATTGTCGATAATACAAAACTTGGATGCTTTCATCGTTAAGAATATTTTCTTAGTTCTGGACAACCCTGGAGGAGCTTGCAGGTTCAATAATACAAAACATATATCAGTATACCAGGGAGATTGCATAAAGGCTTGGTTGATCTGTGGAGTCGCCATCTCCTGTTCGTTGTCCAGTTCATTAATGTCAAGGGCTTGAAAATTAGTTTCAGTCATTAGTTTAGCTAGGCCTTGTCCTTTTATCAGTTTGGTAGGCTTAATCTCAATGTCATATTCTAAGATATTGGCAATCCATTTGCCCCTCTTGCCTTCAATCCCATCTTGGGTTAAGATATCTTTGACCACTGCATTAGGAACATAAGAAATTATGTGAGAGTAAAGGATATAAATTCTGAATTCCTTGATGGCTTTTACCAATGCATAGGCTTGTTTTTCCATGATCTGATATTTTAAAGGAGCATCCCTAAGGGCTCTACTAAAAAATGCAATGGGTTTTTCACATCCTTGGTCATCTTTTTGCAGCAAAACAACAGCAATTGTATGCTCAGAAGCAAAAGAAAAAATAATGAAATCTTGATCAAATCTAGGGCTTGTGAGGACTGGTGTGTTTGTCAATGCTCTCTTGATATCCTCAAAGGCTTGTTTAGCTTCCATAGTCCACTTGACCTTGGAATCCTTTCTCAGCATGTTGTTTAGCAGTCTAATAAGTTCAGCCAAGTTGGGAATGAATCTCCTCAAGAAGTTGATCTTTCCTAGAAAGCTTTGCAGTTCTTTGATGTTTCTTGGATGGGGTACTTGTAGAATAGCTTGAATTCTGTCCGGGTCAATCCTGATACCATCTTTTGAGATTATATGTCCCAGGAGTTTGCCTTCTTCCAGCCCAAATAGTGACTTCTTTGGGTTCAGTGATATGCCATACTTTCTACAAATTGTGAAAACTTGTCTCAAGTGTTCTAAGTGTTCTTGATCTGATTTTGAAAAGGCAGTTAAATCATCAAGATAGACAACTAGGAAGTCATGAATTTCCTTGGCAAAGGCAATGTCCATTGCTCTTTGGAATGTGGCCCCTGCATTTTTAAGTCCAAAAGGCATTTTGACATATTTAAATGTTCCCCAAGGTGTTGTGAAGGCAGTTTTGTCTTGATCATCCGGATGTACTAAAATCTGATTGAATCCTGAGAAACCATCTAGCAAAGAGATCCTAGCAGCTCCTACTACCCTTTGCAAGATATGATCCATTTTTGGTAAGGGGTAATGGTCTTTGAGGGATACTTTGTTCAGATTTCTCAGGTCAACACATAGTCGGATTTCCCCTGTCTTTTTCCTGGTAGGCACTAGGTTTGAAATCCACTCTGAGAATCTGATTGGGGCAATGATCCCAGCTTCATACATGCGCTTGACTTCCTTTTCAATGAGAGGAAGTAGGACTGGATTGATTCTTCTAAGCTTCTGTTTGAAAGGCTTTTGATTTTCTTTTAGAGGGATAGTGTGTTGGATAACTGATGTATCGTAGGATTTAAGGTCCTCATAGCTCCAGGCAAAGACATCTTGAAACTCTTTAAATAACTCAATGTATTTCAGTTTCTGCTCAGGTGGTAATGCTTTGGATAATTTGACCATTTTGGGATTTTCAGGGGTCCCAATATTACAATCTTCTATTTCAGCATTTAGTGGTTGCATTTTTGGTTTTCTTGAGATATCATTTGAATCAAACAGATCCTCCAAAGGGGTAAGACCTATGGGCAGAAAATTATCCTTTAGGTCAATTACCTCATCTTCTACTTCAACCATTTCTTCTTCATCTGATTGTCTTAGCTCATGAATAGTTTGTTTGTCAAAGGTGGTAGGATGCAAAACTTGATCAGCTGTTTCAGCTGATATTTTCTGTGTGATTGTGCAGAACTGTGGTTGGTCATCTTTAGTGCTTGTGTCAATATTCATACCAGAAAATTCTTCTTTTAAAGTGAGAAAGTTTTTTATCTGTTTGTTGCTCTCAAAGACTTGCCAATTCTTGATGTTATCTGGAACTGAAGGTCTGTGTTTGATTTCAGCAGTAAATGTATGATTGGTTTTGAAAGGCAACTTACAAGTGCTGGCAAAAGTTGCCAAACTGTGAGCATGTAGATTGAGTTCTCTGGAAATTTTGGTTAATTGAGAATGTGAGAAGCTCTCAAGTACTTGGATAGCTGCTCCCTTGTATGCTTTCAACCTCAAATCATTTGTAGTGAAATTCCCCTTCATCTGTTGTATGACCAAGTCAGAATCTCCTAAGATTGAAACTTTAGTTGCGCCTAGATTTTTTATGAGTTTCAGACCTAACAGAAGGGCCTCATATTCAGCCATGTTGTTGGTGCATCGAAAGTTTAGTCTGTATGCATGGCCCTCAGCTTGGTCATTGTGCATATTATGGATCCAGACTCCTGCTCCAGCTCCTAGCTTGTTTACAGAGCCATCAAATTCTAGGTACCATAAGGTTTCATGATCAAGGTTTAGATTGGGATCACTAGGAAGTTGGATCATGGGTAGGTTGGTTTCCTGCAAGTTACTTGGCACATCATGTTCTTCATTCTTTTTATCAGCTATGGCCATGGTCCCCTGGTCTTTGCCAATACATTGCTCATCTAACTCCTCGGTTTGTACTGTCATTAATAGTTCCGAATAGGCTTTGTGACAGATGTCAGCATTGTAGAGAATAAATGAGTCCATGTCAGAATGTATTGAGTAGATTGGGAAGTTTTGAGGCTTGTCTTGACTGCTTACCACATATTTCATCAAAGTCTCCCGGTATAATCTCTTTGGCTGCCCAAAGACTGAGATGGTTGCATAGGACATATCTAATTGCAGAGATCCTTGGAGTTTGGCCCCCCAAGATCTGGACAAGAGCATGCCATACTTAGGTGGTATGTCAGCTACCACTACATCCATCAAGATAGTTTTGGTTGGGTATTGAACTAGGGAGACACATAAGTCTTTAATTAGGCCTAGACACCTGACTTGGCTTGAATCAAATGAGAATAGATCTTTGTATGGTCTGGTGATATCCAAGTCAAGTTTTTCCATCACAGATTTGGGCATCAAGTTGTGTGAGGCCCCAGAATCAAACATTGCATTATGTAGGACCTTATCATGAATGTTTAGATTGACATAAAAGGGTGGCACCCCACCATTCTCTGTTTTTCCATTAACTTCAGGTCCGAACAATAACTCTGGTTGATCATCTAGGACATTCACAGCATCTTTATTGTCTGATATTTGGAGTGATTTGTTGATCTGTTGTCTGTATATGTCATGTTTGGCTAGTTCTGAAAGAGGCACTGATATTTTTAGCTTACTAATTTCTGTTTCCAAGTTGAAAGGTTTTTCCATTTGAATTTTGGCATTTAGTGCTGCAGCTTTTTCCTTTTCGGCTGAATTGTCAGGGGTCTTCTGCTCATAGTTAGGATCCTTTTGAGTGACACTGGTGCCATGTTTATTTGCTATGGGAGTATCTGCCTTTGACTTTGATTGAGGGGGTAAACCTGGCTGATTTTGAGAGGACTGTTGTTCTGAAATGTCCTCCACAATTACTTCTGTGGCCGGTAATTTTGAGCTGTCAGCTGATTTGGGGAGAGTAGTATTTTCATTGATCTTTTTTGGTTGTTTATTATCCTTTGGTTTGAGGGGTGTAGGTACCTCTATTGTTCTACTCCTTAGTTTGTACTGTTTGTGCACCTCATACACAGCTGCATCATAACCTTCTTTAAAATCAAATGATTCTCCTGTCTTAGTGTGGAATTGACTATCATTGTAAACCTCTTGGTCTTCTTGTGTCAAAAAGATTTGATTTTCACCATCTAAACCCATTAGATTGATGTGAGGGTCCTCACTAGGTTCACTAGATGTTGAAGCCTCAGCATAATTTTCTTGAAAAGGAGGTCTGACATGCTGGTCAGGATCAGTCCTTCCAACATTAGGATTTTGATTCTTTCTGAAGTTTGTGTTTCTAATATTGCTCGTTTGACCTTCCCAAGATGATTTTCTTTCTATGGTTTCCACCCTATCTCCAAGTCTATCCATCCCCTTGATGATTGCATCTAGCTTTTGCTCAAATGATGAGGGTTCTTCTTTGAAAGTAGTTCTCCGTTCAGTTCTTGCCCGGTTTCTTTTTGCAATTAGATTTGCCTCTACACTCACAGCTATGTTTTGCATGTCTGCTAGAGTTGCAGGGGCTCTTTCTCTTAGCTGATATGCCATATCAACATCAAATACATCAGGGAACTTGATCAATGCTAAATCAGGTGGGGGTCTAAGATTTTGAGGAATGGCATTGTAAATGGTGTTAAATCTGGTGCAATAGTCCAGGACAGTTTCTTGTGGGCCTCTTCTTATGGTGTCATATTCAGATAGAATGTGCAGAGGGTCTTTTTTCTTTTCCCATCGGTTTAAGAAGGACTGATAAAGGGCACCCGAATCAGCTATTGAATTTGGGGTCAGGGACCTGAACCATGTTCTTACTTCACCTGTCAGACTTTGGACAAAGATTTTCATCCTTACATCATCATCATCTATCTCATAGTTCTCAAAGTAGTCTTGCATTTTCTTAGTATGCTGTAAAGCAGTGTATGTACTGGTTCCATCAAAATAAGTGATTTTGCCTTGGTAATCCTGAGGCATGGCCCCAGGATTGCCAGGCAACTGAAGGGGTGCATAACGATTAGCCATATTTGGTGGGATAAGTGGGACAACTGGAACAACGGGAACAACAGGGACAACAATAGCAGTTTGTGTGTTAGGTGTTGACAATATGTTTTGTGAAGTGGATGATGAAGAGGGGGAAGAATGAGTTGTATGAAGGTGAACGGTTGGCTTAGAAGGGGTGGGAATAAAACTATGCTGAACTGCCTCAGGGCTAGATTCAGGAGATTGCTCTGGTTCCTTTTGGCTCTTATGAGTTTTATGGATCAAATTGGGGTTATCGAAAACAGGAGGAGGATTTGGGTCAGGATTTGACCTGGTGTGCCTAGTTTTCTTCTTAGGAGCCAGTTTCAGAACTTCTTTTTGGTATTTTTGAGGATATTTTTAGAACTATTTTCAAGGGACTGCTCAAGCTTTTGGAACCACTGTCTAAAGACAGACAGTAGTCGAAAAATACGCTCTTTCCCCAGTGGAGTCGCCAATAATGTTATCACTCAGGTTGTTCCCTTTGACTCCCAAGGGAATACGGCCGAGGTAACCACTAACCAATCTTTTGGTCACAGGTTCTAGCCTACCTGTGACTAGAGAGGGCTCTCTCTGTATGCTTTAGCTTTGTTTGTATAAAATATTAGGCTAGCTATGATGCTCAAGGTTTTGTTTTTTTTTTGGAATTTGCTGGGTGATGACTTCAGTCAAGATATATATGTGCTCACTAGAGTGTTCTAGGCCATTAGGCATGGAGTCAGTGGTCCTTTAGTTGTTTGATATGCTGTGTTGATACAGTAGTGATGCTGCAGAGCCAGATAAGTGTCTGAGAAACAATGTTTCGAAATTGTGATTAAGTGTGATGTAACCAGGCTATGAAAGGCAATTAAGAATCTTCCAACAAACTGGTATGGAGAAACAGTGAGAATATTATTTAGAAGCAGTGAAGGATTTCTATATAACATTCAGATTTATAGAATTAATGAAAACATGAGCAATTAAGAATTCATGTCCATGATTAATTCTGAAAAAAACATTTACAGCAGTAAAGATTGAGCACAAGGTGTAAGCAAACATATCATGTACTATTCCTTTTCTTTACTGCTAGATTAGTGAGACATGCGTATGATTTAATAAACATAAGGAGACAAAACAGAGATTGAGAAAAACTTATTATTCCATGAGACAGCACAAGAATTCTGCAACAGCACGCATGGCATCAGCAAGACATCAAACATTCAGGAGATCACTGAGCTTGTTCAGCCCTTTGCATTAGATAATCTGAAAGTATACAATACATTTGCTTCAGAGTGAAAATCACCAACCCCTCGTACATTGCTAGGGGAGGTATATATACATAATTTACATAAGAAAATATCTAGCTGAAGAGTAAATGCTTCATTAATGTCATGCCAACTCCTGGAGCATTGTAGTTGAGGGAGTAAATGCTGTAGTAACTCTTCAGTGCCTTAGCTGTCCAAAATGGTCAGAAGATGTTGACTTTGTGGCTTGTTGGAGTCGGTTGAGGATACACTGTCCAAAAAGTGCGTATATCTTATCTTTTGCTTGCTGCAGCTGTCTTTCGCTCAGTCACCTTTCAGCTGCCTTTAATGCTGCGTTTATTCTGCTATTTGACTTTTGCTAAGCTGTAGCCGACTGGGATGGAGAAACTGAGGCTATTGTGGCAAAATTTGAAGCATTGCCTGCCACCAATCCTCCTTGGGCATTTGGTGTCTTCGGATCTTCACCAAGGTCTCATCTGCTTCAGCATATCTGTAAAAATTTGGAGGAGTTTCAAAAAGGTGCTTTACTTCATTTTCAATAAAAAATAGACCTTCAAGTTTATTGTATAGGCTTTGTCCTGTTGGAGGCCTTGTTTCTTCAGAAGTACTGCCAGATGCATTGATTTGATTTTCAATGTAATTTGACATTCTGGTGGCATACTGTTCTCGGGAGATCAGTCTTCCTGCACCATTCAATAGGCTGGGCAGTCCCTTTTGTTGCAATGTTGACATTTTGAGTTGGTACTCATCCACCTCAGCCTGTATCTCATAGCATCTCCTCTCCACGGTCTGTACAAAATTCCTCAGAGTTAGCACCTTTCTAGCTGTGAGGACAGCCTCTGTTCTGTTGACAATGCCGAAGGCTGCCAGTTCTTCCTTAGTTTGGTTATTCAGAAAGTCAATCATTCGATTGGCCTGCTCAGGCCTGTTTCCCAGCATTGTTTTGGCCTTCTGAACTTCTATTTGTGCTTGGCCAATTAAATCCATTTGTTCATATATAGTTTTAATTGACTTCCATTGTTTAGTGATGGATTGGTCAATTTTGGCCCAAAGAATTCTTTTTATTTCAGCCATGGTGCTTTCTAGATTCAGCTCTTTCTCTAAGGCCTTTATCTTTTCTTTGAGAGCCTTTATCTCTCTTCCTTGCTCTGCCACAGTCATTTTTGATTTATCATATTTGGCATCTAGTTCTGCCAACTTTTCCTTGGCCTGCTTTATCTCATTGGCTTGGAGCTCCATTTCTTTAACAGCCTTGGTCAATTCTTCCATACTTGTGCTGGAGTCTGGAGCTGTTGTTTTTGCTGCTTCTGTTGTCGCTGTTGTTGTTACAGGGGCCACTGCTGCCTCTGTAGTTGTTGCAGTGGTTGAAGTGGTTGGAGGAGCTTGGGATGTAGATTCTCCCTGCTTATCTTGTAATGCCCCTTCCAGCTCCTTCTCCAAATCAAGGACCTTTTGGTTGAGCTGCATGATAAGATCTAGCTGCTCATCGGCTTCCTTTTCCTTTTGTAACTCTGCTGTTTGAGGGTGCTCTGTGGGCAGCAGCTTTAACCTCTTTTTCAGTGCATTGAGGTCATCTTCTTTTTTCTTGAGGAGGGCCCTTACGCCCTTTGGATCCTTAGGATCATGTCCTAAGTCAATGATGATGTCCTCCAGCGATTTTATTCTGTTGTCCTTGGCCATGGAGGACATTCTCTCAAAATCCAACTGAATGTTGGTATTTTTCAGTGATTCTTTTAGTTCATGAGCCATGGATGCCCTGTCCACCAAGGTGGCATAGACCATTTCTCCAGTTTGCTTGTGGAGTTCTATTTGGTCCATGGGATGGATGTCCTTGGCCATGACCTCCACCCTAGTCCTCACAAAATCTGCAGCTGATTTTGGCTGCGGCACCTTGGGTTTGAAATGACTGAGGATCATTTTTTCCTCTTGGATGTCATATACAGACATCAATCTTTCTTGTTGGGCAGGTGTTGCATTCAGAAACTGTTTATATACTTCCACCCTCAGCAAGTCATTTTGTGCCTTTATTTGCTTGAAAGAAGCCTTAGTGCTTTTGGGCTTCTTGCTCTGCTGAGTGGAGGATGACACCTCCAAGCCAAGCTGTACTCCCTGCTCCTGCTGAAAGGAGCTTGTACCTGTATGTTGGCTGCCTTCTCCATCTTTCCTTGAACTGTCAAGGACTTCTTCACTGATTTCTTCTATCTCCGGAGAATCAACCCTTTGCCTCTTGGCCTGGGGTTGTTGGGAGGATCCACTAGCAGGAGTGGACTCTTCTCTGTCTCTTTTCATACCCCTCTCCTCATGTGCTGGGGTCTGCAAAATTGGTGCTGCTGGTGGCTCATTTTGTGGAGGGGGGGTCTGCTCTTGTTGCTGCTCACTAGAAGGGGCAGGCTGTTCTTTGACTGTTTCTTCTTCAGCACCCATTATTCTTTTACCCTTGTCTGTACCTGGTGCTGCTGTGGAAGATGTCTGTGTGGTTGGTGCAGCTGCTGAGGCCGAGGTACCTTCTCCTATTGGCTGCGGTCGTTTGAAGGGTACCTGCTGGATAAACAGCACGGAAAGCCTTCGGGTCGAACAGGGGTGCTTGATGCAGCTGAATTGACGAGTTGTGGCAGCTCCAGTTTTGAATTTGGTGTTTCGGAAGCAATTTCGTGGCGAAAAGGCTTACAACGGCTCAGTCACTTTCGCTCGAAAATGACATAAAACGGCCAAAAACGGGCTTTTTAACGACAAATTTGGACAAAAAGGGACATTGGCGCTTTTCCGCCGATGACGTCAGCATGACGTCATGGCGGGGCCCGGGGTACGGAGGGTGACATGGACACTGAGCTGGAGGCCAGCGTGACGGGACACGGTGGCGGGCGGAGTGCGGTGGCGGAGTTACGTGGAGGGCCACGAGGCGACTGGGCGGCGCGGGTGGTATGACGTCATGGTGACGTGCGGGTGACATAGCAGGGAGGTGGTATCGGGGAGGTGGTAAGCGGTCTCCCCGCACCACCTTTGGGCGAAGGCGGTATCAGGGAGGGGGGCTCCGAACAACCCCGCCGCTTGCCACGCGTCCTGTGTACGGGGAGGAAAACCGCCCTCTCCCCGGACGTTAAACATCGACGGGTTGGAAATCAAAAAAGACCTCCCACCGTTGGATGAAGGGGGGCAGTAGATGGACGACTGGCGGGCGCTATTGATCGATCACGCAACTTTGGGTTGGGTCCTGCCTGATCATTAAAATATTCAGTTTAATATTTGGGGCGCGGGACTTTGGGTTTTGGGGTTTTTGTGGGTTTTTAGAATTAATCTGTCGGGGGGAACAAAGGGTTAGAATTAGGTTTGAGCAGAGGGAAAGGGGGCTTTATGAGATTTTTTAGGAAAAAAGGGGAAATGAGGGATAAGTGCAGGTTATTACTCTAACCAGAGGTTAGAGCAATCCCAAAGCAGGGTTAACCATAGTCCCTGGTGGACTAATGTCTCCCTTAGACAAACTTATTTAGCTATAGTGCTAAAGGGGGGGGGGGTATTTATACATTGCTTGGGGTATTATACACCAGTGTGTTATAATAGTAGGGGAAAGGGGGACATAGGGGATTTAATGTAAATACAGTTAGTAGTTAGTACTGGGGGGGAATGAGAATGGGAAGTGGTAGTTACTAAGCTTTTCAGGAATCAAACTTAGTTAGGAAGTAGATCAAAATGAAAAGAATTTTTACACAAGAAATGTGGCTTCTTTTCAAAATAAAGAAGTCATTTATGACATGAAATTTGTACAAGTGAAGAGTGTAGGGAGGACTGATCAGGCAGATCCTGCAGTCCTCATGGGGGGATTAGTAAAAGACTTTTGAAGGAGATGAGGGAAGTTAGTGATGATTTGGCACTTTTCCATATAGGCCATTGCTATTGCCTTTCCTGCTGATGGCCACTTTGATTTGCTCCAAGTGATGTGCTTGGATTTTGCTTTCTGCAACCTTCAACTGCCTACCCTGCTTATTATGCCTAACATTTTTTCTTCATTTTGTATGGGTGCACTTAGCCTTGCAAACCCTGATAATTCTCTTTTTATTTCTGCTACCCTCCTATCTAAGTCTACCCTTATGACTTCCAAGGGCCCAGATTAAGCAGTTGGGCTCCTTTCTTTCTCTATCCACCTAGTCATCTGTCAAGCTTGAACTGTTTGAACAGGTACTTCCTCTCTAATCTACAACATGCAATTTAAAACATGGTGAGGCCCAGCTTGAGCTTTTGGGCCACCCATCAAGGTAGTGGTGGCAATTTGAACTAGCCACTTTCATGGTATTTTTTTGGGGTTCATTTCTTTTATTTTTCATTGACCAATTCCTTTTCTTGCCCTTTGATTTTTCTTTTAAGGCATACCCTCTTTACATTTTTTAAATTGTCTGCTTCTTTCACAAAAATGGAACCTTAGCAGCATGGAAGGCGAACATTTTTGGCATTTCCACTGTCAATCATGAGAGATGAACACCTATTGGTATAGGAGGCTAACAGTTGGAAGAGAGGTCGAAGATCTGGGAGGCTGACTTGGTGTGGAGGAAGGTTTGGTCTTTGTCTAGGGTGAAGAGTCTCAAATAATATTATTGAAAGGAAGAGAATTTTGACTGGGTTTTCCCCTTCAGTGGGGTTTTGCCCTAGCATAGTGCTTATATTTGGTGTCCATTGTTTTATGTGCTTTTGCGTGGTAATTGCTTGATGAACTAAAAGAAATAAAATATAAAACTTAATAAGAAGTCAAGAACATCACAAGTAATTATCAAGTATAAGAAAATATTTTCGCCTTTCTGATTTTCTAACATAAAAGACCCTTCTTGGCCTCATTGTGTCAAAGAAAGAAAATTATATTGATATAATTTGGTCATCTTCTCTTGTCGGACTGCTCATTCTACAAGTTGGCCTCAAAATTCTCATGTCGGACTCAAAGAACAATGAAAAACCATTATATATACCCTATCATTCGACCTAGTTTGGAGGAGAACAAGAAGCATTCGATCTACAACTTTTCAGTGAAGAAAAGAGATGCGAAGAGCCTAAAGGAGAAGAAAAATCACATCGCAGAAGAGGAGTCTCTTGTCCAATAAGAAAGAAGCCGAAATTCTGTCATTTGCCACATGTGCGAAGTAGACTAAGACATGTTGCAGGGAAGAAGGTGCAGGTTGAATTGCAAAGAGGGTTGAGACCCTTGTTCACTTGTTTTTGGAGAACTGATCTATGTTGACTTTTGAATATTTGACTAAGGTTCTTCTATCATTCATTCATTGTCCTAATGATGGATCCCTTTCAGTATTCAAAAGGTCAACAAATTATGATTGCTACTGTGGATAATCCTAACTCTCATTCAACTAAAGTTTGACTTGTCATCATGAGAGGTTGACTTGGTGAATGGTGGAAGATCTTGGTTCTGGTTGTCTCATTTGATTTGGTTCTTGAAGAAGAGGAGATTTTTGGGTTTTCCCCTCAAGGAGGGGTTCTGCCAAGGCTGAGAGCCTACATCTTGTGTCATTGATCTTCATTTTTTTTGGTAGTTGTTTGATGATAAGAAGACATAAAGAAATTAAAGAAGAGCTATAAGAAGACGATAACTAAAAGAACATAAGTCATTATCAAGTTGCTATGGTGAATAAGGACAAAAAGGAAGCCTGAAGATCAAGCATTCTCATCATCTATCGAAGGACTCCACTAAGTAGAACTCAAATGCAAAGAGGATCAGGAAAAGACTAAGATGAGAAGAATGCCTAAGATTGAGAATAGCATTGTTCAGACTTCAAGGATCCAAAATTTACAAGGTCAATATTTGAATATCCAGAAATATATATGAGAATGTCTTCATTCTTGTTCAAGATCCGAAAGGCCTAGACAAAGACTTATAGCAGCAAATTAACCTCCTTATCAAGTCTGAATATATACCGTAGCAGCGTAAAATCTTTTTGTAAGAATCATAACGTCCTTCTTAGAAAATTCATAAGCAGTCTTTCAATCTAAACACAATGTGACATTCTATAAAAGTTTCAAGGCTATTTCTTTGGAAAAGTATTCCCATATGCAAGCAAAAGAAGTAACATTACAGGAAGATCTAGACCGCACTCTATAGAGACAGTTATAGACCTAATCTAAAGGTCTTATAGAGTGAAAAATGAAGCCCTAACCAAAGGGCCAAAGGTTCAGTGTTCATAAAAACCCTAATCTTTAGGGTTCACAATAAAACCCTAGCCTACTTAGGGTTTTTTGATAAAGTCTAGATCACATCATAAAATCCTGGTCTCTTTATGTTTAGGGTTTGGTAATATTATGATAAAACCCTAGCTTTTAGTGTTTGTTATGGATGTCTAGGATAATTGATGAACCCTAGATTTTTAGGGTTTGATGATTTTGGGTTTATGACAAAACCCTTGTAATAATGAATGATCCTAGGAAAGAAACCCTAGGTGTATATGCTTCTATTTGATTGAAGCCCTAGCTTGGTCAAGTTGTTATCTAACATTAAAGTTTTTATGTTTGTATTAGGGTTTACAATAAAACCCTAGTAGAGATTGTTATAAGATTCTAGGGTATGATAATGAAATCCTAGATGTAAAAATGCTTTCGCTATGATTAGAATAGAGATTGTTATAAGATTCTAGGGTATGATAATGAAACCCTATTTGTAAAAATGCTTTCGCAGTGATTAGAATACTAACAAGATTTAGTTGTTATCTTGAAGATGGAATATATGATTTGTGACAAAAACCCTAGTGAAGTTGTTGTTAGAAGTCTAGGGTATGAAAGATGTAACACTCGATGTTTGTAATCCTAACTAGCTTTAGGTTTAGGAAGTCTAAAATTTGATTTCTTGTTGAAAGCTTTGATAATCCTAGATGTTCCCATTGTGATGATATGCTAACATTAATAACTTTGATTTCATGCACTTGTACATATATGTTTGTACTTGCTTGTACTTGTTGTTGAAGATTTGCAGGTACATAGTCTTCAAGATGTTGAAGATGCTTACCTACCTCATACTTGATGAGAACTTGATAATGATGATGAGCATGATGGAAAGAGGGAGTTGTAAGAACCCTAATAACATTGAAGTTTACATTGGTGATTGATAGATGACCTTGTTACTATATGAAGATAAAGGATGATGCTCCTAAAGAAATGAAGTTTTGGAAAGTTAAACTTCTCCGATGATATGATGATAGAGACCGTGTGGCTGAGTTGTTGATGAATTTGCCTCCTAATAGAGAAGAAGCTTGGATAAAGAAGGTGTATATCTCCCCAGTTCAGAGGGAGGACAAGTTGTGATAGCGATAATAAAGACTATGAAGAAAGAATGTGTTAGTTTTGGTAGCGTTGGATGTGTTCTAGCCATGAAATTTTGTGGAGAGGCTAAAATGCATGAGATCTCCAGAACCCAAAAATAGTTTCAGGAAATTCCACATAGAGATGACATAATTAGATTATTAGCCTATTTTTTAATGTTTCCTAAGTCTAAAATTAGAAAAATTGGTTAATTAATCATAATTAATTAAGTCAAGGTGAGAATAGTCTAGAAACTTACACAGATCGAGTTCAAGATGATCCTAGCCCTTGATTAAGCTTTAATCTTGGTCGTTGGTGCTCTAAGACAGGATTATAAGAAAAGTCGATGGGCACTTGGAGAACACACCATAGACACTTTTGGGAGAGCACCTTAAGGTGAGGAGCACTTGAAAGTGTGACCAGTTGCAGATACTCAACGATCTAGACAAATTGATCCTCCAATGCAAGCCAATAGTAGTGATCAAGTCAAAGATCGAGTAGCAAAGTGTCAGAGGGGCAAAGACAGTGATCCGGAGGAAGATTTTCAGATCTAGAGAGGTAGAAGGTGAGTAATTGAAGTATTCCACATCACAGCTAGCCTACATTAGCCGCAAGGGTTGCCCAGATTTTGCTGACAACGCAGACTAAGGCCACGCGGGTTTTCCCATAACAGACACATGAATTGCGTTGGACTTCCTAGCACAGCCACACGGATCGTCAGAAGCAAATTTACCCTGCGCAAAGGTTGACAACCAAATTTCAGAGGCCGTAGGTTTGCTTGTGGAGGGAGAGAATTATTCTCTCTAATTATTTTCTGTCAAATCTTATCATTTGGACAGCCAATTGGGCTTCCAAAGAATGTACTTAAAATTCACTGTTGGATATTAAAATAAACCCTCAGTTTTTTGCATTGATTTTCGCAAGTTGGGTTTTTCCAGGGACATTTTTCCAAAAATAATTGTGTAAAATTTGTGTGCATGCTAGATTTTCTTAGTTTTCAGCGCTATTTTTCTTTCGTGGTATTTATTTGTGAAAATAACAGTGTGAATTATTTGGTATTTATCATAGCAAACTGCAAATAAATTGTTAAATAAATTAACGATTAGGAAAATAATTTCCAATTGTTGTAATAGATGAAATTTTCACATGATATCAGAGCGTGAGTGATCAGCCAGGAAGCTCAAAAGCGAAAGAAATAATTTCGCTGCTGAGAGGAAGCAGTAAGCCGAAATTCTTGGAGGCAGCGCGGTGCTCAAACAGGCATGACGAATTCTTGGGGCATAAATTCGACTTTCATGTTAAACTCATATGGACAACAAAAGAGTAGGAAAGATAAATCATGCAGTTCATTTTTTATTAACATAAGATACACATTTATAGTACAATACGTGACTCTTGGGATTCAGATCCCAAGGTCTCTTGGACTGCTTTTGTCCATTCGAATTCCACACTAACCCTTTAGGATTAGGTATCCAACATTCCCCCCCTTAATCCGAAGGGTTATGTATGAGTCCAAGAAGAGAGCTGTAATACAAAATGTGCAAAAAATGCATGGCAGCACTAGGCTGAATGTGCTCTATGAAATGTTGGTAAAAAGGGCGGTGGTTTAAGGATGACCACCAACACTGGAACGCTTAGTGCAGTTCCCGGAACTCTTCCAAAACTGGCAAGAAACTGAAGTTTTCTGCTAGAGGAAGTGATCTCAATCTGTGATGGTTTAAGGATGACCAACAACTCTGGAATGCTTAATGCAATTCCTGGAACTCTTCCAAAACTGGCAAGAAGCTGGAGTCTTCTGCTAGAGGAAGTGTTCTCAATTGTGTTCCTGGAATTCTTCCAAAACTGGCAAGAAGTTGAAGTCTTCTGCTAGAGGAAGTGTCCCAGATTTCCAACTGAAGGCATGTTCAGGCATCTTTGTCTCTGGCTGCAACTCTGAAACAGGTGTGGCAGGTTGTGGCTCAGGCTCGCTTGATGTGACTTTGAAGCTTGTAGATGATCATCATTTCCCCCCCTGTCAGGTACAAGGTGAGAAGATGGAGAAAACTCAACTGCAAGACTGTTCAATATTCTGGAACAAGTTCTGACATGTGTTTGGAATATCTTCTTGGCTGTTGATGCCCATTGCCAGGAAGCGATCCATCCAAGATGAATCTTTGTTCTTGCAGGTGGTTTGTTTCTGAAACATCTGTGTGAAGAATGGCTGGTTTTATGACAGTGCTCACATGGATGAAGATCAAAACAGTGATCTTTCAGATGGCCAACTCGATCACAGTGTTGGCATTTCACGATCTGTTGTTTTTGTTGTTGTTGTTGTTGCTGTAGAAGAGGGGCAGATTCTGTAACAGCTGAATCTGAACTGTCATGAGGAGCAGGTGAACTGTCATAAATGAATCCAGCACTCTGAAACTGAATGGGCTTGGCATAGTCTAGAATATGAAAGGACAAGTCCTTGTCATATCCAAGACCAGTTCTGTGCTTGTTGTGAACAAGCTGTTCCCAAGGTCTGATGATGGGCTTGGGAAGTGCAGACTGAGTTTCTGCATCTGCATATACAACTGCTGCTTGATTTGAATGAACTGTAACATTATTAACATGCTGCTGATGGGTGGTTGTCTCAATGTTCTAAACAAAAACAGGTTCAGAATGATGACTCCACTGCTGTAATTCTTCTTGCTGTAGCTTTGTCTCCAACTGCAAAAACTCAATATTTTCCTGTGCATTTTGTAAACATGTCTGAATTTCTGAGAGAGATCCTTTGCTGATTTGTAATGTGTCATCAATAGTAGATAATATCAAAGTTTTAAGGAACTGTAATACTTCACTGGTTCTGGCCATTTTTTCTTTAATGTCAGAATTACACCTCAAACACTGATCACAACTACTACTCAATGCAAAAAGGTAACACCCACTAGCAATATCCCGTGCAACAAATGATCAGTGTGCGATCAACAAGCACCAATTACAATCCATATAAAATAAGATGATGAAGCTACGTTACTGTTGAAGACCTTAAATTTGATGCTATGATGATATCACTTCTGCTCCAACATATTGTTGCGGTACTAATGATAGACCTTCAAAAAAAAACTTTTGTAATGAATGATTTGAAAGCACAGTCAACAGGTTTGTTTTTAGAATTGCAGGTCTTTATGTAATTAGAGTAATCTGGTGCAGCCAAACAGGTCTTTGAACCTCTGAATACATTGCATTCTGTTGCATTATGTTTTACATATATTTCACCAACTTCTTTCAGCACAACCTTCTGTGACCATAGTGAAAAAAGGGCAATGCCTTTCACTGATTTCTGAAAACTTTCTAATTGAATGAAACCAAAGTTACCAGACTTGGCTTTAAAGCAATCAACTCAGCGTGGCAAGACAGTCAACAGTTGACTCCGGACTTAGCAAGCCTATGCAGTCAGAAGGTTGAGAGCAAGGGCCGGACCACATATAATGAGGTTGCAGATGAACTTGTAGCTAAATATGCAAATCTGGACAGCACTCTTGTTTCACCAGACCGGCAACAATATGATGAAAAGAACATTCGGCGAAGGGTTTATGATGCACTGAATGTACTTATGGCAATGGAGATAATTTCAAAGGAGAAAAAAGAAATCCATTGGAAGGGGTTGCCTAAGACAAGTATAAATGATGTCGAACAGCTTAAGGCTGAGAAATTGCTCTTGAAAAGTAGGATTGAGAAGAAAGCATCTTATTTTCACGAACTCGAAGAACAGATTATAGGCCTTCAAAATCTAGTGAAACGAAATGAGCATAGATATAGTTCAGGGAATACTCCATCTGGGGGTGTATCGTTACCCTTCATATTGGTCCAGACTCATCCCCGTGCCACTGTTGAAATTGAGATCTCTGAAGACATGCAGTTAGTTCACTTCGACTTTAACAGCACACCATTTGGGCTCCATGATGAGTGGCCTGTTTTCCCTGAGCAACTGGTCTGAGTTGCCTTGAATAGTGCTGGCCTAGTCTTCATTACCTGTAACGCTCCTTTAATTGTGCCTGCCTGTTCTTCTGAATACAGAGCGTCATTACACCTGCGCCTCTACTGTCTGACAATTCTCTGCGCTCATCATCTATGCGTTTTTCTGCCATTCTCAGTCTAATGAGTCTAACGCTCACCCTGCTCTCCCCATCGGTTCCGCTGGTCGCTCTGCGCTAACTGTTCTGACGCCTCTGTCATCAACGCCTCTATCCTCTGCGTTTTTTCAGTGAATTGCATTGCTGCATGCACAAAATTACCAGTGTGAAATGCATCGCAGGAATGAATCTTTGAGGTCCTGAGAAATCCACCAATCGTTTAGACCTTGAGAAATTCGTATTAAAAAACATGAAATCGATTGCCCAGGGTTTGCAATAAATGAAATGGAAGCCTTTTTCCTGGGACTCCCGTCAATCTAGGCCAAAACGAGCTGATTCCCCAGGAAATGGAATTTGTCGGTTCAGTCCCTCAAAGACCATGAATATTCTCAAAGGTCTCTGCTCTTATCCTCAGATTTGAAGCGTGGCTTCACAGTTTTTCGCAGAAAGCCGCTGCATTTTAATCTGAATTGATATTTCCTGACGAGATGCTCGATTGCGGAGACTGCAGGTGACAGGAAATCCACCAAGAAACCTCAGAGGCGTATAAAGAAGAAAACAAATTCCTTCATTTAATGGAGGCGGAGTCCTAGAAAGCCCTAAAGGGACGGGGAACGCGGTAGTGAATAAAGATTTTCAGCGCTATTTTTCTTTCGTGGTATTTATTTGTGAAAATAACAGTGTGAATTATTTGGTATTTATCATAGCAAACTGCAAATAAATTGTTAAATAAATTAACGATTAGGAAAATAATTTCCAATTGTTGTAATAGATGAAATTTTCACATGATATCAGAGCGTGAGTGATCAGCCAGGAAGCTCAAAAGCGAAAGAAATAATTTCGCTGCTGAGAGGAAGCAGTAAGCCGAAATTCTTGGAGGCAGCGCGGTGCTCAAACAAGCATGACGAATTTTTGGGGCAGAAATTCGACTTTCAGTTGCAAGGTTGTAGAAAAGTCAAGTTGCCTGGGTTAGTGATTCCAGCAATCAAAGGAAGCAAGTGTAGCTCAGATTTTCATTGAGTAGATTCCTTGGTTGGCCGCAGAACCAATGTCGTGTGGAAGAGAAAAGCACACACAACAAAAGGAAAATTTCTCAGGGAACTTCAAGTCTCAGAAATTTGATTTTCCAAGGCAAATTGACAGTAGCAGCTAACGAATATACGCATTCCATATGGCACTGCAAGTAGCAAAGTAGTAGCCAAGCAGAAGGAAAGAGGGGGTTTTCGAAAATTTTCGAGATGGCCACAGTGCGACTTAGAAGTCAATATAGGTTGGATGGAGCTTCCAACTATTTCATCTAGAAAGTAAGGATGTCCTTCCTTCTAGATGAATATGGCCTGAAAGCCTACATAGATAATTTGGTGGCAATTCCCTAGGATGTGGATCAGCTAAAAGAATACAGGAAGGAGATGGTGATGGTGAAGCGGTTGATCTTGGATGGAGTCTGAGATCATATAGTCTCACATGTCGCAAACATAGGTACATCTAAAGAGATGTGGGTAGCTCTCTCTACGATATATCAGAGTACTTCTGAGAAAAGGAAGATGTTCTTGGAAGAGAAGCTCAGATGCATCAGGATTCGAAAGGGAAAAGGCATAGATCCCTTCCTCACCAAGATTCAAGAGGTTCAAGATCAGCTTGCAATTGTTGGGGAAACGCCTCAACCATTAGAGCTAGTACGTTTATACAATGTCTCGAAGGATTAGCAAGTCTTCGTCCAAAGTATATTGGGCAGAGACATGCTACCTAGATGGGGCAAGATGTGGGTCAATTTGCAGCAGGAGGAAATGAGGCGAGCTTTGCTTAAGAGCTCCATTAATGGCAACAGTAGAAACGGATCGAAGGGTGTGAAGGAGGAGGCGAATGTGGCCCTGGAATTGAAGGGTCCCAGTCAAGGGTCGGGGGAGCAGAAGAAGAAGAAAAAAGCCCTGTCAAAGGTCAAGTGCTTGAGGTGTGGTGAGTTCAGTCACTATAGTACCCTGTGCCCTCTCGGGAAGGACAAGCATGAGAAGTAGGACTAATACGCAACATCCGCAAAAATAGACAAGCTTTCCTCTAGGCTCGAGGAAGAGTTTGCTATGTTCATAGATATACCTCTAGGAGTGAGGTGGGGTGATTTGGTGTTGTGACCCCAGAGAGCTACAAATATGGGGAAGGTCCTTGAGGAGTCCACCTCATGGATCATTAACTGGCTACGGGGATCCAGAGTATTCAGTAGTAGGATGGATCATTGGCAGTTGATGCAGTTAGTACCAGAGTGATAATTGCAGACTATTAGTACTCAAATGTTGAGTATCGTAGTACAGTGTTTACAACAGAACAGATGGCTCAATGCAGACTTAACAGCAGCGCCAATTCTTTAGTGATAGTGAAGAGGCTAGTAGCAATCAGGACTCGGGAGACATATGCATCATACTGAACACAAACAATTCAGTATTTTGGATGCTTCTCAGTTGTAGTAGTTGTAGTTACAGCAGCAACAGATGAGAGGGAGTTGCAGTGTAGATGCAGAGTTGGCAACAGTATAGCAATGTCAGCAGCAGCACAAATACAACATCAGAGTTGAGCAGTGGTTGGTGGGTAGCAGAAGCCAGACATCAGCAGTGTGACAAGAGATGATACAGAGGTAGAGTGTTGTGGCAGGGTTTGCAACATTAGATCACAGTCCTTGCTAAAATGGAGTGTTAGTTTTTGTAACATCGAATGTGTACTAGCAACTAAATTTGGTGTAGAGGCTAGAATGCATGAGATCTCAAAAACCCATAAATCGTTTCTAGAAATTCCACCTAGAGATGACTTAATTAGATTATTAACCTATTTTTTAATGTTTCCTAATTTCAAACTTAGGAAAACTAGTTAACTAATTAGAATTAATTAAGTCAAGGTGAGAATAGTCTAGAAACTCGCACAGATCGACTTCAAGATGATCCTACACCTTCATTAAGTTTTAATCTTGGTTGTTGGTGCTCCAACAGAGGATTATAAGAAGTCGATGGGCACTTAAAAAACACGCCAGAGACACTTCTGGGGGAGCACTTGAAAGTGTCACCAACTGCAAATACTCAATGATCTAGACCGGTTGATCCTCCAGTGCAGGTCAATAGTAGTGACCAAGTCATAGATCGAGTAACAAAGCATCAAAAGGGAAAAGATAGTCATCCAGTGGAAGATTTTCAGATCCGAAGAGGCAGAAGGCAAGTGAATGAAGTATTCCACATCGCAGCTAGCCCTGATCAACCGCAAGGGTCGCACAGATTTTTTTGACGTCGCAGATTAGGGTCACACGGGTCTTCCCAGAACAAACATGCAGATCACATGGGAGTTCCCAACATAGCCACATGGATCATCAGAAGAAAATTCCCCTGCACAAAGGTTGACAACCAAATTTCAAAGGCTACAAGTTTGCTTGTGGAGGGAGAGAATTATTCTCTCAAAGTATTTTCTATCAAATCTTACCATTTGGACAAACAGTTGGGCTTCCAAAGATTATACTTAGAATTCCTTATTGCATAATAAAATAAACCCTCAGTTGTTGCACTGGTTTTCCCAAGTTGGGTTTTTCCAGGAACATTTGTCCAAAAAAAATTGTGTAAAATTTGTGTGCGCTAGATTTTCTCAGTTTCCAATGCTATTACTCTTCCACAATATTTATTTGTGAAAATCATAGTGTGAATTATTTGATATTTGTCATAATCCAAAAATAATTGTGTAAAATTTGTGTGTGCTAGATTTTCTCAGTTTCCAGTGCTATTTTTCTTCCACATTATTTATTTGTGAAAATCACAGTTTGAATTATTTGATATTTGTCGTAGCAAAGTGCAAATAAATTGTTAAATAAATTAACAATTACGAAAATAATTTCCAGTTGTTGTGAGAGATGAGATTTTCATTGAAAATCACAGTGTGAATTATTTGATATTTGTCGTAGAAAACTACACATAAATTGTTAAATAAATTAACAATTACGAAAATAATTTCCAGTTGTTGCGATAGACGAGATTTTCATAGAATGAAGATCAGAGAAAGGATAAAGCACTATTGATTGTTATTTATGATGAATAAAGTTGTTTTCGTGATTAATGAAGTTGTGAACAATAATTGGATATTTTGAAAAGTGTCGAGGTTGAGTTTGGTGTTGCTGGAGAAGTTGAAGAAGGAAGTTCCCATCAAGATGTTTTTGGATATTGTGATGACCTAAGCAATGTCAGAATAGTTGAAGACCCCAAAATTTCATGCTAGCATACAAGAACATATACATTGGAAGTTTGATACTAGTTGGGGTTGTGAAGTTACTGTTACCACTAAAACTAGCAGGTGTCCTAAGAGGGGATCCTATCGAAAAACTACTAGGTCGAGGGAAACAATGGAGCAATAGCCCACTGTCGCCTCAACTAAGGCTCCCTACTCTTTATGGACTTTCACCAATGGGAGGAGTCCCAGTATGTGAGGAATCACTAGAATAGGTATAGTCAATGATAAGATAAGGAAGTGATTCCTAAGCCTATTCCCAAGAGAGACCCAATTAAATAGGTTACTTGCTTTAGAAGCAAGGTGATGGGCTCTCTAGGAAGGGCTAAGAGGGATTTTGAGGATGGGGTTTGGGAGTATGCTTTGTAAAGGAATCCCCTAGTCTCAGAAGGCCTTATGAATGCTTGGCTTCTAAGTGATCTTTGTGGAATTGTAGTCAACAAGTTGCGGGACCACCAAGGGCCAAGTGGACCCAAAATTAGGTCAAGGATATGAAGTTGATCAATCAAGGATGTACTTGACCTAATTGGGGAAAGGAAGAGGATCAAAGAAAGAATCTTTCTTTGATGATTTAGTGCTATGATCCCAATGAGGTTACTAGCCAATGGGAAACCAAGGGAAAGAATTGATCTTCGAGCTAGGGCTTGAAATATCTCAAGATCCCACCGTCAAAATCTCGTGAAATTTGGAGGGCTTTTTGAGGACACACCAGTGTAGTTGTGGGAAAGAGATTGAATTCTTTTGATGGCTAAATCATGAGAAAAGTGATGCCCTAGGTGACCTATGGAGGCTAGACCTAGAAAAGGAGGAGAAGGTGAGAGGAATTCTCTTTGAAAATGATCACCTATGGAAGGATCAGTGCCTAATCCTTTGAGGAAGATGGAGTCAAGATGAAATTTGTAATTTAGAGGAACTACACCCCATCAACGAGCCTCCTAGATAACTTCGCATGGCAATTAGGGCATGAGAGCAGCTAGTAGATGAATTTCTACTTCAATTTGCAATAATTAATAACTTATCAAGATATGTTCAATAGAGAAAATCTCTAGGAACATTCATCATTTCACATATGATACATGAGAATCGAGATGATGCAACACTACAAAAGATTAAATTCCCACAATTTCGCATAAGAAAAGCAGTAAATTCAGATCTAGTATAGCGAAAACCCCAACAACATCAATGTATTAAAGCAAATAGCAAGAATAAACATGAAAAGGTCACTTACATGTGCAAAGAGTATATTCAATCACAAAATTATGCCAATAATGAAGCTCCAAGACAAGAGAGAGATATCCAAACATCAAAATTCATTCATTCCAAAATCCTCCTCCAAAAGGGGTAGCGAAAATCTCACAAGAGATAAGAACCCAATCCAAGTGATGATGATGATGAAAATGAATCATCTCACTTTTATTTATACACTCTCCAAATGAATTTGATTTAGCTAAATTGGCCTAATTGAGCCTGTAAAATAAAATGATATGCATAATAACAATACTTTTGGTGACAAGCCCATCAAATGGTTCAATAACATAATAAGAAGCCTCTCAAGAGGGTTGAATGATGAACAAAGTGAGTCGTCTAGCCTTTGAGGAGAAGGCCTAATGAAGTCTTCAAGAATAATATCCAATCTAGCCTTCCAAAGGAAGAAATTCAACACATCAACCAACTTCTCTTAATTCTTAAAGTAAGAGGAAGACATCTTCATCCGCTCAAACAAATTTCAGCAGCAAATAGAAGGTACAGCAAAGGATATTTCAGCAGAAAATGAACAGCAAATAGAAGGGACAGCTAGAGATATTTCAGTAGTAAAGAGAGGGGACAACAAGAGATATTTCAACAGCAGCAAGTAATATTTCAGCAGCAAATAGGAAGGGATATTTCAGCAGCAAATAGGAAGGGACAGCTCTTGTCTTCTTGGGCTTGTCTTCACCAAAGTTCTAATACCATGTTGAAAATTGATGTTTTATGCTGAAACAATTACTTAAATTGAAATTTCTTCGACCTGCAATACAAATTAAGAAATTGTAGATAGAACATACAACATATAAACCATATGCAAAATAGAAGACAACCAAGAACACAATGACACATAGAGAATTTAGGTCCAATCACCTGCGAAAAACCCACAAGGAGAAAAGCCAACCAAATTCTTCCTCTTAGAAATCAATTGTGTTGTGAAATGTAACTAGTATCGGTCTTCATAATTGTATTTGAGTCATAATGTAATATATTTGTCAAAAGAAAAGGAAAAGAAAATTATTTATAAGAATGGGTTTCATGCTTTGTTTATTTCGTTTCTAGGTCGAAAGCCTCCATTGAAGGCTTCTAGGGTTTGTATCATGTATCATTATCCTTGTCATTATGTAATAGACCCTTCTTGGGCTTTGTATGTCAAAAAAGAAAATCATTTTTGAGTCTAAAGTGTCATTTATGCCTCCTCCACCAAGTCGGCCTACCCTCCAATCAAGTTGGCCTTGTTACCCACCACCTGTGGATAGTGTATAGAAGAGGATTTTTTTCTCCTAGATGGTCCTCAGTAGCCAGCCAACAACCCTTTCAGCCACAAGATAGCTTAATGTCTCATCATCTCCGCCACCTAAGCCAACCATGTGGTCCCTCAACCACTTGTCATGAATGTACGTTTGAAGGTGGGCCTCCCGACCCAAAAGGTATGGCTTTTCATTGGTACAATTGAATAATTTTCCTTACTTGTCATGGACACTTTTGGGCATGGATGGATGAGGGGATTCGGAGAAAAGAACGGGTTAGGTTTGTATTCTTGTCTCCATTGCCCGATTTTGTGGTTACTCTTGTATCCTAGTCCCATGGGATCTCTTTTACTGACCATTGGCTTTAGCGTTGCCACTACATGGGAAACCCCGATTTTGGTTGTGTGGTTCCACTACCCGATATCACCTACATCACTCCCCTTCCACACATTTTAGCCCCATTCATCTATTTTCCCATCCGGGTCCACATGTCTCCACTAGGTCTACATAGGGTTAGCCTTCCCTTCCCCTTGTCCACACCTTGGGTCGAGCCTGAACGATGCCCTGGAGGTTGATGTAGCTAAAAAGGAAAGAAAAGAAAAAGCATAATTTGGACACTCTCAACAGGAAATGTACCACAAAATGCAAAATATGGCCAAGACATACAAATTTAGCACGTGGGAAAAAGCCAGACATGAGCTCTACCCCTTATCCATGGCCATCACCCGGGTTCCTATGGGCCCTAAATGAGCCCCCTCTATCATTAAGGAACCCATGATTGTCCCAACCCCTGGTGGGCGATGAACCACCCATCCTTAAGGGGGTATCCACTGCTAAATATTTATTTTACATCATGCTCTCATCCCTTGTAGCCCTGAGCAGTTGTGAAGAAAAATCAATAAAAGGCAAAAGGCATATGAAGAAGGGTGAAAAAACAAAGGACGAGGTAACTCATGTACCATGATTTGTTCCCTCCTAAACTCATAAACCCAGGTGTGGCCTTCCCCTATTACAGTTACCCTTGTACCATGACATGTGGTCTGGATGATTCCCCCGCTCCCCACTCTGCTCCGTTATTTTATTTTTGAAAAAGAAAGAGGAAGCATTTGACATGTTCAAAGACTTCAAGGCTCTGATTGAAAATCAAACTAGAAAGTTGATCAAAGCTTTCAGATCTGATAATGGGGGAGAGTTCACCTCCAATAATTTTAATGATCTTTGCAAAGATGTCAAAATAAAGAAAGAAACCATTGCGTCGTACAATCCACAACAAAATGGTGTGGTTGAGAGGAAAAATAGAACCATTATGGAAGCAATGAGAGCCATGCTGCGTGATCAAAAGCTACAAAAGCTTATGTGGGGAGAAGCTGCAAATATTGTTGTTTATGTGCAAAACAAAACTCTTCATCAGACCTTAAACAATAAGACTCCTAAAGAAGTCTTCACTGGTAAAAGGCTAGATGAGTCATTTGAGAATATTTGGTTGTCCTATATACTTTCATTTGCCGAAAGAGAAAAGAAGCAAAATGGAAGCTTCAGGTAAGAAAGGTATGTTTGTTGGTTATTGTGATAATTCAAAAGCTTATAGAATTTATGTACCTGGTCAAAGAACTATAGAGTTTAGCAGAGACATAACAATTGATAAAGATGCAGCTGTTATAAAAGCAAGAGACTTTCCTCCTCCTACCATTACTGAAAGGCAAGTTGTTAATGAAAAAGAGGTTGCATCTATCTTAACCAGAACCTGAGAATGAGTTTGCTAATAATCCAATGGGTTCCATGGATCCTTTAGATCCTCCACTACATGATCCTCCTACCAAAAAGAGACCATTATGGTTGCAGGATACCTTGCAAGATATTGAACAACATGCTGCACAAAGAGGAACGTTCAGAGAAAGTAAGAAGCCAAGTCGGTTTCAAGGGTACACTGCTGCCATGAGCAACATCATTTAGCCAGAAACATTCACCTTTGAAGAAGTTGCAAAAGAACAAGTCTAAAAAGATGCCATGGCTGAAGAATACAAGTCCATCATCCACAATGATGTCTGGAAAGTGGTTCCTAGACCTCAAGATAAATTTGTTGTCAATTCCAAATGGTTGTTTAAGATTAAACATGGTGAAGATGGTAGTATTGAAAAATATAAGGCTAGATTTGTAGCTAGAGGTTTCTCTCAAAAAGAGGGTCAATAGATTATGATGAGATTTTCGCACCTATAGCTCGATATACTACTATTTGATCTGTTGTTTCCTTAGTTGCTAGCAAAGGATGGACTCTTTACCAAATGGATTTGAAAATTGCTTTCTTGCATTGTTTCCTCAAGAAAGAGGAATTTGTGGAATAGCCACGAGGCTTTGAAAAGCATGACAGGAAAAATCATGTATGTGAATTGAAAAAAACCTTATATGGGCTGAAGCAAGCTCCAAGAGCTTGGTATACTCGCAATGATAGCTACCTAACAAAGTTTGGTTTCACAAGAAGCACTGCAAACCCAAACCTCTACTTCAAGATAATCCAATGTATACCTTTGACTTTGGTATTGTATGTTAATAATTTATTCTTGACAAGAGGAGAACCTCTTATCCTCTAGTGTAAGAGGGAGTTAGCTTTTGAATTTGAAATGAAAGACCTTGGCTTGATGCATTACTTTCTGGGTCTAGAGGTCTGGCAAAGATCTGGCGAAATTTATATTTCTCAAAGAAGATATGTTGGTAAGCTTCTTGAAAGATTTGTTATGGTAGAATGTAAGTTCATGCATACTTCTACGAAAATGATCTTTAAGAAATTGTGTGGCAAAGTTGCAGGACCTAATCTGGCAAATCCCACAGAGTATAGACAACTCATTGGTGCTTTGATGTTTTTGGTAAACACTAGGCCTCACATATGCTTTGTTGTAAACACTATGTCAACATATGATTGATCCCTTTCATGCCCACTGGATTTTTGCAAAACATGTACTCAAATACTTGCATGGAACTATCAATCTAAGATTGAAATGCACTGCTAAAAATGTAAGACTTCATGGATATATTAATGTTGATTGGGTTGGTAACTATGTTGAATGAAAGAGAACTTCTAGATGTTGCTTTAGCATGGGATCTATCATGATCTCTTGGATGAGTAGAAAGCAGGTGTTTGTTGCACTGAGTACAGTTGAAGTTGAGTACATTGCTACTAGCATGGCTAGTTGTGAGGCAGTTTGGTTGAGAAAGCTTTTTGGGGAACTATTTGAGCAAGTTCCAGACACAACAGTTATATATTGTGATAATACGAGTAGGATTCTTTTTGCAGAAAATCTTGTGTTTCATGACAAGTCCAAGCATATTGAGATCAAGTATCACTATATCCGGGATATGGTGTAGAGACGAGTAGTGAGACTCCACCACATCCCCTTTGATGATCAAATAGTTGACATCCTTACCAAGCCTTTACCAAAGAAAAGTTCTTGTTTTTTAGCAGTGTGGAAAAAGTCGAAGTCGGGATTAATTCGGCAAGGGTCCAAAAGTTGAAAAAATCGACAAAGTCGGGAGTTTTTTGAAAAAGTCAGCAAAAAGTTGGAAAAATTAAAAAAACACAAAATTATTCATTTTTTTTTAATTGTTTTTAACATCTAGAGTATCCACAACATCAAATAAATGCATTTCCACATAAACATGTAAAGAAAGCTAATATATAATATGTATATGAAGTCTAGTGCTACATCACATATCAAAATAGTGAATCAACTCCTGAATTTTGAGTCTTGTCTAAGTCTCAACTCTCAAGAGTCAAAATATCAACAAAAAATATAATAAATGTACATCATGAGTCATCTAAAAGTCATCAAGCAATCACTAATCAGTCACTGAGATCCTCTTCCCCTTTTACGGGAATAGGGAATGGCTTTGCCTTTTCCTCTAGAGGAAGAAGACCCTGCCCCTGGGGATACAAAATCAAATGGACTCAATCATCCTCTAGAAGTGGATGGAAGAGGTGGCCTCTGTGCTATGCTGCTGCTACTGCCCATCCTAGATGGTGTCACCTCCTCCTCAGCATCCTCATCCAGCTCTGCTACTGCCTCCTGACCCTGATGTTGCTCTGCCTCCTCCTGTATCTCTGGCTCTCCCTCCTCTGCAACTGCTACATCCTCTAGATCCACACCTAACCAATCCGGGATCATGTCCAAGATCGGCCTCTCAGTCTCGACACTCCATGAAGAGGTGGTATCAATATTGTCCAATGAGATGGCTTCCACATCAGTAGGTTTCTGAAGCTGTCTCACCCACAATCGAAGATTGTAGTAGACGTAGACCATGTCATTGAGGCGTTGGGACTCCAATCTATATTAGGGTAATAGATTGTAAATTAGTACTTAGAAAATTTAAATATTAAAATTAATCAAATGAATTCAAAAAATTTAATTTGAAATATTTTTTGTTTTTACCTGTTGCGCTTTTTGGAGTGTATTTTGTCAAATACACTCCAGTTGTGCTCACACCCAGAGGAACTGCATGTTTGGTTGAGCACTCGAATGGCAAGCTTTTGGAAATGGGGTACTCTGGCACCATAGCTTGTCCACCAAACATCTACAAGTTAAAAGAAAAATGAGAAACATAAAAAAAAACATTGAAATTCTAAACTTCAAAGTTTGAAACAAACTGAAGCTTACCTGGCATTTTGGTCGTCCTATTCTTAATAGCCATGTTAAAACCAAATGTGCCACCTCCGATCCTATAGACCTCCATTTCTTTAGAAATCTCCTCACGTTCTTGCTCAGATGACACCATCCTCTCGACACAAATGAAGAATCCATCCATCACCTCGGCATCAAATCTGAAACCACAAGCATAAGAAAATGCAGGGTTGAGGTAGACACCTGCAGCATGAATGGGGCGATGGAGGGTATTGTTCCATCGCTGATCAATCGCTCTCCATATGACCTATTGTTTCTCTAACCCCTCGTCTCCCTTATCTACATAATAAGCATGGATGGCTTCTTTGGCCCTATCCATGGCCTCATACAAGTAGCCCATTGCGGGCTTGTCTCCATCAACCAACCGAAGAGCCTTTACCAAAGGTTTTAAAATGGCACACACCTCCTCTACTCCTACCCAAAAGCTCTGATCATATGAAACTAGTTTGCATATGCCCTCTCCCTCCGGTTTGCGGCTAATAGATAAAGAACGCCAATCCGCTGAGAGAAACATGCTCTTCACCTCCCACATAGAATTCAACAGAGACTGAAGAGATATGAAAGTAGTGGCAAATCGTGTAATGGCAGGCCGCACCAACTCTTTGTTGTTGGTGAATCTTCTCATCAAGCTAAGCACAGATGAATGATTATATATAAATTTTGTTATGCTCTTGGATGATTCAACAATATCCCTCACAGTAGGAATCTTACCTATATCCTCCAACATCAAGTCAATGCAATGAGCAGCACAAGGTGTCCAAAACAAGTTAGGATACCTCTCCATAAGCATCTTGCCAGCTGCAACATAATTTGCAGCGTTGTCCGTTATGACTTGGACAACATTGCTTGGGCCTACTTCCTGAATGAAGAGGTCCAACAACTCACATAATGTACGTGCATCTTTAATGTGTGCAGATGCATCAACAGATTTCATAAACATTGTCCCCTTGGGACAACTAACCAAGAAGTTAAGAAGGGTCCTACCCTTCTGGTCAGTCCAACCATCTGACATGACTGTGCATCCAATGTGCTCCCATGATGCCCTAAACTCTGCCAATCTAATAGTGCACTCAGTATTTTCATCTTGAAGAAGAGGCCCTCTCAATTCTGCAAAGGTGGGGGCTTTGTACCCCGGGCCAACGACAGCAACAACATCAAACACAGGCTGGTAGAATGGGTTTGTCTTGGCAATGTTGAAAGGAACATCACTCCATAGAAGACACCTACTGACCAACCTGTCAACTTCTGCCTTTTCCTTTTTTTTCATTGATGATTGGATCCCAGGTTGTGAACTAGCTGTTGTTCTAGGAACAAAAAAAGATGAGATAGAAGGATGAGTACCCATGGGTGAGGAAGGTGATGCTGCTGTAGAAACACTGCCACTCTCAATTCCCCCCACTCTCGAGCCCCCTACAAGTTGTTTTGTTAGTGTTGCCCTGGTGTCTTTCCCCTCCTCTTTATCCATCAATGATTGAATGGCCCGTCGAATGATTTCTGGAGTTGTTTTTTTGCAAAGTTCAACATTTTGCCCCGGAATTTGCCCCAAATGGAATTTTAATCTGTTGATGCCTTCTGACATATGCTTGCCACACAACTTGCAAGTCAAATACATTCTATTGACCCCCCCAGTTTCGGGTGTAGCATCAGGCTCACCAAACTCCCACATAGAATCCAAAATCCTCGGCATTTTGTTTTAAACTTTGAGCTTGAATTTAAAGTTTAAACCTGGGCAGAAAAAAAATTGAAACAAATTAAATTAGCAATGATCCATCAAAATAGTAGCAATGATCCATCAATTTAATGACAGAACAAAATGTCACTGTAAGAAGAAGAGATTTTTTTTGAAGAAAACAATGGATTTAACAGGGACAGGTATCATGATAATAAAGCCCTTACTGCAAAATTGCAAATGAAGAAACCATTGACTGCAGAACTTCAATGATAAGACAATGTACTCCTTACTGCTAGACTGTTGTAAGATGATATGTGGATGAAACCCTTACTGCTGCATGATGATGAGACAACTAACTGTGAAAGTTTGAAACCCTTACTGCTGACAATTAACCCCTTTTGCAAGACTAGGCTGCTGTCAATAAAATCCCTGCCCAAGTTCAAATTTCAATAGAACGACTCCTCTCAAAGATTACAGTGATAAGCTTCAGGGTTATATATTAAGATAGGGCATACCTCCACGAATACTCCTTAACCTCTGCTCTTGAATTAGCACTGTAAGACACTGGTTTTTTGTTTTGTATTGTTTTGGAAATAATCAAACGTACCTCAGGAAATGATAAGAATATAAGTTATCATCTAGGGCATGGGCATGTATTGTAAATTTGTAATGGACTTGGTAATTTGGGAGTGTTTTAGACTCCAAAGAAGCTCCAGTTCTGCCCTAATACAAGGCCGAATTTTTACCTCAGAGACAGGGCCGAATTAGGTTCAGATGGGGGTTGAAATCTTCCTCAAACAAGGGCTAAGTCTGCGGTCAATATAGATCTGAAACTTCAGCCATTACAGGTGCAAGACTCATGCTTCATATGGTCCTTAATTCTACCATGAATCAGCCTTATAGAATCTCCGAATTCTGTCAAGGAAAGGCCACAGAACAGGCCTCACTCTTGCCTCAGATATAAGTTAATATGTTGCCTCTTGTTACAGCTAAAATGTTTTTAACTGGCTTCTTTTTAAAACAGTATGGCAGGTGTTACTACCGGGCCTTATAATGATGTGGCTGAACAGTGAAAAGTACAAGCTACATCGACTGTCTGCTTGGCAGCTTGCTGTCCCAAATTGCATAAATATATCCAAGGATATTACAAGTAGATAATGTTCAACACTCAAGAATATTACGCCTATCAAGTGACAAGAATAATGCTTAATATGCATTAATCCAAAAATGGAGAAAGAAATGCAATGATATAGTACCGACAATGTTGAATACTTGGCAAATGCTATCAACGAGGTCACCAGTGTTGAGTGTTGACAATGGACTGTGGACATACCTTGCCGGCTCCTCTCCACGCAATGGCAGTTGCAAACAGAAGTTGGATTTTCCAATTTGGAATGTAACCCTCGTTCTCTCGATTCTCCACAGCAGCCAAAACAGCGAACAATGACAACGCACAACAAAAACTAAACTGAAATCACCCTTTGCGGCTCTTTATCCACGAAAAAAATTCATGCCGATTTTTTCCATCGACTCGCGATTAAATCGGGATTATTTCGATAAAATCGCGATTTTTTTTGTTTCTGAAAAAATCGCCAAAAAATCGCCCGATTTAATCCTTTCGCCCAAAAAATCGTAATTTTAGGAATAAATCCCAATTTTTTCGGGACTTTTTCACACTGTTTTTTAGAGAGCAACTTAGACTTACGGACGTGACCCTTCCGAGAAGCTGTCACAATTGATTGAGAACACTGAGTTGCCTTTCCCCCTGGCAAAGCTCACAAGACTAGGGAATGATGTCGAAAATATCCTGAGGATGAGGGCCTCTCGTGTAGTGTGTGCCACAAGAGTAGGCCTCAGTATGCATCTGACCCACAGTCTGGAATGTGGGAAGAGCCACCTATCTGGCCAATAGGTGTAGTGAGACTTGTCTGTGTGACTTGTCTAGGATGCAGGCATTCCACCACTTGACACTTGGTTGTGTTTGAATCTTTTCTATGTGACTTGTTTGAGTCTTGTCTATGTGATGCCTGTGTTCTATCACCTAATTTTTGAGATGAAAATTGGTTGAGTGTAATCCTTGTCTATGTGACATGTGATGAACCTTTCTTTTCCAAATTTGTGTCAAATGGATGATTCTTCTTTAGATTATGACTTCATTATTATAGATGTTACTAAGCGGAGTTCAGCTGAGATGAATGAAAGAGATCAAAGGAAGCAAAGATCTCTGATGCAAAAATAAATTCCTCCCTAGTTGAGGAGTATTAAAATTTGGCAACTCAGGGATGAATTTTTCCTAAAAGAAGTCATATCTTTCAGTTATGTTTGAACCACCTACAATAAATTTCATTTTTGACAATTCTAACATGACTTTCCAACAATAGTAAGTCACATCTCAATTTGGAAGTGATTTTCCAAAAATAGAAAGTCATGTCTAAATGATCAGGATGATCATATGGAATCCACTTTAAAATCAAATCAATCATGATTATACAAGTCAAGAATTAATATTTTTATCCTTACTAGTATTATTATTATTATGATACTAATAATTATAAAATAATCTAAAGTCATTCACCTTTAATGGATTAATAAAAACGAAATCTCTCACGGAATAAGTAAATTAAATTGAGAATCTCTTACTTGGCAAATTGAACCTCTCTTTTGGAATAAAATAGTAATTCCACACTTAAGAGAATGTAACTCCCCCGCTAATTCAATGTATGGAAAAAGTGTAACTCCTCATTAAATGCACTTGTAACTCTCTCATTCAATTCAATTTTTAACTCTCACCAAATATTCTCTCATGTCTAAGTGTAACTCTCTCTCTCTCCCTAATTCGAATTGTAACTCCTCAAGACAATTGTGCCTCTCTCTCTATTCTAGGACGAGTTACACTTCTCCTCAAGTAACTCATCCCTCATGGAATTCAATTCTCCTATTATTGGCTCAAGGCATGAATTCATTTTGTAACTCTTCTCCTTTCTCATCTATTTAAGCAAGATCAAGTGAGCATTGAGAGTAGCATGTTCATTGTGAAGAAGGAGAGCTAGTGTTGAGTGTGTGCAAGAGAAGTGAGAGAGCAAGGAAAGAATTGGAGGCAGGACAAGATTTGATCAAGAGAAGGAAATCTTCAAGCAAAGGGTAAGAGCACTTTAGCTTCAAGTTGATCAGACATTGGTGACTTTATTCATTCTCATTCTCTCTCCCTATACTTTGTTGAACAATTGAAGAAATCTAATAGAAGAAGAATCATTTGGGTTTTCCCCTTGGGGGGTTTTCCCTGCTCATTGGACCTAACTCTCAGTGCCTTATATTTGTGCTTGGTTGTCTTCATATGATCCTTAATTTTAAAAGGTTTTGAAGAAATTTGCATTCTAAGTAATTGCAACAACATAGAACATTAAGTTTTCTACAAAGTACATTCAGTTTTCTGCAAAGTATTAAGCTTTCTGCAAAGTACATTTAGTTCCATTCAGTTTCTACAAAGTACATTCAATTTTTTGCATAGAACTTCCAGATTTTTAACAAGAAATTGTTATCTCTAACAAGTTTTCCTTTAGATATCTTCCATAGGAACCACCCCCCTTAACTTAGTTAGGAGAGAGCTTAAACGGAGAGAGTTCGGAATAGGTGACAACCCCTTCTCTGAGCGTTGCCACAAAAAACACACCTTGTGGGGTTGAGGAATTCTCCTAATTTTTTGCATGTGCAATTTCATGGTTAACATTTTTGGGCGTCGTTGTCGAGGATAAGTCTTCTTTGACCCAGATTACGACTAACAATTTGGGTTTGCATTTTGGATTTTAGAGTTAGATTCCTGTTCAAGTGACAACTCCACTTGGTTCATCTTTTGCAAGAGTTTCTACCAGAAGGAATCCAAGTAGCTTGATTAATTCCGCTCTTGATCTTGAAAGGGTCTTTAAAGTGTAATTAAATAGGCTCTCTTCTTGTAGACTTCTTGCTAATCTTCAGCAAGAAGCTATTTCTAATATCCATTTGCTTTTTCAAGGTCTAGTTGAACTAGACATTGCTTTGAATGCTTGGCAGCTTGCTTTCTTCACCTGCCCATCTTAATTCACCTGGGATCTGCCTTCTAGTTGTTACGCTGCAACTGAAGGAACCTACTCTAATACCAATTGTTCGAAACACGGAGTGGGGTGAATCAGTGTTTCTCTTCAATTAATATATTTAAATATTTTTAATTTCACACAGCATTAATTAACATTATCATTAAGTGAAACATAAATCAATAGTAAACAACACCATTCAACAATGCATAATACTGAAGACAGTAAACACAAGATTGTTAGGTGGAAACCCCTTCGAGACAAAAACCATCGAACATTTCTTAATATTTGTCTTTAATAAAATGTACATCAATATTTTCAGCTCCAACTAATGGACGCTAACCTGCAGGGCGCTCCAACACCTTGTTTTCCAACTGCAACCAGAAGGACACTCCCATGCCCTAGTTTACAAGCTCCAACTTGAAGGATACTCCAACACCATGTTTACCAGCTGCAACCAGAAGGACGCTCCAACGTGCTATGCAAGTTCCAACCTTCCCTAGCACCACTCTGCCACCGTGAAGTGTTCTCAAGCTCCAACTTGAAGGAGACTACATTCTCCTGCCTCACGCCAACCTGCCACCCTGATCAATCGGCCGAACAGGTTTCACAATTTTTACACTAGATCCACCTGTGCTCAAAATCAATACAAAAAAACTACAAATGTTGAAAAATATGGTAGCCATGGTCAGTATTTTCTTCTTGAAAAATAAATGGAAATTTGAATTTTTAAAATTTGCTTCCAAATTTCTTAGGTTGGTTGGGCCCCTAAATGGCACCCATTCGAACCCCACTTGAAGGCTATATAAAGGAGATCATTTCCCCTCATTTGGACACATCAATTTGGTTTCATGCATCTCTAATTCAACGAAATTACAGGAGGGCGGAAATTTTAAGAGGAGACCAAAATTTCAAGAGGAGGCCAAAATTCTAGGGAGGGTCGAAATATTAGGGACTTGTATTTTGACATGGCACTTCATCATGATTCTAGTTACTGGTTTGTTTATTATTCTACTATTGTTATTTATGATGTATAAATGAATCCAGAAACTCTCTGTCTCATAAGGAAGATCATTTTTAGGGTTTTCCCCTTGTGGGTTTTGCCTTGTTTGTGTGTCTAATTTCTGTGTCTCTTGTCTCATTGTTTCATGGTTACTTTATTGCTCTTTCATGTTTATTAGCTGATGTTTTTCTTCTGTATAGCTTCCTAAATGATGTCGAATTTAATGCTATGTAAAAACTAACATTTAATTGATCATTGAAGTAGTTATCAGGTGAAGAAAAACCTAATTCTAGCAGGTTCCGTAGAAAAAATGAGCATGGTATCAGAGCCTGGTTCGATGAGCCATTCAACGAGCAGTTGACATATGGTCTGAAATTTTGAAGTTGTATGTGAAGTTCCTGGGGCATGGAAAAATCTGCATGCATCCGTGGCACATTTTTGTGTTATGTCCGAGTTTTGTGACAAATCTAAGATCTTTTATTAAGGTCGAGAGTTGTTCTGAGCCTATCCATGGAGATGGTCGAATTTATTCTGGTTTTTTTCTTCCCTACACTTGAAGATCGAAATATTATATTTTAGAAAAGAGCTCGCAACATCAAAGACAAGATATCGCATCTTTTTCCCGCACTCACATCTACCATCTCACGTTACAATAGCTCCCTTCGCATTTCAATAGTTTGGCACTAATCACTATGGATCACATTTTCTATTTCTAAGTGGTCTCATATTTACTGAGTGACTCGCACAATGGCTCATTGTTCCATTACTATGGTTCGCATAGATACAAATGCTCGCCGTGTGGCTCACTCAGGAATGGCTTGCTATCTTTTTGTGGCATCCGCAGCTCGCAAATTTATTGTCTGTTTTTTTGTTCAATATATCATCGTGGCTTTACATTACAAGGAATCGTTGGGTATTATGGCTCATAAATCTACATTGGACAGTGACTCACACAATGATTTGTGGTTTCGCTTCTCACAGAAGGCTCTTACACCCATTACAGTGACAAACATACAATATTTGGCACCACAAAGGATTATTATAGTGGTTATACCCACGTCTATTTTGATTTTGAAGTTAATTTTGAAGTTATATGGATTGTATGACTCACATCATTCCTATATGGTCCACTTTGTTTACAATGAGGCATAACAAAGGTTTGCTATAAGGACTCTTGAATCACGCAAGTTTTGTTTTAGGTACAAAATCTCATTTATTTTATGGCTCATATGGTATGAATCTTATATATGAACCATGCTTCCCCTACATAGCTCACAAGTTGTAAGACAACAATTTATATAACAATATGGGATGACGTCGTAATTAATAAACTATGAAGCGTTCTCATGACAATTGTGAGATGTTTGAAGAGTTGTAACGTTTGAAGCTGACCTATCTGTAAAGGTTGACACTACATCGCATACATATATTCACAGCTTTGGACTCGTACGTATTTCAGTGAACCACAATTATCTCTACGACCTAGGTTTGCATTGTGTCTATATCTATGTGGCGTACAAACTTGAGATAAGAAACATAGAAAAATGTTGTTGAATCTAAATGGAAATGAACCTTGACATATCCATATGATTGAATCCTATATGATGGACTTTCAACAATAACCCTATTCATATGATAGTAACAATGAGATAGTGACCTTGATATGACTTGACAGAGACCATGCACTTATGATACAGTAACTCTACTATTGGTATAGGGCAATATATCTTTGAGTATGACATTTAACAGTAATGATTCCTAACTATTACTGGGCAGTGATCATAATGATACTTATTTCTATGGAACCGTAGTTATGCATGATGATACGAGCTAGATGCCAGATGAAGATGATGAAGTTGGAAAAATGATTTTAATACAAGTAGGTTGGTAGATTGATTAGGATTTGAATTTAAAACCTAACTGTTCAAATAAGCAAACCCTAGCCAATAGTTGTTAGCCCTACCTCGGTATAAAGGGTTGATAAAATTTTGGAATTATGAATTGATTGCTAAAAGATTTGACATCTTATTGATAAGGTTGATTTGCAGGTTGAAATCAAGAGGACTAAAGATCAAGAGGGAGTTGTTTTGATCTCATAAGATATGTATCTTGTACTTCTTTGTTTTAATTAATATTGACAATGGATTGTCTATGATTTGCAAAACCCTAGGTAGGGTTTGAAAAGGAAAAAGTCTAAGACTAATGCACCTAACTCAATTCCTTGTTGATAATGTTGAATACTCCATAATGATATGGATAATATGAACCTCATGATGATCTATCCTTCTTGATGAAGTATATTTTTTTTAATGTTGAGGATGATGCATACTCCTTAACAAGTAATAATGTATTCCCTATTGATAATAATATGAAGAGGACTCTTTTATGTTGATAATGTGGTTTAACTCCTTAATTATGAGGACCATTTGACTCCTCCTGGATTCTTTTGAGAATGGGTGATGTGTACTCCATGATGATGTGGATTCCCTAAATGATTGATGTAGACTCTTTAATGATAACATGGACAAAGTTTAACTTCTTGATAATATGGACGAAGTTGTCTCCCTGATAGTGATATAGACAAGATTTCTTGATGATGTGGATGTGAATTCTTTATTGATGTTGATGTAAAACTCCTTGAAGGTATGGATGATGGACTCCTTGATGATGTGAACTCTTTGATATGGACGTGGATAATGATATGGACTCCTTGAGGATGTTGATGTCGACTCCTTGATTATATTAATTCCCTGATAATATAGATGATATGTACTCTTTGGTGATATGGACAAGGTCAACTTCTTGATGATAATATGATGATGATATGGTCAACTTATTGATAATGTCATGGACTTCGTGATGATATGATGATGATGATATGGATTCCTTAACGACGTAGACTACCTGATGATGATGAAAATATGGACTCGATGATAATGTAGACTCCTTCATGATGTAGACTCCTTGATAATGATGATGATATGGACTCCTTGATGACTTGGACTCCGTGAACTCTTTGTTGATAATGAGAACTCCTTAATGATGATGTGGACTTCTTGATGATATTGACTCCTTGATGATGTAGACTCCTTATCAGTCAACTCTTTGATGATGGTATGGACTCCTTGATAAGATTGTCCCAAAGGCTAAGATCAAGGGGGAGCTGACACACTCTCCAAAGGCAAGTATTATCTTGATTGTTTCTATTGATTATTTCATTATGAGTCTCTTGGCTTGCTTGGTTGTTCTTTCATAGCCTCCTAGTGAGGTTTTTAGGTACATAATGGAGACTATCGTGATGTGGCAATCCTTGAAAATGATGGAAGAACACTCTCGTGATAGGCTCTGTACTTAGGGGGAGCAGACAAGATTAGCCTGATTGAAGCACATTCTTATGAATATGATTAGAAGTTTTGAAGACCAATGTTGAGCTAGATATGCTAAAGATCAGCCAGTGACTTCTCTGCTATGTAGAGGACTTTTGTGTAAGAGGGAGCTATTTTTGAGGCATGAACCTGGTGATATCCCTAGCACAATGGACTGTAGGTCCATCAACATCTCCCTCATGAATGATTTGAAGAAGCTGCAAGACTCTGATATTGGCTTATTCTCTGATTGGTTCATCTATCTAATGATGTTTGTTTCTGTTGAAGCCCATTATTATCTGCTGAATTCAATTATGGTTTATTCTACTATGGTTGTTGATGCCTACTTCTGTGAGAAGCCATTTATGGTCTGTTGGATTCTACAATGGTTGTTGATGCCTGCTTATATAAGAAACCATTTATTATCTATTGAATTTGACTATGATTGTGAGAAGCCACTTATTATCCACTGAATTCGACTATGGATACTAATATTCACTTTTGTGAGAAGCCACTTATTATTGGACTCTAGTATGGTTGTCGATGATTACTTCTAAGAGAAGTCGATGCTAAAGTCTATTGTTGTTTGTTGATAGCTGATGATGTTTGCTTATGAGAGAAGCTCTTGTTGAAGGTAAATGAACAATTGAATGTCGTTGTTTGCTAAAATGTTTGTTAAAGTACTGAGATCCACCATGGCTACATTTTTTGATGTTCTGGTTGTTGATGAGAAGAAACTAGAATGACTAAGAATCCCCTTGAAGAGGGAGCATTACATAACATCATATTATGGACCATCTCATGTAGGTTGTGTCGTGAGACCTTGTGGTCTGAGAGATGTATTGTTGATTCCTCTTGTAGGTTGTGTGTTGTGAGACCTTGTGGTCCGAGAGATGTATTGTTGATTCCTCTTGTAGCCTCTGTGACGTGAAACCTTGTGGTCTGAGAGATATAGGTTGATTCCTCCTATAGGTTCTGTTTCGTGAGACGTTGTGGCCCTATATTTTCTGTATAAGACTGCCAATCAATGATTGGTTTTCAGGCTTATACATTTTTTTTTTTCAACAATGAAAAGAACAAAGACTAGGCTGGTGGAGAAGAAGGATTTTTCTTCACCAGCATTATTGTAGAATTATCTTGAAAGATTTTGACAATTTCCTCCTTTGAGAGTAGCTTATGATAGATCTTCAATCTGTGACTATTCACAATGAGAGGAGTTTGATACTAATCAATGGTTTTGATTCTTACCACTCCATTGCTAAAAACTTTTTCAATCTCATATGGCCCAAGCCAATGAGTTTGAAATTTACCTTTGAAATCTTTGAACTTGGAATCAAATAGCAATGCCCAATCTCCTTCTTGAAACTTTTTCTCCTTGATGTATTTGTCATGCCACTTAGCTCTTTGATATTGAACTAGATCAGTTCTTAGGATTGCTTCTTGTTTGATCTCATCTAGTTCATTCAACTGCTCCATTCTATGCTTTTGAGCTTCTGATAGATCCATTCCCAATTGAACTGCCATCTTGAAGGTCCTAACTTGGAACTCAATGGGGAGCAGAACTTCTTTCCCATAAACAAGTTCATAGGGAGAATGTCCTGTTGTGTTCCTCCATGTAGTTCTTTAGGCCCATAAGCCTTCACGAAGCCTTTCTGCCCAATCTCTTCTGTGTAGATGAATAGTCTTGGTAATGATGCCTTCGATTAATTTGTTTGTGGACTCTACTTGACCATTTTCTTGCGGATGGTAAGGAGTATATTTTCTGTGCTTGACCTTGTACTCTTCCATCAGCTTCTCCACCATTTTCGATGTGAATTGACCTCCCTGATCTATCACAATTTCTCTTGGAACACCAAAGCAAGTAAAAATATCCTCATAAAGAAAACTAGCAACTGAATTCTCAGTAGCAGAAAATAATGCTTTGGATTCTACCCATTTAGTGACATAATCAGTAGATACCAATATATAATTTTTTTGTTTAGATGGTGGATTAATAGGTCCAATAAAGTCTAAAGCCCATTTTTCAAAGGGTTCGATGAGCACCTGTGGTTGTAATGGCATCTCATTTGAGAGGGTAGGTTTCCCTACTCTTTGGCAGTTGTCACACCTTTGACATATTGTTTTGCATATTTGAAGAGGGACCGCCAATAATATCCTAAAGAAAGGATTTTATAGGTTGTCCTTTTGTCAGCAAAGTGTCCACCGCATGCTTCATCATGACATGCTTTGAGAATATCAAGCATTTCATCTTCCCTGACACATCTTCTGATCACAAGATCTAGCCCTGTTTTAAACAATTCGTTAGAAATCCATGAATATTTTGAACTCTCCTGAATAATCTATCTTCTTCCACTAGGAAATAAATGTGGAGGTAGTTTCCCTGTAACCAAATAGTTAGCTATATCTACATACTAAGGAGTCTTAGTAGTTACTAGAAATAAATATTCATTAGGAAACTTATCCTCTATAGGAGAATCTTCTTTAGTATTCTGAATCCTAGACAAGAAATCAGCTACTGTGTTTTGTTTCCCTGGTCTATCTAACACAGTAATATTGAATTCCTGTAAAAGTAGGAGCCACCTTGTAACTCTACCATTAGTAACAGGTTTGTTCATTAGATATCTAATTTTAGAATGATCAGTATGAATAAAAGTTTCATAGCCTATTATATAATGTCTGAACTTATTGATTGCATGAACAACAACTAAGAACTCTTTTTCAGTCACAGTATAATTCAACTCAGTGGGAGTTAAATTTTTACTGGTATAGTAAATGGCATAAGGAACTAAATCTTTTTGTCCCAACACAACCCCTAGAGCTGTATCTGAAGCATCTGTAGAAATATGGAAAGGAAGTTTCCAATTTGGTCCTCTCAAAATAGGCGCTTCAGATATTCTTGTTTTCAAAGTTTCAAATGCTAATTGGAAATCAGGACTCCATTTGAATTCACAGTCTTTTGTAAGCAGTTTAAAGAGTGGAGATTCTATTTTGGTGAAGTCTTCTATAAATATTCTATAATATCTAGTAAATCCCAAAAAACTTCTAACATCTTTTTGACAGTTTGGAATAGGTAACTTGGAGATGACTTCAACTTTTGATTTATCAACTTTAATCCCATCCTCTGAAATATGATGTCCTAAAACAATACCTTCAGTAAACATCATAAAACATTTTTCATGGCTTAATGAAAGGTTTGTTTTTTTACATCTTATAAGTACTTTTTCCAAATTTTCTAATGCCTCTTCAAATGAATTACCATAAACTTTAAAATCATCCATATATACCTCTACACAAGCATGGATTAGATCAGAAAAAATTCCCAGTACTGCTCTTTGGAATGTTGCAGTTGCATTACATAATCCAAAAGGAAGCACTCAATAAGCAAAAGTTCCCCATGGACAGGTAAATGTGGTCTTATCTTGATCCTCAAGTGCTACCTGAATTTGATTATAACCACTAAAACCATCCAGAAATGAAAAGTACTTTTTTCCTGCTAATTTATCTAATACTTGATCGATAAAGGGCAAAGGAAAGTGATCCTTCAAAGTTGCTTTATTCAATTCCTTGTAATCAATGCACACCCTCCATTTACCATTCTTTTGGGTACTATACCCAAGGGAGAAACCCATCAGCTATTTGAAATTGGGTAAATGAAGTTTACATTGAGTAGTTTTTGGAGCTCTTCTTTCACAATCTCCGTAAGATTTGGATTCATCCTTCTCTAAGGTTGTCTGATTGGTCTACTGTTTTCCTCGATATAGATATGATGGATGCAAGTATTAGGGTCAATACATTTCATATCAGTATACTCCCATGCAAATGCAGCAGAATATTTTTGCAAGATTCTGGTTAGCTCTTCCTGTTGTAGCTTTTCCAATTTTTTGTTGATATTCAATGTTTTATCTGGAAAAATTTCAACTGTAGAACTACCAAACTCTTCCGTAGAGTAAAGAGACATTTGCCTTGATGACAAATATTCAATATCAGAATCTAACTGAAATTGTGTGGGGTCATATTCTAAAAATGTTTCAAAATTTTCTAATGTGTTCAAAATTTGACTATCTTCACTAACTTTAGAGATAGTAAAGACAGGTTGTATAATATCTTCATCATTGACCCATTCATTGTCTCCTACTTCTATAATTGCTTTTGCTGGAGGATACAGATTGAATTTCTTTGTTGAACTACCATAAAAAATGTACATATCCCCAGATCTACAACTAATGAAAGCATCAGTTGTGGCTAGCCAAGGTCTTCCTAAGATGAGTGGGTGCCCTCCTAGATTAATCTTGGGAGTCAAAATCATGAAATCTACTGGATATTCAGAAGAATATAAGGAGACTAAAATGTCTTCTAATACACCATCTGGTTTGATTATTGATTTATCTGCAAGTTGCAGTAAGGTGGGTGTAAAAAGAAGATTAGGAAGTTTAAGCTGTTCCATAGTCTGTCTACTCATAATCTTTATAGAAGCCCCTAAGTCAATCAAAGTATTTGGAATTTCTATCCCATATGTGTGTCTTGACAATTGGACTACCTGGATCCACACATTTCTGCATGGTAATCTTTCCCATCATGATATCTGCAATTTTTCCTACCAGGTGGATTCTTTTTGTATCTCTTGGTTTCCTACTTGGTCTTTTGAAACTCAACTCCTTTATTGTTTTTTCTAGAATAAGAATCTCTCTAATGGATTGTAGAAAGGGAATCTTGATACAAACATTCTTTAATTCATCTAGGAAATCATATTCAGGCAACAAGATTTGTTTTTCCACCCTTTTGTCAATCTGTAATCTTTCAGGGAAAGGAGGTGTGGATAAAGATGCAGATTGCTCAACTATAGGAGTTGTCGGGGTTGACTCTTTTTTCTTTTCTTTTTGAATGATTGGGTTTTTAAGGGATGCTTTCTCAGAACCTTTATTGACTTTTAGAGAATCCTCCTCAGAGGCATCTTGCTCTTGAACATCTATAGAAGGTTTTTCCTTTTCTAAAATTCTACCAGATCTGAGTTGAACATCATTAAGAGGAACAATCATATAGGTAGGAAATTGTTGTCCTTCTACCATGTAAGCATTCTAAGGATTTTTGTTGTTTGGATTTGGTAATGGCTGGGCTGGTAGTTGATTTGGCTTTTGTTGAAATGGAAGCAAAAGTTGAGAATTTTGATTTTGTTGAGGAGGTTGTTGTTGTGGGAATGGCAATGAAAGTTGTGGATTTTGATTTGGAAGTTGTGGATTTTGTTGTTGATTTTGAAAATATGGAGGATATTGATAGAATTGAGCAAATCTCCCATAAGGATTTTGTACCCCTTGTGCCCATGATTGATACAGATTTTGAGGTTGGGGCCAAGGTTGTTGCCAAGAATTCCAATTTGGTGGGAGCTGAAAATTCATAGGATTGTTAAATCCTTGATTTTGTTGCCCTTGCCAAGGTCTTCTTGAAACAAAACAAAGGGATTCTACTGAATTTGGATCTTCCTGAAAGACAGCTTTGAGCCTAGGAATTGAAGGACAATCCTTGGTCTCATGACTTTCTGAACAAATCATACATGTTTCTACAACTTTTTCATCCAAGGGGCATTCCCTTAGAGCATGTTTCTCTCTACATTTTGGGAAAAAGATGGCTAAGGCATCAGCTTCTACTTTCTTCTTGTTTTGAATTTTAAGGGTGTCTAGTTGTTCACTAAGGCTCCCTAGAATATCAGTTTTGAATTCATCAAGCATATTGCCAATCTCTGCCCTACTTACTGATCCAGTTGCATATTTGTTTGCTCTAATAAGAGAAGGATCTCTAGGCCCTTTTCTAGTTTTAGATTTTCCCCTTGAGAGATGGACACATAGCTCTGCTATGTCATGTAGTGAAAGTTGAGAAATGTCTCCCTTCCCCATCATGTTTAAAATATCTATCCATTCATCTCTAATGGCTTTCAATAAAAGGGCTTTCAACGTTTCCTCATCTAAATTACTCATTTTCGCTCTCTTTAAGTTGTATTGAAATCTTTCAAATAAATCTTCCAAGTTCTCATCTTCTTTTTGCATCATTTTGAATACCTCATCCTTATGATTAGTGGGCATACAATAATCCAGATATCTATCCAAAAATGTTTGTTTCATATCATTCCAAGTTCTAATAGATTGAGTGACTAATCCCATGAACCATTTCAAAGCAACTCCTTTCAATGTTGAAGGAAACAGTTTGAGTTTTTGAGAGTCTTCCATATAGTCATAGGTTCAGCACAAGACTTCAAACTCAAATAGAAATGTTTCAGGATCCTCACTTTGCAACCCATAAAAGTTTGGGAGGACAGATGGTGAAATGTTTTTCATTGTTGTATGGGTTTCCTCATTGGCTATAAGGAATCCAAATGAGTTATCTCCTTCCCTATTTCCCCCATTATTACCTCTATCTCCTCCATTGTTTCCTCTACCTCTACCTCCATTATTTCCTCTACCTCTACCTCTACCCCCTCCTCCAAATAGAGAATATTTTCCATCTAGTACTTCTTCTACCATGATAGTTTCCTCAGGGTCTTCTGGTTCTTCTATTAATGGATGATGAGAGAGAGTCTCTTCCTTTCCTTCTTCTCTAGGTGATTCTACTTCTTCGACTACAATATGTCCCCCTATAGAAGTGAAGAAGGGTTCTTCTCCTACATCAGATTTAGTAGATAGTGTGGGAGAATCTTCTAATTCAGTTGCTGCCCCTTGAATTCCAGGAATCCTAAGGCTAGGAGTATGAGTCTGGGATGGAGGTGTATCTTGTTTATGCCTTGAAGTAGCTGGAGTTGTAAAAATCGAACTTTTGGCCCTAGCTATAAACCTTCCCCTAGAATCTCTTGCTCTATGCATGTCATTTTTTTTTAATGATTTTTTTTTAGTCGAGCTAATAACTCTTTTTCTGGTATTCCAGATCACACTAGGTGCAAGAAGAGAGCATACTCAAAAAATTATTGAACTAATAACTCTCTTTTCTGATCCTCCAGATCACGCTAGGTGCAAGAGGAGAGCATACTTCAAGAAGTTATCCATTTTTCCCTTTTTTTATGTAAGAGATCAGCTACCTAGTTACACTTCCCTAGCAATAGCGCAAAAATGTTTAGTCAATTTAGTATGTCCTAAATTGCTACATTAATTATCAATCCGAGAGTCGTAAACTAATGAAGTGTGGCGCACTGTATGTGCAAGACAACCTCTTTCTTACTTTTATTGTTTTCAATTTATTTTGTTTTTGGGGTTTTGCCTTTGTTGGTCTCCTAATACAAATGGAAATTCTATCCCTAAGTTTTACGAATACTTTTAGAGGGTAAGTATGGATATATATTTAAGACAAGGTTTTATGTCTCTTATGATAACTTCCAGAACTTAGCACTTCAAAAGATCTTAAAGCATGCTAGTGACAAAATTAGTACTTGAACAGGAATGTAAATGTGCGGCTACTTAAATCAAGAAAAAGATGAAATACCGATCATGAAATCACTGTCTTTCCTGCCCATCTAATTACAGAAATAAAATCTAAACTATTGCACTCAAACAAACCAAAAGTTGCAGACTAATGAAAGTAAGATCAATTTACTTCACTTATAATCCGATAGCTCGCTAAGTAGCTTTTCGAGGTTAAGCCATGGCACCAGAGATAGCATCAAATAACATGAAGAATTGATATCTAAATTGCCTACTTGCAGATTAATGAAAGTAAAATCAAATCACTTCACTTATAATCCGATAGCTTGCCAAGTATCTTTTCGGGGTTAAGCCATGGCACCGGAGATAACGTCAAATAACATGAAGAATTCATATCTAAACTACCTACTTGCATATTAATGAAACTAAAATCAAATCACTTCACTTATAATCTGATATCTCACCAAGTAGCTTTTCGGGGTTAAGCCATGGCACCAGAGATAACGTTAAATAACATGAAGAATTTGATATCTAAACTAGCTAACAGCAGCAAATAAACATTACTGAAATCAAAGCATAACTGAAATTGAAAAGCTTAGAAAAAGTTCAGCAGAGAGGCAAATCTCATGTCACTATTTGATGCAAAAATTATATGAAAAATCTTGAACATAACCTATCTTGAAACACACTGATCAGTGTTAGTAAAAGTATGCAATGCTGGAAAATCATGTACAGGAGTGAAAGATCAACACCATAAATAAATTATGAAACATATACAGTTAAACAAATTATGAAACATGTACAATGGAAATAAGAAAACGATGCATGAAAGCTTTACAAAAATTAAAAACAAAACCTCAGCCAGTAGGAGCCCTCTGCACAGCCTTTGGTTAATACGCTGTCAACCCAAAATCACGCTTACACAGTCATAAGAAACATATTTTTATATTGCAAAAGAGAGGAAATGTCTTCTCATTACAACAACAGGGCTAACACTACGGCAACAACATAAAAACTAACAGCAAGACTAACTATTTGCATTTGCAAAGGCGTTATTTATAGAGGAAATTAGATAACTATTTTTCTGTGAGGAATCTTCAGCAGAGGACACGTAAAAAGGCAGAACCCGTAAGCTCAGCATCTTGGTTGCCATGATCATTCAACGTACAAAAGGTGGATATTGGATTTGCATTGTGGAGACGGCCTGCAACTATCAAGAGGGATCCACAAATCTAGGAACGTTCTCGGACCTTCACGTGTTGAAAACAAAGATCTATTTGTTGTAGGACTCCTTGTTTGACCGTCCTTTGACCAATGCTTTTCTTTACGAATTCGACTGAATAGATAGGACCTCGTCCATGTCCAAATCATTTATGAGCTGCCCACAAGCCTTGTTTCACTTGCTGACACTTGTAACCTATAGAAGAATAAAAATAGCTACGGAATCGCGAGTCAGCTGCGGAAAGTGGCTACATTCTGCAGCTGATGAACAAAATCTAAATCAAATAGAAAACACAAAAATATAGTTAGAAAACCACTTAAATGCACTCCTAGAATCAATATGTAATGATCTTTAATAGCTCATGAGGCATTGGTGTGGGAGAAAGGTCTAGGAAAGTATGTAGAAGAGAGGTAGTTTTAGGGCTCAATAAGATGTTCTGAAGTCGAACATGGAAAGACATCGCCTGATTACCAACCAATGATGTGAGCTATTAACAGACACAAGAGGCATCACCGATAATGAAAATGATCCTCAAGGTACTAAAGTACATTTCACATGGTGTGAATACATGATCCGATGTTGAACACCAAGCAAAATCTTTCGGTTGAAGGCCATTGATGTCAACCTGTCGTCGGAAGTGAGAAACATGCCATTGATGAAAACAAGCTTCAAAGCATTGAAAGGGTTGTTTCTAAGTCAACTTCTTGGAGAATGAGCTAATGTCGACAAGAAGTGACTCATCGTAGGAGGGCCTTGATGTATCCCACATCTACGACATGAAACGAAGCAAATGATTTTTGGAGGTGAAAATGAACTGACGACACAAGGTTCAGGAATGGTGGTCATGAAAAATGAAGGTTGGAGGTATTGCAGTGTATGAGACATTAACTAGATGATGACTTCTCAACTAAATGACTTCTCTTGAACATGTCGGCGACATTGAGATGAATTGGTAGCATTAACCCCAAAAGATGGATGGTATGAAAGACCAATGGTATGATGACCAGTGAACGAAATAACCCAACCCAACTCAATCATGGAGATGAAGTGAAAGTGTCATGTTCAAGAATGACTTGCTACCATAAATTCTTCAAGTTTTTCCCCTTTTTCCACAGTCATTTCTGACTAGTACCTCTTTATTTTTGTCAATGTCGGGCAGATAAATCGTTCTTGCGGACAAGACCGATCTCCCTAGTATCTATGGATATCTAGCGACAAGCAAACCAAACAAATTCTATCTTTCTCTAAATATGCGATATATAAATAAAGGCCAAGAGATGTTTCAGACCCTACCTCAAGTCCAGTGCTAGTTTGTGGAAGCCACACTCCGTTTGTCCAAATGAGCTCCTTTTTAAAGAACCTGCAAAGACAAATAGCCACACATCAAATAACACCTGCATAGCCGATATAATAAACCATATTTATCATGATGATCAAGGAATTTATGAAATAAATCATAGAAGACAATTTATTGAGAAAAATGAATCTGATTGTATTAACTTTAAACAAAGAATAACTTTACAACCTTGGTGCCTTGATGTTGTACAAGATCCTCCCAGGGTCCAGCAAGAATCTCCTCTACTTTGACAAGTTTCACTCTCTTCCCAAAGAAGCCAAAAGGTATGTAATCTCTCCTCTCAAGCTCAAATAGGAAGTCTAAATTCCAACAGCATTTACCCTAAAAAATATTCAGCTTTCAACCTCCCTAGCAACCAACCCAATGCCTCAATTTATAGTGCAGAGGAAGGAAGTTACCAGGTCCACCTTCAAAGGGATAGAATCCTCCTTCAAAGGGATAAGCTCCTCTCATCAAGGGGTTAGCTCCTTTAGTTATGGGATGCATGAACCACCTAGGAGCGAACTTGCCACCTCAAGATTCCTTCTAGAAGCGTGCAGAATTAATCCAAAGTGAGTTTTTCATAATAAACTTGTGCCTTTTTTACTTTTACAGGGGTCCGCACCCACTCCTTTAGAAACAAAGCGGGCAGGTCCGCAGGTAACATGACCAAGGGGTGCGGGACCGTAGGTAATGCTAAGAGAAAGTGCGGAACCAGAGTTTTAGAGATTTTCAAAGACTTTCTCTCATTTTTAAGGCTTGACATGAAGAGCTGAGGTTTGAGACTTGCAAAGGAAGATAGTATGAGTGGTGATAGACTCACACTAACTGCAGAAAGTCATGGTGACAATATTTTGTGTAACAAATTGCCTCGTAAAGTGCGAAGTCTGTAGTAGATGAGGATTTCATTTATCATCTAAGAAGAGTGAAGTACTTTATCATTTTGAGGATCATCTTATGGAGAGACTGGTTGGAACCTATAAAAACATTCAATACAAAATATATATATGAGATCATATCATCGCTGAGGTAGGCATTCCCATACTCAGATCAAAACTGACTAGAAAACTAACTAAACTGCTCTGATATAGGAATGATCTTGTAATACATCACAAGTATAGACACATGTAGACACAGTATGGGCACAACCATCTGTTTATGAATAGTCCACTATATAATGAATACAAAATTCCTCGCAACCTGGATTGTGGAAACTAGATCCAGGGTCTTGATTTCTACTTCCCGAAATAGTACGATTCTATCCATGTGAATGAATGTGTCGAAGTCGAACATGGTAAAAACCACTTGATTACCAGTCAATGATGTAAACTATTAACAAGTGTGAGAGAAACCACCAGTAATGTCAATGGCTCTCAAAGTACTCAGTACAATCCATGAAATGTGAATAGATATGCTGATGTCGAACATGTCACGGAATCCTTTGATCGAAGGTCAATGATGCAACCTATCGTCAAAGGCGAGAAACCTGCCATTGAGGCATGCAGATCCCAAGGTACTGACGATTTCTAGGTCATCTTTGTAGATAATGAGCTGAAGTCGATAGAAAGTGATCCGTCATAGGCAAGCCCACAACACGAAATCATAGATCAAGTTTGAAGAAATATAGTTGCAAGGACTGACTCAGGGATGGTCAAGATGGATGACAGATGTTTTGCAGATGAATGGTTTATTTGCACTGACCTCTTGAACACATAACGACACTGCAGATGGTTTGGTGACAATTGAACCAAAGCTAATACCCAGAAACCGGCTGAAGACTTTCAATATGGTTTGATTAACTGTTAGGCAAAGGATTTCCCAACCCAGGTGAATAAAAAGTGTCGTGTTCAAGAGTGGTTAAATGTTTTTCTAAGACACAACGCATGACAAACAGGTTCATTTTTCTCTCTTTTCCCCCACCATTTCTGGAAAGTACCTCTTTATTTTTGACAAGCTTGAGGAGGATAACATTTGCTTGATTATAAGCTCATCCTTCAGATGAGTCCAACTTAGTTTAAATTCAAACCCTAAGAAGGAGTGGTCCGTTCCTGTTTGTAATTGAACAGGTCCTTTACTGTTAAATTTTAACGAGTCCAGTATAGGAGAAACTCGGCGTTTTTCAATTTTAGGGAGTCGAAAGAAAAACTTAAGAAAACTCCATGGTTGTCATTTTTCATAAATTTGTGTCTCCCAAGCCCGAAAAAGTATAAAATAATACTTGAGAGAACCGCTTGACCATTACAATCAAGGAGTACTTTTCATAATTAGTGTCTCTGATCTGAAAAAGTAAAAAAGCGACCAAAGACATGTCGTTTTATAACCAATATCGAATTTGAAACGACAAAAATCCGGCAATCTTTTCATGTTTATATGGTCAGAAAAGAGCTATAAGTGGACCGTCCTTTTAATTCCGTTTTAACGAGCTTAAAAAGAAAAACTCGGCAATCTTTTCATATTTTAGGAGTCAGAAAAGAGCTTAAAGATGACTCTAATGTTTTTTGTCGAAAATGATCAATTTTGCCTGAAAAATCCGATATCCTGCACAAAAACTCAAACATTACTCATACCTGTTTAAAATAAATAAAAATGCTTCAAAAGTTACCTCTTTAAAGTGAAAAATAAACAAATTAAAAATTCATTTATTCAAAAAAGCTTATAAAAAGGGCTTTTGTAAATTCATTTTTACCATTTGACTTCAGAGTGAGAAAGAGAGCTTTTGGGTAAGAAACTTCCCGTGAAGATTGCGGAAAATCCCTCTGTTGGAATCAAACATCGTCACCTCCAGGTAATCCACATCACTTTACTCTTGCATTTCAACCTTTGAAATTTGTTTTTAGGTTTATATTTTGATTTTTTAGGAAGAAATTTGTTTAAAAGTCCGCTCGCCAGCTCGTGGGCGTCTGCAGGCGCGGAACGCGAAACCTGCGGACCCCGACTTTTTCATATGCAGGAAAAATCTAGGGGCCTGCACCCGATGTTTAGGCAGAGTACAGACCTACGCACTGTCTCTAACTAGAGAGTGTGGTCCCCGCGGCATAGGTGTTAAAATTCCAAATTCTTCAAATTTCGCCCAAAAACTTTGATTTAAAATGTTCTGATTCGCCTTTTCTTCTAATGTAGGGTATACATCATGCTTAGCTGGCGGGAACGGGAGCACGAGGATGTGGACCTCGCCGCAATCAATCATCAACCTTCAATCGATGCATTAAAGGCATGCAGGTTATTTAAATTCTGGGCCATACATGGCATGAGGGCCCAGGTGGACTTTTTACAGTGGCTGGTGGACAGGTGGAATGTGCAAGACCAGTGTTTCATTATTGGTGGCCAGCAGCTCGAAATGGAGCCAGAGGACATTTACTTTTTAACCGGTTTGCCCAAGAGAGGTGAACAATTGACTCTATTCGGGACTAGGCCAGGTGGCCAGTCTGTCGATAGCCTTCGACTAGAGTTTTGTAACGACCAAACCAAGGACAAAGGGATTGATATCAAAACCATCTCCCGTCCTGAACTCAAAGTGATTGCATTTACTGTCACCAGACTCTGCGGAAGCGCAGCACTACATATGGCCACTGGATCCCAAATGCGGATGGCAGTAGACTATTTTCGAGGCACCGTCTTCAACTGGTGTGAAGCTGTGTTGGCTAATGTAAAAGGCCAACTGACTAGAGCAAAGAACGGACAACTGAAAAACTTTGGATATGGTTTCTTAGTTGTGAGCTTTGGTCTAGAGAGGGTCCCAATGTTGGTCCCACAACATCTTTCCGTTGAAGCTGGACTTCCCTGAGAGCCCAAGCTGATGCGTTGGGTTGCAGTTATGGCCCGTCATCCTGAGGAGGGTTCAGAGGTTGTTTGATTTCCTCCTGAGTATTTTCATTGGTTAGAGAACCAAGTTTTCGTGATTTAGGATTTTCCTTATGCTGGGATGGATTATCGTGGTGACCCAGACATGGCTCTTCCACCAAGAGAGCAATGGGATGACTCAAGTAAAATCATTTTCAACATTTTCTAATTTAATTTTTATTTTTTTTAAATATTCCCAAAATTGATAGTAAAAAGTTTCAAATGCAGATGTAGGTCCACAGTGACCAGCCACTCTCCAGCCTTATGAGAGGAAACAGCCAGTTGCAGCAGCACCAGCCCCACGGGACGAATCTACAGAGACCCTGGCCAAATTGGAAAACCATCTAGAGCGTTTGACAGTAGACATTCCAGAGACTAGCATAGATGACATTCCTCTTAGGATACAACGCTATGTGATTGGGGTCCCAGGACCTTTCAGGAGGTTCCTTTGTAGGGTGGTCCGCAAAGTGGTTTCTTATCGTGATCATCACCAGTGATAGGATGATCGCCTATTGTAGACTCATTTGACATTTTTGCTTTTGGTACTACCATTTTTGCCGATCATAAGGTGTTTTTCAACCTATGATCGAAGACGATATATATATGACACACTTCTATGCTATGCTATATCACTATTACTGGCTATCTTGTAAAACATGTTATGGAATGTTTTTAAATTTACTGTTTGATTATTGCAAATGTCTACTTAACATTCAAGAAGCAATTGCATCTGCTAATGTATTTAAATATCTTGGAATATGTTGATATTCAATATAATCAAATTCACGTTCCAAGAGACGAACTCTCAAAAATAATCTCAATAACACTGGATTTCTAATGGCATAAACTCTATTAAGCTGTAACACAACGAGTTCAGAATCTAACCTCACAATCAAACTCCGAATCCCAAATGAAATGGATTCAGATAATAACTCAATCACTGCACTATACTCTGCAATGTTGTTCATTGTTTGACCGAGCCTTACCCCATGCATAGATACCAACTCATCAGAGGGTGAATAGATAACCCAAGCTGCAGAAGAAATGTTCCGTGTATTATGATAAGCACCATCAGCAAAACCAATGTATGTTTGGAGAGACGTCGACATCTGCAATATCAAGAGTAAAATCAAGATAAGCAGGAATAATGACCAGAAAACATTCTCTAAACTAAGCACACTTTTCTAATCTAAAATACACCAGCTAGAAAGAAAACTAATCTAACTAAAATCTCCACACCTAGCTTTAAGCATAATATCTCTTCAAGTAAAGACCATTTCTGGGTTTACCTAAAGAGACTCCGTCAAAGTCTACCAATTCATAGGCCCCTTTTGCCAGCTTTCACTTAACAACATAAGGACCATGCCACATGGGTACGAATTTTCCAGCGCCTAACTTATCATTTGCTTGATCGTACAGTAAGACTAGGTCTCCTTCCGAAAAATTACGAGGTGTAACATTTCGATCGTACTGAGCTTTAATACGTTTGGCATGAGTTTCGATTGCTAGTGCAGCATCACGTCGATTCTCATCTAGCTGAGCCAAGTACAACAAACGTTTCTCCTCTTCGGAAGTGGCTGGAAGTAATTCTATGGCCATTTGCAATGACGGGATTTCGCATTCAATGGGTAACACAACTTCCAAATTGTAAACTAGTTGGAAAGGAGTGAAACATGTTGATGTTTTTACTGAGGTTCGATATGCCCAAAGTGTTGAAAATAACATGTTATGCCAATTCAACCTATGAATCCCAATGATTCGTCGGATCATAATGACTAGAACTTTGTTGATGGCTTCAACCAAACCATTAGCCTGTGGGTAATATGGAGTAGAACTATCGTGACGTAGGCCAAGTTGATCTGTTAGTTCAGTCATCATAATATTTCAAAAATGACGCCCATGATTAGTGATAATCGCTTGTGGAACACTGAACCTAGCAATTATATGATTGAAAACAAAAATCGCAGTAGTTTTGCTGTCTGCCGAAAATGTAGGCATCACCTCGGCCCACTTGGTAAAATAATCTACCGCAAGGATGATATACGCATGCCCCCCGGCCGAGTGAGGGTTACATGTAATAAAATCAATACCCCATTTCGCAAAAGGACCGACGGCAATTATAGGGTGGAGAGGAGCAGGTGGAGTGCACATCTTTCGATCAAAAATTTGGCAGTTGTGGCATTTTCGGACCGTGTCAATACAATCTTTAAACAAAGACGGCCATAAATAGCCAGCGCGCAATATCTTTTGGGCTGTGGCAAACCCAGACATATGACTACCACATGCTCCAGAGTGACAGTCATTTAGAACCCTTTCAGCTTCCTCATGAGTTAAACAACATCGGAAAACAGAGTCCGCCCCACGACGATAAAGTGTATCTCCAATAATTTTGTATTGTTGGGATTGGAATCGTATTTTCCGACGCTGAGATCTTGAAATTTTAGGCCGAAAGGATTGGGTTTGGAGATAAACGATGATATCTCCATACCATGGATCAAGAGTGCTTATTAGAAACAAGGATTCGTCTGCAATGGGCTCTTCCGCCACAGTTTCAGTATCAACACGCGGGAAGTCACACATCAACTCCACAAAAACTAAAGATTTCTTTGACTTAGATTTTTCAAACTCCAAGTCAAATTCCTGCAGGATTACAATCCATTTTGAATACTTATCCCCTAGCAATTTTTTTGTCAAAATATAGATCATAGGGTTACAGTCGGAAATTACAGTAGTTTTGCGTAGTAAAATGTAATGACGAAATCGTTGGACAGCTTGAACAGCTGCCAAGGCCAATTTCTCCACATGTGAATATTTTAGCTCATTTGGATTTAAAGTTCGACTAAGGTAATAAATCACATATTCAGTACCGAATTCATATTCCTGAACTAACACCATTCCGATGGTGGAATGAGAGGCAGCGAGATATAAGAAGTAGTCCTAGTTGTAGTTGGGAGGATGCAATAATGGTGCATGGGTCAACGCGTGTTTTAGTGCATCAAAAGATTTTTCAGCTATCTCATCCCAAAAGAATGGAGTATTCTATTTCAACAACCTGGTAAAACCCTTTGTGATCTCGGCGTAGTTAGGAATGAATCGACGTAAAAAGTTTGCTTTCCCTTGCAAACTTTGGAGTTGGCAAAGAGTCGAAGGAGGAGGCAATTTGACAATAGCTTCAACCTTTGAGGGATCGACACGAATGCTGGCTTTCGAAACAACAAATCCCAATAACCGACCCATTTCTATACAGAAAACACACTTGTGTGGATTCAACCTAATTCGATAATGCCTACATCTCATAAAGATTGCTCGTACATGAATGAGATGATCAGCGCTAAGTAATGAATGAGCAGGTAAATCATCGAGATAGGGTTGCACAATGTGCTTGATGTCATGAAACGCGTAAGACATGGCCCTTTGAAAAGCTGCACCGGCGTTCTTAAGCCCAAAAAGTAATTTGCAATAAGAAAATGTCCCCCATGGACAAATGAAAGCCGTTTTTGGTTGATCAGCAGGTAGAATATTGATTTGATTATAACCGGAAAAACCATCCCTAAAGGAGAATATTTCATTGCCGACACAATCATCGATGATTTGATCGATATAGGGAGTTGGATAATTGTCTTTTGGACAGGTTCGATTAATATCCCTATAATCGATACATATTCTTATCGTCCCTTTCTTTTTGTTAATAGGAACAATATTCGATACCCAATCCAATAAGGGAATTGGATATATGAAACCTGCTTTAAGTAATTTCTCAACTTCTACTTTAATAGCAACAGCTTTTCACAGGTGAATCTGACGCAAACGTTGCTGGACGGGTTTAGCATCCGGGTAAGTTTTGATTTCATGAACAACAATTGCTAGGTCAATTCCTGGCATTTCTTCATATGACCAGGAAAACACATCGTAGAATTCTTGAAATAGGGCCTTATATGTTTGAAATTCATCTTCTGTACAGGAGGCACCTATATGAATGGTTTCAACAATTCCAGGTTTAACCGAAATGTCGATAGGAACTGTTCGAGAAATATTGCCCAAATTTAACTCAGAATCAGGATTTTGCAATGGATTCTGTGGTTCCTTGACATAATCAGTCGTAAAAATAGATGAAAAATCATTTTCAAAATGATCAATCTTAGGTAAGAACGAAGATATATGATGAAGATCTTCCCATGGTAAATCATCAACAGACAAGATTTCACGAATTTTCTCATTAGTATGAACAAGTTTGGAAAATGTCGTTGAATCTAAGTTTGATGTTGAAAGTGATTCTTCATGGACTACATTCATTAAGTCAATTTCGGTTGAAGAAGGGTCAGAAAACGACTGTACGACCTGATACACAACTTCATAGGGACTCAAAGGCATAGCATCACCAAATGAATCCATCTCAGATTCAGAAGGTATGATCCAAGGATCATCATAAACAATAGTGTCTGATGAAATCATATGAATGGCTGCAGTAGAAGGTGATACGTTGGGAGGAGGAAAAGAGAAAGTTCCTAGTAAACCAGAATCTTTAACTAGTCCTAACCCAACATCCTTGTAAGGGATAGTTTCTTTGCCGGCATGCTGGATACTTTCAGAAGAGGCTGGGTCAGATGAAAAGTAAGTTAGCTAGTCTATAGTTACGATCTTTCCATTGTGAGGAAAATTTATAAGCCGAAAGACCGATGAAACAACAGCAGTCATAGCATAAGACCAACTACGACCCAAGAGAAGGTTGTAATCTAGAGGGGCATCAACCACTTCCACATCTAGATTAACAGTTTTGCCTTCAACCCCTATAGGTAAATCCTGTAGAATGCCAAAAGGATGGAACCCACGGCCATCAAAAGCCTTTAAAATCATCAGGGCTTGATTAAGTGTAGGAGAACCAAGCAATCTCCAACATTGGATCGACATAATCCACGATGAAGCTCCCTCATCAATCACAGTCCTATAGCAAGGTCTGTTTTTGACTAACACTGGAATCTGGAAAGCCATTTGATGAGGTAAGTGAGGTGTACTATTTTCTAAATCGAAGATTATAAGGTTCGAGTCCTGAATATCAACAGCTCCTATTGCTGACAATAGCAATTTACGATGTGCTGGACATGATTGCAGCACCTCCAAAGCCGACATTGCTGAAGGTGAAATAGCTAAATCTTCAACAATGTTATAGTTCTGAGCAGCTCTCACATGAGGATTGAAATCTTACTTTCGAATTATACCCTTAGCGGGCGGTTTGATTACTAAGTCTGGGTTAGGTTTCTCGATCTGTAGTGGATCGGAACCGGGAGTTGAAGTCGATGGGTTCGAATTAGAAGATTCTGCTTCTTTACCACCAACAGGACTTTTACTTCCATAATCTTGCGATCGTGTTGCAATCCTAACATGGGACATCATCATTATGGGTTCTTCTGAGGCATTTGAGGAAGAACCTATCATCTTACTGTCTTGACTAGGAAAAGGATCCTTCAAAACAGCAGGCGTTTGAGAACCTTTGACGATTTTCGCAACCTCAGTGCAATGAGGGCAGTCTCTTGTAAAATGCTCTTCGTCACAAATGAGACAAGGATAACGAGGTTTACGTTTCTCATCAGTAGATTCCATTTTTTCTGGTTTCTCTTTCGAATTTTTATCTAATTTATTTTTCTTCTTCCCCTTCTTTTTACCGTCATATTTTGATTTGGCCGTAGATGACTCTACGACATGAATATTGGCAGAAATTTCCGCGGAAGAATCTCCTGTCGGGGAATCTGGTAAAGTTATGATAAGAGAAGAATTTTTGGAAGATTTCTTCTTACTTTTGGTGTTAACTATACCAATCATACCATCAGCGGCATGAGACCCTGAAGGAGTTGCAGTTATTTGATTTTGTTTAGGAAGGTCAGGGATTTTCTCATGTAAAGTACCCGACTGCGTATAAACAAGGTCAAGGTACTGAGTTTGAGAAATTACTTGCTCTTCAGTAACAACTCCTGCCTTAGCTACATCCTCAGTGATTTTAGGTAATAATGATTTAACAAACCATTCTGATAAGATCTGATCCAAAATAAATACTTTCACTAAACGTCGTCGACGTCTCCATTCATGAATGTGATTTGAAATATAAGTGGACGTTGACTGTTTTAATGAAGTTAATAATTCCGTGCCATTGTCATATCTGACTGGCAACTGAAAATGAGTTAAGAATGAAGTAGCTAGCTGACTAAAGTTATAAAAAATGGCTCACGGTAACTCAATGTACTACTTGGTCGCAAGACCAATTAGAGTGCGTTGAAAAAGACGTAAACTAATTGAATCATCTGAAATGGAGTTAGATGCACACCAGAGGTGATAAGTCATCACATGGTTCGACGGATCCTCTCCTGATTTACCTTCAAACTTTGGGATGTCACTGGGTAACTTATTCGACATTGGCGGCCAAAACGGAAGATAATTAATTGGATCGTTCGTAAGGCGTGACAAATCAGGCAAGTCCAAAGTTGCAATGAACGGTAACTGATGATTAGGGTCCCGAAAACCTTGGGTCATGAGACCAACCCCAGGAGGAGGATATCCAGGATAACTTGGAATTGGAATTGCATTTGGGATATTATATCCTCCCGGAAAACCAGGATTAATCGGACCGTACTGGGGTTGTTGAGGTTGCTGATAAGTATATCCAGGGTACGGTTGATACTGATAGATTGGGTTCTGCACAGCAGGACCGAATTGGTACTATCCCTGGTATGGTTGATAAGTAAATTGAGGTTGACTTGTGACAACCGTACTTGGACCAGGTTGTCCTACATGCATTTGAACCGAAGTCTGAATTGTAGGTCTAGACTGAGGTAAAGATGCTTGAGGAATTGATGCAGGAACAGTAGAAACCGGAGCTGTCAATACTCCAGAAGTAGGTGGGGTAGATGGAACAGATGTTGCAATAGTTGCATCAATTGTTTGAGTTGGAGTTTGAGGCGAACTAGGCCCAGGCTGAGAAACTACAGAAGGTGCAGAAGTTTGAATAGTAGGCTGGACAGGTTGCTGGGTTGAACCAGAAACCAAGGGTTGTCCAGATTGAGATGACAACTGCACATTCGGTTGCAAGATCTGTTGAGATTGAGATGGATCCCACACTATGTTCATTCTGGGGTATGGACCCATAGAAGGTTGAGAATATTGAGGACCATAACCGGGTTGAGGGTAGGGTTGATAATTCAAAGGTACATTTCCATCTCCTTGGACAAATGATTGACCTGAAGGTGGTTGGAAACCTTGGGTTGGGTACTGACCTTGAGGTTGATAACCTTGAGGCAAGTACTGAAACTGAGGTTGACCTTGAGGTACATATTGATACTGGGGTTGACCTTGGAGTACATACTGAGTCTGGGGTTGACCTTGAGGAATGTACTGTCCTGAAGGTATGTACTATCCTTGAGGTTGCCCCCCAGGCAGTAACTGAGTACCTTGAGGTTGCCCCCCAGGCGATAATTGAGGACCTTGAGGTTGCCCCCCAGGCGGTCACTGACTACCTTGAGGTTACGGATTTGGAATGGTGCCTGACATCATAAGAATATCTTCTACACTCAACAGCTTAGTTCTGTTATTACCAGTTAATAACCCTTGTTCAACAGGTTGAGGAGACGCTCCCGAAAAAGTACCAGTAAGTGACTGATACCCAGAGGGAACAGAAGGACCACCATATAAAAATGTTTCTGGAGATTGAGAAAACATGGATGACTATCTCGACATATTCAAAGGAGGATAATAACCTCTAGGTGTTGGATGAAAAGGAATTTGAGGTGGTGAAAAACTTAGTCCCGGGTTTTCCAAAAAATTTGTCAATGAAAGATACCAAGCGTCCCTCCTAGGTGGACTGTAAAAAATCGATTCACGCTCTCTAAGTTCTATAGTTGGTTGATTTTCAGGGATAGGTATACCTTCTTCCGAAGTAACAAGTTCTTCAATAGCAATAAGTCCAGAAGGAAGATTTTGGGTAATGACTCTTCCTACCCTGGGTGAACCAGGACCACTGGAAGTTGGAGAGGCAAATCCTGATGATGAAGTAGTAGCAGGTTCAGAAATTTCAGGTTCCTCGGCTAATTCACTAGTAGAAGAAAAACTATCAGTAACTTTGGAAAATGAAATAGGTTCAATAATATACTCTGGTGCTTGAACTTGGTAATCAGGATGCACAACTAAAGAAGATTATCCTTCTTCTGGTGACCCAACTCTACTGTCACTAGGAGTTACAAGAGCTCGTAGCCCTTCAAGCTGGCTTGGTGAAAAATCAGGTTGGCCCCGAAGTCTACGAGACTGTCTCGGTAATTCAACCATGATTAAATATTTTAATTACTTCACACACAAACAAAGAAAAATCTCAATGAAAACCACTTAAAGTCTCTAAAGAACCAATCAATTTGAATCACACGCCTAAAGAATCTAGGAGGTCAAACCACACACAAACAGTAACTTTCCGTACCGAAAACACTAGTTGGTGATGAAATCCAACGTTGCAGAATTCAATACAGAAATGGCGGTTGGAACAGTTACCCCGACAACCTGCTTAATGAATAGACTAGCACAAGTTTCTCCACTAAACCATCTCGAGTGAAGAGAACCCCCGAGAAAATCCAAGTGAGTCTAGTTGACGTCTGCTCCAGGTACAGTGGGATCTTCCCTCCACCGTCACCTTAGGAAAGAATCCTATAGAATATGGTCACTATGGTTTCCAACAGAAACAAATATACCTGGGGGAACAGTCTGTGATTCGATACACACGTAAGGGCAGAGTAGCAAAGCTCAATCCCCTTGAAGGCTCCTTGACATAATCCAAGGTTTACCAACAAGTGACCCCAGGCTCCTTGAAAATGGTTAATCTGAGGTTTATCGTTTTTAATACGTGTATATCTGCTATCGTTCCCAATGAGGAAGGATTGATTACCCCACTGGTTTGGATATGACCTCGTGCTTGACTCCTTTAAGAGGAGCTTCCGAGAGCATAGATGTAACAATTGGAATTTATCTCCTACCACAAGATACAACTACTTGTTTGTCTTTACTATCTTGGAGAGTTAATTACTCCCTGCTCCAAGATACTAGCCTAAGCTATGTTGGTGATAAAGAGCCTTAGAAATAAAAATATTGCTAGATAGATTTTACTTTAAGCGTTATTTTTATGGTTGTTTCTTAAGTCAACAGGTGTGGAGATGAAACTTTATGGTGTGAAGACTCGACTCCAAAACACTAAAAATGCACCTAAGATGATAAACAATTATTTTTCTTCAATGAATTTCTAGCTAAAGAAAGTTTGAGAATGAAATTGCTTGAAAAAACAAATCTTTCCTTAATAAACAAATGAAAAGAAAAACTTTTTTTTGTCTTTTTCAATAAACTCAAAAACGAGACTACTAATTATGCTCACGAAAAATATCCCTTTCTTTTCAACACTCAAATACTACAAAAACAAACCTTTTCAAAAGAGATTTTTTTTTCAATTTTTATAAAACACTCAAAACTATTAAAAAAATCTAATCTTGAGATCTATAAATTCTAAAAGTCTAATTGAAGTAAAAGCTTACAAAATTTCTTTTCAAGGATGTTTTACTTAGTTATCAGCAAACTAAGAACTAACTTGTTCAGAATAACAAATTAATAAAAAACAACCAGCTTTTGTTTTCCTTTTAAAAATGAAATCCAAAACTTTCAAAACAAGTTCTTTCGAAGCTTTCCAAAGAGAAAAACGAGATTTATTCCTCACCAAAGGCAGATTTTACAAATTGGTCAGACTCATAAAGAAGACCAGTAAAAACCAGGGTGATCTGAGGTTTCTAAGGCTTCTAAGCTCTGAGTTACTACAAAGACCAAACGAAAATCAAGCCAGGCACCCAAAACTTCTAGAAATTCACCTAAAACCTAAATGCCAATGGAATTAACCTACGAAGTGTTTCTGACAAGACACGTGCAGATCTGGGCAGAGGCTAAAATACATAAACAAATCCTAAGCTTAACTGAATGAAAATATTTTAAGTTTTTCAAAATTTTGACAGGGACCGCAGGCCCCTAGTATAACCAGGTGCGGTACCGCTCTGTGTGGTAAAGCAACAGTGTGGGGATGTCTGCACTGTGTTACAACCAGAACGTGCGGTCCTCTACCAAAAGTGTGAAAAACAAAAACAATTCAAAATCTAAAGAACCTACCCAATCCCACACAGATCAAGAAAAAACTAGAAATAGAGAAAAAGTTTCTCAAGTCAAAGTAAAAACAAAGGCAAAAACCAAAATTCAAGTCCCCAGCGGAGTCGCCATTTTGTCGAGCAGATAAATCGTTCTTGCGGACAAGACCGATCTCCCTAGTATCTATGGATATCTAGCGACAAGCAAACCAAACAAATTCTATCTTTCTCTAAATATGCGATATATAAATAAAGGCCAAGAGATGTTTCAGACCCTACCTCTAGTCCAGTGCTAGTTTGTGGAAGCCACGCTCCGTTTGTCCAAATGAGCTCCTTTTTAAAGAACCTACAAACACAAACAGGCACACATCAAATAACACCTGCATAGCCGATATAATAAACCATATTTATCATGATGATCAAGGAATTCATGAAATAAATCATAGAAGACAATTTATTGAGAAAAATGAATCTGATTGTATTAACTTTAAACAAAGAGGAACTTTACAACCTTGGTGCCTTGATGTTGTACAAGCTCCTCCCAGGGTCCAGCAAGAATCTCCCCTACTTTGACAAGTTTCACTCTCTTCCCAAAGAAGCCAAAAGGTATGTAATCTCTCCTCTCAATCTCAAATAGGAAGTCTAAATTCCAACAACATTTGCCCTCAAAAATATTTAGCTTTCAACCTCCCTAGCAACCAGCCCAATGCCTCAATTTATAGTGCAGAGGAAGGAAGTTACTAGGTCCACCTTCAAAGGGATAGACTCCTCCTTCAAAGGGATAAGCTCCTATCATCAAGGGGTTAGCTCCTTTAGTTATGGGATGCATGAACCACCTAGGAGCGAACTTGCCACCTCAAGGTTCCTTCTAGAAGTGTCCAGAATTAATCCAAAGTGAGTTTTTAATAATAAACTTGTGCCTTTTTTACTTTTACAGGGGTCTGCACCCACTCCTTTAGAGACAGAGCGAGCAGGTCCGCAGGTAACATGACCAAGGGGTGTGGGACCGCAGGTAATGCTAAGAGAAAGTGCGGAACCAGATTTTTAGAGATTTTCAAAGACTTCCTCTCATTTTTAAGGCTTGACATGAAGAGTTGAGGTTTGAGACTTGCAAAGGAGGACAGTATGAGTGGTGATAGACTCACACTGACTGCAGAAAGTCATGGTGACAATATTTTGTGTAACAGTCAAGCTTGAGGAAGATAACATATGCTTGTTCTATAATTCACCCTTCGGGAAAAGCCGTCGCTATTTGAGGTTTTAACGAGTCTAGCGACAGTGAAACTTGGTCTTGTCTAGATGGACAAGTTTATCACTATTATTTTAACGAGTTTAGCAACAATGATAACTCGGTCCTTTTCATGTTTAGAGAGTTTGAAAAGGGACAAAAAGAAAACTCCATAATTTCTTTTTCGTAAAATAATCCCTCAGGTCCGAAAAAGGATAAAATAATACCTGAGGGATGGCATTTCCAATACTTTAACGAGCTGGAAAGGACAAGCACTCGACAATATTTTCATGTTTAAAGAGTCTGAAAATGATTTAAAGAGGACTCTATCGTTTTCTTTTCATTTTTTTTTTTAATCAAAGCTCGAAAAGAAAACAAAAAGTTTGCTTGGTGGTCAAAGATGTTCAATTCACTGTTTAGCACATCAGATTCTTTCATCAGTTGTTCAACCTGCTCAAAAATCCATCAAATTGATTAGAAATACATATATATGGATGAAAAAATGAGCTAGAACTAACATTTCACTTTGAAGTACATGAAAAGTAAACATAAAAAGTAGTTTTAACATTTCATTTCAAAATTGGGATTTGGAGCCTTGAAGCGGTTTTCCCCCTCAAATTTCACCAGTTGATTGCGAGAGATCCTGTGGACCATTTCCCATGCCATCAGGACCAGGTAGGAGCCATCCTTAAGCTCTTCATTTTCATTCCATCTTTTTTCAATTCTGGGCAAGTTTTCTCACTTTTCTGGGCCTCAGGGATTTGAATATTTCTCTCCCCAATCATCGCACTTTGCCTATATTGAAAGGTGTGATACATACTAGGTTGCTAACAAGCAAAATAGTATGCATCTCACCTTACTCAAAGGCTAGGTGTGATGGGTGCAGAAGGGCAAGTTTGTACAATGTTTTTCATCAAATTTTTACCTATTTTTGCTCAAAATTGGATCCTAACTCATCTAATGTTTGTATTTCAGATATTTGTTGGATCAATATGGTTGTCACATGGTGTGAATGAGAACATGAAGAGGAGGATATGATTGCTTTACATGAACACGACATAGTGTATGCATTAAGGAACTGTGGTTTACTAAAGTTTTTCTGCATATCCAGCATGAGGCAATAGATAAGTTTGTTACAGTATCTCCTTCATGCTTGGGATCCTATTGACCAGGTATTCCAGATTAGAGGTAAATCTATTCCTTTCATGATCAAGGATATTTATTTTTTGACGGGTCTGTTGAGGCATGGTGCCCCTCTTTCACTATCAGGATTTTCTCATGGGGGCGAATCTGTGAAAGATTACATCCGTCAGTTCTGCAGGGATGGATCTCAACCTAGTAGAGATGGTAAGATTAACATCCAGAATGTAACTGATCGACCTTTAAGGACCATCCTATTTACCTTTTCTAGATTGGCTGGCAGCACGGCCTTACATTTAGGAACAGATCCTACATGCAATATGCCTTGGAATGCCTGGAACTGAAGGTGTTCAATTGGTGTGAGGCGATACTTCCTGTCATAGAAGAACAACTGTCGAAAGCAAAGAATGGAAGAACCAAGAACTTTGGTTATGGATCGATATTGACTACTTTTTCTTTGGAAAGAATCCGATGCAACCTCAAAACATTTCACTGGGATTGCCTGCATCGAGGGAACCATGGATGCAGAGATAAATGGACTTTATGGCTAGACATGTTGGCCAGTCATAGATCTCCTTCTCAGATGCATTTTTTGAGTGGTTCAATCGCTAGGAGATGGTATTTGAGGAGTATCCATATGTCGGGATGGATTTCCGAGGTGATCCGGATTTGGCATTACTAGTCAGCGAGCAGTGGAGTGTTATAAGTAAAATGATTTGACCACGTCTTTGTTTTTAGTTTTCTATTGCTTTTGTGTTTTTTATGTTACCAAGACTAAACAAACTCATATGTGTGTGCAGATATTGGACCAGTTCTACCAGTGGCACGCCCACGAGAGGAGGATGCTCCAGCGGGAGAAGTTGTAGGGAGAGCAATCCTTAGGGACCTGGACATAGCGGAGACCCTTGCACAACTGCAGGATCAGATAGAGGGATTGACCCTTGGGATTCTAGATGTCCAAACAGATGAGTTACCTATGAGGCTACAGTGCCATACTACTGGTGTACCAAGTCATTGGACTAGGCTCCTGCGCATGATAACACAGGTGGTGACCTGTTATCACTAGCGTCACTAGTATAGGATGTTTTTTTTTTTTGCATTTACTTTGAGTTTCTGGGTCAGATGACCAATTTTGTCTTGGACACAAAACATTTTGTGAAAACTTATGAACAACTATCTACTTTGACTTTTGGAGTTTTATTTTGGCTAAGCGATGAAATCCTATGCAAATGTTGAAATGAAATGCTTTCTTTACATATGCTGCAAATGTCTATTTAACACATAGTTTGCTAATGAAACAGTCAATGTCTTTAAGTTTCTAGAAATATGTTGATATTGAATGAAATCAATATGTCTTTCCAAAATCCTAACTCTTAGGAACATGCGATGAATAGCTGGGTTCCAAACGGAATAAACACCAGTAAGTTGTAGAATAACGAGTTTTGAATCTAGCCTGACAATGATTCGGCGTATGCCACATGAAATGGCATCATAGAGAAGTTCAATCAATGCACTATACTCAGCGATAATGTTTGTCGATCGACCAATACATATCCCCCTAAAACTCACTAACTCGCCGCTTGGAACGAAGATGGTCCAAGCCGCAGAGGATAGGTTATGCATGCTACGACTAGCTCCGTCGACATACCCAACAAATGGTTCCAAAAAGTTTGACATCTGCAACAAATGTGAAGTGGATTACCTAACCAAAATGACAAATCTAAAAGAAAACACTCAAAAATCCAATAAAAGCATATGTACAATGAGTTTTACTACACTTAATCAAGCATAATAATGTTTAAGATACAACCCGTTTCGGGGTTGCGACAGTGGAATCCCATCATAATCGACTAAATCATAGGCTCCTTTTGTCAAGAAACATTTAACAATATAAGGGCCCATCCATAGTGGTTCAAATTTCCCAGCTCCTAATTTATCAGAATCCTTATCGTAAAGTAAGACCAGGTCACCTTCTAAGAAGACACGAGGCTTAACATTTTTGTCATATTGCGCCTTGTTGCATTTCTTATGTGCTTCGTTAGCCAATGTAGCATCATGACGGGTTTCATCCAGATTTATTAATTCCAAGAAATGATCTTCTTCTTTCGAAGTTTCGGGTAGCAGGTCGATTGTGAGTTTGAGGGATGAGATTTCACAATGAATTGGTAAGACTACTTCCAGACCATACACCAACTGAAAGGGCATAAATCCAGTTGCATTTCTCACTGAAGTCCTATATGCCCACAGAGCTAAGTACAGGATTAAATGCCAATTCCGTTTATGGACTCCAATCATTCTCTGCAGCATGCACTTAAGAACTTTGTTGATTTCCTCAACTTGTCCGTTAGCTTGCAGATAATATGGAGTGGAACTATCATGGGGCAGTCCCAATTTGGTAGTTAACTCAATCATCATGTGATTGTGAAAATGCGACCCATGATCTGTGACTATAGACTGTGGTACACCAAATCTAGAAACTACATGATTGAAAAAGAAAAGAGTAGTCGTTTCGCCGATGTTGTTCAACGTAGGCATCGCCTCGGCCCATTTGGTAAAGTAGTCAACAACAACAATAATATACCCATGTCCCCCGGTTGAGGTGGGGTTACATGTCATGAAATCAATGCCCCATTTAGTGAATGGGCCAACAACAATGACTGGATGTAGTGGTGTAGGTGGTAATCTGGTTCTGCGATCGAAAATCTGACAGGCGTGGCAACTTCTGACTGCAAGTATGCAATGTTTGAATATGGTGGGCCAGAAGTAACCAGCTCATAAGATCTTTTGTGCAGTAGCGTAACCAGATAGATGCCCCCCACAAGCACCTGAATGACAATCATTCAAAACCTTTTCAGCCTCCTCATGCGTGAGGCACCTTCGTAAAACCGTATCGACACCATGACGATAAAGTGTATCACCAACGATTAGATAATCTTTGGCTTGGTATCAATTATGTCGCTGTTCAGAGCGAGAGTTATTAGGCCTAAAATCTTGGGTTTGGAGATATATCATTATATCCCCGTACCACGGATCACTTGACGATATCAGAAACGGAGTCTCATCCACGATTGATGCTTCTGATGTTAAATCAGTGGAGGACGAGGGAAAGTCGCAAAGTAACTCTGCAAAGACAAGAGATTTCTTTGATTTGGATTTGATGAATTCCATATCAAACTCCTACAAGATGACTATCCATTTGGAATATTTTCCCCCCAGCAATTGACATGACAGAATGTATGTCATAGGGTTGCAATCTGACACAATGGTAGTTTTGCGAAGGAGTATATAATGTCGAAATATCTGTACTGCTTGAACGACTACTAAAGAAAACTTTTCAACATAAGAGTACTTGATTTCTGTATCATTAAGATTAAAAACTAAATAATATATAGGATGTTCAATTCCATCATCTTCTTGCACTAAAACCATACCAATGGTTGTATCTGCAGTGGCAAGATACAGGGAGAAGTCTTTTTGATAGTCAAGAGCATACATTAATGATGCTCTTATTAGGGAATGTTTGAGAGCATAAAAGGAAGGTTTCACAACCTTATCCCAATGGAAGGGTACCCCTTTCTTCAAAAGACATGTATAACCTTTAGCGAGCTGAGCATAATTTGGAATGAACCTCCTCAGAAAGTTCGCTTTCCCTTGGATTCTCTGAATCTAAAGCAAATTTGAAGGTGGAGGCATGTCAAGAATTGCCTGAACCTTTAATGGATTGAGTCAAATTCCATCCTTCGAAACTACAAAACCAAGTAGTCGACCATAACCAACACAAAACACACATTTTTGCGGATTGAGTCGTATCTTGTATCTTAGACAACGCAAAAATATGGCTCTCAAATGTTGCGAATGATCAATCCGTTTTCGTGAATGAGCAGGTAGATCATCGAGATATGGTTGAATGATGTGTTTGATGTCATGGAAAGCATAATTCATTTCCCTCTGAAATGTTGCCCCTGCGTTCTTCAAACTGAAAGGTAATTTACGATATGCGAATGTGCCCCACAGACATATAAATGCAGTTTTTGACTGGTCCTGTGGGCAGATATTGATTTGATTGTAGCCTGAAAATCCATCCATGAATGAAAAGATTTCGCATCCGGCACATTCATCAATAATCTGGTCGATAAATGGTGTAGGATAGTTTTCCTTCAAACATGTTTGATTTACTTCCCTATAATCAACACACACTCTGATCGTTCCTTGGTTTTTCATCATAGGAAAAATATTCGATACCCAATCGGTGAGAGATATAGGGTAAATGAAGCCAGCATGCAAAAGTTTTTCAACCTCTACTTTAATGGTAGTGGCTTTCTTCGGATGAACAGGTCGAAGCCGTTGTCGTACTGGTTTAATATCTGGATACATCTTGATTTCATGTTCAACAATGCTAGAGTCAATCCCTGGCATTTCTTCATAAGACCATGCAAAAACATCTTTGAATTCGCGAAAAAGAGCACAGTAACTATCTAGTTCTGATGGAGAACAAGATTTGCCGACCTGAATATTCTCTACAATATTGGGTTTGGTCAAAATATTAATGGAGATAGTTTCTTCAATGTTGGATAGATTTCACTCGGAATCGACTGCATTTACAGAATTTAATAAAAAATCAACAATTGAAGGGTGATTGAGGTCGTTTGAACAATCTTCATTATGATCTTGAAGGTGGGAACGGTGATAATAATCTTCCCATGGTGTCTCTCCTATCATCACTGATTGGATGATTCCTTCGTCTGTAGAATGCATACGAGACCAAGGATCAGAAGAGGTACCATATTCTAAAGACCTATCTACCCAGACACTCGTTGAGTGCAGATTCGGGTTTGCCACACAAGCCCAGTAGATTGATTGCTACAAAGATTCGATGGGGCTTGGTGGCAACATCTCACGATGATCATCACTATCAAAATAGTTGGAACTCTTCTTAAACTCAGATGATGTAGAAGAGATCATGTGGTAGGTTTCCACTGTGGCCACTTCTGCGAAACCAGATGGAGACGGGAGGGAAAAAGTACCCATCAAGGAAGGATATTTTAGGAGACCTACTCCAACATTTTGAAGTGATTGTGAATTTCCATGGATCAATGGAATGCTTCTAGTAGCTTGTGAACTATTAGTAAAAAAGGCTAGTTGGTCAACGACTGTGATTCCACCTTTGAAGGGAAATGCAATCATTTAAAAATATGTAGACACAACCACAGCCATAGCATAAACCCAGGGCCTTCCCAGTAAAATATTGTAATCAAGGAGTCCATCAACAACCTCAACTTCAATATCTATTGTTTTGCCCCCTAGTTCAACTTGCAAGCTACTTAAAATCCCGTATGGAGTGTACGTTCTTCCATCGAACGCTTTTAGTGTTGTTGGTGATCATGACAAGGGTGGTGAACCAAGAGTTTTCCAGCAACTCATTGACATAATACAGGTAGATGCCCCCTCATCAATGATGGTTCGGTGAACATTTTTATTGAGGGCTTTTACCTATATAAGGAAAGTGAGTTGGGCTAGTAACTGTGGCGTATATCCAGTATGATTAAAGACCACAAGATTGGAATCTGTTGGATCGATCCCACCTATCACTGATAACAAAGCCTACTTTTGGGAGGGACAATTTTGCAATACCTCAAGTGTCGACATAGCGGATGGCGATTGAGCTAGATACTCCACTATATTATAATTCAGAACAACTCGAGCATGAGGATTAAATGACAATTTGTGTACAACTCCCTTTGGCGACTTTATGGTTAATTCAGGAATAATGGGTGGAACAACTTCTGGAAAAGTCGTTGTCGAAGCACTAGGTTGATCAGTAGCCTGATTGTTCGACGACGATGGATTCCCATAATCTTTATTCCTTATCAATACCAAAACATCATTTTGCTTATTCGCGATGGATAGCATAAGCACTTGGGATGTGGAAGCATTATCAGTAGCAACCATATGAGTTTCTGGGTTCGGAAACGGATCAGTCAACACTGTCGAGGTATTCGAAGCCTTCAAAAGTTTTGAAACCTCAGATCAATTTGGACAATCTCTCGTAAAATGATCCTAATTACATATCAAACATGGATAACGAGGAGGCTTCCTTACCACAATAGGGTTTTCAGATGATCTTTCAAGAGTGGAATTCTCCTGTTTATTATTATTACTTTTCCCTTTCTTCTTGCATCCTGGTTGCTTTGGATTTTTACCCTTGTCAGATGACACAACATTAATCTCTGAGGCAAGAGAATTGTCATTTGCATTTTGACTAGAAATAGCAAGAGCTTGACTAGATGGTCCTCTCCCCATTTGCGTGCTCGAGGAACCCCGATCACACCGTCACCGGCATGAGAGTCCATACTTGATTTAGGGGGGGTGGAACGGAAAAATCTGGTCTAGGAGCGTCAGGAATTTTGTCGTAGAGTGTGCTAGATTGTGTATAGATCAAATCTAAATATTGGGCACGAGCAATGACTTTCTCTTCTGTGACAACTCCTCCTTTCACCACGTCCTCAGTGATAGATGGAAATAAAGACTTAATAAACCACTTAGCTAAAATCTGATCTGGAACATACGTTTTTACCATTCGACGACGACACTGCCACTCATGAATATGATCAGATATGTGAGTGGACGTGATCTATTTAAAATTCGTAAGAAGTTCTGTTCCAATTTCGTACCTGATGGGTAACTGAAAGTGAGTTAGAAAGGTAGTGGAAAGAATGGTGAAGTTATCAAACAACACTCTAAGAAATTCAATATACCATTTCGCTGCTAGACCAGTAAGCATTCTCTGAAAAAGGCGAAGTCTAATCGAATCATCATTCAGAGTGTTGGATGAACACCATAAATGAAAAGTCATTATGTGATTCGATGGGTCTTCACCTAGATTTCCATTGAACTTAGGAATATCAGAGGGGAGTTTATGAGGAATCGTCGGCCACCAAGGGGTGTATGCAATTGGATCATTCGTGAGCCGGTTCAAATATGGTAGTTCTAGAGTTGCTACAAAAGGAAACTGTTGATTCAGGTTGGGTGGAGCATACCCAGGATAAGATGGAATCGCTTGAGCAATAGGCCTTTGCACATCAGCATAAGTCATCTGTTGTTGGTAACCTTAATAATATTGTTGGACATAACCATTATAGGGTGGTTGTTGATAACCGATTTGGAAATGTGGTTGTCCATAACCTACAAAGCCTTGTTGCCTAGATCCTCGGTAGGCTTGATATTGACCAAATCCAGTCTAAGCTTGTGAACCAAGTCCAAACTGAGGTTGGGTTTGCTGGAATTGCGGATGTTGATATTGCGCTAGCCACAGTTGTTGGACCATTTGCTGTTGCCCAGTACCAGAAGATTGACCAAGTTGCGGATTAACAATACCTGTTTGTGCCTGAGTCGTTCCAGATAAAGGAGCACTAACTTGAGGTTGTGGTTGAGCCGCAGAGACAAGTGGATGTTGTACAACAACCTGAGAAGCTTGACCCTTCTGCCTTGAAACTTGAGGTTGCGAGGAAGAAGGAGCAGGTTGAGGTTGAGACACAACAGGCTGTGCTTGTGTTTGCGACACAGTCGTAATGGCAGGTGTAGTGGTAACATTCGACACAGGTTGAATCGGTTGCATTGGATATACAACCCTTGGTTGATCTGGCAGTATGGGTATCCAACCACTAGATGTAATTCCAGCTTGACCTGAATACTGTTGGAAACTCTCATATGGTTGTCCCCCAGAAAAAGGAGGAAACGGTGAATAGGCATACTGCTCTCCATATGGCGGCAGTCCAGTGTTTAAAGGATATAGCAGTCTTTGATAACTGGATTGCCCATATTGATACTGATATGCAGGATCAAATGGTTGAGTTTCCATGTAAGAAAAACCAGATGGGACTCCGGATGAATAAATGGAAGCAGACCATGGTGCCGAAGCAGCCCCTGAGTGGACTCTAGCTAATGATTGATAACCAGCTGGAACGGATGGTGTACCGTATAAATATGACTCAGGTGTACCAGAAAACATTGTAGGAATAGCAGCAGGAGATTCTGTTGCAACTGCATCAAATGACACATTCCTAGATGTTGATGGTTGCTCAGACATGGTTAGCTTATCCAAAAGCTCTCCAAGCGATTCGACAGGAACTCGTGATGAAGCAGGATTAAAGGAAGAAAACTCAGGAGTAGTAGGATACAAATGAATCCTAGTTCCAAAATGAAACGGGGTACTAGATGGGGGATCCTCTACTATCTCCTCTATAGCAATCAGACCAGGTGGAAGAGGTAGACTGTCAGGTCTGTAAAAGATTTCTAGAGCCGAAGAAGGTATAGCTTCTGTAGTGACAGATGCTGGAGGGGTGACACCTTCTGAATACTGAAACTCAAAGTCCAGATGTTCAGGTAAATGAACTTTAGTCTCAAAGGGAGGTTCTTGAACAACTCCTGGTTCAAATGTAGCCTCGGTTTGAACTGAGATGGGTTCTGGATCAACTCTAGATGGAGTTGTTTTAGATACAGAAGTGTTTACCGTTACACTAGGATCAGTTCTAATGTCCTCTTGTAACTGCGGAACTTCCTCTTTTAAGGCAGATGTACTAGAAATAATCAAAGTAACTGGAGTCTCTGACAATGTTGAAACAAAAGTTTCAAATAAACCAAATGAACTAGACTCAATTAAACGATATCGCTTTGTCCGGATTGGCTTCGCTTCCGGAGGAAAAGACGGTTGACTCGCTAATCTTCGCAAACGACGAGGTATTGATTGACTTTATTCCATGATTGTGGATTACTTGGTCAACTCAAAATTAATGGGAAATTGATGTTATTCCGAATTCAATTAATTTTAATGACGCTTGGACACAACTTTGCTTTTTCAGTTTTTAAGAGTCGAAAAAAAGCTAAAGATGACTCTACTCTCCTTTGATTTTTAATGAGCCTGAAAGGACAAGTGCTTAGATGGACCTTTTCTTTTAGAGAGTCGAAAGGAACGAAAGTGACTACTCTGGAGAATCTAGACAAAGGGATTACCAAACCAATTGCAAAACTGCAATATACACCTTGGTGGTAAATTAAAGAGAAATTACCAAGGACTTATGTACAGCAATCAATCTTCCCGAATGCTATGTTCAGTGCATTGCGATCAATAAGGCGACAGACTCTATTTCCTATGGATAAAGGATTTAATCCTATTGTGGTCTCCCAATATATACGCCACGGTACGGGGAGCACAAGTCCGTGCTATCACTTGTAGTATTAAAGAGGAGGAATCACCCAACCTTCAATGAAAACGATAGCCACTAATTTTAACGACACCGAAACATGTCTCTAGCTTAGACCTCTAGATATGTTGCGTTAAGTTCCAAAGCATTGTTAGGTTCATTGAAGTTCATTTTAAAGTTGATATTTCTTAGAGTTTTCCTTTCAATGGTTCACTGCGTAATGATGATCTGAAAATCCTAAGATGCAGTCTACAATGATAAACAATCTTTGCTTATTTGAGCAATGAAAATCCTAGCTACTAGGGAAAGAAGATTAAAAGTGCTTTTAAGTAAAGAGCAAAGAGCACACAGCAGTGCATTTCCATAAATCATCTTTTTGCACACAAATCAAAAAATTCTAAATGCAAATGCATGTATTTGTTTTCACTTTCCTTAATGTGAAAGATGCAAAAAGGAAAACTAAAAGCAGCAAATATCTAAAATATTGCACTCAAAATGACATTTTCGACAATTTTTTCTTTCAAAAGGGAAAGGAAGACTCAAAACAACACTTTAAATTTTGAATAAAATGCTTTCGAAACTTTGAATGTAAACAAATCAAATCGAATGCATCAAGAAAAGTTTAATCAATTATCAAGGGAAGGAATAATTTACGACACTTCTCTTTTCGACAAAAATAAAAAATTACAACTCTTTTTGTATCAAAGCGACAAATCAACTAAAACAACTTTTGACAAAGGATTGTAAATGAGGAACAAATACAAAAAAAACATTCACTAATCCTAATGTAATTGAGGCTGATCTAAGTGATGCAAGTAGGCTTTAGCGAAGAGGCACTTTTTTTATGCAGCAAAACAACCAAACAAAACTGAAAACAAATAAAAAATCCTCAAGTCCTAGATGGGAATAATGAATTCAGTCAATCATCGCACCTGGGCTTCAAAAAATATAATATGCATTTCACTTTCTACACTCGGGAGGTGGGATGCATACTAGAACACAGTGGAAGGCAGTGCAATGGTCTAGAGAGCGCAACTGAAAGAGGTTTTGGCTCAAATGTGGAGTAGTTTTCATTGAAATCAAGCTTGGTTTTGATGAACAATGATGAGCAAAGTATGACGAAATGTCTTGAGAGGTTACTAAGCTACCAAAAGGGCATCTAGATGTGCTTGCAAGTCAATTGTTTAATTCTTAAACTAAACTAGAGATTGACCGAAGCAGTGTTTATCTACTATGCAATTGTAGAGCAAGAGCAGTTCGAAAGCTACCTGGCTGGCTTCAGACTCTATCTATAGTTTATAGAATTGAACATAAAACAAACAATAACAACAAACAAACATATGTTCCTTCCCCAGCGGAGTCGCCAATTTGTTTATGGGAAAATTAGTGTCTTGTCAAATGACTAACCCTCTAGGTTTGGCAGCTACCCTAGAAACAACAGTTTAAAGCAATTCAATGATTTTTCCTATGTGTAAAAAATAAGAGAAAGATAGTGGAACCAACCTGGAACTTCCGCTTAATCCCTTGCTTGATCTCTCTCTCCTTTGGCAGATCCTGCAACTCCTTCCCGTACATAACATGCTTGGAGAGTACCTGCACAAGTACGGAAACAAAGAACCGTCAAAGCATCGTGATCTATTACAACATAAACATTTCAGAATTAGATATATAATGAAAAATGATAGCATTCACAATTGCACAATCATATGGGAGAAAACTTGAAGAGCTTTATTAATAGAAAGGAGAATTACAACCCAGTTATCTGATCCAACGCCATCCTCCCAACTTCAAACCTTCTTCACCTCATGAAATAGCAAGATCATACCAACAAGAATACAATGCTCTCTCCTCAATTACAAACTATCAGCACTTACTTGCAATTCACTACATTCCAACCTCTTGATATCTTGGATTGGAGATCCATTTATAGATATTTGCAAGGGTGTGAGTCATCCATGGGGTTTGATTAGTGTTATTCCACTTGTTACAATTGGTTCCACGAGAGAGGGGATTGGAAATGGTTTCCTAGTGTTATAGACATTTTTGTGCCTTACATCATTGAGCATGAAATGTCCATAATCTGAGGGATCCAAAGTCCCTAAACATGTTGTTCCTACCCCTAGAGGAACAAGGCTAACAAACCACAGCAATTCACAGAAGTTCTCCACCAGAAACTGCTCAAAAACAAGTCAATTCAGGATCAATTCAGAGGCTCCACTAGCTGTCTGCGCTGAAATGCAAAGTCAACATTGGCTACCTGCACTGCAACGCAGGTAGAAGCACTACCAGGGTGCGCTGAGCGGGAAGTGACAAATGGCAAGTTCATTCAACGAGGTGTCAAGACCCTGGAAGCTTCCAGAATCTTCCTCAATGACACTTGCCTCAGTGAATTCGACTAGTGATGAGTAAGAGGTTCCCAAACTCCAAGTGGAAGCAAGAACCTCCAAGTGGAAACAAGAACTGACAGAGGGAGAGGACACTAGTCAGATCTCAAGCTGACTCATCCTCTCTCCAAACATCTATATATGGATCTCTCCTCCATGAGATCTAGGGGCTGGAATTTTGTTATTGCAAAGAATTGCTGTTGGTTTGAGACTGGGATCATTGGGTGCTTAATGCTTTGAAGGGAGGTGAAGATAGGAATTCCATTTGCTGGGAAGGAGATGCTGGATTGGAGCCTTCTTGGTTGTATCTCTTCCTGAACCTTGTTATTCATCAATAAAGCTATCTTGGTTTCTCCTATATACTGATGTATCTTTGATGTATGATTGCATTAGTATGTTTAGTTTATTTCTAATCCTGAACTAGTTATGAATATGAATCTATGTCTTTGTGTAGTGTTCTCTTCTTGTGATCTTGCAGAGACCTGTTGAAGCTGGGCGAGCGAGAAGGCAAGTAGCGGGGAACTCTCAAAGAGAAGAGAAACCAGATCGAGGGACAAACGGAAGACACCGGTTAGTCCATCCATCTCTCTTCATTCTTAATTCATAAAGGAAGAATACTAGAATAGCTGTCTCTGTTTGTTGCTAAGGCACTGTCACACCTTAGATGGATAGGATCGTCCTGCATAGGCATTTTTCCTCACAACAAATTAGCGACTCCGCTGGGGAGATCTGTTTAGTCATTTTATTTGTGTCTCTATCATTGTTTGTTTCATAGACTCAACAGCAACAATCGAACTGCATCTGCTATTCTCAGATGCAAAGTAGACAGCTGTTGCTTTGATCCAATCACTGGATTTGTCTATGATCTGAACAACGGACTCACAAATGATTTGATGATCCTTTGTGATAGATCTTAGTACTCCCACAAAGCATCCCTTTGATTGTACCTTGCTTGTTGCTTTTATTTGGCCTGAAACCGTAGATTAATCAGCAATCTGTGACCCAGAACCCAGTGAGAAACTCTCGTTTCTCCTTCAGCGCAGACCCTGTGAAGAGGTTATGCATTTCAACGCAGGTCCCGTGAAGGCTACCTGCGCTGAATGTCAAAACCCCTGTGTTGAGGGTGCGCTGATCCAGTTAGGCCTTGTGCAGCTGGGGTTCTCTGCTCTGTTTTGCCTTGTTTTGATCTCTGATTTTTGCAGCCTGTAACCAGCATAGGTACCAGTCGATAACTCTTTTTCTCTGCTTAAATTCCGCCTCCTTTTGTACAAAAATACTGTGAGTGTTTTTATCTGTTTGTGGCGTCATTTACAGTTTTCCTTTGCAAGAGTGAAATAATCATCCTGTAGCCCTTGATTCAGATCTGTTGATTGTGATCTTAGGAGAGAGTTCATTGGCTGTTTACAGTTGATTATACATTTACTTTTGCTTTTGGTTTGAGTTTGTCTCTTTTAAGTGTCGAAACAAGTATTCATTTCGAAAGTCGTAAAGTGTTGTATTCTCTTCTACCCTTTCTGATTTCGAAAAAGTAAACTTTTTTGTATTTGTCATTTAAAAGCAAATTCAAAGTTGTACAAAAAGCTTTCTTTTTAGGCATCAATATTAAGAAAGCGGAAAACAAACACCTGCATTGTGCATTTGCATCTTGATAGTTTGCATGCTTGATTTAGGAAAAGTGCATTAGAATGTGCTGATTGCTCTTTGAGAAAAGATGGTGTCTTTCTTTTCCCTTTGTAGCTAGGATTTTCATAGTTGAAAAGATATAAATCTTGCTTATCATCTTTAGACTGCATTTAGGAATTGTATCATACATCTCGTGGTGATCTAGAAAGGCAAATTTCTAAAAATATCAACTTAAAATAAATTGAATGAACTTAACAACGCTTTGCAACATAACGCACAACATAAAGGTCTAGGCTAGAGACGTGTTCCGGCGTCGTAAAACCTGGTCACTGTCGATCTCGTTGATGGTGGGTGATTCCTCCTGAGAGACGATAGCGCCAGTACGGATTGTGCTCCCACGTACCGTCGCGTATATATTGGGAGACCCCTATAGGAATATAGCCTTTATCCATAGGAAGCCGTGTCGGCCGCCCTACTGATCGCAATGCACTGAACATAGCATTCAGGAAGATCGACCGCCCGTACCCTAAAAAGTATTCTCCGGTTTTGCGAAAAGTTTGGCACACCCTCTGCCTAGAACTCCAGAGCAGTTTCTTTTGGCCTTTTTCAGACTCTATAACAAAAAAAGTCCATCCGAGCATTTGTCACTTCGGGCTCGTTAAAACATCGAAGGATACTAGAGTCATCTTTAGCTTTTTCTCGACTCTTTAAAAGTGAAAAAGCAAGTTGTGTCTAAAGCGTCTAAAAATTCATTCAATTCGGAAACATAATTTTCCCTTTTGTATTTTGGTTGATCGAGTAATCCGCAATCGTGGAAGAAAGTCAATTGAAACCCCGTCGTTCGCGGAGGCTTACGAGTCAACCGTCTTTGTCTCCGGAATCGAAAACAGTACGGACAAAGCGAACTCGTTTAACCGGTTCGAAATCTCCTATCAAAGTTAGAACAAGTGTTCCAACAACATCTGAGATTCCGGTTACTCCAAAAATTTCTGGAAACCCTGCCTCTATAGAAGAAGTTCAACAGCCACAGAGGGACAGTGACACTGATCCTAGTCTGAGAGCAAATACTTGCGTTACTGAACCAGTTCCATCTGCGACCGGTTCAGAGAGTCTTGCTCCTCAAACAACTGTCGCTGTCGAATCAACCCCTTCTTCGGCACCAGAAATATTTTACGGACCTGACGGTCTTCCTCTTCCACCTGGTTTGATTGCGATAGAGGAAATTGTAGAAGATCCGCAAGCAAGTACTCCAACACATTTTGGAGTCGGGGTCACTCTATTTCCTTCTACATCAGAAGTTAGTCTATCACCAGTGGAAGTTCTTGTAGAATCGCTAGGCAATCTATTGGATAGACTCAAAATTTCTGAACAACCGTCAACATCTAGGACTGTGTCGAATGACACAGCGACAGCAGAACTCCCTGCCGTCACCCCGACAATGTTTGCCGGCATACCATCTGTCCCGACTAGCTCACAACTGCTAGAAGGAGTCCACCCAAGGACTATTTCGACAGTGTGGTCCGTTCCAGTTTGTTCCTCCGGAATAATATCCGGCAACTCTTATGTTGAGACTCGCCAGATTGATCCATTTGGAGGTCAATTTGGGCAATCCAGTCCCCAAGGACAAACAATCCCCTTGAGTTCCGGATTGCCACCGTATGGGGGGCAGTATGCCCTTTCATTACCCCCTCCGGGAGGATATCCATACGGGAATTCTCAACAATATTCAGGTTATACTAGAGTTACGACAAGTGGTTGGGTACCTATACTAACCCAACAATCAAGAGTTGTGTATTCTATGAAACAATGTGTACCTATGTCAAGCATCCCGACAACACCAGCTATTGTAACAGTGTCACAAGTTCAAACGATGCCTGTTGTATGTCAGCCTCAGATTTCTCAGGTTGTAATGCAACAACCCCTTGACCCTGTGACTCAACCACAATCGCCAACTGGTGGGGCGACACAGGTCCAAACGGGTACAATTACCCCACATCTTGGTCCGTCGGTTAGTATAGCGCAACAGAACATGGCTTCACAACCGTGGCTGGTGCAATACCAACAACCACAATTCCAACAAGTGTACCAAGGTTCTGAGCAGCAGATCTTTGCGAACAGTGGACAACCGTACATTCAAAACGATCAAAATCAACCGCTTTACAGTGGTCAAGTCCACCAACTGTATCAGTCATACCAGCATCAATTACATTATGCTGGTATGTAAAGGCCCACTGCTCAGGCAATTCCATCGTACCCTGGGTATGCTTCACCTAACCTGAATCAACATTTACCATTCGTAGCAACTTTAGAGTTACCCGATTTACACCGGTTAACAAACGATCCAATTGCTTACGCCCCTTGGTGGCCAGCGATTCCTCACAAACTTCCATCGGACATTCCTAAATTTAATGGAAATCCAGGTGAAGACCCATCGAATCACGTGATGACTTTTCATCTGTGATGTTCATCAAACACCCTGAACGATGATTCGATAAGGCTTTGCCTTTTTTAGAGGACGTTAACAGGTCCAGTGGCTAAATGGTATATTGAATTACCTAGAGCCTCATTCGACAATTTCAGCTCCCTAGCCACGACTTTCTTAACCCATTTTCAATTACCAATAAGGTATGAAACGGGAACGGAATCTTAACCAACTTCAAACAGACAACGGCCACTCATATATCCGATCATATACATGAGTGGCGTCGTCACCATAGGATGGTGAAAACGTACGTTCCCGATCAGCTATTAGCTGAATGGTTTATCAAGTCGTTACTTCCTGCCATAACGGAAGATGTGGCCAAGGGGGGAGTCGTAACGGAGGAGCAAGTTATTGCTCGTGCACAATATCTAGACTTAGTCTACACTCAGTCTGGCACGCTCTACGACAAAGTACCTGATGCCCCTAGGCCGGAATTCTCAATTCCTCCTCCTCCTAAATCAAATAATGACTCTCATGCCAGCGATGGCGTGATTGGCACGACAAACACGAAATCGACAAGGGCTTCGTCTAAGAAAGCCCGTAAGACTTCAGATCAAAATGAAAAGGAAGAAAGTCTTGCTTCGGAAGTAAATGTTGTATCAGCAGATAAAGGAAAATAAACCAATCAACCAGGAAGCAAGAAGAAGCAAAACAAAGGGAAGAAGAAGAAACAAGGTGAGTCATCTCCCGAAAAAACTTCTTCAAACCCTCCTGGGAAAGGGAAACCAAAAAATCCATGTTTTATATGTGATGAGGATCATTGGACAGCCGATTGTCCATACAAAACTAAGCTGAAAAGGTTCTTCAAAAGTTCGCAAACCTCAGCTGTGTTAACTGATCCGTTTCCCAATCCAGGTCAAAATCTGGTTGATAGTGGAAATGCTTCCCCGTCGCAAGTGCTAATGTTGTCGATCTCCAAGCAAAAAAATGATGCTTTGATTTCAACAAGGAATAAAGATTACGGGAATCCGCAGCTGTCGAACGACAAAGGTAAAGATCAACCAAGTAGTTCGACAACAACTTCGACAGAAGTTGTACCACCCATCATTCTTGAATTAACAATAAAACCGCCAAAGGGAGTAGTACACAAGTCGACATTTAATCCTCGCGCCAGAGCAGCGCATCATTATAACATAGTGGAAGATTTGGCCCAATCTCCATCCGCTATGTCGACTCTTGAAGTACTACAAAATTGCCATCCCAAAGGTAAGCTTTGTTATCGGCTATTGGTGGGGTTGATCCTAAGGATTCCAATCTTGTATCCTTCGACCACAAAGGATACGATCCTCAGTTACCAGCTCAACTAGCTTTCCTTATTCAAGTGAAAGCCCTCAACAAAATTGTTCACCGAACAATTATTGATGAGGGAGCATCTACATGTATTATGTCGATGAGTTGCTGGAAAACTTTAGGATCTCCAACCTTGTCGCGATCTTCGACGACATTAAAAGCATTCGACGGAAGGACATATACCCCGTACGGTATCCTAAATAACTTGAAGGTTGAACTGGGGGGAAAAACAGTAGAAATAGATGTTGAAGTCATCGATGGGAATCTTGACTACAACATCCTACTGGGAAGACCGTGGATATATGCCATGGCAGCTGTAGTGTCGACTTATTTTAGGAAGATCGCATTCCCTTTTCAAGGAGGGATTACGATCGTCGACCAACAAAACTTCCTCCCTAATGGTTCACAAGTTACAGGAAGCATTCCCATGATCCATGGAAGCAACCATTCGCTTCAAGATATCGGAGTAGGCCTACTAAAATACCCCACATTAATGGGAACTTTCGCACTTCCACCTCCAATCTATATAGGAGAAGTAGCGTTGGTAGGAGCCTGCAACATGATATCTTCCACAAAGATCTCAGAAGACGATATCAACATGGATCATGCAATGGTTTTGCCCCCAAGCCCAATAGAAATATTGTAGCAATCAATGTTTCGGGCATGGGAGACGAACCCAAATCAACGCTCATCAAGCGTTTGGGTAGATAGGTCTAGAGAATATGGTACCCCCTTAGATCCTTGGTCGAGAATGCATGGAACCGACGAAGGAATCCTACAATCAATGTTGATTGAGGGGACACCATGGAATGATTGCCACCATCGTTCCCTTCTTCCAGATTATGAAGAAGATACTCAACATGACCTTTATCACCCTTCAGTTTTTGAATTCCTATCAAATACTGTAAATACGGTGGATTCCGAGCGAAACTTATCCAATATTGAAGAGACTATAGCCATAAATATCTCGACTAAAACAAATGTTGTAGAGAATATTTATGTCGGCAAAGGTTGTTATCCTTCAGAACTGGAAATATATAACGCTCTTTTTCGCGAGTTCAGAGATGTCTTTGCTTGGTCATATGATGAAATGCCAGGCATTGACTCGAGTATCGTTGAACACGAAATTAAGATGTATCCTGATGTCAAACCAGTAAGACAACAGCTTCGGCAGGTGCACCCCAAGAAAGCCGCTGCCATTAAAGCAGAAGTTGAAAAGCTTCTCCATGCTGGTTTCATCTACCCAGTTCCTCTAACCGATTGGGTATCAAATATTGTCCCTGTTATGAAGAAACAAGGGACAATTAGAGTGTGTGTTGATTATAGGGATGTAAACCAAGCTTGTCCGAAAGACAACTACCCTACACCCTTCATCGACCAGATAATTGATGAATGCGCCGGATGTGAAATCTTTTCATTCATGGATGGATTTTCCAGGTATAATCAAATAAATATCCGCCCACAGGACCAGTCAAAGACTACATTCATTTGTCCGTGGGGCACATTCGCTTATCGAGAATTACCCTTTGGTTTAAATGACGCAGGGGCGACGTTTCAGAGGGCAATGAATTATGCCTTCCATGACATCAAGAACGTCGTTCAACCATACCTCGACGACCTTCCGGCTCATTCGTGAAAGCGGACTGATCATCCGCAGCATTTAAGAGCGATATTTCTACGTTGCCGACACTACAAGATAAGACTCAATCCACACAAATGTGTATTTTGCGTTTACTTGGCTTTGTAGTCTCTAAGGATGGGATTGGTCTCCACCCCTTGCAAGGTTCAGGCAATCATTAATTTGCCTCCACCTTCAAATCTGCTTCAGATTCAGAAACTCCAAGGGAAAGCAAACTTTCTGAGGAGGTTCATTCCAAATTACACAGAACTTGCTAAAGGTTATACTCGTCTTTTGAAAAAGGATGTATCTTTTGTCTAGGATCAGGTGGCGCAAGCTTCCTTTGATGCTCTGAAAGATTCTCTAGTAAAGGCATCATTAATGTATGCCCCGGACTATCAAAGAGATTTTAACCTGTATCTGGCTGCAGCGGATACGACCATTGCGATGGTTTTAGTTCAAGAAGTCGATGGAATTGAACATCCTATATATTATTTAAGTAAAAACTTGAATGATACAGAAAGCAAATATTCTTACGTTGAAAAACTAGCGCTTGCAGCTGTTCAAGCGATTCAAAGATTTCGACATTATGTCCTCTTTCGGAAAACTACCATTTTATCAGATTGCAACCCCATGACTTATATATTGTCGCGACAGTTGCTGGGGGGAAAATATTCAAAATGGATAGCGATCCTTCAAGAGTTTGATCTGGAATTTGTAAAATCCAAATCAAAGAAAGCTCTAGTTTTCGCAGAATTATTGTGCGATCTCCCATCGTCGTCCAACGATGAAACATCCGAAGAATCAATCGTGGACGAGAATTTGTTTCTGATATCTACAAGCAATGAGTGGTATGGAGATATAATAATTTATCTCCAAACCCAAAAGTTCAGGCCTAACACCTCTCACTCTGAACGAAAACGTATACAATACCAAGCAAAAGACTACATGATCGTCGGTGATACGCTTTACCGTCGTGGTATCGATACAGTTCTGAGGAGGTGCCTCACCCATGAGGAGGCCGAAAAAGCCCTGAATGAGTGTCATTCGGGCGCGTGTGGGGGGCATCAATCTGGATATGCAACAGCACAAAAAATCTTACGAGCAGGATACTTCTGGCCAACCATGTTCAAAGATTGCATAACTGCAGTCAGAAGTTGCCATGCTTGTCAAATTTTTGATAGCAAAACTAGAAGACCACCCGCACCTTTACAGCCAATAGTTGTTGTTGGGCCTTTCGCCAAATGGGGCATCGATTTCATGACATGTAACCCCACCTCGACCGGGGGGCATAGGTATATCATAGTCGCCGTTGACTATTTTACAAAATGGGCCGAGGCGATGCCTACATTAGATAACACTGGTGAAACAACTGCCCTTTTCTTTTTTAATCATGTAGTTTCCAGGTTCGACGTACCACAGGCTATAGTTACAGATCATGGATCGCATTTTCGCAATCACATGATGGTTGAATTAGCTGCCAAGCTAGGGCTATCTCACGACAGCTCTACCCCGTATTATCCGCAAGCCAACGGACAAGTTGAAGCGATCAACAAGGTCCTGAAGCGTATGTTGCAAAGGATGATCGGAGTTCACAAAAGAAGGTGGCACCTGATCCTGTACTCAGCCTTGTGGGCTTACCGAACATCGGTAAGGAATGCGACCGGGTTCACACCTTTCCAACTGGTATATGGCCTGGAAGCAGTCTTACCAGTCCAGTGCGAAATTTCGTCTCTTAAACTCGCAATCGATCTCCTCCCCGGAACTTCAGAAGAAGAGGCTCGTTTCTTGGAATTAATCCAATTGGATGAAACCAGTCGTGACGCTGCTTTGGCTAACGAAGCCCATAAGAAACGAGTCAAGGCTCAGTTCGACAAAAATGTCAAACCCCGTGTCTTCTCAGAAGGTGACTTGGTCTTGCTTTACGACCAAGAATCTGACAAATTGGGAGTAGGTAAATTTAATTCTTTATGGATGGGCCCCTATATTGTTAAATGAGTGTTAGCAAAAGGAGCCTACGAGTTAATGGATTATGACGGAATTCCACTGGCGCAACCTCGCAATGGGTTGTACCTTAAGCATTACTATGCTTAAATAGTAACCTGTATTCTTTTGTTGTATTTTGTTTTCGCTAAAGTGTTTGTTTTGGTCGAGTAATCCACCTTTTTAGATTTATTGCAGATGTCAAACCTTTTGGAGATATGTGTTGGATATGCCGACGGAGCGAGTCGTAGTTCGCGGAACCTGTCCTCCGCAGCCTGGGCCATTTTTTATCCAAGCGGCGAGTTAGTAAGTTTCAGAGGTGTGTGTATTGGGCAATCAACGAATAACATCGCTGAGTATAGCGCGTTGATAGAACTACTCTCTGATGCCATCACCCATGGTATACGCCGACTAATCGTCAGGCTAGACTCACAACTCGTAATACTACAACTCAATGGTATATATTCCGTTCGCAATCCAGCTATTTATAGTATGTTTCTAAGGGTTAAGATTTTGGAAAGAGAGTTTGATTTAATTCAATACCAGCATATTTCCAGAAACTTAAACACATTAACCGACTCATTAGCAAACTATGTGTTAGACAGACATTTGCGACATTTATAAAAAGAAACACATCATCAATGTTGTACATATGGATCATATAACTCAACCAGAATAAACCCCGAAAATCAAAATATATATATATAAGTTGTTTATCATTTACATATAATGTTCTATAACCAAGACAAAATTGGTCACATGACCCAAAAAACTCAAAAATGCTAGGGGGCACCCTAGCCTAGTGATGCTCATGATAGCACGTCACGGCCTGTGCAATCATGCGTAAGAGACGAGTCCATCATCTAGGCACACCAGTAGTATGCCGCTGCAACTGTAGAGGTAACTCGTCAATCCTCACATCCGGAATGCCAAGAGTAAGGCTCTCAACTTGCTCCTGCACAACTGTGAGGGTCTCGGCCACGTCAAGGTCGCGAAGAATAACCCTCCCAGCAGTATCCCCTTCTAGGGCAGCGGCTGGCGCTCTCGGGCGAACAACTGGACGAACAAGACCAACATCTACATGCACACATGAGTTTGATTAAAGTCTTGATAGAATAAAGCACAAGGACACTATAGATAAAAACAGTAAACAGTGACATGGTCGAAGATTTTACCAATAGCACCCCACTGTTCGCCATTCGGCAGTACCAAATCCGGATCACCTCGGAAATCCATGCCAATATATGGATACTCGGAATAGACCATCTCCTGACGCTCGAACCACCTGAAGAAGGTATCAGTAAAAGAAATTTGAGATTGACCAGCATGCCTAGACATGTGATCAACCCATCTCTGCATGCGTGGCTCGGTAGGAGAAGGCAAGTCGAGTGCAATATACTAAGGCTGCATCAGTGGTATCTTCTCCAAGGCAAAGGCAGTCAAAATAGAACCAAATCCAAAGTTCTTCAACTTCCCGTCCTTTACCTTGGTCAACTGACTTTTCATCTGAAGAAGTACTACATCACACCAGTTGAATATTTTCGGTTGGAGGCACTCCAAGGCGTGCTGCACATAGGATCTATTGGCAACATGAAGAGATGCACTACCGGCCATCCTACCAATAGTATACAGAATGGACTTGAGAGACCTGTCAGTAATCTCACGGATAACGACCTTGCCGTCTCTGCTCGGCTGAGATCCTTCCCTGCAATACTGGCGGACATAATCTCTCACAGAGTCATTCCCTCGGGCTGAACCTGACAAAGAAATGGGGCACCCCGCCTCGACAAGCCAGTCAAGAAGTAAATGTCTACTACGGTCAAGGGGATAGATTTGCCCCTAATCTGAAATACTTGGTTGATAGGATCCCAAGCATCAAGCATATACTGCAGTAGGGAGATCTGCGCTCTCATACTAGAGATACGGAAGAACTTCAGCAGACCACAGTTCCGCAGCGCGTTCACCGTGACAGGATCATGTAAGGCAATCATGTCCTCTTCTTCATGTTCTCGTTCTCGCCATGTAAGGGTCATTTTGCTCCAATAATCTCTGAAAAACAAACATGAGAGGAGTTAGATCCTGGATTTGATGAGAAACTGGCAAAATTTTCATCAAAAACTGTGCAACAAAACTATTTTCTATGCCCAGCGCAACTAGCCAGTGTTCCACCTGCGTTGAAGGTCAAACTGCCTTCATGCAGTTTGACATTCAGAGCAAGTTTCAAGTGAACCAGGTGCGCTGATGGCAGAGCGACCCAATGAAACCCCAGGGGCTCAGGAAAACAGGAAAACAAGCACAGAATGCAGAAAAGAAACCATGAAATGAAAGAGCTCAAGTTTAGCTCCTACCTGGTCCAGACGGCGCCGAAAATCGTCCGCAGAATCTCCCGGAATCAGCTGATGAAAATCAAGGGGGAAGAGGCACCTCCAAAGCTCCAACAAACCAAGTTCAAATGAAATGGTAAAATGAGAGGTAAAAACACTTTTTAATTGCTTTTTACGTAGTTCAAAGCGAAATATTAGGGTTTTAATCTCATTTTCAAACAAATGTTATTCATTTCTAACTAGTTTGATGCAGCAATTGAGGATACAGTACTATCTTTGAAAAGGGCAAAGCTAGTTATGGTAAAAAATCAAAATTAGACCATGTGATCGAGCAGTTTTAGCACACAGTTCATGCTCGTTAAAAAATAAACGCAAGATCTGAGCAGTTTTAGTCCATGGTTCATGCTCGTTAAAAAATAAACAGATCCGAGCAAATATTTCAACCCGCGTTTAAGCTCGTTAAAAAATGAACTACCCGGTAAATAACCACTGTGAATGTAACTTATCAGCCATTAAAGCCTTGGTCGTGTTTGCACCGTCACCTCCACTTTTCCATTAGCCGATCGTTCACCTCCATATGATTGTTTACCCATTTTGAGGAACAGCTGCGAAGAGTGATTTCACTAGCCATCCTTGTGACACTGCCGTGATTGGAAAATTCCAACCTGTACCTGGAATCAGCTGCTAACCCATTTTATCACTCGTTCCTCAAAAGACGAGTCTTCTTTAAGCTCTTTTCATCTGACTCATAAAATATGAAAAGATTGCCGAGTTTTGGCCTTCCAGCTCGTTAAAGCGACCGGAAGTGCTATCCCTCCTCTAGATTTTAATCTTTTTGGACCTGAGAGATTATTGCACAAAAATATCGAGTGCTTGTTTTGTTCGGCTCGTTAAAACTATCGAAAAATCATCCCTTCTGTATTGTTTTATACTTTTTCGGACTTAAGGGATTAGATGACGAAAAAGGACTTTCGGAGTTGACTTTACGTACCTTTTCAGACTCTCTAAAAATGAAAAGGACCGAGTTATCTTTGTCGTTAGACTCGTTAAAATCATTAAATAGCGACAAACTTGTCTTTAGATGAGAATGAGTTTCAGTATCGCTAGGCTCGTTAAAACATAGCGATGGGCTTGCCCGAAGGGCAAGTTATAGAACAAGCATATGTTATCCTCCTCAAGCTTGACAAAAATAAAGAGGTACTGGTCAGCAATGACTGAGGAAAATTGGGAGAAACTCAAGAAAACTTTGATGGTAGCAATTCGCTCTTGAACATGACACTTTTCCTCCGTACCACAATCGGGTTGGGTTGTTTCATTCACCGGTCACATCGCCATGGTCTCGCCATACCATCCATATTTTAGTAATGCTACCGATCCATCGCATCAGTGTCGCCATATGTTCAAGGGAAGTCGTTCAGAAAAGTCAACCGTGTCCCATCCACTGCCGTACATTATCCTTCATCCTTTCATGACCGCCACCCTGAATCATATGTCATCAGATCGTTTTCACCTCCATCAAAATCATTAGCTCCGTTCCGTGTCATTGATGTGGGATTCATTAAGGCCCTCCTTTGACGGATCGCTTCTTGTCGACATCAGCTCATTATCCAAGAAGTTGATCTAGGAACACCCCCTTCAGTACTTTGAAGCTTGCATGCCTCAATGGCAAGTTTCTCACTTCCGGCGACAGGTATACATCAATGACCTTCGACCGAAAGATTTTGCGTGGTGTTCGACACTAAGTCCTTTATTCACACCACGTGAATTGTACTGCAGTACCTTGAGGGTCATTATCATTATCGGTGATTCCTCTCGCGCTTGTTAACGGTTTACCTCATTGACCAGTAATCAAGCGATGTCTTTCCATGTTCGACTTCAGAACATTTCTCACATGGATCGACTTGTACTTTGAGTGAAGATCGAACGAGTTTGAAGACCCCGGATCTAGTTTCATCCATCCGGGCTGCGATATATATTCAGGAAAGATAAAGACATTGACATGTACATCATTGCAGCAGATAATCATCCTACCCGAAGGATGATAATTTCATCAAAATTATCAGTCTACCATCAGACGATTGTCTGTTCTATGTACAGAAAAATGAATTTATAAAGCTGAGCATGGGAATGCCCGCCTCAGCTAGATCATGAAAGCAGTATAAAAAATAATGTATTGTATTGTATCTTATTACAGGTCTCCTCCCAGCATTGGATGAACTTCGGATCCTCCTGATAAAGCATTTCACCCGATAAACGGCCTCATACTTTAGGGGGCAACTGTTATAGACATTTTTGTGCCTTACAGCATTGAGCATGAAATGTCCATAATCTGAGGGATCCAAAGTCCCTAAACATGTTGTTCCTACCCCTAGAGGAACAAGGCTAACAAACCACAGCAATTCACAGAAGTTCTCCACCAGAAACTGCTCAAAAACAAGTCAATTTAGGATCAATTCAGAGGCTTCACTAGCTGTCTGCGTTGAAATGCAAAGTCAACATTGGCTACCTGCACTGCAACGCAGGTAGAAGCACTACCAGGGTGCGCTGAGCGGGAAGTGACAAATGGCAAGTTCATTCAATGAGGTGTCAAGACCCTGGAAGCTTCCAGAATCTTCCTCAATGACACTTGCCTCAGTGAATTCGACTAGTGATGAGTAAGAGGTTCCCAAACTCCAAGTGGAAGCAAGAACCTTCAAGTGGAAACAAGAACTGACAGAGGGAGAGGACACTAGTCAGATCTCAAGCTGACCCATCCTCTCTCCAAACATCTATATATGGATCTCTCCTCCATGAGATCTAGGGGCTGGAATTTTGTTATTGCAAAGAATTGTTGTTGGTTTGAGACTGGGATCATTGGGTGCTTAATGCTTTGAAGGGAGGTGAAGATAGGAATTCCATTTGCTGGGAAGGAGATGCTGGATTGGAGCCTTCTTGGTTGTATCTCTTCCTGAACCTTGTTATTCATCAATAAAGCTATCTTGGTTTCTCCTATATACTGATGTATCTTTGATGTATGATTGCATTAGTATGTTTAGTTTATTTCTAATCCTGAACTAGTTATGAATATGAATCTATGTCTTTGTGTAGTGTTCTCTTCTTGTGATCTTGCAGAGACCTGTTGAAGCTGGGCGAGCGAGAAGGCAAGTAGCGGGGAACTCTCAAAGAGAAGAGAAACCATATCGAGGGACAAACGGAAGACACCGGTTAGTCCATCCATCTCTCTTCATTCTTAATTCATAAAGGAAGAATACTAGAATATCTGTCCCTGTTTGTTGCTAAGGCACTGTCACACCTTAGATGGATAGGATCGTCCTGCATAGGCATTTTTCCCCACAACACCTAGTTCCCTTGTTCATCCTTGAACGAATTTAGAGAGCCAAGTGGCATAGGAGAAGTTTCTAGAAGATTCCATGAGCAACCAACTAACAAACTGTCCCGGAAATTTGTCCATCCTTGCCCATCGCACCCTATAGAAGGCCTAAACAGTATGCATCGCACCTTGACAGTGTAGCAGTCAGTATGCATCGCACTTTGACAGTGTAGCAGTCAGTATGGTTCAATTTAGGCAATTTCTGGATGATTTCTCAGATGGAACTTTTGGGGAATGATGTATTCAGATGACTATGTTCCTTTAGGGTATGAAACAACTCTTTTAGGGGTTGATGAGCCCTAATACATCGACATATGAGTTTGGAGTTGATGTGCCCAAATATGTCTATAATAATGCCCATGACTCTTGAATTACCCTCATGACTCTTGGAATTCTAATGTGTCCTTTGGACTTCTAAACAACTCTTGAACTTCCAGTATCTTTTGGACTTCTCTATATGACTTTTGGACTTCTCCTAAAGACATTTTGTCCATATATAACTAAGTAACTTTTCATATTCCACATATGACTCTTGGACTTCCACTTATTTGTGTTTACAATGATCACAATAATACATCATGACTGCCACATCATCATGTGATGAAACTAAACACGTCACTATCTTGGATGATTGGGACACGACAGTGACTGATGACATGGATCTGCTTCACTGGTGACATGGATGCCATTGTGTCTGTTTTTTATCATCATCTTCTCATGGTGCTTCCACCCTCCAAAGGGTCTTCAAACTTTGGAGTTTTCATGTTGCTTTGATCATCAAATTTTAGATGTATTATTGGTTCTTCTTGTGATTCCTTTGTTTATCCTCTTTACCCGAAATTCCTTGTGTGTGCTTTCCATAAGGTTCCTGGAACACTTGTTTCTACAATCACTCATGAGGATCAATTATTTGTCTAAAAATCTCCTACTCTACCATGTTTTATGCATATTTTCTTGTTTATGTCCTTTTGACATGCTTAAAATGGTCAACAAGGCTTAAGGGCATAAGGGTGCACTCGAAAAGGTTGAAAGATGGAAGAGGAGGAGCTTTGGGGCTTTGACATGTGCTCGTGCACCCTAAAGGAAGAAAGCAATCAAGGCAGGGCACATGTCGCAAGCCGAAGGATGAAGAGGAAGGCTTTAGGATTCCAAAGTGCGTTATGTGCCCAAGGGACAGAGAGAGGGCATAGGGCACACTCCTGAAGACTGAAGGTTGAGGCTTCATGCCTTCGAGGTGCACTCATGCAGCTAGGAGGACTCAAGAATGGTACAGGGTGCACTCTTGAAGGTTGAATGCTGAAGCTTTGTGCCTTGAGGGTGTGGTAATGCACTCAAGTCAAGTCAAGAGGGGCGCATGGTGCATCAGGGAAGGCTGAAGGGCTAAGCTTCAAGATGCACAAATGTGCTCAAGAAGTGTGCATTTCTCCGAGTCGAAGGAGTGTGCTCAAGGAAGACTTAGTCTCTTTTTGAGGGCGCAATTTGGAACATGGAAGGGGCTTCGTGCTTTTGGAGTGCACCCAACTCTGTAAGAGGGAACAGTGAACACTTCTGAACAACAAGGAATCACCCGTCAAGGCTTTGGAGTGTGTTCGTGTGCTCTTGACCTTAATGGACTCACTTGAAATCAAAATTTGTCCAATTCTACATGATTGGTTGAGGGGTGGCCAAGATGAGTTATGGACATAAAACTACATGTGACATATAACAACTCATCGAGAAAACTTAGACAAACTTAATCAACAAGGAATATTCATGAAAATGCCACACTATGCACATTCCCCAACTATAAATAGTGAAGTGTACGTGACTGGAACCCGAAAGTGTCGTTTTACAATAAGAAAGATGTTGTGACCACGAAAATCACATAAATATGTTCTAATTGATGCGACGACACTTGAGAAGGTTCAAGAACACTTCAGACAAATGAAACAACACGAAACGATACTTGGTGACCAAGGCAACACTTGATACGACCATGAAGTAAGCTCCAAAATTAAAATATAGTAAAATTTTAGAAGATATTGTAATAGCAACAACACAATATTAAACAATAATTAAAAAAAATTAATAACATTACCATAAAATACACCTTCACATGACTAGATGAATAATGCTTTATTCCATTATAAATATAAGTTATATAATTATGTTGTTTTCTTTATGTGTTTTGAAGAAGAAAGTTACGAATCCTATACATCCATTATAAAATTGGTATTCGCTGACCAGAACGCTTATTAATCAGGTGTTAAAATGTGTTAAAAGTTTAATAATGAAAAGATGATATACGTTATTCTATGGAGTGCGACGGAAGGTTAGTTCCAGATGAATAAAATGCGAAGGTTTCGGAAAAACACTTCCAAGTACTCTCAATAATTAGCCAGAAAATTACCTAATTCAAAAATAACAAATCCGTCCAGGAATAATTTGTTAATAAATACCATTATATTACTGAATTACCAATGGAAATAGCTATACAGTGGAAAACTCCATATCCCATCATTTAGCACTATAATAGTATATAATCTATACTGTCATCTATATAATCTAAACTGCTACAATATTTAGATAAGATGGATTGAAACATACTACCACTATGAATATGCAAATTCATAAGTTGGCTAATAGGTTTTTTTGCAGGGAAGGTTGGCGAATAGTTTGTAATCGTGAACATCAACAGAAACTTGGCGAATCGCTGCAATGCATCCCAATACTCCCAAGATTGAATAAACGACCGCTATGAGGGTGTTGATCCAGAATATCAAACTCCTCTTTGAAGGCTTGAATGTTATGTTGTAAAAGGCTACAGGAAAAACGAAGTGAAGAGGTAGGAACCCAAGTGCGCCAATGACTGCAATTATGTCCTGACAAAATGGTAGCATCGCTGCAATCAAAGTAGCCACGCTTACGTATACTGAGCGTAACAACAGTCTTGGTAGGAGATTCCGTACAGAAAACCTTCCATTGCTCGCATCACCCGATTTTCCATTGCTCGCATCACCCGATTTTGCCTCCAAAACTTCAAATGTAGGCTGTGAATATACCTGAAACATGACCTCCCTTTACTTTCACATTACCATATATGACTCAACATATCCTTTTTCTGTGGTTCAATTTAGATAAAACGTGTAAATTAATGGATAAAAAGCTATATACCAAGACAAGTGCGAATAAATGGACAATAACACAAACGTTGGCTGTAAAGAGCAGCCAATTCGGGATAAGGGAGCGCTCTCCGGTAGGAGCAAAGTTGTTGAATATGTTTTTCGCTGCGTGGTTGCTGAAGGCCCAGTAACCCGATACCGCCACCGAGAAAAATGTTGATACCACCACTGTGTAGCATATCCACAAACCTTTGAACATTTTGCCAGAAAGAGGAGGGACCAGTGTTGCCTGCAAAACAGTATATGCTTATGGAATCAGTGCCAAGATTTCAGAGTTATGTACATTGTGTCCCTTTGCAGGAACTGATGTCTGACATATCTGCTTAGTTCCTCCTGCAACCAAGGAGGTGCCAAGAAGATGCATCTGATGATTCATTGTGATCCAAACTCTGCCCGTGGGGTATAGCCTAGTCCGTTAGATAAGAACTGTTAAGACTCTCTATGACATTTACCCTTTCTACATAAATTTTATCTTAATCCCTGACAGAATTTTAAGAAACCCCCTGACTCCAAATTGTCCCAACAATACTTTATCTGTTTATTTATCTTTTATATTGTTTCTTCAGGTAGCTGTATAAATTATCAAAAACAAAAACAAACAAACAAAAACTCCTATCTAGAGTCCTTAAGTAAATAGTGTATCAGAAATGAGTCTAGTTGACCTGGATCTCTGGAATAATCCCATTTCCATATATGGTTGCAATCATTGCTATGGAATTGAAGACTTTAAAGACCTTGGTGGCATTGCTTCCAGTGTCAGAATAATCTTTTTCTGGATTCAGTTTTGAATGTCCTGAAACAACCGATTCATGTAAGACTATTTAATCATAAGGTCACAAATTTAAAATATGGCTATTAGTTGCATTGTTATCTGCAAACGAGTCATTAACAACAGACCTGCATGAATCGATCCACCAACAACGCATAAGCTATATAGCAAGAACATGATGAGGGAAAGCAAGTTCATGTGGCGAAGAGAATGGAAAGATGGCATCTGGGACAAGAATAGCATTACAATGCCGAATAATATGATGAATTCATACAACTTCATGTCTCCATAGGGATGATAAATCAAGTAGATGAACTGCAAACATTTACAGCATATGCAAAACGGTTAGCAGTGGTTGTATTAATAATACATATCCCTTTGGCTCTGATTCAGAAAAATATCTTTCATCTGGTTACTGATTTGGAGCCATAAAGTTTGCGGAAATCCCCCAAAACTGCCACGTATTCAGGGGACTTTATATATTATCATATATCTTCCAGCAAAGCTAGAAATGGCAACCGAAACTAAGATCTTCAAGGTAGGATTAAGAGAAAAACCTTCAAGCTCTGGCCACCCAACTGAATGGAGCCAATGACAGAACCCAAGCAAACTGCGAATTGCATCGGCGCCACTGCCAATCGAGCCCATCTGGGTCCTATGCCAAAAGAAGAAAAGCATCATCCTTCTGATAGATGGAAATTCCAATCGAAAAATCTAGCAAATTGGAAATGAGCCATGATCAATAAATAACACACCTAAAATGTCTCTGGCCATGTCTCTGAAACGGAGGTGGCAGTTGCCCTGGGATTCCTGGCGCTCCAACACAATGGATATGAGGTTGTATGAATAAAATGTGACGGCAGCTCCAACTATGAGACAAAAAATCCCCGCAAACCATCCCAACGATGTAATTGCAAAAGGCAGACTCAGCAGGGAAGGCGCTACTATGGATGTAGTCAAATGGTAACCGGCGTGCAACCAGTTGCCTGCAGAATAAACATACACATAAATTGTTATAGAGTGTTTTCAGCTAACATCAAAATATATAACCCAAAAAAAACCAGAAAGGAGACCTTTGGATTCCAAGACAAATAAAGCTCCTGCATCCAGATGATCCTTTGATTGGATATCACTTTTGCCATTTCTCAATCCACCCGACTCTGCATCGCTTCCCATCGTCATAGTTTGATGTGAATCCACCCGGAATCAAGTGTTCATCACTTCCAACTCCCGAGTCCCGGCACACTATCTTAGCTAACTAATGGAATTTGCACTGATTATATAGATTCGATCCACTCCGACCACCCGATCTGCTCGGACCACTCAAATCAGTATGAGAAAGCGGTGATACAGGTCAATTTTGGATCAGAATGTTTCGTTTTGTCAACGCGAGTAAGTAGAAATATTACATTTGATCAGCCACATCTATAATGGCTGAATGATGTGATCTGCGTGTTCGGGAAAACCCTGGTTGAATGATGTGATCTGCGTGTTCGGGAAAACCCTGGTTGAATGATTTGATGTTTTAAGTTGTGTGTTTGGGAAAATTTTGGGTTGAATGATCTGATATTTAATTTTTATTTAAGGTGATGTGATCTGCGTGTTCGGGAAAACCCTGGTTGAATGATGTGATCTGCGGGAAAACCCTGGTGGAATGATGTGATGTTTTAAGTTGTGTGTTTGGGAAAATTTTGGGTTGAATGATCTGATATTTAATTTTTATTTAAGGTGTTAAATGTTTATTTAAAAATTAGTTTAGATTTATTTTAAATTTGGATTTATCAAGTGACTAGAGGGATCAAGATCTGCCTGTTCGGGAAAAGCTTGGTTGAACTTTTGAGTGTAAAACTTGAGGAAAAGTTTGTATCTCCAGAGATTTAATTCCTCTTCACGCTTGATAGATCTAGATTTAAGATAGATCTATTATGGTTTGAGTCGTATGCAGCCAAAGAAAATCTACCAAACAAATGATTGATTTTATCAATAATATGTAAAATCATCTAATATTAAATATAATCATTTTAAATATGCTAAATATGTCTTACATTAATCTAGTCATTTTAATTTTAATTTTTCTTATTTACCTTAGTTTGTTCAGATGATAAATATTGTGAATAACTTTAATGATGAACAAGGATGAAATAAAAATTTTGAATGTAAAATTGCAATGTCATAGCGTTGAATGATAGAAAATGTGAATAATAGGAATATAGTAAATTACAAATAGTCTTTAATTGTGATTAATCTCAAATTATTTTCTTCTACTATTCTTATTGTCACCCTTGTTATTTTTGTCATCTTTTCATATCGATTATATGAAAAGGCCAGGTTAAATCGTAAACCATTTAAATCTTTAGCTCGAGATATTGTAGTAAATAGCATACCTTGTCTCTCTTTCTCTCCAATACTAATAGGCTGAATTACTATAACACAAAAATAAATGTACATTGTCAATAATTTTTTATTCTTATACTGAAATCAATGCACAATATTAATCCAATCACTTTAAACTTAATGTACCATCAAACATTCAAATCAGAAATCAACATTTACACTGAAATCAATGCATCTAATGGAAGAAATCAAATAAGGTTAGAAAACAACATTTACACTGAAATCAATGCATCTAATGCAAGCAATCAAATATGATTAGAAATCAACATTTACACTCAAATCAATGCATCTAGTGCAAGTAAGCAAATAGGTTTATAAACCAACATACACTTAAATCAATGCATCTAGTGCAAGTAAGAAAATAGGATTATAAACCAACATCTACGTTGAATCAATGCATCTAGTGCAAGCAATCAAATAGGATTAGAAATCACCATCTACACTAAAATCAATGCATTTAGTGCAAGCAATAAAATATGATTATAAATCATCTACATTGAAATCAATGCATCTAGTGCAAGCAACCAAATATTATTAGGAATCAACATCTACACTGAAATCAATACATCTAGTGCAAGCAATCAAATAGGGTTAGAAATCACCATCTACACTGAATTCAATGAATTCAGTGAAAGCAATCAAATAGGATTATAAATCATCTACATTAAAATCAATGCATCTAGTGCAAACAATCAAATATCAATAGAAACCAACATCTACACTCAAATCAATGCATGTAAACTGAAATCAATGCATCTAGTGCAATAAATATTCTTCCCTCTCTCCCCGCTCCATAGAAACCAACATCTACATTCAAATCAATGCATCTAAATTGAAATCAATGCATCTAGTGTAATAAATATTCTTCCCTCTCCCCCCTCCACATATATATATATATATATATATATATGGAGGGGGGAGAGAGGGAAGAATATTTATTACATTAGATGCATTGATTTCAGTTTAGATGCATTGATCTTATATATATATATATATATATATATATATATATATATATATATATATATATATATATATATATATATATATATATCCTTCTATCTCTCCATCTCAACCCCCCAAACATACATGCTCTCTCACTCCATATCTATTAATCTCTATGTCTCTCCCTCCCTCTCTCCATCTCTCTCTTCTTCCCTCACTTCACTTTCCATCTATATCTCTATCTTCCTTTGTCTCTCTATATCACCCCCAAAACATACACTCTCTTTCTCCAATCTATCTATCTATCACTCCCTCCCTCTCTCTCTCTTCCCCTTCTCTCCCTCTCCCCCACTTTTATCTATCTTCCCTCTTATTATCCTCTCTACCTCTCTCTCCATTTTTCTGATCACTCCCTCTATCTCTCTCTATTTATTTATTTTTACCTCCCTCTCTCCCCCTCCAACTCCATCTCTCTTTCCCTCCCTCTCTCCCCCTCCAACTCCATCTCTCTTTCCCTCCCTCTCTCCACTCTCTCACATCCTCTCTCTCTCTCTTCACCCTCCAATTCTATTACTATATCCTTCCCTCTCTCCTCTCTCCTTCTCTCCCCCATTCTATCCATCTCTCCTTCTTTGTATCTTTATCTCACCCCAAAACATATACACTCTCTCTCCATATCTCCCTTATCACTCCCTCTCTCTCTCCACTACTCACTCTCTATGTATTTTTTCTTCCATCCTTCTCTCCTAGTCGGCTCTCTCCTACTTCCTCTCTCTCCCTCTCTTTCGCTCTCTCTCTTGATATATATATATATATATATATATATATATATATATATATATCTTCTCTCCAATCCTCTCTCTCTCTCTCTCTCTCTCTTGCAAGTCCTCTCTCATCTTTCCTGTCCTACCTTCCTCTTTCTTCCCCCATCTCTCTCTCTCTCCGCCCTCCAAACCTCTCACTATCTCCCTCCCTCTCTCCTTCTCTTCCCCCCTCCATCTTTGTGTCTCTCTCTCCCTCTCATACCCTTCTCTACATCTTTGACTCATCTCCCTCTCTCTCTTCATTCCTCCTCTCCCCTATCATTAAATCTATCTGGATCTCTCCCTTGTCACTCCCCTTATCTCTCCACCTCTATAACTCTATGTATTTATTATTCCCTCCCTTATATATCTAGAGTTGATATATATCATGATATATTAATATATATTATAATATAACAAATTTAATATTGTATTAATCCAAAGTTATTAAATTTAATAATATTAATATGAATATTATATTTAATAATAATAATAATAATAATAATAATAATATTAAGGTTAATATTTTTTTTGTATGGTATTAATAATAATTTGGCCCATAGGCATCATCTATATAAAACATGTATTTTTGAGTGTTAGTAAATATAAAGAGGTTTATGGAGTAAATATAAAAAGAGGTTTTATTTATTTATTATACCTCTTGTTTATTTATATTTATATTTATTTATCATATCTCTTTTATTTACCATGGTATTTGGCCCATAGGGTTGGTATATAGTTAGATGTTGATTTCTAATCCTATTTGATATATTTTTATTTATTTATCATACCTCTTTTATATTTATTTATTTACCATACCTCTCGAGTAAATATTAAAAAAAAAAGAAAAAAGAAAGAAGTTTTATTTATTTACCATACCTCTAGTTTATTTATATTTTTATTTATTTACCATACATCTTTTTTTAGTGTTCTAAAACCTATTTATACTCTAAATTTATATTGTGTTTATACATACTAATAATTAGATTGATTTTTAAATAGGGGCGACATGACATTAGATTAAAAATGTTGAATATTAAAAATTACATTTAGGTTTTATACTCTAAATTTATATTGTGTTTATACATACTAATAATTAGATTGATTTTTAAATAGGGGCGACATGACATTAGATTAAAAATGTTGAATATTAAAAATTACGTTCACATTTACATGTTTATGCTTTTATGTGATATCTACCCCACTGGGTTGTTTACGTTTAGTTTTATGTGAGATCTACCCCCACTGGTTGTAGAGCATTTGGTTCAGAGGCTTCATAATAATGTTTTTTTCAATTAATTATTTGGCTTATGGTTTCTTTTCAATTAATTATTTGGCCCATGGTATTCGCCCATGGTATTTGCATTAAACATTATTAATTAATTATTTGGCCCATGGTCTACAAATTGGCCCATGGTATTTGGCCCATGGTATTTGCATTAAACATTATTAATTAATTATTCGACCCATGGTATTTGCATTAAACATTATTAATTAATTATTTGGCCCATGGTCTACAAATAATTATATTAAACGGTGAACTTTTAAGCTCTCAACCATATTTTTGTTTTTTTTGTTTTTTTCCTACTATTTAGATTGCATTAAATTATCTTTATGCAATGTTTGGTAAAATAATAACTATTAAGTATATGTATTTGTTTAAAATTGGAATTGGTTGATTACTTTTAAAATTCATCCATTTTGAATGAACAAATTTGCAGGCCTTGGGGCAAATTGGAGTGAAGTAAAAATTCGTCCATTTTGAATGAACAAATTTGTAGGCCGCAAAAAAGTTTATTGTGAGCCGAAATTCATTATGAAAAAGATAAAATATAAAGACAACCCAAAATGTTTCTTGTGAGCTGAAATTCATTATGAAAAAGATAAAATATAAAGACAATCCAGCTAAAATTCATTATCAAAAAGATAAAATATAAAGATAACCCTCTTAGTTGAACAAAACATGTAATAAAAAGATCTTCCTTCTCAAACTGAATCACAGTTCTTTCTCACACTGAAATCGTCTCCCACTTCACACAAGTCCTAAAATATTTTTACATTGTGCTTCCTCATAAATAAAATTGGATACTTTGTTTTTGTTTAGGGAGAGCCGTGTTTTTATTAGAGCTGACATTAGATTAATTAGATTAAAATTTCACATTACATTTATGTTTTACATTTATTTACATTTACATTTACATAAATATAAAGATAACCCTCTCAATTGAACAAAACATGCAATAAAAAGATCTTCCTTCTCAAACTGAATCAGAGTTATTTCTCACACTGAAATCGTTTCCCACTTCACACAAATCCTAAAATATTTTTACATTGTGCTTCCTCATAAATAAAATTGGATACTTTGTTTTTATTTAGGGAGAGCCGTGTTTTTATTAGAGCTGACATTAGATTAATTAGATTAAAATTTCACATTACATTTATGTTTTACATTTATTTACATTTACATTTACATGTTTTTTTACATGAGATCTACCGCATTTCATTATATTAAATTTTCAAATAACATTAAGTTTATTACGTTTACATTTACATGTTTATGTTATCATTACATGAGATCTACTTATTTCATTAGATTAAATTTTCAAACAAATAAATTTTCAAATTATGTTTACGTTTATATTTATATTCACATTTACATTTACATGTTTAATTTTTTAGGTGATGACTACACCATAGGTTTAGGTTTACATTTACGTTTACATGTTTACGTTTACATTTTTACTTGAGATCTAACCTCATACTGGGCTTACGTGATATCAATGCCATAGGTATACATTTAAGTTTACGTTTTTACTTGAGATCTACCCATGTTTACGTTTACATTTTTACTTGAGATCTAACCTCATACTGGGCTTAGGTGATATCTATGCCATAGGTATACATTTAAGTTACTTGAGATCTACATTTTTAATTTTTTAGGTGATGACTACACCATAGGTTTAGGTTTACATTTAGGTTTACATGTTTACGTTTACATTTTTACTTGAGATCTAACCTCATACTGGGCTTAGGTGATATCAATGCCATAGGTATACATTTAAGTTTACGTTTTTACTTGAGATCTACCCATGTTTACGTTTACATTTTTACTTGAGATCTAACCTCATACTGGGCTTAGGTGATATCTATGCCATAGGTATACATTTAAGTTTACGTTTTTACTTGAGATCTACCCCACACTACGCTGTAGAGTCCCTCTCCTAAGTTTACATTTTTACTTGAGATCTAACCTCATACTGGGCTTAGGTGATATCTATGCCATAGGTATACATTTAAGTTTACGTTTTTACTTGAGATCTACCCCACACTACGCTGTAGAGTCCCTCTCCTCGCAACTAAATTTTCAAAAACCATTAAGTTTATTACGTTTACATTTGCATGTTTATGTTTTTAGATGAGATCTTTTATTTACATTTATATTTTTATTTTTTTTTACATGACATCTACCCCATTTCATTAGATTAGATTTTCAAACAAATAATTTTTCAAATAACATTAAGTTTATATTTACTTTTACATTTACATTTACATGTTTAATTTTTTAGGTGATATCTACACCATAGGTTTAAGTTTACGTTTTTACTTCAGATCTACCTCACACTAGGCTATAGAGTGCTTTTCGGCACAAAAATATATTTATTATGTTTTTTAAAAATTTATTAATTTAAATTTTATAAAATAGAAATTTTTATTTTATAAATTATTAAATTTTTTAGAAATTATATAATATATTTTAATAAAGTTAAATAATTTTATAAAGTTGTTATTGAACATTTTATAATTGAAATTTTAATAAATAGTAAAAAATTTCAAACTATAACATATATTTTAATGTTAATTTCAATGTTCTCAGTTTCATCACAATGTTTTGTATAACATCTTGTGATGTTATTTTTTCAATTTAAATGATTAATCAAAATGTATAATAAAATTGAAAATAATTAATTAAATAATTGGTTTACCAGTAACTCAAATTAGTAATCAAAATAATCTGAGACTCGAGAAAATTAAAAAATCTCATTTTCAAAATCTGAAAAAATAATAAAAAATATAAAATATAAAAATAATACAAATTATCTATAAAATTAATAATTAATAATAAAACTCCCGGATGCGGGTGCCACCTCGCATGACCAGGTAAGGCCACTTGCCACGGCCGATAGGACACGCGACGGACGGAGGGCTTTAAGGCTCCTCGCCGCCACCTCCCATCGACCAGCAATGCAGCACACTAGCCTTTATGAAGGCGCAGGAACCACAACAGAGGAGGATGGCCGCATTCAATGCGGGGACAAATCGAAGGAATGAAGGGGTCGTTAAGAATGTCGATTTGGGAGCAGATGAAACCCACAGCGATGGTGTTCTTGCTCTGCGTTCTGAGAATTCTGGAGTCATTGTGGAATTGGGGGAGGCTGGCCGACTGCTGGTCCTCCCTGGTTCATGCTTACAGTCTTTTGTCTGCCATCGAAAGCCGAATTGGAAGGAAGCTTCGTCTGAGGAAGAGGAATCTGGAAGAATGGTGCGGGAGCGAATGCCATGTCGTCGAGGCAGAGGCTCAGGGCGAGCCAGATCCTCTCGCGGGCTTGCAGCTGATCTACACCACCATTGTTGCTGTGTTTACTGTTATCGACGTGCGGGAGCTCCTCAGGTGCAGGCTAGCCAATTTGTGGAAGCTGGAGGGTCCAGCAATGGCGAGCCAAGCCTACCTGCATTCGGCTCTGTCATCTTCACATTGCGCAATACCAGAGAAAATTTGGGCATCAATGCCCATATTTCAGTGTTGTTTACCAGGATCCCGGACGAGAATGAAGATGGCTTGCCTCGGCCACCTCCAATGGAGAATCCCTTGGATAACGAAGAAGGAATTCCCCTGGTGCAAGAGGGAAGTCTGCCTCAGGCTCTGGCGGAAGAATGTCGGGTTGTGGACAAAGGTAAGAGGCCTTTGGGGGAGGCCTCAAGCTCGAGGGAAGCGGCACTGCGGGAGATTGAACCTGAATTGCCGGCCTTCTTGGACGGCCTACCAGAAGGACATGGCTGGGCTTGGATTCGTGAAGCTAAGCCCGAGGACGAGCCAGGGGACGACGCGAAAGAAGGCTAAGCCCAGGTGGCTCTCATGCATGATGCCTGGACGCGTGTGGGATCGTGGTCGGTTCTGTTATCTCTCTTGTTGTCTTTAGTCTTTCTAGTTTTTTTCTGTTCAATGGTGGTTCTGGGTCGTAGGTATCAACTGCTGTCTCTTGGTTTCTTTTCCGTTATGGAATGGAGTTTTTTTGGCTTGGGCCATCATCACAGGCCCTGTATCCATTTGACAAACTCTGCCCCTGCGTGGGTTTCACAGAGATGTTTTGTGTCTTTTTGTTGGCGGTTTGTAGGGAGATGTCTTGCTACCTTCAGGTGGTGGGTTTCACAGAAATGTAATGGGTTTTGGGAATATGTCACAGCTGCCATGGAGCCACATGAGCAGCAAGAAAATCGTATGTAAATTTCCGCTGTAAATATTAATACAAAGTAGGTAATGTTGCTTAGAAAAAAAAATAATAATTAATAATAAAACTAATTATAAAAAGAGTTTATAAATCGTTACCTACTACATAATTGAAATCATAATTATTTTATTCTAGAAAACATTTTCGATTTAAAATAAATAAAATGACAACAACTATACTTGTGGTTCTTACGTGCAAATTCTCACTCAATAAAATAAATTATTTCTTTTCCATGTTGATTTAATTATTTTACTTTAAAAGGTTCTTTAAATTTAATTATTTTAAATTAAAAGATTATTTAAATTTAAGATAATGACGATGACAGCCATTATAATTGTTGTGATCATCTTATCAAAAGGTTATTCATTTTCCACCTTTTTTTTCTTAATTATTTTAATTATTTTAAATTAAAAGATTATTTAAATTTAAGATAATGACGATGACAGCCATTATAATTGTTGTGATCATCTTATCAAAAGGTTATTCATTTTCCACCTTTTTTTTCTTAATTATTTTAATTGAAAGATTTTTTAAGTTGTGATCATCTTATCAAAAGGTTATTCATTTTCCATCTTTTTTTTCTTAATTATTTTAATTGAAAGATTTTTTAAATTTAAGATAATGATGACAACGATTATAATTGTTGCGATCATCTTATCGAAAGGTTATTCATTTTTCAACTTTCTTTTATGAAAAGGTTATTCATTTTTCAAAACTTTCTTTTCTTTTCCATCATAAAAATAAAAATGATATAAAATTAATTTAACATATTACTAAAAATTATAAACAATTACACACATCATAATGAAAATGGTACTCTTGTAATGTCTTACTTAAATTTTATCTTGCAAATTTTGTTAATGTTTACATTTTGGATTTAAGACATCTGTGGTTTGTATCTTTTGAACCATTGATCGGAGAATCCACAGTATGAACATTTTTATACCAACGTTTCAAATCCCAAATGGGATCCATCATCAGGGTTTGAGAATGATGATAAAAGAAAAGCAGAATGGATAGAATAAATACCCATGAGGATAAAATTTTTAAGGAATAACACAGGTCGGCTTGAATCTAAATTTATTTTATTTTTATTTTTATTTTTATTTTTATTTTTATTTTTAATTTATTTTTCATTTTAATAAATTACTTTTGTTTTATTGAAATTTTATTAAAATTTTTAAAATTTTAATAACTAGATTTATAACCTATAGATTAAAAAGGAAATAGAAATGATACTAAAATTTTTTTAGATAATAGATTGAACTAAAATATATTAATTTCTATATAAATTAATTTAATATATTAAACCAATTCATATTAATAATTATAATAATAAATATTTATAATTGATCAATATAATAATTAATATATTAATTAATAGTTATATAGAAATTATTATATTCTAGCATTAGAAAGTTAATTATTAAGAAAAAGGAGCAATTTTAATAAAATGAAGGGAGGATTAATTATTAAAGAAATACTAGGGAAATATATCAATTTCTATATAAAAATTAAATTAATATATTTGAACCAAATTATATTAATTAATTATAAATAAATAATATTTATAATTAATTAATATAATAATTAATAGTTATGAAGAAATTAATATATTAAAGTATTTTAATGTTAATAATTCTAATTATGATATAAATAAAAAGTACTGACCAATAGAATAGGATAGGGATAACTTACCTGCTGAAGGCTTACCTGGGGATGGGTTGACGCTTTTTGATTTCCCTGATCAGGGGAAGCCAGCTCTCGCTAATCTCCATACCATTGTCTCTGTTCAGATTACAAGGATGCTTAATAATTTCAAGTGCTTCTCTGATCTTTCGTCTCTGATGCTGCGCTTCCCTTGCGATAATTGATGTGTTTTCCAAGCAGATGTGGTGCTTAGTCTTCGAGGAGTGTTCTGCCAAAGCTGAGGTACGAGATCTTCCATTCCTGATGGCAGCGCCATGTTCCTTGAGTCTTGTCTGGAGGGAGCGACCTGTTTCACCTATGTAGCTTTTTCCACAAGGACAGTCTATTTTATAAACACCTTTAAGTTGATGCTTGTCAATATCATCTTTTACAGACTTCAAACTTTGCCTGATAGTACCAGGCGCTGAGAATTGTGTTATAATGTTTTTCTTTCTTAGGATTTTAGAGATTTTGTCTGTAACCCCATGGATATAAGGTAGAAAAACCTTACCACATTGAGGTTGGTCCTGATCCTTAGGCTTGGGAGATTACAACTTTCTTTCAGCTTTCTCCATGGCTTTTTTAATCTCATGATCTTTGTAGCCTATATTCTTAAAAGTTAAAACTAAATGCCTCTTTTCTTCGTTTATATGCTCTGCATCAGAAATTCGAAGGGCTCTAATGGCAAGAGTGTTTAGAACACCAAACTTTTGGGCTGGGTGATGGTGGGAATCCGCATGGAGGTAACTTTCTGTGTGGGTTGACTTCCTGAAAACCTTATGTCCCAAAGAGCCATCCTCTTTTCTGATGATAGGAATGTCCAAGAATGGGATGCTCATGTTTTCTTCAAGCTCCATTGTGAATTTTATTTCAGGGGAGATGGAATTTAGGTGAATGAAAAACTTGTCAAGTTCTGCTTTACCATGTGTCCACTTTATATTGGTGTCATCGACAAAACGCTTCCACCAGGCCGGATTTAAAGGATATGATTCCAGGGCCTTCTTCTCAAAATATTCCATGTATAGGTTGGCCACGATTGGCAAGAGGGGTGATCCCATTGCTACACCAGATGTCTGCTCATAAAATGTTCCTTGGAAGGTGAACACAGTTGACCTTAAGCAAACTTCAGCCAGCTTTGCAGTCCCTGGATCAGTAACATCTTTTATAACCTGAATGGCTTCATCAAGAGGAATCTTCGTGAATAAGGAAACCACGTCAAAGCTTACAAGGATGTCATCACTTTCCATCCTTTCATTTTTAATAAGATTCACAAAGTCCTGGGAGTCTTTGATGAAGGAATCAGTATTTCCGACAAGGGGTTTTAGAATTTTAGCAACGTATTTAGCAAGCTCATAGGTTGGGGAGCCAATAGTATTAACTATCGGTCTAAGGGGGACCCCTTCCTTATGGATCTTGGGTAATCCATAGATTCTAGGGATGGTTTCACAAGAGGGGGTTAATTTCTTCTTTAATTTTTCGTCAAGGTTGGAATCTGAGATTATCTTTTTTACATCCTTCATAATTTTGGCCATGGGATTACTGCTCAGCTTCTTATAACTGCCACAATTTAGGTGATCATTCATTTTTCGTACATAGTCTTCTTTATCCAAGATGACTGCTGCTCCTCCTTTATCTGCTTTAAGAACTACTACCTTGTCATTATTTCGCAAGGACTTGAAAGCTTTTTGTTCTTCCTTACTCAAGTTGCTTTTGGGAGTTTTGGCTTTTCTCATGATGAGAGAAAACTCTTGTCTTAATGTTTCTTTGTCTTCCAGAGGGAGGTTGCTAATCCCATCTTCTATGCTACAAATCATCTTTTCAATGGGGAGGCTTTTAGGAGCCATCGCAAACCCCATACCTTTGCTGAGAACATTAATGGCTACCGGGTCTAATTCCTGGGAAGACAGGTTGACCACTTTTCTTTTTGATATTGACTCACATGTGTTTTCTGAAGACATACTTTTTTCTTCTTGGAAACTCATGCCTAAGTCTTGATTGCTAATGACTCCCGTGCTATCTTTGGAGTTCACTAAATCCTGATTGCTTTTGTTATCTGGGGTATTATTTTTGCATTCATTGTCAACACAAACCTCCTGGTCACCCTTGCTCGGTGCATTACTTTTTACCCTTTCATGTTGGATAAATCTGTCCTTTTTAATGTTTAATCTATGAATTTTCGCACCACCATAGAAATTGTTGACTAGGTCATGAGCACCTTCCCTGGAAACTTGCATTCTATCCATAGTATCCATGCCAACTGCGCTGTAATTGTTTTCATCCTTCTGCGCCCTGATCAATGTGTTGTCATTACCAGTGCCGTTGTTATTCATTAGTTCTGGTTTAAGTAACTCTTTATTTTTAATAACCTCTGCACATTTATTATCCCCAACGCTATCATTATTTGAATTCTCATGAATGCCATCTTGGTGACTGATAACACTGCTTTTCAATGAATCTGCGCAGTTTCTAAGGGTGCTTGAATAATCTGCGCAGTTTCTAAGGCTTTCAATGCCTGCACCGTGTAACATACATTCAACTGCGCCTTCTTTAATGCTGATTTCTTGAGAAGATGGATTATTACCTGCGTGATATCTAAGGTTTACATCATTTAAACTACCACAACACTTATTACTGCCTTTTCCGATGCTGGTATTGCCAGCGTTTTGGGATTTTACAACAATGTTCTCCATCTCAATTGGATCTGCACCGTGTAACATGTCATGTTTTATATTACTTGCGTATTTTATTGAATCTGAAACCAGAAGCCCATTGTTGTTAATATTTCCTGCGCCCTCTCTAATGTTAATATCTTTAATGCTGACTTCCTTTGGATTATCGCTGATGTTAAAAATTACGCTGTCATTCATCATTATTGAGCCGTTCAACCTGCTGGTCTTACATTCAACTGCGCCTTCTTTAATGCTGATATCCCCAGAGCTAACATCATTTGGACTATCACCGATGTTAATTATTCCGCTGTCATCCATTCTAACTATGTTGTTTAACTTGCTGGGCTTACATTCAACTGCGCAGTTTTCACTGGTATTAACCTTAAAGCTGATGTTTTGTACAGAATTATTGGCGGGCTTCAGATTTGTGAATATCACCTGAGAATTTAAAAGCTTGGATAGCTTCTTGCGTTGCCTTGCCTGAGCAATCTGACCCTCATTTTCTGCTTTCAGGGCAGCCCTGGCATCGATAATGGCCCAGAGATTTTTATCGATGCTGTTGGCTAGCTTAAGGTGGGATGAGAGGGCTAAACGTCCAAGATTTTCCAGGGAGGCTCTAACTCTTCTGATTTCTGACCGGATTAGAGAGAAGCTAAGTTGAAAAAACGCCTTACTGTTGTATTTGTTCTGCAATCTATGTTTAACCTGTGCAAATGGAGGAATGAGATTGTTGTCCCGACAGTTTTTAAGAAAATCCAGATCTGCAGCTCTTCTTGTTATCCTCACTCTAAAACTTTCGAGTAAAAGGATTTCACTCCAAGTATCCCCTCCGTACAGGGATAAGATTTTGGATTTAAGAAATCTGTGGTTTGTATCTTTTGAACCATTGACCGGAGAATCCACAGTATGAACATTTTTATACCAACATTTCAAATCCCAAATGGGATCCATCATCAGGGTTTGAGAATGATGATAAAAGAAGAGCAGAATGGATAGAATAAATACCCATGAGGATAAAATTTTTAAGGAATAGCACAGGTTGGCTTGAATCTAAATTTATTTTAATTTTATTTTTATTTTTATTTTTAATTTATTTTTCATTTTAATAAATTACTTTTGTTTTATTGAAATTTTATTAAAATTTTTAAAATTTTAATAACTAGGTTTATAACCTATAGATTAAAAAGGAAATAGAAATGATACTAAAAAAATTTTAGATAATAGATTGAACTAAAATATATTAATTTCTATATAAATTAATTTAATATATTAAATCAATTCATATTAATAATTATAATAATAAATATTTATAATTGATCAATATAATAATTAATATATTAATTAATAGTTATATAGAAATTATTATATTCTAGCATTAGAAAGTTAATTATTAAGAAAAAGGAGCAATTTTAATAAAATGAAGGGAGGATTAATTATTAAAGAAATACTAGGGAAATATATCAATTTCTATATAAAAATTAAATTAATATATTTGAACCAAATTATATTAATTAATTATAAATAAATAATATTTATAATTAATTAATATAATAATTAATAGTTATGAAGAAATTAATATATTAAAGTATTTTAATGTTAATAATTCTAATTATGATATAAATAAAAAGTACTGACCAATAGAATAGGATAGGGATAACTTACCTGCTGAAGGCTTACCTGGGGATGGGTTGACGCTTTTTGATTTCCCTGATCAGGGGAAGCCAGCTCCCGCTAATCTCCATACCATTGTCTCTGTTCAGATTACAAGGATGCTTAATAATTTCAAGTGCTTCTCTGATCTTTCGTCTCTGATGCTGCTCTTCCCTTGCGATAATTGATGCGTTTTCCAGGCAGATGTGGTGCTTAGTCTTCGAGGAGTGTTCTGCCAATGCTGAGGTACGAGATCTTCCATTCCTGATGTCAGTGCCATGTTCCTTGAGTCTTGTCTGGAGGGAGCGACCTGTTTCACCTATGTAGCTTTTTCCACAAGAACAGTCTATTTTATAGACTCCTTTAAGTTGATGCTTGTCAATATCATCTTTTACAGACTTCAAACTTTGCCTGATAGTACCAGGAGCTGAGAATTGTGTTATAATGTTTTTCTTTCTTAGGATTTTAGCGATTTTGTCTGTAACCCCATGGATATAAGGTAGAAAAACCTTACCACATTGAGGTTGGTCCTGATCCTTAGGCTTGGGAGATGACAACTTTCTTTCAGCTTTCTCCATGGCTTTTTTAATCTCATGATCTTTGTAGCCTATATTCTTAAAAGTTAAAACTAAATGCCTCTTTTCTTCGTTTATATGCTCTGCGTCAGAAATTCGAAGGGCTCTAATGGCAAGAGTGTTTAGAACACCAAACTTTTGGGCTGGGTGATGGTGGGAATCCGCATGGAGGTAACTTTCTGTGTGGGTTAATTAATATATTAATTATTATATTAATTAATTATAAATATTATTTATTTATAATTAATTAATATAATTTGGTTCAAATATATTAATTTAATTTTTATATAGAAATTGATATATTTCCCTAGTATTTCTTTAATAATTAATCCTCCCTTCATTTTATTAAAATTGCTCCTTTTTCTTAATAACTAACTTTATAATAATTTCTATATAACTATTAATTAATATATTAATTATTATATTGATCAATTATAAATATTTATTATTATAATTATTAATATGAATTGGTTTAATATATTAAATTAATTTATATAGAAATTAATATATTTTAGTTCAATCTATTATCTAAAAAAATTTTAGTATCATTTCTATTTCTTTTTTAATCTATAGGTTATAAACCTAGTTATTAAAATTTTAAAAATTTTAATAAAATTTCAATAAAACAAAAGTAATTTATTAAAATGAAAAATAAATTAAAAATAAAAATAAAAATAAAATAAAAATAAATTTAGATTCAAGCCGACCTGTGCTATTCCTTAAAAATTTTATCCTCATGGAATAAAATTAATATAATTATTATAATTAATTAATATATTAATTAACCCACACAGAAAGTTACCTCCATGCAGATTCCCACCATCACCCAACCCAAAAGTTTGGTGTTCTAAACACTCTTGCCATTAGAGCCCTTCGAATTTCTGACATAGAGCATATAAACGAAGAAAAGAGGCATTTAGTTTTAACTTTTAAGAATATACGCTACAAAGATCATGAGATTAAAAAAGCCATGGAGAAAGCTGAAAGAAAGTTGTCATCTCCCAAGCCTAAGGATCAGGACCAACCTCAATGTGGTAAGGTTTTTCTACCTTATATCCATGGGGTTATAGACAAAATCGCTAAAATCCTAAGAAAGAAAAACATTATAACACAATTCTCAGCGCCTGGTACTATCAGGCAAAGTTTGAAGTCTGTAAAAGATGATATTGACAAGCATCAACTTAAAGGTGTCTATAAAATAGACTGTTCTTGTGGAAAAGCTACATAGGTGAAACAGGTCGCTCCCTCCAGACAAGACTCAAGGAACATGGCGCTGACATCAGGAATGGAAGATCTCGTACCTCAGCTTTGGCAGAACACTCCTCAAAGACTAAGCACCACATCTACCTGGAAAACGCATCAATTATCGCAAGGGAAGAGCAACATCAAAGACGAAAGATCAGAGAAGCACTTGAAATTATTAAGCATCATTGTAATCTGAACAGAGTCAATGGTATGGAGATTAGCGGGAGCTGGCTTCCCCTGATCAGGGAAATCAAAAAGCATCAACCCATCCCCAGGTAAGCCTTCAGCAGGTAAGTTATCCCTATCCTATTCTATTGGTCAGTACTTTTTATTTATATCATAATTAGAATTATTAACATTAAAATACTTTAATATATTAATTTCTTCATAACTATTAATTAATATATTAATTATTATATTAATTAATTATAAATATTATTTATTTATAAATAATTAATATAATTTGGTTCAAATATATTAATTTAATTTTTATATAGAAATTGATATATTTCCCTAGTATTTCTTTAATAATTAATCCTCCCTTCATTTTATTAAAATTGCTCCTTTTTCTTAATAAATAACTTTCTAATGCTATAGAATATAATAATTTCTATATAACTATTAATTAATATATTAATTATTATATTGATCAATTATAAATATTTATTATTATAATTATTAATATGAATTGGTTTAATATATTAAATTAATTTATATAGAAATTAATATATTTTAGTTCAATCTATTATCTAAAAATTTTTTAGTATTATTTCTATTTCCTTTTTAATCTATAGGTTATAAACCTAGTTATTAAAATTTTAAAAAATTTAATAAAATTTCAATAAAACAAAAGTAATTTATTAAAATGAAAAATAAATTAAAAATAAAATTAAAATTAAAATTAAAATAAATTTAGATTCAAGCCGACCTGTGCTATTCCTTAAAAATTTTATCCTCATGGGTATTTATTCTATCCATTCTGCTCTTCTTTTATCATCATTCTCAAACCCTGATGATGGATCCCATTTGGGATTTGAAACGTTGGTATAAAAATGTTCATACTGTGGATTCTTCGGTCAATGGTTCAAAATGTTTACATTATCTGAAAATATTGAGAAATATTTGTCTAATATAAAATTGATGATTTCCATAATCCAAATTCCCAATTTACTTTCTCAAATTGAATCTTAGATAGGATATGGTCTCCTTCCATTATTTCAAATAATATATGTATTCATCTCACATTCCCTAATGTACCCTCACATTTACTAGGGAGAAGACACGGTCCTCTCCATTTAATTACATCCCACATTTCCCAATGTACCCTCACATTTACTTGGGAGAATACATGGTCATCTCCAACTCATTATCAATATATATATTCATTTTACATTCCCCAATGTACCCTCACATTTACTAGGGATAAGACATGGTCCTCTCCATGTAATTACATCTCGCATTCCCCAATGTACCCTCACATTTACTTGGGAGAAGACATAGTCCTCTCCATTTAATTATCAATATATATATATTCATCTCGCATTCCCAAATGTAATTTTAGATTTACTTGGGAGGAGACATGGTCCTCTACCATTAATTTCTCAATTTTATATTCATGTCACATTTCCAAATGTACTTCCAGCTTTACTTGGGAGAAGAGAAGTCAACTGTAAGGATGGATAAGAAGTTAATGACATTAATAAGAGGTGTTTGAGATGGAGAAGAGAGGGAGGGTATAAAAAGGGAAGGGGGAAGGGAGAAAAGGGGAGGTTGTGGGTCTTGCTTATGATTGTGGGGTTGGTTGTGATTTGAGGGCTTGTTGTGTTTTTGGAGACCTTAGGAACCTGTGGAGGTTTCTTGAGTTGTTGAGAGGAGAGAAATATTGTTAACTTGGCTCTGATACCATGTGTAAAAGACCTACCCTAGGGTCTGCTAACAAATCTAATTTCTTCTCAAATTAAATGCAATAAGAGGCGATAGCTTATTTACTTACAAGACTTTTAAACAAATAAAATTTTATCATTTACATTCTAATCAGCATAACTTAAGGTGAATATTTCATTCTAATAAAATTTACAAGAGTAATCTATGGAGGAATACCTATACCAGTGGCTCATGGAGATGTCTTTGTTTTGCTGCTCCTGCTGAACGCTCCTCTTGACGGACACAACTGGATTTACCTCCCAGTCAATTAAGAAATAATTCCTAGCCCAGGAAACCTCCACAGGTTCCCTAGCCCTCCGAGCCCAAGTCCAACCAGATGTAGTGTGTGTGTCCAAAATGAATGATCGAGACCAAGATAACAATATTTCCCTCCTCTCAACAACCCAAGAAACCTCCATAGGTTCCTAAGGCTTCCAGAAACACAACAAGTCCTCAAATCACAACCAACCCCACAATCATAAGCAAGACCCCCAGCCTCCCCTTTTCTCTCTTCCCGCTTCCCTTCTTATACCCTCCCTCTCTTCTCCATCTCAACCACCTCTCATTAATGTCATTAACTTCTCATCCATCGTTACAATTGACTTATCTTCTCCCAAGTAAAGCCGGGAGTACATTTGAAAATGTGACATGAATACAAAATTGGGAAATTAATGGGAGAGGACCATGTCTCCTTCCAAGTAAATCTGAAAGTACATTTGGGAATGTGAGATGAATATATATATTGATAATTAAATGGAGAGGATTATGTTTTCTCCCAAGTAAATGTGAGGGTACATTAGGGAATGTGAGATTTAATTACATGGAGAGGACCATGTCTTCTCCGTAGTAAATGTGAGGGTACATTGAGGAATATGAAATGAATATATATATTAATAATGAGTTGGAGAGGACCATGTCTTCTCCCAAGTAAATGTGAGGGTACATTGGAGAATGTGAGATATAATTAAATGAAGAGGACCATGTTTTCTCCCTAGTAAATGTGGGTACATTAGGGAATGTCAAATGAATACATATATTATTTGAAATAATGGAATGAGACCATATACTACCTAAGATTCAATTTGAGAAGGTAAGTTGGGAATTTGAATAATGGAAATCATGAATTTTATATTAGATCAATATTTCTCAATATTTTCAGATAATGTAAACATTAACAAAATTTGCAAGATAAGATTTAAGTGGGGCATTACATACATCCCTCCTTCAGAAAAGTTCGTCGCAAGGTTAGAATGAAAAGATGCAAGGAGTTTGAAAGCATAGAAAATGAGAGAGTTATAGCATTAAAATTTGATAAGTCAGACAATGACATTACTTCCCATCATGAGTCTCCAACTGATCTATATCCTCCTATCCATCCTGACCTACTTTCGTTCCCACCCTATCCATCCTCTGCTGCTTTATCAGTGGCAACAACCATACTAACCACTGGTAAAACTATCATGGTGGAAGCGTCGAATACATCGACCTAACTTCCCCAGCAAGCAACTGGAAATCGTCATCACACGTCTAGGGGAGTGTGTCCACCAATGCCCTCCCACAATTCCAAGTTTCAGAGGATACATGGTGGGAAATGCCTCCACCCCTCCTGCAGAACTAGGGTCAATACCCTAATACGGACCACACTACAGAGCTGGTTGGACTTGTCATCGAATAATCCAGTTAGGTCATCTTGCCACTTGTCATTTGCATTTTACTCATGTCATAAGAGTGCATATCAAGTAGATACCAAATGTAGTAAAATAACGTACATTATACCTTCCTCATGAGATGTCTTGTCCTTCCCTCTTGGCTATCATATAGTTCTTTTCCCCCTCTGGGTTAGGTCCTATTCATGCATTTATATAACAACAAGACATATAATCATCACATTATTAAGTCTAGTATCCATGTGTCAATCTGGGAATTTTCACTAAGTCATTCATTTAAATAAATCATATCCACTTGAGCTATATATGAACCAAAATAATTCTGATAAGTTACACACTAGATAATCCATCACTAAGTGAGTCATAAATGTAGTCCATACATCAACCATTTCTATCATCAATATCAAATCTATCAACTGATTCATATAAGTAGTTTTATGTGTCAAACCAAATGCATCAATATTACATAATGTTCATAAATAAATAACATGGAACTGCAAAATAGAACCTTAACATAGGTAGCTATCTAAGTCAAAATAGGCATCACAGATGCTCAAAAGGTGAGGGGTGGTCATGACGCATAGTCTCTGCATCATCCCAGGTTGCAAATCCTGGGCTATGCTTGTCCCACTTGACCTTAACTTGGTCCACCGTGTGACGTCTGAGCTGTCGAACCCTACAGTCCGATATGCGTAATGGTTCTACCATTACGGTTCCCATGTCCGAAACATAATGAGTAAAATAGATACATGAAAAACATCATGAGTTTTATGCAAATGGGGTGACAGTACAAGACGATAGGCAATTGGTCCAATCTTCTCTTTAATCCTAAAAGGTCCTACGAACCGAGGTGACAATTTCATCCTCTTCCCAAACCGGATGGTGCTTTTGTTGGGCCGAATACAGATAAAAACTTGGTCCCCTAATTCATAACTGCGATCAATCCTATGTGAATCAGCATAACTCTTCTGTCTATACTATGATTCCTTTAACCTTTGTTGAAACTGCTTTACCTGTTCCTCCATTTCTTGAACTAATTCCGGGCCAACTATCACTCGATCCTCCATCTTTTCCCAGCTTATTGACATCTTGCAAGGCCTTCTATATAGAGATTGATAAGGAGGCATCCTGATCGAACTATGATAACTGTTATTATATGCAAAATCTACCAATGGTAAGTACCTTTCCCACTGAGTCTGATTATCCATGACGTACATCCCAAGCATGTCCTCTAGAACTTGATTTACTCTTTCAGTCTGCCCATCTATTTCTAGATGATATACAGTGCTCAGGTTTAATTGGGTTCCTAGTGCTGACTGCAAACTTGTCCAAAACCTAGATGTAAATTGGGAGTCTCTATCAGAAATGATCTTTGTGAGCAATCCGTGCAGTCAGATAACCTCATTGATAAACACTTGCACCACATCCGTAACATTGTAAGTGTCCCTTACTGGGATGAAATGGGCACTTTTGGTCAATTTATCAACTATAGCCAATATAGCATTGTGCCTCTAGGAAGTGAGTGGCAAACCCACCACAAAATCCATGGAAATTACTTTCCATTTAGATGTAGGGATGTCATGAGGTTGTAGGAGTCCTACTGGATGGCGATGATCAGCCTTCACTCGATGACATTCAAGACATTTGGCAACAAATTGGACTATGGCATGCTTCATGCCTGCCCAAAAGAAGAGTTTCCTTGTGTCTATGTACATCTTCTTTACTCCAGGATTTGCACAATAGAGTGCTCTATGAGACTCTCCGAGGATGGTTTCTCTTATACCCCCTTCCTTAGGTACGCATGTACGTATATTATCCCTTGGAATCTCAATATCCCATCTGGTTCAAGGGCATATCCTTCAGACTTTGGTTCTGTCTGTTTCCCATTCTGGATAGCTGAGATGACTTTTATATACCAACTATCTTCAAAGAGTTTCTCCAATATCCGCTCCCTTAAATTTACCTTTAAGGCTACTAGGGAGAAGGTTCGTGGCCTCTTGCTTAGTGCATCCGCCACTACGTTCTCCTTTCCCTTAATCTATGAGATTTCAAAATCATACTCACTCATGAATTCGCTCCATTTCCTTTGTCTGGTGTTCAAATCCCTTTGAGTGAAGAGATGCTTTAGGCTTTGATGATCTGTTCTTAACTCAAATCTTCTCCCAATGAGGTAGTGTCTCCATAACTTCAAGGATAACATCACTGTTGCCAATTCTAAGTCGTGGGTAGCATATAACTTTTCATGCTTCTTCAATTTTCTAGAAGCGTAAGCTATTACTCCACCTTCTTGCATCAATACTGCACTCAATCCTTGTGCCGAAGCATTGGTGCAGACAGTGAAGTCTTTTCTCATGTCTGGTATTTGAAGGATCGGTGCATTAGTTAGTAACCTCTTTAGCTCCGTGAATGCAGTGTCACATTCATTTGTCCATTCATACCTAACCCCCTTTCGCTGTAATGTGGTGATGGGTTTTGCAATCCTTGAAAACCCTTCCACAAACCTGCGATAATACCCAGCTAGCCCCATAAAACTATGTACCTCATGGGCATTTTTTGGTACTAGCCAACCCATTATGGCCTTCACCTTTTCCAGGTCAACTGAAATCCATTCTCTTGAAATGATGTGCCCAAGGTAATGGACATTCCTATGAAAGAAGGAACATTTTGATAATTTCCTATATAATTGATTTTCCCTTAAACAAGTCAATACTACTCTTAGGTGCTTTTCATGCTTCTTTTCATTCTTGGAATATATAAGAATTTCATCAAGGAAGACTTGCACGAATTGGTCCAAATACTTCCTAAACACACCATTCATGAGGCTCATGAATACTGCTGGTGCATTGGTTAAACCAGATGGAACAACTATGAACTCATAGTGCCCAAACCAAGTTCGAAATGCAATATTTGAGATGTCCTCCTCCTTTATCCTCAATTGGTGGTATATAGATCATAGATTAATTTTTGAGAAGACCGCTGCCCCCTTCATTTGATCAAATAAGTCATCTATTCGAGGTATTGGGTACCTATTCTTTATCGTGGCTCTGTTTAAGTCTCTATAATATTTGCATAGCCGCAAGGAACCATCCTTCTTCTTGACAAAATTATTGGTGCACCCCAAGGTAAAATACTAGGTCTGATCAATCCCAAGTCTAAGAGCTCGTTTAACTGCATCTGCAATTCAAAAAGCTGTAGAGTTGTCATCCTATAGGGTGTCTTAGATATTGGTTCTGCACCTGGTTTCAGATCAATGGTGAAATCAATCTCTCTTACAGGAGGTAATCCAGGAAATTCTTCTGGAAAAACATCCTTGAATTCTGCCAAGACTGGATGTTGATCCAAGGAAGGTCCTTTCTGGTCACTTACAATCTTGACCAAATATAGTTTGCAACCTTGTCTGAGACAACATTTACCTTCATCATGGATATGAATCGTAGGGACACTCCCCTCTTGATTCCAAAAATTTCAATTGGCCTACCTTCATCATCTAAATATATCACCTTCTTCTTGAAACAGTCTACCAAAGCTTGATGAGCTTCTAGCTAGTCCATTCCAATAATTACATCATACATTCCCAATGCTGTGATGTATGCCTTCAACTTAGTCATGCATACCATGAGGTTTACCTGACATTGGTCAACACTAGGCCCTACTGCTTGTTTTATTCTAGAAGCCATCTCAACTTGTTTAAAGTCATTGTGCTCATAGGCTTACAACCCACATTTTTCTAATGCAACTGGTGAAATGAAACTATCTATAGCACCAGAGTCAAACAAAATTTTAACTTTTACTTTGTTTATCATACCTGAGGTTTCTACCATGGCAGACTGGTGTTCAACTTGCTGATTGTCAACTGCTGCATAGATTTAGTGGTGGCTACTTGCTCTCCCCATTGGTTCTTTTCCCTCTCTTCTGTTGTTATCAGTTCAAAACTCAGGGTAGTCCCGCTGGTAATGAGGTCCTCCACATCCCCAACAAGTGATGCATGGTGGACCTTGAACCGAATGTTGTGGAGTTCTTTGGAAAGAGTTTCTTCCCCTGGAACCCCTGCCCCCACTTGCTGCTCCTCGCGTATGACTTTGATTTGTACGTGCCCTTGAAGATGTGGGTGAAGCTGCACTAGAAACCATTGAAATCCCTACTATCGGTGTTCTAGGTATAACCCTGTTTCCATATGGTGGTGGCCTCCAACTTCCTCCCCTTGGGAAGGTACGAGGGGCCTTCCCCATAAACCTTGTTTGACGTGGAAATATGGCTCTGCCTTCGCCCCTTAATTCTAGGTGTTCTTCGACATAACGAGCCTATTCTACAACTTCTATAACTGAGGATGGTTTCCACATCTGTACCATTGCCCTAATCTTAGGTCTCAATCGATACATAAAATGATCCACTTGGTGCTGGTCAGTATCCATGTAGGAGACATACTTGACCACTTCCATAAATCGAATTTCATATTCTCCTATAGTACGACCTCCCTATATTAGGGCATGGAAGGCTCCTACCTGTTGTTCTTCATAATACGCTAGCAAGTACTTCTTCCTGAACCTCTCCTCAAATAATTCCCAAGTAACTGTGTCTAGAATGAGGTGTAGTTGACGCTCCAAGTTATCCCACCAATTCATAGCACTATCTCTGAGTTGGAATATTGCTATTTTGGCTTTGGAATTGGAATTGTAATCCCTTAGTGCAAAACACCTTCCCATCCCCTCTAACCAGGCTTCTGCACGCTCACTGGCACGACCTCCTGCAAATTTTGGGAGCTTAATCTTTTGGAGCTCCCTAGTAATGTCCTCAACTGGAGGTCTTCTATCATAATCTCTAGATCCCTCGGGGTTCCCTAACTCTGATGAAGGGTGTTACCCTTCCATTTCATTTATTTGGTGCCCTCTTAAGATTTCATTAATTGCTTCCAGGGAACGCAGGATGAGAGTCAATTCTGGTGAAGGTAATGGGTTATTTGAAGGAGGTCCTTGTGAAGACTCTCCATGCCCTTGGTTCCTTCGCGTCCTCACCATTTTGATTTGTTCAAAATCTGCACGGTGTCTAAGACTTATTAGCACTATTCCTAGCATTTTCTTCCGCACTCTAGATAGTCCATAGAGATCCCTAAGCAATAGATCAATTCGAGTTATGTCACTATGTAATTGATCATTGTAGCTCACTTATGACTCACTATTTTCAAGCCAAATCTTTTGATAAGAACAATGAACCATTTATACCGCAATGTGACTTGTTGCCATGTATAACCTTATTGCCTGAAGTTGTGGATGTTATGATCTAAGTTGTCCATAATATTTATCTAATATTTGATATACATGCCTTGTACATAAATGTTTTCTATGTTTCATTTTCATTTTATCTTAATTGAGTTGATATAGGCTAATATGAACAAACAAACAAACAACAAAAAAACATGTCCATGACATTGCGGTTCCAATTTTTATATGATGTAAGGTTCGGTTCCACATAATGGCTTCATGAAAATCCTTATATTTAATAGCTCAATTTTATTTATTTTTAACACTTAAAACATGATTTAACATTAATATTAAAGGAACATTACTTCCTATCTTAACGCCTAATAAATAACTAATATTGATAATAATAATAATAAAAAAGAATATTAATTTGATTTTTCTGGCTGAGTTTACAAAAAGAGGTGACAAAATTAAAACACTGAAGCAACAAATCGCCAGAAATAAATATTTATAGCCTCTTCTAAACACTCTTAAGCCCTTACTAAATTGGTCATGTGCCAGAAATATAGCAGGAGAAAGAATCCATTAATAGGGAAAAAACGAATGAGAGTGTAAGAGAAGCAAATCCAATGCAAATTATACATCAAATTTAGTCTTCATTAGTATGAAACAGGTGTTAATTTTACAACTAGCAACTAGTTAAAATCTACACAGAAGTTGACTATTGGTCATTCAACTGATTCAAATAAGTATGTCCAGATACAGAGGAAATAATCTCATTGTGGATTTTTCAACATTATTATTGCATTTTCTCCACAACTGTGATCTGCCCAGAATCTTAGGAAAGTTTAAACTATACCATGTTTCCAAATCAGAGGTGAAACAAAGAGAAAAAAAGAAGCAACATGGCGGTCTTTGTGTGGTTTTCAGAGTATAATTGGCAAGAAATACTGGGTTCAAAACCAAAGCAAGGCAGTCCTGTGAGAGAATTATCCTTTTTTTAAACTAACGAGGGCAACAAACAAATAGTTTCCGTCTTGTGGACTATACCCCTTCCCCCTTAAAAAACTTTGTATGATACATAAAGGTTTTAAGTTATCCACGTTAACAACTTAAAGTTTTGTAAGTTTCCTTGTGATTTGCTTTTCATGAAAGAGGAACCTGAGAATTCATTAAAAGGGAGTTGTGCTTTTTTGTATAGAAATGATTTCCACCACCTCTTAGATATAGTCCTTTGAAGTGAGTGAAATCATTGCTACTTTCATGCTGCGTGTTTGCAGAAAACCTGTCTTTTGTGCTATAGAATTTTTTGTTTAAATGGTGAGTGAACCAAGAGTGCTTGTTTTACTTTTGAATGATATTGACTTGATCAGGTATTTGAAATATTCCACAATTTTGAAGGATACAAGCTATGAAGATGGCAATGATAAAATAACAGAACATGGAAAAGATCACTGGACTCAGAAAAATAGTAGCTCGAAAGGCTTTAGAATAGCAGGCTCAGCTGGAAGCCCATGCAGAGACTGAAAATGAAGTCCATTCAGAGTGAAAATGAAGTCCATTCAGAGACAGATAATGATGTGCTTTTTAGTGAAGGTCACAGTTATGAAGACTCAAGGGTTCTGCAAGATGCTGCTGAACAGAATGGTTTGGAAACTGAAGAGAATCCTTATACGCAGTCAACAGAATATGACAATACACCTCACAATTCAGATACAGAGGAAGGGACTGTCAGCATGTATATAGGAGAAACAAAGGCAAGCCAACATTTACCTTCGATGTTGGATAATGTTCAGCAAGATGAGATGGCTACAGAGGTCATTTCTTCTAGCAACAAGATGATTGAAGAGAATGGAAAACAACACTGTACACTTGAAAACAATGCAGATTTAGAAGATTTGGATCTGGGAGAACTTGAAAAACCAGTGCCATTCAAACAAGAACTAGAACATGGGTATAGCCCTAAAGAACCACAGGGTGTGGAAACAAGCATGGAAGAAGCAGAGGAGGAAGTGACATCTAACCATGCCCTATCAGATTCTCAAAAGCAAGATCAAAAGAGAAAACCTAGTCGTAAGGTGAGATTTCTGATTCTGATTCTATTGCTATGGCATAGGTGATATTCTAGTCCTTTACACTGATGCCATTATTTTGTTATCACTGTTATCATTGGAATTATTTCATGCTCGTTCGAACCAATTTCAGGATATTTCTTCTTCAAAAGAGAAGATAGCTCAAGAAAATCGCAACAAATCAACAATTTCAACAAAATCATTATCCCATGAAAGCTTCCAGAAATACCGATCTCAAGGCTTATAAGTGGTCTTTAAAGCGTTAATAATGCAATCTCTCCGGATTTGTTGGCAGAAATTGCAATCTCTCGCTACATTGCAAATGATAGTCTTATATGATTCTGTGCAATCCACATATATAAAATTGCTATAGTTTATCATTCCTAGAATCTCATGACAAGAGAATATAGTGAAGCACATAAAAAGAACATAAGCCATTGTTTTCCAACTACGAGAGTTATGTGAAAACAAATATCCTGAGCTTGATGACAATAAAAACTTCAAATCAAAAGCTCAAACCCATGTTATAATATTTGTAATGTGTATATATTCTCTCATCTGTCTTCTTGGAGTTTGCGTTTGTATTTTAATAAGGTTCAGGATTAATGCAGAGATAAAGCAATGTTCTTGACTCTGGCAAAGAATCCCTGGTTCACGTTTTTAAAATTATATTAAAGCTAGAAATTGAAAACCAGATATTCCAATTTCAACAAAATCATTATCAAATGCTACATCTAGGGCATCAAAGCCTTTGGTTTCTTCTGAGCCTAACAAACCTGCCAAGGGGCTTCTAAAGGCTTTAAGAAAATTGGAGAATGGTCTCGGAATGAGGAAGGAGGTGAGTAGTGGAGAGACAACCAAGAGTAAATCCTCTCTTTTTATGTCTTTAAACAAGTCAGTGAGTCTGGTAGAAGACAAAGGAACTTCCACTAGACAGATCTCTGCAAACAAGAAACAACCTTCAAAACCTCTTCGAAATGGCTCAACAACGTTGATTGCTTCAAAAGCATAGGTATAGGTTTATTGCATAAATATTCTGTGGAATACTGTCCCTTGAGATTGACAGAGACCATCAATTTATTTTACACCAAAGATATTATTATTGGCTAGCATAGGCAGGTTTATGCAGAAATTTAATATTAAAGAATTCATGGTAATGACAGGGTTGTAATCGATATGATGTTAATCTCTTAATGACACAAGGATATATGTGCAGTAGTGAAATAAGGACCTGAAAAATCAATCAAATTGTCTCTCTACAGGGAAAATCAATCCAACTAGCCCGGAAAAACGAGTAAGTAAATGCGGCCATAACCAAATTAGAATCTAGCCCCCAAAGCAGAACTAGTCAATGTTAAGAAGTTTAAACTAAAGAGCGGAATTGTTAGCAGGTCTCAGATTAAAAAATATTGTAAATATTAGAATTATATTTTGAGTAGATGTTTAAAAATGAGCAAGAAACATATAGAAGTGTAATATTACTTACATTACAGGTCCTTAGTGCTTACTGAGATAGTCCTTAGTGTTGTACTGAGATAAGGACCTGTAGCAGCTCTTTATCAAACAATCTCAACGCTCAGAAAGTGATCAATAGGTTCACTCAAAAACCCTCAAAGCAAAACCCCTAATTTCAAAATCCTCTCAAAAGCAAAGGAGGCATCGATTCTAAACTTATCAATTAAAATAGGCCCTCCAACCTTCTTTGGCAAAGCATTGATGTACTATGAGACTATTGGAAGGCTTAGTAGATGTATGATTTTTTTATGAAACTAATTTGTTAGTTATCCATTATTATGAACCCAATACCATTATGTATTTGCTGGTTATGTGTATGCGCATAACCAACGTGTCTCCTACTACAACAGGTTTTCTAAACCTCACCTTGTCTACTCCTGCAAAAAATAAGTTCTCACGGGAACCAGCCACTTCAGGTTGCAGCATCATAAGGCCTCCAACTTGTGCCATTGGCTCAACCATAAGAACTCCTGGCACGATTGGCCTCTCAGGGAAATGGCTAAGGAAAAGGTTATCATTTATCGTCACATTCTTGATGGCAACAACTGACACACCAGGTTTGTACTCCACCACTCGATCAACAAGTAGAAATGGGAATCTATGGGGTAAAATATCTCAAATTTGGTTGATGTCAAGCACAGTTGGAAATGCAAGATATCCCTTTTCAATAGGAATCTCTTCATTGATTTCCACGGCGGTCGCAAAGCCATCACCCTCTACGGATCAAAAGATCTTCGGCTTCAAAATGTTGGATGAATTTTTGGACATTTTTATTGAAATTGGCTTAGAAATGGAGAAAGGAGAGCCGCAAATTCCTAAATATGGGGCAGAAATTCCACTGTGCTGATGAATAATTGGAGGAGAAACCGGAGAAAAGAGGTTTTGCATTAGCTTTAGAGTAGCCATCATTGCAACTGCCCTGGCTTCCATCGAGATCTTAAATGTGGCCAAAAAAATGAGAAAGCCCCTTCTTCATGAGTGATTATTAGAGATTTTCATGCTTCCAAGTACTTCAAAAAAAAAATTATAACTAAAATCCAACATCAACCTAAAAATTACAGAAGTGGATTGGTCCATAAGTCTCAATGTTTGTAACCTGGAATCTGTGGGTTATAGGCCCAATAATTAAAATGGTACTCCGAATCAATCAAATGCTTGAAAAAGCACTCATGCTAGTAAATTTACTCAGTGGCATTGATGAAACCATATATAACATTTTTAAGAATGGAAATAAACATGTTACTATAAGTTATACCTCCATGTGTAAATTAAACGACTTAGTAAACTAATAAGTATGTGGTGTATACTATACCAGTATATGTTAGTTAAATTGTAGACTTGTGAAAACATAATGGTTTAAAGTCCGGTAGTCCCACGGAAACATATAGGGAGAGAGAGTATAACGTAGGGATGAACAATTTGATAGGCATTGCAGCTAAGCAATATAGTAAATGCATGTCCATGCACTACCACTTTCAGAATTCATGGAGTATTATTTGATTATTAGCTTTCTCATGCGAGTGTGCTTTGATTATTTTTCCCCTATGTTATTTTATTTTTTCTTTCAGTTATTTTTTATTGTTATTATTAAAACTATGACTAAGTTCATATATATATATATATTTTAAATTTTATTTTTATGGAGTATTATTTGATTATTAACTTTCTCATGTGAAGGCAATGGTATCGATGATATTTGATTATGTGCTTTGATTATTTTTCCCTATGATATTTTATTTTTTTACAATATTTTATTTTTTCTTTTTGGTTATTTTTTATTGTTATTATTAAAATTATAACTAAGGTCAGAAATATATATGTAAATTTTATTTTTTTATATTAATTATTTAATAATATAACTTGACTCAAAAATTTCAAAAAAAATGCAAGCATTCATTGGTTGGTATTTTTATGATGACTAAGTGGAATAGTACTTCGTTTAAAGCCTTTGATGTATTTACAAATTTGGTTTGAAAATAATTTATGGAAAACACCATTGCTTATTTATACTCTTTAAAATGTAAGGGAACTAAATACATAATGGAACATTGGATGAAATTACCATGAAACAATGTGTTGTTTCTGCCACCACACCTTCCAAAATTTCACTACATTCAAATTTTGCAGCCTACGTAATTGTTGTATCAAGTGTCACTTCAGTTGTCAAGTGGCACTTGATGTCATTTTACATGTTTCAAGTGTTCTTTTTCATCCCTATTTGTCGTCGCACTATGTTTAGAACATTTATGGTGTACTTCATGGTTATAACAAACTAGTTAGTAATAAAATGGCACTTTTGGACATAGTCGCGCACACTTTGTCTATCGTACTTGTACAATTTGTAAACTGGGATTTTGATTTGTATTTCTCAGTATTCGATCCTATTTAAGTTTTAATAATGAGTTGGTATGTGTTGCATGTGATTTTACGCCTAACTCACTATGTTTTCCTCTTTTCTTATCCTTTAGGCCTAAACATATTTTTGTTTTTCACAAGACGGACCTCCAAGGCTGGGAGAGTGCATAGTGGATTTTAAGGCTTAGTGAGGACCACTTCCTTGTTCAGAATATGCCCTGCACCATCCCAAAAGTGCATAGTTCACTCCCTAGTAACAACCCCTCCTTCCCTTTCTGAAATGTACCGTAAAGCAAGCCTCTCTCTCATCCATGCCCATGGTGCATCATTAATCAATAGTTAAGCCTTCCTTCCCTCTTTGAGATGCGCTTTGCACCCTCACCAAGCCCTCACCCAAGCACATGACACATAAACAGTGAAAGTGAACCTCCTTTACCCTTCACACTGCACCCTACACCCTCCTTGTGACTTAGGCTTTCCCAGTTGAGTACATGAAGCATCAACAAGCATCATTGAGGCACCCCATCCTTCAGATTACACCTTGCACCCTTCCTCATGCTTGTTATTCTTAGTTGAGCAAACAACACATCCTTAAGCCTCAAGAACTTAGCCCTTCTCCCTTGACAATGTGCCTTGTACCTAAAAAGCTTTATCCTCTCTTCTCGAGCACACTGATGAACTATGATCATAAAATTTGCATGAAAAATGTTAGAATAGGAGGTTTTGGGCTTATGTTTGCTAGCCATGAGTGATCATAGTTACAAGTGTTCTAGAATATCATTAGCATGGCAAGGATGCATGAAGATATATGTGAAAGGGAACATCTTGAGGAAGTATTCAATATCAAAGAAAACATAATGACATGAGATGAAGAACATTGGAATGTTGATGACAAAAGTAGCTCATAAAGAATCCATATGATTTGACACCCTTTGCAAGGTACGGCAACAAAAACATGAAATTTGCATGCAAGATTGAAGATACAAATGGCAGCATTGTCACCTCTCAAGAAAGTCCATGTGATTAGTCACTATAAGTCCAAGTCATCAATGTTAATGAATTTTCATGTTGTCACCTCATGATGATGTGGAAATTATGATATAACTATGTAGTTATTGTAAATACAAAATGTGGAAGTCCAAGAGTCATATATCAAACAAAAGAGCCATATGAACAAGTCCAAAAGACACATGTAATTCTAAAATTCATGAAGAAGTTCAAAAGTAATTTAGACATCCAATAGTTGTATAGAATTCCAAGGGTCATAAGAAGTTGAAAAGAAGAGTCATGAGGATATGAAAGGTCATGCATCTAGTTATAAATGAAGCCTCATTACTCTTGCAAAAGGATTTTCACCTTGGCTTCTCCCACAAGGCATTAGAGAGATAGAGATAGTTCTTTTAGAGAAAAAGTAGTGGCCCTAACACTCCACTATTGGAGCTAGTGGTTTTCATTGTACTTCAAGTATTGCTTAATACTTGAAGCCATTTGGCCAGCACATTTTCATGCATAGATTGTAGACGTTTTGAGACTAATCTTCAAATATTTGTGGTTTATGTTGGCTTACATATGTACTAAATAATTTCAACTATTTCGGTGGCCTTGGTGCTCAACTTTTTGTAAATGTGTTATGATTGTTACAATTATCATGGCATCTATGTGAACTATTTCACTTGATTACTAAGGATTCTTCGTTGTTTATGTATGTGCATCTTTACTAGATTAGTACTATTACTTTTCTTTCAGAGACTCACTTTTGTTCCCTATAATTTACAAGGCATACTTTCTTGCTCATTTAGAAGTACATGAACACTACTCTCTTATACTAATCACTCAAGGCAAGGAAAATAATTAAGGTAATGGTAGTTGGACCATAATTCCATATGGGACTCCTATACCAAATGGTGTGAGGTCTAATTGGGACTTCATAATGGGGAGATCCCTTGTATATTAGCAGGAACCAACACCCTCAAAATTTTGGTGCTAAAAGGAGGGAAACCACTTTTTGATGGCCGATAATTTACCTCACCTTAACAATAAAGCTTTTGTACAAGGTATAAATGGTCTAAGTTCTACTCCAAATCGTATTCCTGAAATTGGAGAATTGTCTCACTTAGGTCAGGAACAAGATCTTGAAATTACTTTTGACGAGCTCCAGACAATTTGGTTGATTACTCACCATTTTGAAAGATCTCTTAGATTACTTCCCTTTACACACAATATTACTCATAATCCAATAAAGAAATAAAAAACTTGTACCCATCTATCAGTTCCTTCAGTGGAAGAACTGGTTATTGCTACCCTTGAAGAGTTAGCAAAATCTTTAGAAGAGACAGTTGATTAAGGGGATATTCCGCCTATCAAGGAAGGATTAGAAGATGATGAGGGAGACTTTCAATTTCCTTTGAGGAACAACCCTACTTATAACGAAGAATTGAATGGTGAAGAAGGGGACTCTTTAGATTATAATAAAGAAGAGAAAGAAGAAGAAGAAGGAGAAGATATGGTTGATTAAGACATGGAATGGATTTCCCAAGGGCCACTCACTCTTCTAGAGAATATTCATAAAATTCCAAAACACCCAAAGAAGTTGTTATCTAAGTTTGATCCTGACAAGAAAACTAAAGTTGAATATCATATAGAAGACTTCTACATGCATTTAAGAATTATTGAGGTATGTTTTGATGATGTTACTTGTAGAATTTTTCCATGCACTTTAAAAGGTAGTGTCTATATGGTATCATAGTCTTCCAGCCAATTCAATCCATAATTGGAGGGAGTTTAAGAAATTGTTCTTAGAAAAATTTGTGGATGATAAAACTCCCACCATGCTATTAAAAGAAATCGGGAACATCAAGATGGAGAACAAGGAGAAAGTAAAGGATTTCAATCAAAGATTCACTTACATATTAAAAAAGTTCCCCATTGATGTTCAACCACATGATTCTATTATAAAGGATTATTACATAACTGCCTTTCCCACAAACATTTCTATATTTGTCAAGAGAGCTGCAAAGGAGACTTTGGCTTTAAATTTTACAGAAGCCATTGCAATTGAGAAGGACTTGTGCACCATTAAAGTGATTGAAGATCATGATGACTCTAAAGACACCAAGGATGCTGGTAAGAAAAACCAAGCCTCTTCAAATAAAGCTAAAGAAAAGGATTCTTTTGATATTGAAATCTTGACCAAATATTTAAAGTCACTCACTAATGAAGTATCTGAATTAAAGAGAAAGTCAAGCGAGGAATCTACCAACAAAAATTTTATTAGGCCACTCTTTTTTTTCCAAGGAAAAAAACGGTAACCTTTTATTAAAAAGTTAATGAAAAGTTACACTAGCAGATGCAATGAAGCATTCAGTATGTTGCCACATGGGCTCACAACGTTAGTAAACTAACGTGCACAAAGAATAAGAGAAAGAGAATGAAAAAAGGGGAAAAAAGCCTGACTTCCGGCAGTGAGTAAAACTCACGCTTCAGGTTTTTCGCCCCTTTTTCTTTTCAACCTTGCGCCACTCTCCCACAGTGGGCTCGGTCGAAGCAATGACTAACTGGGTTGATACATTCGGTTGCCCTGTTTCTTTGTCTGAGTCTGAAGTATCTGAGTGATGCTGCCGTTTGATGCCTCCCATGCTTGGATCCACGCTTGTCGTCTCTGTCTGATTTTGCTGGGTCTCTGCCTGAATTGAGTGTGGCTGTAGCTCCTTGTTGACTGCTCTATTTTCCTGCTGGTTCTCTATTTCAACCTCCTCTATGGTGGTATCATCCTCCTCTGCTTCTGTTTCTGCATCTTCTGATACTAAGGGGGCTTTCTTTTCCGCGGTTCTCTTCTTATTATCTATGTTTTGCCATCCTTTGTGCTTCCTTTGTTGTGGCTTGCTCTTGTTAAGGCTTTTGCATGCATTGATAAGATGACCTGTTTGTTGACATCCCCTGCATCTGAATGCTATATTCTCATAGTCCAAAGGTTGTTTCCATTGAGTATTGTTGAAATTCAGGATGATGCTTTCCGGTAACCCTTGGCTGAGATCCACCTCGACACAAATTCTAGCAAAGGTAAAGATTCCTTTTAAATGTCTCTCTGTATCAATCTTTAACATTCTTCCGAGGGTATTCCCTATAGCTGTTAAGGATGTAAAGTGCCAAAAATGCATCGGAAGATTATGTAACCTTACCCATACCGGCATCCTTGACACCACCATGGTATTTGGATCAAACTCCGGGAACCAAGGGATAACAAATAATCCCGCACTGCCCCAGAACCATGGTCCTTCGGTGAGAGCTTTTTCCCTCTCTTCTTCAACGCTAAAGACTACTATGAAAAAACCTTTCGAGCATAGGTGGATCCGGCAGTTTTTTGTCCATGCCGTTGTAATCCATTGATACAAAGCATCCGATCTAGGCCAGAAGCCGTTAAATCTACAAATAACGGCATTTTTTTGTAGATCTGAGAATATGCACTTTACCTCTGGGAAATCCAAAGGAATGGAGGGGCTCTCTGGTACTTCATCCACTATATACTGCCCTGGGGGTATATTAACAGTTGCATGTTCTTTCCCCTTTGAAGGTTCTTTCCCTTTTGCTGCGTCTCTGTATGATCCTGTAGGTTTTGATGTAGATCCCTTAGATCCACCTCGCAGTCGGTGATTGAGGATAACAGTTGAATCCTTTGCAACCCTGTAATGCTGGAGTGTGAGATGATCCTGCATGCAGAGACCTGAAAATAAAAGATTTTGAAATGCAACTGGAGTACCCAGTTTGACCTGGATCTCTTTTTTTAATTCCAATACAGTCATCCATTCCCAGATCTGGACACAAACGTGTTTGCCTTCTACCGATCTGATGAATATTTGATTCAGATCTGCCGGTTCCGCCTTTACCAAACCCTTATTTATCTGTTTGAGCTCCGGATCTGACAAATCAATGGTAGTTCTAGGCTTTGTTAGCCTACCCTCCTCGCTGATGAGCTTTCTTCCTTTTTCCAGCTGCATCCGTGGCGGATCCGGATGCATCCTTAATAGATCTGGTGTTCCTGCGGTCTCTAACGGCCGAAACGCTGCTCCGTCTGTGGCTATGACAGACCCGCTGGCTTGTCGCCCAATGAGCCCCGTCTCTACAAGAATATTTCTGCCGCCGACAGGGATCCTGACTGAAAACGGACGCAGAAGGGGCTGCGCATCTCTATCAACAACATAGTCCCTAAACCCTGGCCTGAGACGCACCTCTCCATCTTCGTAATGGCTGACCAGGGGCCGGACGGCGGCCAGGGCCGAGGCAGCGTCGATGGGAGAGCTAGGGTTCATGGTTCGTTCTCATCCCAATATGACTTCATTGTAGGTTTATTAGGCCACTCTTACTTAGAAGAAATAATAATAATCAACCAACTAAATCTTCCCAAATCTCAAGTGTTTTGTTGAATGTCGAAAATAGGGACATGGAAAACTACTGCACCTTGCATCAGAGAGGCATTCAGAGAAGACATACCCACAATGGAATCAAAATATGACCACTATGGCAACCCATATCGTTGAAACATTATTAGTAGATGAGCAATCAAAGAAGGAAGAAGAAAAAAATGAACTTGCCATAGCTGAAGAAAGTTCAGGAATTGGAAATTTAATCAATGCTTTTGACATCATTTTCAATGCATGCAAGAGAAGTGTTAAAGAACCACCCTAAAATGAATCTCCTCCTCAATAGTCAACTAGACATTATAATTTAAGGAGGGAAGGACCTGTTTCTGAACAGGAATTGAAGAGACAATAATTGAAACAACAATTGTTAAGAAGGATCCTACTACCAATTAATCTTGCTCATAATACATAGAATAAGTCTAGAAATGCAAATAATTATAAAAACACTTCCACCAGCAGTAAAAGTAAGTCCATTGCCTTGGAAAATTCAAATAAAACTACCCCTCTAGACAATTCAACACTGCTTTCTAGAAATCAAAGTATTGACTTTAACATCATTGAGGACATGAAAAAATTTCATGCTAACATTTCCATATTTGAGCTTGCAAAGATAGCAGGCCAATGTGAGCTGCTTTTCCAAGCCTTTTAAAAACCTTCATCAGGTGACAAAGCTTGTATGTCTCATATAGTGTCTGAGAAGTCTCTTGGAATTATCGATTATGTAGTCAACGTTGTAAATTTAAATACCAACCCTCTTTGCCCCCTATTTTTGTTAACTTCTGAAATATTTGATTATAATGTCCATAATTATTTAGTTGATTCAGATGCATCTGTGAATGTAATTCGATTATCTGTCGCTAGGAAAATTAATTCTAAATGGGATAAAACTGAAGCACAAATCATCCAACTGAATAAATCACCTGTCGAGGAAGTCGGTGGACACAACAATGTTATTATTCGTTTCTCATCATACCATAGAGTGCACCAATGTATTAATATTGTTATTGTGGATGTCCCTAAAGCCTATCATTTACTATTGAGTAGAGATTGGTCCAATAAAGTTCAAGGATATTTTTCAATGGAGTGGACATATTTATGACTTCCATACAAGGGCGGAAAGAACCAGATTCGAGTAGAAAGTGAACCCTACATGAAACATATTGTGACACCACCCGAGGGTCATAATGACCCTGTTGGATTCATAAATGTGATCTTCAAGAATTGCTTCTTGGAAATTGATCACGGGTGTTATCAAGCATAGCCATCACCCATCCCAATAGATACACAGTTGGAGCTCCTTCCTTGCACTCCAACTGATGCTAATAAATCTTGTAACATAGATGTACATAGTAGTAATAATTTAGGAACTAGATTAGTAGCTAATGATCTTTGGGCTCTATATTTTGATGGTTTAAAAACTCAGGATGGTTTTGGATCCATTTATGTTCTTACAAACACGTAGAACAAGAATTAAGTTCTATCATGTCATTTAGAGCTCAAGTGCACAAATAACAGTGTTGAATTCAAAGCATTCATTCTCAGATTAAAGAGAGCCATTGACCTTATGGTATAGATACTTAACGTAATTGGTGACTCAATGGTTGTTAGCCCCCAAGTATAGAATGTGATCCACTATGTTTCACCAAGTTTAAAAAACTACCAGCAGGAGGTATGGTGACTTATTTCTAATTTTAAATATTTAAATATTTTATTTATTTATTTATTTATTATTTTACTTTTTTTCCTGAGAATTAGAAATGTCACTGTAGATACATTAGCTAATGCAGTTGCTAGGAGGTCACCTTTGAGAAATTTTTTGCAAAAATTATATATAGACTTCATGTACCTAACAACGTAACTAACTTTCATGTTTTAAATAACAACCATGAGATACTGCAGTTTATGCAGAACATAGACATGTTTAAAGATGTCGCCATTGAATAAGATGAACTTGATAAGGCTTTGCATGAAGAAACTGATGTAGTGAAAGGAAATGTTATTCCTAAAGGTGTGTTGTCTCTAGAAAAACTTTATGACCTACAAAACGGATTCAGTGGACCAGTTAATACTAAGACTGAGAGCTCAATGTTATTAAATGAACAAGTCAATTTGGGAACTCAAGATGATCTAAAATATGTAAACCTCAGTACATGTTTCTCTCCACAAGAATGACATGTTAATTTTTCAGATTGTTCTATGTTGTATCAATTACTTTAGCCCAATTCACATCTTCATTTAACAATGCATCTAATTATTAGCAATGTATCTAATCATAAAATGTAACTAAAGATAGAAAAATATATGAAATGAAAAATAAGTCAATAGCACAACCATAAGAGACAGCAGATTGGTCCAAGATCAAGGGAAACCCCACAAGGGGGAAAACCCTTTCCAATCTTCTTCTTTATTATATTTTCATAAAAAATTCTGAGCAGAGAGTACAATGAGCCCCATATATAAACTTGTAATAGAGATTTACATAATAAATTTCATATCTAAAGAACAACATAGAGAAACCATTGATCCATTAGACCACTGAAGCCAACCTACGGCAACTATAAAATCCTAGATCAAAACCCTTGACACTCCTAGCAAAGCTAATTGCGTGCGTATGAAACTCCCTGGATGCTCCCTTAGCCACTGTGTGAGGGCATTTGTGTCTGCCCAAACACTCTTCGGAACATTGCATGCATGCATCTAGGGTCAAAATCACTCAAAACTGCTCCAAAACCCCAAATTATCTCTTCCAGTTATTGTGCCTGCATTCGGGACTACCTGGACACTCCTTTGACCACTCTATGTGAGCATCTGAGGACCAACGTCATATGATATACTTTAGAAGCCCTAAACAATCCCTTTAGGATTCTGTGTGAGCATCCAAGACTTCTCGGATGATCCCTTAGCCACTATTTGTGTGTGTCTGGAGATGAAAAATCTTAGTTACGTGTCTGCATCTGAGAAATAAAAACCCTATATTCGTGCGAGCTTCACTCCTCTGATTTTGAACCTTTGTGTGAACTTCCTATGTTAGACTTGTGAAAACCAAGACAAAAGAAGAGATTAGAAGATGGCTTGATAAAATTGTAGAAGTGAGCTTGAGGTATTTTTTATTTATAGGCTTCGATGAGGGTCCACATGAGGTTGAGGCTGAACTAACTAATTTCACATTTACTTAGGGCCGACCCATTCCATTATACATGAGTGGATAAAATAATTCAAAATTTAACTTTCACTTGTCCAAATAGGGTGATCTTTAGGTCGATTTTTGGTCCTCTCCAAAAGAGGAATTTAGTGTAATCATCATCTCATCCATATGAGATATCAAAGGTGGAATTTGACCCTATTTTCAAAAATTAACATTCCCTCTCAACTAGGAATAATTCCACCTACCAATATCAGTTTGTTGATCATCACATCATCTTGTCATTTTGTCGTCATGCTTGGTTGTCTCTGCTCAACTCTATTTGTTGAAACTTTCTCGGATCTAAAAGAAGAATAATTGGGGAGAAATAACTTCCACTCGTACTAAGCAATAGGATAAATTAATTATATATGGGAGTGCATCTTCAACCATGGAATCTCATTGAGGAGCTCATTCTCAACCCTGAATCTCAAAGGGGGGGCAAGTCTCAACCCAATCTTATTTCCTACCGATCTTCCCATCAATGACCCTCAATAGTCATGTGGTAGAGCACCTGCATCATAATCAACTTGCGTTGTACAACCCAATTACACTCTCAACACGTTTGTCAAACAAGGAGTGGTATTCCCAAAAATCCTTACTTGAGGGTATGATGCCAACTGGGGTATACTCTACATAGAATAGAAATGGGAGCAACATCTCCAACCCTATGAATATAGGGGAGAAACATCTACAACCCTATGGGTAATAGATAAGGGAGTACCCTATTGTCTAGAGATCCCTCAACCCTAGGAGCCCTCTATCTCAATTCCTTACCCTGGGAGCTCAAACAAGGTGGGAAGAGTTAGCTCAGTGTCCTCGATCAGCGTTGCCCCTTATTTGGAGGGGCCACATCCATCTATCCAAGCTTCTATTTAAAGACCAAGAACTTTCCTTTCGATAATACCTTGGTGATAATATATGAAATATTCTCATCTGTTGAAATGTGATGGAGTCTAACAACTCCTCTTTGAACCATATCTTGAATAAAGTGATATTAAATCTCAATATGCTTGGAATTGTCATGAAACACAAGATTCTCTGCAAGACAGATCCCACTCTTTTTATCAAAATATCTCATTGTAGTGTCTAGGGCGTGCTCAAATAGCTCTCCAAAAATCTTGCTCAACCAAAATTCTTTGCAACTAGCCATGCTAGCGACAATGTATTCTGCTTCGGCGGTGCTCAATGCTATGCACTTTTGTTTCCTGCAGATCCAATGCTAAAGAAACATCCAGATGTACTCATTTAGTTGATAACATTTCCTTCCCAGTCAGCATCAGTGTATCCATGAAGGTGAACATCTCCGTAGAATATCTCATACCAAGTGTGATTGCCCCATGTGAATATCTCAATACGTGTTTGGCAGCGATCCAATGTGCATGGAGGGGCTTGTTCATGAATTGATTCAATGTGTTTAATGCATGGCATATGTCTGGACAGGTGTTCACAACAAACATCAGAGCCCTAATCAGTTGTTTATACTCAGATCGATTTTCCAATTCGGGTCCTGTAGCTTCTCCACATAACTTATTGAAGTTCATTTCCATCGGTGTAGCCATGGATTTGATTTAAGTCATTCCAAATCTTTCCAACAACTTCACAACGTATTTTCTTTGTGAAAGGAAAATGTCATGAGGCCTTTGTCACACTTCAATACCTTGAAAGTAGTGCATGAGACTAAGGTCCTTCATCTCGAATTCATAGTCTAGCTCCCTCTTACACTCGATCATCAGAGGTTCACTACCTATCAAGAATAGATCATCAACATATAAAACCAAAATCAATGGAATACCTTGGACTACCTTGAAGTATAGGTTAGGATCAACATTGTTTCTTGTGAATCTCAACTTCATTAAGTAACTGTCAATGTGTGCATACCAAGCTTGGGGAACTTGATTCAAACCATAAAATGCCTTCTTCAACCTACAAACATGCATTCTTCGATCTTCTGATTCAAATCCCTGTGGTTTTTCAACATATACTTATTCCTGTAACATTCCATGAAGGAATGTGGCCTTTATGTCCATGTGATGAAGAGACCATCCTTTACTAGAAGCAAGTGAAACTATCAAACAAATGGATGTATATTGAGCTGGAAGAGAAAATATGTCATCATAATATTCTCCCTCTTTCTGAGAGAATCCCCAAGCTTCGAACCTTGCTTTATATTTCTCAATGATGCCATCAATTCCATGTTTGATCTTGAATAGCCACTTTGAAGTCATGACAAACTTCCAATTTGGTCTTGGCACAACATCCCATACATAATTTTCCATAATTTATTCATATTCCTTGGCCATATCATCCTTCCAAACTTTTTGTTTCGAATCTTCTTCAAATGAGGATGATTCAACTCAAATCATACTACTCATGGCTACAACATATCCATGATACTTGCACATTTAATTCCTTTCTCTAAATTATCTACAAACAGAACATTTGTTTCAGCATTTTGTAGAGTATCACAGAGCCAAAGTGGTCGCTTCCTAGTAGGAGGATCACTTGGAGGAGGATCTAAAGGATCCATAGAATCCATGGGATCATAAACAATATTAGACTCGAGAATGGAAGGACCATCTATAATATCCCAGTCATCATTCTCCTTCTCGAGAGGAGGAGGTGGAGGAAGGTCTTTTGCTTTTCCAAGAGATATATCTTCATCGAATTTTACATCCTTGCTAATTTCTAACTTCCTTCGACTAGGAATATATATTCTATATGCTTTATAATTTTCACAATAACCCACAAATGTACATTTTCTTCTTGTAGCTTCTATCTTGTTCCTAAATATATGGGGCATCCAAACATAAAAAGATGGCTAATATCGAGCTTGACACCTGTGATTATTTCTTTGGGGGTCTTGTTTTATAATGCTTGAGGAGGGACCATGTTTTGAACATACACAACAACATGTGTGGCTTGAACCCAAAGGAACTTTGGAACCTTTTTGTCATGGAACATGGTATGGGTAACTTCTAATATGTACATGTTCTACCTTTCTGATAAACCATTATGTTCAGGAGTATATGGCACAATCGTCTCCTTCTTGATCCCTTATTTCTTTCAAAATTCTAAGAATTCGTTTGACATGTATTCCCCTCCATTGTCAGATTTGAATACTTTGATTTTCGATCAAGGCATTGAATTTATTGAACATTTCAAAGGCTTCATCCTTGTGCTTAAGGTAGTATATCCATGTATTTCTTTAGAATTCATCAATGAAGGTGATGTAGTAGAGATGGCCACCAATAGAATGCACAGGCATCAGAGCACATATCTTAGAATGAATAAGATGGACGATGCCATTTGTCTTGTTGTCACTAGAGGGGAATGGTCCCCTTGTTTTTTTTTCACTTGCACAACTTGGAAAAACTCCATCATGATGTCCTTGAACATTGCGAATACCTTATATCAATTTCTTCAATTTTAGAAGACCATCATAGTGTAGATGAGCCAATATGTGGTGCCACAACTCACTCAGATGATTGGTATTATGAACTAATGCTAAAAGTGGCCTTCCAATGACTCTATAGAGTCCTGTTGAAGCCCCGAAAATCGGGTCTACAACAAGGGGGATACCCACCCAGTCCAGACCTTGGTTAGCTGCTCCTTTTCGATTTGGTATAGTGGGTCCGACTGGCGATATTGGACTAGTTTCCCAATATGTGTGTGTGTGTGTGTGTGTGTGTTGAGAATTGATATTTCCTTTCTAATAATTCCTAAGTAAAATGCTTTTATTCTAAATCTAATCTAACAACATGCAATTGTATTTTAATAAACATAAATATCTAATTCTAAACTAACCTGGGATGTAATATTTCTATTATGCAATCTAAAATGATTTCAAATAACAAGATCATTCAACTACTATGAGAAAAGAATTCAATAAAGATCAACCATTTCGTATAAAAAGTTAGACAAAACAATTGTGAAAAACATATCACATAATAAGTTAATCATATATTAAGCATAAATAAATAGATATCACCGTACAAAAGTGCCAATGATAACTCAAGAATCCATGTATTCATATATAAATAATTGAACATGAATATCACTTTATCACATAGGCAAAAATAGTTAAGAGATAAAAGTACCATTTATAACTAGTTCTACTCATGAGCTTCAAGCAATAATGATTTATCTCTTCTTAATCCAACATCCACTAAGAGTACAAAAGTGCAACATCAGTAGTAGATATTAAACGCAGATATCAATAAATCTTGTTCCATTCATTCATCAAAACCTCCTTGAAGGGTGCAAAAGTGCATGTTCTGAGGACAAGTTTTTGACAAATTTCAGGACCCTTCTCTAAATGCATGAGAAGGGTTTAAATACTACTAGCTAAATCTAAAATTAATTTATTATAAAAATGTAGGATGCGGTTTAAATGACCATTCTCATTTCAAGAAAAAATAAAGCAAAATTAAAACTAAAACTGAATCTAAAACTAAAACTGATAACTAACTATTTATGTATCTATTCCTTGTAGTCGCAAGCGTTCAGCATTTGGTTGAGGAGAGTTGGCTAGCCGACTTTCGACTTTAGCTGTCCTGCGAAAATGGAATTAGAAAGTGTTGGAACCATCTTCTCGGCAGAATTGATGATACATTTGAGAGTCATGCACTGGCTATGTGGTTTTACCAAGTATGCTCAGTAAGAATCCCAATTCAACTTGGTTAAACTATTGATGGACTCTTCTTTCTCTTGAGCCTTCTGTCTCCAGCTTGTCTGTAGATGTTGTACATATCTTCATACCACTCGAGGATATTTCTAATAAATACCACTATTTTTCGAGTTCAAGTTTTTCTTTCCGCCTTTAGTACTTTTTCCTACAAATTTCCGGGCTTACAGGCGACTGAGCGATTAGAGGCTTTCCATCTCGAGGGGTTTTTACCATCGATGTGCGATTAGTGCTAGGCACTAATCGCATTCTAATCACGCATCAGAAACTACCTCCATTTCTTGATCCAGGCTTCCCTGGTGCGATTTTCACCTCTTCCGCGCTTTTTGTTAGAGGATATAAAGCTTAAATTTCGTGAAAATGACGACTCTGTGAGTTCGTAGTTCTGAGCTTTAAATTCTCTATACGTGATATTAGTATTATCCAGTACTCATTTGACCATGTCCATACATGGAAGATTTTTAGGCCTCACCGTTATCCGGGGCAAGAACGAACATGATAGTTCTGTAATAGACACCTCAGAAGACCCGTGTGAGCCTGTAGTAGCTGTAACCTCCATCATTTTGGGATTCTATTCCTCAAGTAGACTGTACATGCCTTCCCAAGTAGTAATATCAGCATCTTTGTTACAGGTGGTGTCCGTGTATAAGGGCGTCATTTCTTTATCTTCAGAACTTGGAGCTTTACCCTTCTTTCCCATAATATCCTGAACACTGCTATGTATACTTCTCTGCTCTTCGCTCCTGCAGTTTACAAATGAGGTGAGAATAATGATAAGAAAAAGGTGACGATAAAGCTTTAAATGCTGAAACCATATAAAATATATCACCTTACATGAAATGGCTCCTCAATCGGATCAAAACCATATTTCATTAATGATTGCCAACTAACTTATTGATTAACATTAACACACATAATTGGGCATCATTTTATGGAAAAAGATTTTTAAAACGGCAAGCCCTGTAGATCTGCGATGAGGCGATTTTGCGATTTGCTTCGCAATATTGCAGATCGTAGTATCGCAGATTGCAATATCATGAAATTTCAATATCTCAAATCCATTGCGTGTGGTAATCATCTGTCAATGTGTTTTCCGCGAAATGCGATTTGTGAAATGCGCCATCGCATATCGGTGGTTTGAGGCATTTCAGCTTTAGTGACGTTTGATGCATGCGATGTGATGAGGGTCTTTTGATACATGGTTCACATCATGATTTCGCAACTTAGAATTCCACTTGTAGGAAGGAATCCATTACCTTTTTGCGACGCGACACTCTTTAAGGAGTGATTTTATTTTAACTTATCACAAAAATTAAGTATTTTAGATTTTTTGAGGGTATTCTCCTAAGTTTATGATAGTAGGTTTTATTCAAAAAGGAAATACAAGCCCTAATTTTTTTTTTTTTTTTTTGAATAAGGGTCCCCACTTATTTAGTATTAGTGATAAATCTAAATAAGAAGGGGGGTTGTTTCTTGCCACAAAAATTGATGATTCACTTGGAAGAACCAATTATCTCTGCTTTTCTTTTGAATTTTATAAACTTCCAAAAAAGAAAATTTTCAGAAAATCAAACCTTATTATAGAAAGATAAAGTACATCATGCTTTCAGCTATCAATGATAGTTTGTTTCTTCTATGTTTAACTTTGGTTATTTACTTCCTGAAGTTATTCATTGTATCTACATCAGTCACTACTTGGTTTATAAAGATAAGAACAAAGCCTTCTCTGTAAATCAGTTTTAAATATGCTCATTTGTTGTAGGTAGAGCCTCTGCTACCAGCAGGCGTTTATAGCCTCGACAAGGATACCTGTTACCCAACAATGATCTTGTATCCTACTTGGATAAATATACAATTTTCAAAGGGAAATCCATATCCACACTTATTGCTTTTATTTTCTTTTAATCCTTAAAGAACAATGCCTTGGTTTGGTAGCCAAATTATGACAGTGCCATTCACTTGATTTATAAATTTGTTGAACAAGCTGGCTCGTGATGAGACCCCTTGTCTTTTGATTGTAACAATCTTGAGTCATTGCCCTATTGTGGTATGCATTTTTGGCAAAGTCAGGAAGCTATAATATCTATGATCATGATAAGTCGGCTCGTGATGAGACCTCTTATTCCTTAAGTTAAAGTGTATCACTGGATTATTCCTTGAAGCTCGTAATTCCCTAAGTGGGGAGGAAGTCATTGTTTCCTTAAGAATAGCTCTGGATGACAATGGTAGAGTTTTTTGGAAAGAGATTTTCTACAGAGAATCTTCATTTTGTTATTGATACCTTTCATTTGACTGATATAAAACAAATTCCCACTAAAGGTCACTTTTTATCAAAATTTACAAGGTTGAAACTAGTATCATTTTCAGGCTTATAACCTTTGACTGTATCTTTGAATTATAATGACCAATTTCCTAAATCATTTCTATTTATACAAGAAAAAAACAAAATCTAAAAGAAATACTTGTTTTTTTTCGTGAATTCCAAATGTAACCATTTACAACTGGTTTTATTATCAAAATAAAGGAAAAACTAAATTACAAAAAATAGAAGAATGATCTCCTATGGAAAGTATTTTTTGAGGATCTGCCCGTTAACAAGTAAAGACTCTATTTTTCCTGTTAAATCCTGTAACATAAAAGTATATGGACCTATTATTTCTGCAATTTGGAAAGGCCCAAGCCACATTCTTTGAAATTTTGTATGTTTTCCCTTTTCCTCATGATCCTTGTCCCATTTTAAAACTAGATCTCCCATCTGAAAGTCCTTTCTGGATATCATGTTTGAATCAAAAGAAGCTTTTACTAATGCTTTGTGATGAACATGAGTTATTTTAGCCTGTTCGTGTTGCTCTTCTAGCTTAAGGATTTGCAGCTGCCTTAGTTGTAAGGAAGAAGTTGGTGCTTCATCAATGTATTGAACTAAGGCCAAAGAGGGAATTGCTAGATGAGTTGGAAAGACCACTTCTTTCCCATAAACTAAATTAAAGGGAGAAGTGCCAATGGAGGCTTTCTGCCATTATTCGGTTTGCCCATAGAGCATATATTAAGGATTTGTGCCAATTCTTATGAGTCTGATCAATGGTTTGCTTAATGATTTTGATTAAGTTTTTATTCGTTGATTCAGTTAATTTGTTCCCCTGTGGGTAATAATTGGCAGAGTATTTAAGCTTAAAACCTCTTTTAAGTGAAAATTCAGTCATAGCATTGCCAAAAAAATACAATGCATTATCAAACATTAAAGCAGAGGGTAAACCAAACCTGGTGATTATGAATTGATCTATGAAATCAAGGATGTGTTCGGCATTAGCTATCTTGAGAGGAACTGCTTCTACCCATTTAGTAAAATAATCTGTAGCTGTAAGGATATACCTATGTTATTTAGAAGAGTGAGGAACGATCTCACCTATTATATCCAATCCCCATTGATCAAAAGGCTGCTCAATGTTGACTCGTTGCAAAGGCAACGATGGTTTCTTTTGTCTTCCTGCAACAGTTTGACAAACTTGACATTTCCTTACGTAGCTATGTACGTCTTTGAATAGTGTAGGCCATAATAGCTTGCGCGCAAGATTTTATGTGCTGTAGCATCTCTAGCATAATTTCCACCCATTGGTCCATTGTGGAGTTCCTGCAACACCTTTTCAGCTTCAGATTTCTCAAGACATCTAAGGAGAAAAAAATCACAATTCATCCTAAAAAGTACATCATTCAGGAGCTGATATTGCTTAGCCTTCAACCTTAGAGCTCTTTTCTTTGTATAATCGAGGTTTTAAGGGGCATATCTGTTCTTTAGATAAAATATGATATCAACATATAATGATTCAACATCATTTAGCCTTACCTCATACATTTGTATCTCTGCAGATGGTATTTCAGAAATAAGCGATGCTCCAGCCAGCATTTTGCAAAAGCCCTGACCTTTTACAATACTTGCTGGTTTAATTTCAATGTCATATTCTTGTAGGCAGTAACCCAATTGGCTCTTTTCTCAGCCACATCTTTCTGTACTAAGAGATTTCTTACCGCTGGAAACGGTACTATGATTTTTGTATGGGTTTTAAGCAGGAAGGGTCTGAAATGTTTGATTGCTTTGAAAACAGCATAAGCTTGTTTCTCTACATCTGAATAATTTAATTCATCCCCTTGTAGATTTGAAATGAAAAAGGCAATTGGGGCTTCTGCCTTGTCTTGATTTGCTTGAGTGAGTATTGCGGCATATGATCTATCAGAGGCAAATGTGTATAAAATAAAAGGATCGGAAAAATTTGGAGTTGCTAAAGATGGAGCGTTAACAATCGCTTGTTTAATTAGATTGAATGCTTCGTATTCGTCTCGGCCCCATTTGAAGATCAAATTCTTTTTAATCATTGCTTGTAAGGGAGATACGATCCTTGAAAAATCTGGAACAAATCTCTTTACAAAATTAATCTGGCCACGGAAGGATTGCATAGCTTTCTTGTTGTGAGGCAAAGGTATTTCAGAAATCTCTTTGATTTTGTCGGGATCAATATGGATTCTAGATTTTGACACAATAAAACCAAAAAGTTTTCCTTCACTTAATGCAAAAAATGACTTTTTTGGGTTAAGTGAAATTCCATACCTTTGACAACGTTGGAAGATCTGTTTTAAATCTTTGAGATGACTGCCTCACTTCTTGGAATATATAGTTATATCATCCAAGTAGATTACTATTTATTTGTTTACTAATCCCTTAAACGTGATGTCCATGGCCCTTTGAAATGTGGGACCACTGTTGATCAGACCAAAAGGCATCTTTTGATATGGATAAGTACCCCATTTGGTTCTGAATGTGGTCTTTGATTGATCATCGGGATGGACCAAAACTTGGTTGTAGCCAGAGAAACCATCCAAAGAGGACATTAATTCTGATCCTTCAACTGCCTGTAATATTTGCTCCATAGGAGGCAAAGGAAAATTATCCTTTTGGCAGGCTTTTTCAAGATTTCGAAAGTCAATGCAAATTCTAATGTCTCCGTTCTTCTTTCTAATGGGAACCATATTGGAAACCCATTTAGAATGTCAAATGGGAAAAATGAATTTGGCTTTCAATAATTTATTGAGCTTGGATTTGATCTGGATTTCTAGATTAGGATGGATCTTTCTCAGCTTTTTCTGGACATGTTTTTCATCGTTAATCATTGGGATGGCATGCTGAATGATAGAAGTGTCGTAAGTCTTAAGTTCACCATAGTTCCAGGTAAAGACACTTTTTTATTGTTTCAAGAGACGAACATACGCTAATTTTTCTTCAGGGGTTAGGCCAAGACCTAGGTTGATATTCTACGGCTTGGTATCAGTTCCTAGATTTACTAATTCATAGTTCAGAGTTGAACTTTGAAGTTTTGAATTGGTAGATCTTTTGAATCGATCTTTCAGATCATATAGGTCTTCCAATTTGACTACTGATTTTGGCATAGCATTATTAGTGCTATCTTGTTGCAATTGTCTGTCATGTTGGTCCTCATCAATTATTTGATTAGTGTAAGATCCCTGTGATGTGAGGAAGCTTACAATATCAGGATCATCGTTGAAAATTCTCCAATTTGTAATGTTATCAGGAATCGAAGGTCTAAATATTAATCCGATTGAAAATCTATCAGGGCTATAGTCTTCTGAGGAAATGAGCTTGGAAGCTACGTTTGCCAAGAGGTCGGCACTAGCATTTTGGAGTTTAGGAATTGATGTAATATTGAATGCTATAAAATGTTCAGTTAGATCTTGTACTAAAGATTGACAATGCTTTAGATGACCTGATAGACAATGTATAGTATTGCGTACATGTTTGATAACAATTTCAGAATCTTTGAAGACTTGTAGATGTTTTATGTCTAATCTGATTGATTTGTATAATCCTTGGACTAAAGCCTCATATTCTACAGTATTATTGGTGCAATCAAACTCGAGTCTACAAGTTAGCATAGTTTTGTTTCCCTCTGGACTGATTAGTACGCATCTTGCTCTTGCTCCTTCATTAGACTTAGAACTGTCAATGAATAACTTCCAAAATAAAGATTTATTTACAGGACTATCTATAAAATTAATACATTTAGAAGTATTTGTTTGGGAAAAATTTTCTACTTGAGATAAAACAGAATGTTCTAAGTAAGGCGAAGTATGAGCATTAAAATTTCCTAAGAAAGAATCAACAGAATAGTTGCCAATTATATTGTTGCTGTATGCTACAGGTTCATTTTCTCCTTTCAATGTTGTTACTATGTATTTATGATGTCTTTCTCGCTCAACCTTTATCTGATTTGGTTTACCATTGTAAGGGAGCCACATATGCGACCAATCAGTTGCAAAGTATCCATGAAGTTTTTCAGACCAATCTCGGCTAAGAATTAATCCATAAAATTCTGGAATATCTGCAACTAAAATGTCGATAACTTGACATACCTTTGGATTAGATGACAACCTTATGGTAACCTGATTTAGTTCGCCAATCACTTCAACTTGCGACTGATCCAGCTGAATTATGTGCACTGCAGATTTTTGAGGTTGAACGTTCAACTTTGCACATATTGATTTAGGTAAGATGTTAGATGAAGCTCCTGAATCCACTAAACAATTATGCAAATTTTTGTTGAAAAATTCATAAGTAAGAAGAAATGGGGGAGTATGAGATCTTGACCTTCCTCCAATTAAATCGATATCGTTTCGATCAACTTTATTAATCACATTAGTTGGAGGTCTTCCCATCTCATGGGAATCTTGAGAGATTACAACGACGGGAAAAGGTGCAACCGGTACTGCATGTAACTCTTTCAAAAGTACCTTTTGCTGATGTTTTAACTTGTTCAATTCATAAAAAGTGATGTTATCCCTGGTCTTCTTCATGTCTTCTATGATATTATACTCCATTTCATCCGAAACAATCAATGTTTTAGATGGAGTTGGTGAATCTTTTTGGACTGGGCTTGTTTGAGTCACTTTGGGTGATGTCTTCTTTGCTGCGACTTTATCCTTAGTCATCGAGCTTGCGCTCTTTGGTTTAGGAGTAGGTTGAGGAGGATCGAGTTAATTTCTACTTCTAGTACTAACTGGTGATGCCTCTTGATCCTCCTCATCTGGGAGGATGAAATCCCACATACCTTGTATTTCTACAACTTCTTCTTCATCGGTAGGTTCTTCGGTAGTAATTTCCTCTTCTTCTTCTTCTGGTTCAACAGTTGTAATAGCACTGGGAGGCTTTGAATCAGTTGAAGGATTTCTTCTATAAGGCTTGTAAGGCTTTTTAGAAGAATTCTTTGCTACTTGTTTCTTAATGTCAACCATTTCATTAGACATGGTTTTCAAAACTTTCTGCAATCCTTCTAAATCGAATGGGTCTTTCGATCGGTTTTTCTTGGGATCTTCTTTAAAAGTAACCTCCTTAGATTTTTATTCATCAACAACGTTTTTCTTTTCTAGGGCTATGATAAATTTCTCTACCGTTATTGCTTCCTTCATATTGTCAACTAAATTTGTTTTGTTAGCCCTATCAACGAAGATTGCTATGTTCGATGGTAAAGCAGAGATGTACAATTCACTTCAAACTTCTTCGTTGGGCTTGGAAGCAATAGGAATTTTGTTCAACAGTTTATTGAAACACGAATTAAAATCTTTGATAGGTTCCTTTGAATCAGCCCTAAGGTTAGACAAGTCAATGATCAGTGTCACCGTAGACCTGTCATCACCGAACTTAGTCAAGAATTGTTCTTGGAAAATATCCCAACTAGTGATAGATCCAGATGGTAATGAGAAATTACATGATCCGGCTGCTCCTTGCAAAGTGTAAGGAAAGAGTCGGAAGACAGCGTCTTCATTAGTAACTCCATTGAGATTTATAGATAAAATAAAGCTGTTTATATGTTCTTTTGCTAGCATGCCTGCTTTAGGATTAAACTTCGGCAACCATTTTTTAGGATGGGCCGGTATTTGACTCAAGAGCGCAGGCATTAAGACTGCCCCTGGGTTATTCCATGGAGATTGGGCCATCGCTGAACTACTAATAGATGAAAGCAGAGAAGATGATCCCTGCTGTTGTGAAGATGACGATATTACAGTTCCAGATGATTGAGAAGGAGATGTCGAAGTTCCAGTGGACTGGTGGACAATAATCTGAAGTGGAGGGATGGATGGTTGACTTCACGGTGGGGAGGTTGAGATGGATGATGATGATGAAAGAGTCTCGCTATCAGACCCTTTAGGTGATTTCCTTGCTCTCTTCCTTGTAGGTAGAGGTAACTCAGTTGGATCAATACCAAACTTTTCACTCTTTAATCTAGTGAGAGGGTGAGAAGGGTTATATTGCGAAGTCACACTACCTTGAGATTTTTCAGATCTTTGGGTTGATATAGAAAATCGTTGAAGTTTATGGATCAAATATTCAACTTCAGGATGTCCAATAGTAGATTTCTCTGAAATATTTGGGTTTGTGGAAGTGGTTGTTGTTCTTTCGACTTCTTGATCAATATTTAAAGATTCTAAGTGCGATGGATAAGTCAGGGGATATGGTGAGGGTGATTTAATCTCAGAATGGTATTTAGATTTAGATTTACTTTCCATTCACAGTTCGGGGCCCTCCTTCTAGCGCCAAATATGTTGAAGCCCCAAGAATTGGGTCTACAACAAGGGGGATACCCACCTGGTCCAGACCTTGGTTAGCAGCTCCTTTTCTGTTTGGTATAGTGGGTCCGAATGGGGATATGGGACTAGTTTTCCAATATATGTGTGTGTGTGTGTTGAGAATTGATATTTCCTTTCTAATAATTCCTAAGTAAAATGCTTTTATTCTAAATCTAATCTAACAACATGAAATTGTATTCTAATAAACAGAAATATCTAATTCTAAACTAACTCAGGATGTAATCTTTCTGTTATGCGATCTAAAATGATTTCAAATAACAATTGGTAATAAAGATCATTCAACTGCTATGAGAAAAGAATTCAATAAAGATAAACCATTTCGTATAAAAAGTTAGACGAAACAATTGTGAAAAACATATCACATAATAAGTTACTCATATATTAAGCATAAATAAATAGCTATCACCATACAAAAGTGCCAAATGATAACTCAAACATTCACACATTCATATATAAATAACTGAACATGAATATCACTTTAACACATAGGCAAAAATAGTTAAGAGATAAAAGTACCATTTATAACTAATTCTACTCATGACCTTCAAGAAATAATTATTTATCTCTTCTTAATCCAACATCCACTAAGAGTACAAAAGTGCAACATCAGTAATAGATATTAAACACAGATATCAATAAATCATGTTCCATTCATTCATCAAAACCTCCTCAGAGGGTGAAAAAGTGCATGTTCTGAGGACAAATTTTTGACAAATTTCAGGACCCTTCTCTAAATGCATGAGAAGGGTTTAAATACTACTAGCTAAATCTAAAAATAATTTATTACAAAAATGTAAGATGCAGTTTAAATTACTGTCCTCATTTCAGGCAAAAATAAAGCAAAATTAAAACTAAAACTGAATCTAAAACTAAAATTGATAACTAACTATTTATGTATCTGTTCCTTGTAGTCGCAAGCTTTCAGCATTTGCTTGAGGAGAGTTGGCTGGCTAAATTCTGACTTTAGCTATCCCGCGAAAAGGGAATCGGCAGGTGTTGGTGCCATCTTCTCGCCAAAATTGATGATACATTTGAGAGTCATGGACTGGCTGTGTGGTTTTACCAAGTACGCTCAATAAGAATCCCAATTCAACTTGGTTAACCTGTTGATGGACTTTGCTTTCTCTTGAGCCTTTTGTCTCCAGCTTGTCTATAGATGTTGTACATATCTTCATACCACTTGAGGATATTTCTGATAAATACCACTGGTTTTAGAGTTCAAGTTTTGCTTTTCGCCTTTAGTACTTTTTCCTACAAATTTCCGGGCTTACAGGCGACTGAGCAATTAGAGGCTTTCCATCTTGAGGGGTTTTTCCCAGAGATGTGCTAATCGTGCATCGGAAACTGCCTCTGTTTCTCAATCCAAGCTTCCCTGGTGCGATTTTCGCCTCTTGCGCGCTTTTTGTCAGAGGATATAAAGCTTAAATTTTGTGAAAATAATGACTCTATGAGTTTTTAGTTCTGAGCTTTAAATTCTCTATACATGATATCGGTATTATCCAGTACTCATTTGACCATGTCCGTACATGGAAGATTTCTAGGCCTCACCGCTATTCGGTGCAAGAACGAACATGATAGTTCTGTAATAGATGCCTTAGAAGACCCGTGTGAGCCTGTAGTAGTTGTAACCTCCATTTTGGGATTCTCTTCCTCGAGTAGATTGTACATGCCTTCCCAAGTAGTAATACTAGCATCTTTGTTACAGGTGGTGTCCGTGTATAAGGGTGTCATTTCTTTATCTTCAGAACTTGGAGCTTTACCCTTCTTTCCCATAATATCCGAACACTGCTATGTATACTTCTTTGCTCTTCGCTCCTGTAGTTTACAAATGAGGTGAGAATAATGATAAGAAAAAGGTGAAGAGAAAGCTTTAAATGCTGAAACCATATAAAATATATCACCTTATGTGAAATGGCTCCTCGATTAGATCAAAACCATATTTCATTAATGATTGCCAACTAACTTATTTATTAACATTAACACGCATAACTAGGCATCGGTTTATGGAAAAATCTTTTTCGAATGGTGAGCCCTATAGATCTGCGATGAGGCGATTTTGCGATTTTCTTCGCAATATCGCAGATTGAAATATCGCGGAATTGCAATATCGCAAATCCGTTGCATGTGGTAATCATCCGTCAATGTGTTTTCTGTGAAATGCAATTTGCGAAATTCGCCATCGCATATCGGCAGTTTGAGGCATTTCAACTTTAGTGATGTTTGAGGCATGCAATGCGATGAGGGTCTTTTGATACGTGGTTCACATTGCGATTTCGCAACTTAGAATTCCACTTGTAGGAAGGCATCCATTACCTTTTTGCGATGCGACACTCTTTAAGGAGTGATTTTATTCTAACTTATCATAAAACTTAAGTCTTTTAGATTTTTCGAGGGTATTCTCCTAAGTTTATGATAGTAGGTTTTATTCAAAAAGGAAATACAAGCCCTAATTAATTTTTTTAAATTTTTGAATAAGGGTCCCCACTTATTTAGTATTAGTGATAAATCTAAATAATAAGGGGGGTTGTCGCTGGCCACAACAAGTCCTTAAAATCTTAATCCTAATGTGAATGCATTTCTCATAGGTGAATCAATATAGCAAGTCAAAACTTTTCCTTTGATGAAGTAAACCCTCATCCTTTTATATTCCAATGTGGATATAGATACCAAATCCTTCATTAATCCAGACACATACATAACATCATGCAACATAACTGATTCCTTGAAACTTAACTGAAATTTGACATACCCAAAGCCTTTCACGAGATGAGTGGAGTTGTTTCCAAGAATTATCTTCAGCTTAGTCTCCCTCTCTACTAGATTAGAGCGGACTTCCTTATATCTAGAGAAACGACGAGTAGCCCCACTATCAACCAACCAACTATCCCATGAATCCAATGGAGAAGAACTAGTAAGGAAAGAAATAAGAATGTATTCAGATTTATTTATAGCATTACTTTCATAACTGGTAACTATTGACTTGTTTTGAGGAGGCTTATCTTCTTCACGATCACTTGAGGAATATCATCTTCTTCTTTCATATCTTTTGTCATGGTTATTCCTTTCATTATATTTTCTTCTTTTGTTATTGTTGTTGCTTCTAGTGTTGTTACTGCTCGGGCATAATAACCTTTCTAGTGGAAATTATAACATTCAATTTGAGATAAATATTTTTCATTTTTGATGTATGAAGCACAAGCGAGAATGACCCTGGGCGACTAGGGTTTAGGATAGACCTGCAAATGACAGCCCTGTAAAGACCATGACAATATGTCATCTCTCTCCAGTGATAAGACAAACACCATACGACAAGAAATAGTACGCAAGCGATGGAACCCCACCAGGGGTAGGATATGGCACCTCCCCCCAATGATGCTGAAAACATTCTGATGCATACAAAAGATGTTAGGAAGGAACACCAAGAAGATGCAGGAATTGATCCTAAAACCCTGCCAGATAATACAAATAGCAACGAAGCTCCCAAAGTGTCGTCGACAAATTGCAAGCCTGTCGCGGCCGAAACACCTAAGATTGAGCTCCCAAGTCACCGGATTAACACTCAAATCCAGTACATGAAGGATCACGCCTTGATTGGAAAGTTTATAGGCTTCTAGCCCACAGAGAAAGCTTTGCATGGTTGGATAGCAACAAAGTGGAAACCAAAAGGGCACATTACCCTACAGTTAGGGCCTAAAGGCTTCTTTATGGCGATCTTCAACTATATAGAAGACTAGAATAGAGTTCTTGATGGAGGACCATACTTTTTCAACTGGATCCGCCTTTACTCCCTCTCTTTGGAGTAATGGGATGAAGACTTGTTGCAAGATATTGGGAATGGCTTAGGGGAATTCATCAAAATCGCGAAGGAGATGAAACTCAGGCGATATACCTCCTATGCTCGAATATGTGTCTATATGCACCTCAGCAAAGCTCTCCCAGACATGGTAAGTCTATATCATGATGATTTCGAATGGATACAGTCAATAGATTATGAGCACATTCCATTCAGATGTAGAAAATTCCATGCCCTTGGCCATTTATTTCGTGACTGCCCTTCAAATCTGAATACCTTGAACTCTCCCACACCGGATAAACCTGACTCGGATGGGTTTACCAAAGTTACCAACCACAAAACGAACCACACAAAACCCTCTTCAATCCTCAGAAAACCTATAGCCAATGCCTCCAAGCCATCCACCAATAATAGCTTTTGGACCCTGAATCAATCGGAGCTAAATAACTCTGAAATCCCTGACCATTCCGTAGAAATTCCCAAGATGATTCCTCAATCCACTCCCTCGAGCTCAAAGAAGACCCAAAAATTTGTGCATTCCACAGATCTCAAATCCACTCCTCCCAGTAGATCCCTGAATTGGAATTCTCAGGGCATGGATGTTGACAGTGTGCATCAGGAAACCATGACTATAATGGACACAACAGTGGAACGAAGTGAAGCCCAGCCCATGGAAGAGGAACCAGAGAGCTTCGATATTGGAGACCTGGACATACTAGGACTAGAACAAGCTTGCAAGAAAAAAGAATACAATAAGATCCCAGAAAGGCAGCTAGAAAACCTAGAAGTCATCCTCTTCAGAGCACAGCAACAAAGATCACTAGGCATCTAGCCTAGAAGTCAATGGGATTGTAAAAACATCTCTAAAGACAAAAAAAAAAGAGGAATGAAAACAGATCTTCAAATAACCATCTATATTGGGGAAATGTTGGTGGAATCGAGAAGATATTCCAAGCTTACAAAGTACTACAATCCCCTACCCAACAGTTCCTCATGAAGCTCATTTCATGGAACATCAGAGGGCTCAACAACCCTGTGAAATATAGACTGATAAAAAACATGTTTCAATAGGAGAAACCTCAAATCTTCTTCATGCAGGAAACCAAACGTAACTCTACAACACTAGATCAGATCCTTGCAAAAAGCATGGCCATGCAGCAAAGCAGTTGTAGTGGATGCCTTAGGAGCTATCACACTTACTAATATTCATGCGAGTAAGCATTTCATTCAAGCAACCTTCCATATTACAGGGATAAATGTGCATGGTCACCTAACCAACATCTACTTCCCCTAGGAAGCAATGAACAAGATAGATATATTGAATACTTTAGCTTTGATCAACTCTGAAAGAACTCATCCACTCTGGATCACAGGAGGAGATTTTAACATGATAACAAAGTTGGAAGAAAAAAGAGGGGGCAGGGCCAAACTAGATAATGAAAGCATTCATTTCAAAAACTTCATCCAAGACAACTAGCTCATAGATATGGCATTTAACAACGGAATCTACACATGGAACAACAAACGAGTAGGAGTACATCAAATCGCCTCTCGATTGGATCATTTCCTGCTATCTGACAATGCAATCCATCTTGGAGGAGACTTCTCGGCCTCAATCTTACCATTCTCAGGCTCAGATCACTGGCCTATCGCGCTTCAATGGCAAAGGCCGGGAAACACTACACGAAGGCCTTTCTCTTTGAAGCTTTTTGGCTAACACATCCAGACTTTAACAACCTGATTAATGCAGTGTGGAAAAATTTCAAACCCCCGGATGGCACCAAAATGTATCAATTCCAGCAAAACTCAAAAATCTCAAGAACAACATCAAACACTGGAATCAGCTTACCTTTGGCAACATCTTCCAAGCACAAAGTACTCTGGACCAAGAGATGAAAAAACTACAGCAAAGAATCATCACGAAAGGAAGATCTGAAGTCCTCTCAGAGTAGGAAAAACACCTACAAACACAAATATCAGAAAGAGCAAAGCAAGAAGAAATACTTTGGAAACAAAAGTCAAGAGTTAGATGGCTTAAAGAGGGTGAAAGAAACACAAAGTTCTTTCATCGCACTACTATCCAGCGAAGAATGCATAACAATATCACTTACATCTAGAATCGGCAAGGGGAGCAGCTGGAAAAACATGAGGATGTAGAACAAGAACTTCTAACTCATTTTCAGCAGGTACACCAAGAACCTCAGATAGATTGATTTCCGGTTATAGAGAAAATTACCAAGAATGTCCCAAAGATCATAACAGAGGAACACAATCAGCTTCTCCTCAGGCCAATATCTTTACAGGAAGTGGAGAAAGCCATGAGACAACTCAAAGTAGGAAAAGCGCTTGGCCCAGATGGCTTCACGTCCAATTTCTTCCACAACTTTTGGGATCTAATCAAAGAGGAGGTCTAGCAAGTCATTGAGGAATCCAGGACTAATAGATGGATGCTTCCCTCTCTGAATGCAACCTTCATTGCCCTCATCCCCAAGGAAGAACATTCTCAAACTCCGGACAAATTCCGGCCTATTGCTTTATGTAATGTCATATACAAAATCGTCTCCAAAGTTATTGCTTCGCGACTAAAACCTCTGCTTCCATTACTCATATCACTAGAGTAATCAGGCTATGTGGAAGGAAGGCAAATCACGGATGGCATCATTCTCACTCATGAGATCATTCACTCTTTAAAGCAGTACAAAAAAGTAGGTATGCTCCTAAAAATCGATCTCTCTAAAGATTTTGATAGTTTAAGCTAGAAGTATATTCAAAAAATGCTGTTTGCCTTTGGCTTCTCCCCTCCTTGGGTTAAATGGGTCATGAGTCTGATAATGTCTACCTTCTTCTCCATTTTGGTCAATGGGATCCCTTCCACCCCCTTTCACCCCTCCAGAGGAATTCGACAAGGTGATCCCCTCTCCCCCTTTCTGTTCGTCATTATGGCGGAGGGACTTGGAAGAAGCGTCAAATAAATTCTTCATTCCTAGCAATTGAGAGGACTCTCCTTTCCCAACACCCCTGCTTTCACCCATCAACAATTCGTGGATGATAAAATTCTTTTTGGCCATCCCTTGGTCAAGGAAGCCCTTAAATTAAATTCCATTTTGACTGATTTCTCGGGTGCCTGTGGAGCATGCATTAACAAGGCTAAATCACAAATTTTTTCTTTCATACCCCTGCTATAACACAAACCTCAATTTCTAGGATCTTGGGTTTTACGATAGCCACTCTCCCATCCAAATACCTAGGTGCTCCTATGATGGATACTGCCTTAAAACACTCATCTTGGCAATTTCTCTTGGAAAAAATGGAAGCTTGTCTCTCTTCCTAGACTTACAGAGCTCTCAACATGGCAAGCCGACTAGTCTTAATCAAAGCTGTGCTGCAATCCATTTCACTCTATCTTTTTGCAGTTCTGGCAATGCCAAAGTGGGTACTCAAGGAAATCAAACATCTTCAAAGACCCTTTCTATGGGGAAACACAGGACAAAAACGGAAATGGGCATTGGTGAAATGGGATATAGTATGCCTTCCGAAAAACTCTGGAGGTACTGGGCTTCGTGATCCTCAACACAGTAATGCAGTCATGGGTGCGTGCATCTGGTGGAAATGGATCTCGGAACCCCATACTCCTTGGGCTATTCTCTGGACTGCAAAATATGCCAATAATCGACCAGTGGATGACTTAATCCGACTCACAGAGGTTGGCCCAGGATCCCTAATCTAGAATGCAGCTAAACAACATAAGGATTTAATTCAATAGCACAGCTTCTGGGAAATTAGGAATGGTAATAATGCGTGGTTCTGGGAAGATTCATGGCAGCAAAGACCAAAATTGCAGGATCTGATCAAACCCCACCAAATACAAGATTGGGAAGGGAAACTGATGGTCAAGGTCAACCAACACTGGAGGCCCACTCAAACTCAAGGATACAGGCAATGGATAAGCTCAGACCACATCATCAGACAGGGCACATAGCTCATCAAGGAAAATCTGGAAATGGAGCTTTCAAACAGGAAAATATGCTACTTTGAGAAGAAGGAAATAATTAGATGGGGATACGAGTCGAGAGGAACCCTCACTTCACCAGAGGCCTATAATATAATTATAAGAAATCATATAGTCAAGGACCCTCTATGAAACAAAGTATGGCCCCCCACCATATGGCCAAAAATATCCACTTTCCTATGGTTTCTATGCCAAAATAAAATCCTCACTTGGGACAACCTTTAGAAAAGAAGCTTTCATGGGCCTTCTATATGTCCCAATTGTAAACAGGTAGAAGAAACCACTGAGCATCTCATAAACTCTTGCCCTCTAGTAAACCGACTCTAGGAAAAAGTCAACTTCAGATGCCAAAAAGATGGACGAATTACATAGGATATCACTAACACTATTCGCACCTGGGCAATCAGTCCATACAAAAGCAAACTGTTAAATGCTTTATGGAAACTTATCCCTGGGCTTCTCATGTGGACTGTATGGAAAGAAAGGAATCGTCGCATCTTCAAGGACCAATCCTCCCCTTTAGAAGTCCTATGGAATAATATATGTCAAAACCTTCGAGAAACCTTAATGCTTCAAACCTGGTATGAAGAAGACTTTCCCTCCATTCCACAGGAACAAAATATATGGGCAAACTGGAATCTTCAGTGGAACCAGTTGCAAGCAAATCAGAGTAAAACTTCATCACAAGGAAAAACACGAGACAGATGGATTCCCCCACCCCAACATATGATACAACTTAACTTTGACGGAGCGTCTAAAGGTAATCCAGGCAAAGCAGGATATGGAGGAGTCTTCAGAGATCACAAAGGCATTCCTCTTCTAACCTACACAGGCTCAATTGGTTGGGATACCAATAATTCAGCTGAATTAGAAGGACTATGGCAGGGGCTTCTCCTTGCTCAACTCCATGGCTTCTTCCCACTTATAATTGAAGGGGATTCTCAGATTCTCATTAACATGGTTAATCAGATTCTGCAGGGGACTCCATCATACAAAGTTGGCAGCAATTGGAGATGGGAAGAACACTTATAGCACATTGAGCAATGGCTCTCAACCCACAGAGTGGTCACCCTTAAACACATTCGAAGAGATGGTAACAAAGTATCTGATTTGTTAGCTAATATTGGAGTAGACAGTGGAAGGACCCTACATGCAGGAAAACTCAATGCTATTGCCACTACTCTTCAGTTATAGGAATACAATGACTTGGTGAAAATTGAAATGGTATAGGAAGAAGAAATGCACTTGGATGCGGGTGATTATCTAGGTAATTAATTCAACAAGATGGTCGGGTGGTAGATGGGCTGGCCACATGGCCACCTCCGTCCTCCCCCAAGCCCACCTAAGGTGCATTCAAGGCACCTTGTAGGCACCATTAAATGAGTCCCAAGGCCAAGATTGCTCCACCTCTTTCATAGCTATGGCGTCTACAGAGCATTATGTTATCCCTCCCTCCTCGATCCATTGTGTTTACCCTTCGCAGGCCACAGAGCCATGCTCTTGCACTGTAATTAGCTGTTGATGCTGGTTGCTAAGTTGTATTGACCTAGGTAACAGATTTCATTATTCTCGAACCAGGCTTTGCAACTTAGCTCCGGCTCAAACCTCCTTTGTCCATTCTCTATGCAATTATTCCACCAACTCCTCTGCTGCTAACCTTACCTTCAATCCTGCCATGGTTCGTCATCGAATGTGAAGTAGGAGAGGAGGCACTCATGGTGGAATCATCCTCCCTCCTACAACTCCCAGCCCCAACTCTGTCTCCCCTGCTTCTTCAGCCAATAATCCCAATCCATTCATCTCTTTCCATGACCTATATACAAACACCCAAAGTGGAAGGGGAAGAACTCGGCTCCAAGGTTCTGAATAGAGGGACGATGCAGTTCACACAGCAAACTTCCCCCTTCCTCCACATCCAACACCCCACACCACTCAATTCCGTTTTCGTAGCACTCTAAACCAGCCCGTAATCACCACTACTGTTACTATTACATTCTCTGAAGAAGTGGACCCATCGGCACCTCTTCTTGCACACAACGAAGAGTTGAACAGGGAAACTCCAAGTAACAGAGGTGTTTGCAGCCCAGGTGAACAATAACCTGACGATGATAGAGCCACCCTACATGGCAAAGCATTGGCTGGCAATCAGCAAGCTGTGGGGATCAATCTTGGTGACACTCAGGCTTCTGGAAGCGAGTGAGGCGACACGTCTAGCCTACATGTAGGCACAAGTAGCACCGAAGCCATCCACCCAACTCAAGGCGGGGACACGTCAGCTGAAGAGGATGATTGGTACAAATATGCGTGTCGGATTGAAGAAGTACCGGCCCCGGACAATCTCTAGCCTCGACACTTGACAAGCAGGTGTCGTTTTTTTACTAGGTGGATGCTTCTTATGCCGACTGGGAATTTACGGTTAAGTTTGTGTTTTATGATTAGGTCTATGCAATTTCTGAGATGTATTTTTTGTTTTTTTGTCAAAACTGTTAACCCACATGTGGGTCCTTCTGATTTCATGGTCTCGTTTCCCCTCTGTTGGTGCAGTCACAGCTAGACATAATTATTTTGTGATGGTTGTTGCTCAGTACTTTGGAGGCCAGGCCTCTCTATAATTACCTTTTTTGTATCATATTAATAGATCAATCTTACTTAAAAAAATAAATATATATATACATATATATATATATATATATATATATATATATATATATATATATATATATATTTCATTTCTTCCTTTTGCCTTTTGAGAAGGAGGCTTCTATGATGGGCCTCCTTTTCCCTTCCTCTTTTTGCCATGAGTGATATATGCAGCGGGCTCTCCCTCTTCATGATTTTGAACCCTTCCTCTTTGTATCATCCTTAATTCTTCTTGATTAAGCTTCCCAAAAGTTTCATCAAATGAATGAAGGACATTGTTGTTTCTTATTGTAGTAATGAAGGTTTCCCAATAGGAGGGAGACCTTTAAGAGTTACAACTACTATTTCACTATCAAGCACATTTTCTCCAACTCTCTACAATTGATCTCTAAGGCGAGAAATCCTCATAATGTAGGACTGAAAAACTTCTCCTTTGTTCATCTTGGTTTCCTTGAGTTGATCTTTCAAGGTGATGATATCATTCAAATTGTTGATTTTATACATGTCATCTATATTGTCATATATGTCTTTAGAGTTTCTTAAATTTCCAGCATATGCAGGTAAATGATTTTGTAAACCATCAACTATAATTTTATTTTCTTTCGACTCGCGTTTCTTGTACTTATCTTTTAGGGAAGCAAAATCACTTTCTGGAGGCTAGGGAATCCTTCCTTGAATGTATTCCAACACATCATTGTTGCCCGTATGATCTCCAACTTGACTTTCCATGTAGTAAAGTTTGATGTGCCACCCAAATTTTCATGATCCTCGAAGGTAGAGGAAGACATATTGACCTTGACTAGGCAATATTCTTTCTAAAAATGAGGGCTTTAATGCTTGTCTTATTTTGTGATTGTCCTTACCCTAGCTATCATACCATGTTAATTTTTTATATTGTTCTATGTTTTATCAATTACTTTAGCCCAATTCAAATCTTCATTTAACAATGAATCAAATTATTAGCAATGCATCCAGGGAAATTTTAAGGATGCAAATTTATCTTAAAGTTTAGAAACCTTGGCGAATCCCACTAGTCCATAATATGCAATATATAAAAAAATTTGAGATATTTTTGTAAAAATATTCAAATTTCTAATAATTTTACATAGTCTCTATATAAAATTTTGTCGATTTTTAGGGTAAAATAATTTTATACTATAAAATTTGGGTGAATAATTTTAAAAAAAAATGGAAATTAGCAAATCCTTTTTTTGGAAAAAGTATAGAAAATTAGCCCCACCTGCGAATATTAACCCCAAAAAGTTTCCGTGAATGTATCCAATCATAAACTTTATTGGAAGATAGAATTATATATGAAATGAAAAGGAAGACAACAACACAACCATAAGAGACAACAGATTGGTCCAAGACCATGGAAAAACCCCACAAGGGGGAAACCCCTTTCAAATGTTCTTCTTTATTAGATCGTCTTAAAAAAAATTCAACAGAGCCTACAATGAACCCAATACATAAAAATGCAGTAGATATTCATAGAACATACTGTAGATCTACAAAACAATAGAGAGACCCTTGATCCATCAGATCACTGAAGCCAACTGAAGGAAATTTCCAAAACCTAGATCAAAACCCATGACGCTCTAGCAAGGCAGAATGTGTGCATCTGAAACTCCTTGGATGCTCCCAACAAGGGCGACTGTGTGCATCTGAAACTCACTTGATGCTCCCTGAGCAACTACCTTAGGGCATCTATGTTTTCTTAGATTCTCTTTGGAAGATTACATGCATGCTTTTTGGGTCATACTCACTTAGAACTGCTCCAAACCCGTAGATGCTCTCTTCCAGTTATTGTGCCTGCATTGGACATTGTCCAGATGCTCCCTTGACCACACTGTGTGAGCGTCTAGGTACCAATGTTATCCGATCTTCTTCAAAAACCCTTGAAACTCCCTTCCGGCTCCTGTGCAAGCGTCTGAGACTTCCTGTATGCTCCCTTGGCCAATGTGTGCATGTGTCTGGGGACAAAAAAGTTCAGTTACATGCATGCATCTAATAAACATAAATCCTAGATCCATGTGAGCTTCACCCCTGTGATTTCAGACCCTTGAATGAACTTCCTCTTTCAGACCTGAGTGAACCAATACAAAAGAAGAGAGTAGATGATGGCTTAACAAATGTGTAGAAATGAGCTTGAGGTCTCTTCTATTTATAGTCTTCCATGAGGGTCCACTTGGGGTTGAGGCCTACCTAACCAATTTCACATGTGCTTTAGGGCATACCCATTCCATTATACATGAGTGGATAAAATAATTCTAAAATCAACTTCCGCTTTTCCAAATAGGGTGATCTTTAGGTCGATTTTGGTCCTATCGAAAAGTAGAATTTAATTCAATCATCATCCCAGTCATTTAAGCTGTCTAAGGTGGAATTTGACCCTAGTTGAAAAAATTAACATGACAAGCATTCATTCATCTTTTTAAACCATATCATGATGTGTTTAATCATATTATATATCATGTAATTCCTATCAAAGGAAGGGTTGAAACAATTTCATAAAAAGTTGAAGAAATTTCATCCAATGGTTGAACCCATAATTCAAAAGGAATTAAGGAAGTTATTGGATGCTTGGATAATCTTTAATTTTGGACATTCTACTTGTGTTTCATATCTGGTCCTTATTAGGAAAAATTATGGTAAGATAATGTTATGTGTCAACTTTCATAATCTCAGCCAGGCATCACACAAAGACAATTACCTAGTGTTATCCATGGAGCATATTCTCCAAACAGTATATGGGTCTGAGATGTTGTCCTTGTTAGATGGGTTCTTTGGTTACAATTAGGTGCTACTGGCAAAGCCAGACCATCTAAAAACCACATTTAGGACCAAGTGAGGGAATCTTTCCTTTAAGCGCATGCCATTCATATTTATTAATGCAAGTGTTACATTTTAAAGAGCAATGAAAATCACTTTTTGTGACTTAATTGGTCAAAATGTAGTAGTCGTTTTTTGCTGAAGTGTCAGACCTTCTATTCAATATAATAAAAAAACCATATTATAAAATTTACAAATGAGAAGTGGGCCATGTAAAGCCTAGAAAACCAATCCTACGTCCCACTATCCAGGCCCCAGGCCCACAAAACCGTGAAGTCGGAACCAAAACGATACTCGAGTGCCCAAACCGTTCAATCTTTTGTTAGAGATCTAACGGTCAAGAACAATATTGGAACCGTAACAAGCATACCCTTTAACTTTTGAATCAGACCCGATAAGCCTTTAGAGACCGCTCTATAAAAATTTCAGGTCCATTTTGGCTAATAACCCTTGCGCATGTAGTCCACCTGAAATCCACCAGATGCCAGCGATTCACTTCCATCCGAGTGACTTGCTCAATGTTTAACCCTGCTTTCAGAACCGAAGCCTAATAAAGCTACTGTTAAAGTAGATTTTGGGCCCATTTGTCTTGATAACCACCTTGCTATTTGCCACATGGAATTGATAAGATTGATGCTATTTCTCCTATCTGCTCACCCTTTAACCAAGCTCCCTACAAAGCCAGTGAAAGGTCGATCTGTAGTATATTTCAAATTCATATAAATATTTGAGTTGTCAATTGAAACCCACCTGAGAACCTTGGGTTTTTAGATTTCTGGGCCCATATTCTGGCCTAAGGGTCATTCCTTCTTTACGTATATATCCCTGAACTGTTGCTTCATGTGGACTAAAAATCAATAGTTTCCAGAAGTCTACAACCTGCTAGTGTCCCCTGCTTTGATAGAGCTCCTGATCCAGGTTTGCCTATCTGAGACACTCTTCCCTCAATCTCCCCTGGGGAATCTCTATCCACTTATATTTAATACTATTTTAAGCACAGGGTACTCCTTCATTAGCTAAGATGTCTACTAATTTGTTGGATATTCGGTGCGCATGAGTGAAACTTAGGGTTCTCGTATTCTGTAGGTAGGATTGAATCCTTTGATAGACTTGCAGAAGCCTCCAATGTCTTGAAACATTTTCCGGAGCTGAGCCATAGAAAATTTTCTTCGCCGAATTGATAATGAATTCGGAATCAACTTCAAGTATAATGTTATGAAGATTTGAGTCCCTCGGTATTTCTGAGCATTGCTCAAGGGCCCTAAGCTCTGCCATATTGTTTGTAGCTTTCCCCAAATTACTATGAAAGATGATTTCTATACAACCCTTTTCATCCCTTATCACTCCTCCATAACCAGCCATGCCCGAGTTTCCTTTTAATGCCCCTTCTATATTGCATTTCATAAAACCTAGATAGGGAGGTTGCCAGAAATCCTTATCAACCATTATGTGATTTACACTTTTGTATTTTCCCTTTGGGATAAGCCCCTGCAGACCCAACTGTATTAGTATCTACACATTAGTATCTTTAGGTTGGTTCTCAGGGGGGTTTTTAATGAGGGTTCCTACCGTCTCATTGAGTTGTCTTAAAATCTCTGCCATGATGCTTTGGGAGGAACTCTTCCTATTTTTGAATATTTTGTTGTTACGTTCATTCCAAACATCCCATATTAGAAATCTTGGAGCTAAAGCCCAAGATTTGTTGATTGTTTCATTATCAGAAAAATTTTTCCTCCACCTCTTTAAGGTGCTGGTAATGATACCCATGTCCCTATCTGTTTGTCTGAATATTTAAGCAATCCAATTCCACAATGTGGATGTGAATGGGTAGAGGTTGAGAAGATACTCCATAGTTTCTTCTTGTAATTTACATAGTTGGCATTTAGATGGACCATCTACCCCTATTTTCCTAAGGTTTTCCTAGGTTAGAATTTTTTTATGCTGCACTAACCACATGAACAGTTTGATCTTCATCCAGCTTTGGTTCTGCCATAGGTCCTTCCATACCCAATCAGGGTTTGGAAAGTCAAGCCCAAGGGCTATGCACTTGACCTCTTTAAGGTTAAAGGTTCCTTCATTGTTATTACCCCATCTCAGTTGGTCTGAATCTGTTGATACTAGAATCTTCCTCTATTCAAGGATGGTTGTTAGAGCTTCTGCCTATGCCTTCAAGGGTGAGTCATCACTGTATCCCAAGTTTTTCCATATCCTCCATTTCCCTCGCTTTTTTCCTGATCCCAGAAGTGATTTACTCTGAGTAACCTTTTGCTGTCAATATTGTTCTTAAGATTTGCAAATTATTCTCTTACCAATTTAGGTTCCTATTGCCACATATCCTCCCCAAACCAAGCAACGTTTCCATCTCTAATTTCCCAGAAGTTGTGTTTCTAAACAATGGCTCTATTCTCTCAAACTATGTTCCAAATATGGGAGCCTTTGATGATCCCATACATTATAATGTGATCCCTGTCTTGCCAATTGTTTGCATATTTATGTTTCCAAATTTGGGCCCAAGGGGAAGCTAAATATTTTAGCCATATCTACCATAGTTTTTCCCCCAAAACTTTGTTAAGCACTTCAAGATCATCCAGTCCCAAACCTCCATGTGTCTTAGGTTTACAAATTTTTTCCCAGACTACCAATGCCCATTTATTTTTCTCTTCCCCTTTGCCCCAAAGAAAATCTCTTTGGATATTTTTGAATATTTACATGACTCCTTTAGGAGCTAAAAGGGATGAAAACATAAAGATGGGGACTGTTTGTAGCACAACTTTTGTGAGCACTAGTCATCCTGCTAAGTTCAAAGACCTACTTGTCCATTTCTGTATTTTGTCCTGTAGCTTATTAATCACAAGCTCCCAAACTATCTTGCTCAGAGGTTTGTCTGTTAGCGGTACTCCCAAATATTTGGAGGGTAGCATATCCCTTTGGAAGCCTAGAATTATGGATATATTTCTCTAAATAGAAATGTCAGTATTAAAGAAGAAAATATTTGATTTGGTAAGGCTTACCTCTGTGCCTGCAACCATTGCAAAATCTTTTAGAATTTGTTTGTAGGCTAGAGCTTCCCTGACTGTAGGTATACCCTGTAGCATAGTATCATCCACAAATTGTTGATGGGTCAAAGCAACTACGTTCATTGTGAGTTCGAGACCCTATATTTTTCCTTCTGCTTTGGCAGATTTGATAGCTTTTCCAAGCCCTTCCATCATGAGAATAAAGAGGAAGGGTGAGAGGGGATCTCCTTGTCTGAGACCTCTCGTAGGATTAAAGGGCTTGGATGGTGAACCATTTAACAAGATTTAAAAACTAGAGGTAGTTACAAGGGCCATTACCCATCTTACCCAGTTATGGTCAAATCCATATGCTATAAGAACTCTCCTTATGTAAGCCCAACTTAGCTTATCATAAGCCTTTTCTAGGTCAAGTTGCATAATCATTCCCGCCTGCCTATTGCTTATAAGTGAGTGAACCACCTCGTGTGCTTGAATGATATTGTTGAGAATTTGTCTACCTTCCACATACCTTGTTTGTTCCTCCGATACGAGAGTTGGAAGAAAGGGTTTAAGCCCGTTGGAAATTATTTTGTACACCACATTGCATAATGTTGTTGGTCTAAATTTTTCTGGTGTCATAGCATTATCCTATTTTGGAATTAAGGATATGAAAGAGGTATTGAGTACCTTCAAAATAGTTCTATTTTTCCTAGAGTCCTCCACCACATCGAGGATATCCTACTTGATTATCCCCTAACATGCTGGAAAGAAGTCAACATTAAAACCATCCAGTCCTGGTGCCTTCCCATTTTCCATTTCTTTAATGACTTCACTGACCTCCTCTTCATTCAAAGGCCTATTAAGGTTATAATTGTCTTCTCTTTTCACGAGTTTAGGAATATGCTTTGATGAATTGTGATATATCTAAGAGAGGTTCCTATGCTATGCCTTGGAAATGTTGAACCAACAAAGCTTATATTTCTTTGTGGCTATTGAGTTGATTTCCTTGAGCATATTTGGTTTTTGAGATTATGTTGTGAGACCTATGATCCATGGTAGATTTGTGAAAAAATCATGTGTTCCTTTCTCCTTCTTTTAACCATTGTACCCTTGATTTCTGTTTCCAGAATATTTCCTCTTGTTTGCATAATTCTTCCCATTCCTATTGATGGTGGTCAGCTTGTTCCTTTCTTCCACTGTTGAAGCCATCTGTAATGAGTATCTAGTTAATGTCATGTAGCTTCCGTTCAACCACTTTTTTGGCTTCAAAAATGTTTCCAAACTCATTCTTATTCCAATCTTTAAGCCTGATTTTAATATGTTTCAATCTTCTATGCAGGAGGAACATTTTAGTGCCCTGAACTTGCATATCCTCTATCCACCATTTTTCAATATTCCTAATAAAGTCTAGATGGGTGAGCCAAATGTTTTCAATCTTGAAAGGTCTATTTCTTGGAGTTCCTATAAAGGATGCTTCAAGTTGAACAAGCCAATGATTCGAGCCACCAAAACGGAGTATCATCGCTGACAAGTCAAGGCATGTGAGGATAAGGTCCTCCGAGATAATACATTTGTCTAGTTTTTTGGCCACTTGAGACTCTCCTCCCCTTTTTTTATGCCAGTTAAAGATGCCATTACTTGTCTCTGTGTCTACTAGCCTCATATTGTTTATAAAATTATGAAATTCTATGGAGTCTCTGCCTAGTGATTTGGTTCCACCTTTTTTCTCTAATAGGGACCTGATCATATTAAAGTCCCCTCCCAAATCAAGGGGATGTCCGGATGTCTGTCTCTTAGATCCTCCAGTGAAGTAAGAAGCCTTAGTTTGTCTTCAGTCTTCTTTGGACCATAAACATTTGTGATTAAATAAACTTCCTTATCCCCCAAAGGTTTAATAACCATTGATAAGTAGTTCCTAGATGCTTCCGCATTTAGGATTCCTAGTTTATGAGGGTTCCAAAGTGTGAGAATTCCTCCTTCTGTTTTGTCTCCTTTAACTTCTAGATATTCATATTTAGTCAACCATTTTCTATGTATTTCTCTTATTTTCTCTACTGAACATTTTTTTTCCTAGATGAAAATCATATCAAGTTTTTCTTCTTTCATTCTTTCGTTCTATTGCTAGGATTCCTTTGTTTCCTTTTACTCCCTAGACCCCTAATATTCCATGTTGTGAGATTCATTAAGAAATATTTGTAAATGAGTAACTTGTTAGGTCTTTCATCTTATCTGAATTGATCATGAGTTTTCCACACTATATCAACAGCTCGTTCTATTTTTTCCTACCTCTTTTCTGGCCTAGGTTTCTAGGTGCTAGTCCCGATGTTGCCTTCATTGTTTTCACCCCTTCATTGTCCTAACTATCATGGTTTATTTTAACTCCCTAACATTTTTTATGAGTTCTCTACAGGAAAAACTATTGCAATCTATTGAAATCCTCTTGTGGTAGTGAATCCATTCCTTTAGTGGTTCCCTACTCCAGGAACCTTTCCAGATCTAGATGCTCCCTATCAAGAATTTCCTGCAGTTCATGATCCTTTGTTCCCACCTCGCTCGGGGTCATCTCTTGGTCTCTATCAAGTTTGATAGTGTTCAACAGATCCTCATTTTGTTGGTTGTTTTCATATGTTTCCTCCATACTCTCTTCCTTTTCCTTCTCCACGGGGCTATCCTCCAGAGTCTGATTTACTTTATCGTGTTCCTCTTCATCTTCCAGTACCTTCTACCTATTTTGACTTGTTTGCTTTTCCTCGTTGATTTTCTGTTGGCGCTTTCTCCCTCCTTTACCTTTGTTTCCCACTTTGTTAAAGCTTTCAGTTTCCTTCCCTGAGGTAACTTTAGTTCTACTTTCCATTTTGTTTAAGGGGCAATCCCTGAATAGATGCCCATGTTCATGGCATTCGCAGCATCTGAAAGGAACATGCTCATAGTCCACCGCTTGTACCCATTATTCATCAAAAACATCCAAAATTACTTCATCCGGTAGAGCTTTAGAGAGGTCCATCTCTACGCATATACGGGCAAAGGAGGTATATTTTCCCCTCCTAGTGGCCTTTGGTATTTTTACAAAATGCCCTAGTTTATTTCCTATTGCTTTTAATGATTCTAGCTGCCAATAATCCAGTGGTAAGGAGTAGAGCCTTACCCAAACCGGGACCGAAGTGAATGTCTCACAATCCAGGACAAAATTCATCACCCAAGGCCACATATAGAGGCCTGCAGTGGCATAGAAGTGGGGCCCTCCTTTAAACACCCAGTCTTTATCCTCAATGTTAGTAAAAACTACAGTGAAGAAACCCCTTGATCCTAGGTGTAGATCTATATCCTCCTTAGGTTTCCAATGATACTTTATCCATGCCTGTAGAGCCTTCTTTGTTGGCCATAACTCCATGAATTTACAAATCCATGCCTGTAAAGCCTTCTCTATTGGCCATAACCCCATGAATTTACAAATGACTGCGTAAGTCGCCATATGTTCCCTATGCGCATGTAGTGCTGGATCACTTGAGACCACTCTAGGTATGATGGTCACCCTAGGCTTACACGGTCCAGTTCGATTTCTATTGTTTGCATTCTGATTTTCTCCTTCTATTCATGTTTCTCTTCTGATTTCTTCCTTTGTATCTTCCTGCCCCTGTGACACTCTATTGTTATGTTTCCCTCCTCCTAAAATTCCTGTTTCCGCCTCTAGAGGTTTCTTGAATTGGTTGGAAACTACTTGACTATAGGAGGGAGTGGAACTCCCCCCTCTCACCTCTCCATCGTACCCAATGCTTAGATTCTTCTGCAAACCCTAGCTCTCTCTCCTTCCTGCACTGTAAAATATTTTCATGTAAAAGTAATATTTTCAATTCACCAGTCAAAATGTAGTAGTCTATCTCGATGGTGTAATTGTATTTTCCAAGAGAAGATCACATCATGTGCATAATCTAAAACAAATATTTTAGTGATGTCATAAGTATGGGATTTCTCTCAATCCCAAAAAAGAGAATATTTGGTGTGTCATAAGGTACTCTCTTAGGACACAACATTACTAAGAGAAGAATTAAAGTTGATTTGGAAAGGGTCAAAACTATAGCTCAAATCACGTTCCTTGTAAACAAGAAAGCTATGCAATCTTTCCTGGGGAAGATTAATTTTCTGCATAAGTTCATCTCTGATTACACCCAGATAGTTAAACCATTGCAAGATATGATAAAGAAAGATGCAATCTATAATTGGGATAAAAGGGAAAATGATTCTTTTTCTCGTATCAAACAAGCTATTGTTGATGTGCCTGCATTGTTTAGTCTTGATTATTCCAAGGATTTCCTTCTTTAAACCTTTACCCTAGATTCATCTAATATGACCATATTAATGCAAAAGAATAACGAAGGAGATGAACAACCTATTTCTTTCATGAGTTCTCATTTACATGGGTCCGAGTTGAAATCCTTTTCCATTAATATAGAAGCTTACCTAATATATAAGACAATTAAGAATTTCAGGCCCTGTCTTCTCAAATATCACAATATTATATATATGCCTCATCTAGTGGTTAGAAAGCTCTTTTCACAACAAGAGCTAGGTGAAAACAGGGAAAATTGGATGACCTATTTGCAAGAATATGATCTAGAGTTTAAGATAATTCACACTATTAAGTGTCATGGGCTCTGTCAACTTGCAACCGAGGCAAGGGATGCTCTGGAACAAGATCTTTCAAGATGGGATAAGGAAATATAGATGTATAAAATTGAAAAAGCCCCTCCAATAAGCACAATAGCACCTTGGTATTCATATGTACAACAATACTTATAGCATGGCACCTTTCCCACACATTTATCGAACAAAAAAAGAGGGAAATTTTCCTTAAAGATCTATCTTATTAACCCGTTCATGGATTTCTTTTCAGAAAGCATCATAATGGAATCTTGCTAAGATTCCTAGAGCCTCAAGACATAGAGAAGGTAATAAGATATTTTCATGATGGACGAACAGGTGGACACTTTGTGGGTGATACAACTGCACACAAATTAATGAGAGTTTTTTATTATTGGCCCATCTTATTTAAGTATGCTCATTCTTACACCCAAAAGTGCCTTGCATGTCAAAGATGTGTCGGTTAAGACTAGAGGTCAACCACCCTAGTGCTACCAATATCTATTGAGGAACTGTTCCAATAGTGGGGACTAGATTTTATTGGATAAATCTTTCTCAACTCATCAAAGAAACACTCATATATTATAAAAGCAACAAATTATTTCACTTGATTGACCAAATCAGTTCCTTCAAGGAAAGTCAATGACCAGGAAGTAATCCAATTTCTAAAGAAGAAAATCATAATTAGGTTTGGCATTCTATCGTATCTCGTCTCTGATAATGCAACTTATGTTTGTTTATTGAAACTTTATGAGTTTGCATTGGAATATGGTATTGTATTAAATCATGCATCAAATTATTACCCATAGGGAAATAATTTAGCATTATCAACCAATAAGAATCTTATTTGCATAATTAATAAAAATTTTCTCTAAACAAATGAACTGACACAATGCTTTGGTGAACACATTATGGGTTGACCATGTAACTCCCAAACCCTCTCTTCAAACTTCACCATACTTCCTCATGTATGGTAAAGACGTTATCTTGCCACCCAACTTGTATCTCCCATCCTTGCATCTCTCCCAAGAGTCCCAAGGAAAACCATGCCTTCCTGTTCAAAGTAGGATAGATAGCTTGCTTAAACTCAAGGAAAAAAGTCTCAAAGCTAAAAAAATATTTTTCATACATGAAAACCATATCAAATGTTGGTTCGATAAGAAATATGCAAGAACTAGGAGTTTTGATGTGGGTGACTTAGTATTTAAGTGGGGTAAAGCCCACAAAGAGAAAGGAAAATGCACAAAGTTCCAATCTCTGTTTATATGCCCTTACATCATCAAAGAGAAACTTGGTCACAATGATTTCAAGGTGAAATCCTTAGATGGGAGGACTCACTCTCTTCCTGTTAATGGCTGGGATTTGAAGCACTATTTCTCAGTGGTGGCTCTAAGCTTTGTTCCTTTTACATTTTTCTTTCCTTGTCGTATGTCGTCTGTCTTAAGTTTTTCATGTCAATTTTTTTCCTCTTCGAGATGCACCTTTTGTTTTGGTCGTTGTACATAAATGAGACATTGTGTGAAAGAGTGCATGGATTTAAAGGGATATGTGATGAAATAAATGGGGAATGTGACAACCACAACACTTGGCTATCTGTCAGTTCTTCTTCTTTGTTTGGGAAGATGCCTTAGGTTGAGTCAGGTCCAGATGAAAAATATGATACATTCAAGAAGAGAACCTTGAGTGAACCCATGAAACCCACATCTATTCTAGTATCCCAACTCCTCAACTTGGTATTGAATCTACTTGGTGTTTTACATGCTTATCCGATTGAGTAGAGAAAGGATAAGGGGAAAATATATAGCGAGAAAAACTATATTAGAGGTTATATAAATACTTCTCTGAAGGGGAAACCTCTCCTACTCTCAATAAGTCAGGATCCCTCTTCTTCCCATTAAAATAATAATTTTCGAAGCATAGTTCTACTAAATAAATAAATAAAGGGTGAAAGAAGAGAAAGGCTTCCTGTGTAGAGAGGTGAAGCAAGTGATTTTGTCAGGATATTGTTTAGGCTCACTGGCAGGGAAGCAAAACTTATGTTCCTGAAGTGACTCCACTGAGGTATTGTCTAGGCCTGTTGGAACTGGAGCAACACCATAGATGAAATTCATACTCTAAATATCGTAACATTTCCATTATATATTATCCTTTCCTAGATTAAAACAATTGTGATATGGCATAATCCTTCCTGTGTTGAAGCAAGGAAAGGAATGTATGGTGTTATAAGTATAACTAGGATGAAAGGGGAAGTCTATCAAATCTAATTAGTGAATTAAATATTTAATAAGGGCTAACCATCTAACTAAAATCTATTCCAAGGAAAATAAGTTCACATTCACCCAATGTGATTCCAAGTGTTGTCGACAACATAAGACCCTCCAAAATTTCACTACCTTCAAATTTTGGAGCCTACCTAACTATCATATCAAGTGTTGCTTTATGTCATTTTTACATGTTTCAAGTTTTCTTGTTCTTTCTTAAGTGTCATCACATTTTTTAGAGCATCTATGGTGTACCTCATGGTTATAAAAAACTGGTTAGTCATAAAACAACATTGTTGGTCACAATCGTACACACTTTGTTTATTGTGCTTAGAGAGTGCTTTTAAAATGGAATTTTGATGTGAATTACTCAATATTCAATCCTATCTAAGTTTTATAAATGAGTTGGTATGTGTCACACTTGATTTTATACCTAACTCACTGTTTTTTTCTCTTGTCTTATCCTTCAGAGTTAGAAAAAATTGCTTTTGCACAAAATGGCCCACCAAGGCTAACAGAGTGCATAGTGCACTCTTAAGGCTTAGTTGGGACCCATTCCTTGTTCATATTGTGCCCTTCACCCTCCCAAAAGAGAATCACACACTCCCAAGCAATAACCCCTCCTTCTCTTTCGAAACAGTGCCCTAAAGCAAGCCTCTCTCTTAGCCAAGTGCATGGTGTATCATCAATCAATAATCATGCCTTCATTCCCTCTTAGAGATACACCTTGTGCCCTCACTAATCCCTCAGCCTCCTTAAATCTTCACACTACTCCATACACCCTCCTTGTGGCGTAGGATTTCCCAGTTGAGTGCATGTTGCATCAACACACATCATTGAGCTCCCTTCATCCTTCATATTGCACCCTACACCCTCCCTCAAGCTTGTTCTTATTAGTTGAGCGCATAGTGCATCCTCAAGCCTCAAGCACTTAGTGCTTCTCCCTTGTTAGTGTGCCTTACACCCAAAAATTTCTCGTCTCCTCGTAAGCCCACTAATGAACCATGATCAGAAAATTTGCATGAAATCGGATAGAATAGGAAGTTCTTAGGCATACATTTTTTTTCCATGAGTGATCTTAGTTGCAGGTGTTCGAGAACAACATGGGAAGGCTACATGAGGAAATATGTCAAAGGGAGAAGCTTGAGGAAGTATTCAAGATCAAAGAACACATAATGACACAAGATGAAGAACATTAGAATCTTGATGATCAAAGTAGATATGAAAGACTCCATATGATGTAACACCATTTAAAGGTTAAAAGCAACAACAACATGAAAGTTGCAGGCAAGATTGAAGATACAAGTGGAAACATTGTCACCTCTCAAGAAAGTCCATGTCATCAGTCACTATGAGTCCAAGTCATCAATGTTAGTGACTTTTCATGTTGTCACCTCATGATGATGTGGAAATGATGATGTAATTATGTAATTATTGTAAAGACAAAATGTGGAAGTCCAAGAGTCATATATGGACAAAAGAGCCATATGAAGAAGTCCAAAAGACACATGTAATTTCAAAAGTCATGAAGAAGTTCAAAATTCATTGAGAAGTCTAGGAGTTGTATAGAAGTACAAAGGTCATAAGAAGTTGAATATTCCTATCAGAAATCCAAAGAGTCATAAGGATATGAAAGGTCATACCTATATTAATAAAAGAAGCATCATTTCTCAAGACAAAAGGATTTTCTCCATGGCTTCTCCCACAAGGAATTAGAGAGATAGAGATAGTTATTTTGGGGCCAAGTAGTGTCTCTAATGATCCACTATTGGAGCTATTGGTGTTCATTATACTCATGTATCTTGAAACTTTTGCTTAATAATTGAAGAGATTTGGCCAACACATTTTCATGCATAGATCGTAGATGTTTTGAAACTTCTCTTCAAATTTTTGTGGTTTATTTTGGCTTATATATGTACTAAATAAATTGAACTATTTCGATGGATTTGGTGCTCAACTTGGTGTAAATGTGTTGTGATTGTTATAATGATCATGGCATCTATGTGAAATATTTCACTTGATGACTAATGGTTCTTCCTTGTTTATGTGCATGTGTCTTTACTAGATTAGTAATATTACTTTTCTTTTAGAGACTCACTTTTGTTCCCTACAGCGAAATAACATTGATACATTTACAATTGAACATTTCACAAGGCATACTCTCTTTCTCATTCATAAGTACATGCACACTACCCTCTCATGCTAATTTCTCAAGACAATGAAAATATTTAAGTTAATGGTAGACGGACCATAATTTGGGATGGGACTCCTATAGCAAACAATGTGAGGTCTAATTGGGACTTCATATTAGGGAGATCTCATGTATGTTGATGGGATCCAACACCATAAACACAATGATAGTTGAAGAAGGTTTCTATTATAAAGAAGTGGTATCAACATGACTGGATCAAATACAAAATTATTTGAGTTGAATGACTCAAATCCCTAAAATCCAAATAAAAAGGTTTCATTTCTTGGTGAAATAAATATGGTGAAAGGAGATATTTGAAATTGATTGAGGAAGAGTGAGATAAGTTATGTATTTGCAAGTCATAGGTAAAGTAAAGTTTAAAAGTTTATAAAATTATTGGAAAACACAAAACATATATGTTGCTGAGAAAATTATGAAGTTATCAAAACTAAATAATGTAATTAAATTTAATTGCAGTAAATATTTAAATGTTAAAGGAAATAGTTAAGTGATCAATAAATAATTTATCAATAATTTACATATTTCAATTTCTTGAGTCCTCTTCTTGAATAACAACCATATTAATTCATAAAATAATTGTTCAAGGTTTGTTAGAGGATTGATTCTTCACTTGTTAAGTTTTGATTTGTGAGTTTGAATTTCTCTCTACATCAACTTATCAACTGTCAAAAATTCCCAATGGGTACCTTCCTTCACGACGTGACTCTTGGTTGCAATGGGGTTATACTAAACGTAAAATACTAGAAATGGAGAATATTGTGTAGAAATCAAGTTTACAAGGAAGCCCCACTTCAAGAACACCATTTAATAGACCAAACTCAATAATGAATCAGCAATATAAAATTTTGGATTATGAAAACCATCTAACATTCGGGAGTAAAAGGTGTGTGAGATCTATACATTAAGCATTCATTTATTTTCTGTTTTTCTCAAGCCACTTCTCCATTTCATATACAAAATACAACTTTAATTACTAATTATATATCATTCAATCACCCATGTGTCACTTGGCTACAGAATAAATATTATTCATCACCCTTCAACTAATATTCCTATTTTTACCCTTAGATGTTCCTTTGTTCTCCCCTTCTTTTCCTGTTTGAGTGAGTCCACCTAGTCATTACTTTGTTTCAATTAAATCCTCTCATTAGTATTTTACAATTGTGCTTATATTTTTGCACTATCCATTTGAATTAATATTTTTTTTTTTTACTTTTCCTAGTTTGAGTGGATGCACATGTAGTTACTACGTTATTTTAATTAAGTCATGTCATTACTATTTTGCAATTCTACTTATGTTTTCCCACTTTCCATTTGAATATGAATTCCATTTTTTCCCTTTTCTTTATTTTATGGTGCCCTAGTCATAAAGTTTTAGATTAATTAAAGTTTTAGATTAATTAAAAGTAGTTTTCTTTTATTTCATTCACATTTCTAAATGAATTCATTTTTTAATATCATTTAAATAAACTAATTTATTCTTTCCTTTTTATGAATTTTCAATAACCCATATGCTCAATGAATCACATCTTAGACATTTAATTAACCTTAGCCATTTCAATGAAATGAATATTCTAGTAAAATATTTTTCCCCTGTATGTATAATAATTATGAGTAATACTAAGGGTGTCATGCTTATTCACTCCCTTCCAGAATTATCTTATAGTAACTAGCAAGGGTTTCTTGTTCTTACATACCCCTCAAGAATTCAATTTTTTGGTGGGGGATGGCATAATGGTTGAGAACAAGTTAATTCAACTTGTTCCTATCTTTCTGAGATATTAATGGTCATTGAGGAATAATAAAAACACCTTATTATGTACCCTTGAGCTAAAAATTTGAAGTAGATTAATTTGTTCCCTACCCTCAAGACAACATATAAGATTTGCGTAAAAGCACCATAAAGTTATCAACTCAAAAATACAAGTTTCCTAGTAGGTGTAAATAGAGACATAGTTCTTTCTCTCCTAGTGATACTATTTTCATCTTCCATATAACCCATTACCCATGTGTGGACTAATTCATAAGTGTATTATTTGTGCCTACATCACATAGTGAAATAAATACATCAAATGGTCTCATAACCATAAATTATAAACATTTCATTAATCACATGGCATATCATAATGTCACAAATCAATTTATGGTCCATATGAAATTGACACAATCTTACACCAATATGAAGCCATGTCTTTCTTGTCACGCTTGGAAAACCATCAGTAGCCTTTAGAAATTAATCTCTCTCTCTCTCTCTCTCTCTCTCTCTCTCTCTCACACACACACACACACACACACACATTAAAATAAACCTCATTCAAAATCCAATCCAAAATAGCCAAAAGAGTTTGAATTTGATAATCATAATGTATTTCAATAAATTTGGTAATTTGTAGTCAAAAGTATCTCAAGAAATATGATCCAATCAATCAAATTAGACAAAACAAAAGAGGGAACTATATACACCTCCTCTTTAGGAAACTTAGTCACAAACTTCTAAAAAAATAAGGAAATTACTATGTGGTATGACCTCAATGATGAAATATTGTGTACATGGTGTGTACTTGTATGTTATGATGATATTTCAAGTCTTTGGTTCATAACATTTGATATTAGATCATACATTCCTAGGGCTTTTCTCCTTCAAATAAGAAAATTTGAAAACTTCATTTACTTTCTTTCTAGGATGTTTTAGACAACAAAATTTTAAGGATAAAGAAGACACATACAGAGATATCCTTGGGAAAATATTTAGGTCTTGGCTAATTGTATTTTATATTATATATCCTATGAAATTGAGGGCTTATGATTAGTCTTGAAACCAATTTCAAATCAGCGATTTTGGAATTTTCACTATAGTTTTTTTCTAAAGAAGTTTTAGACTGTGAGATTTTAAGGATATTGAGGAGACATATTAAATTAATCCTGGTATGGAAATCTAGGTTGTGTGTCATTACACTTTTGGATATATAACCTATGAAAGCTAGATTATTTTTACTAGTCTTAAACTTAGCCTCAAAAGAGTCATCTTGGAATCTTCACTATAGTTTTTTCTTTGGTGAAGTTTCATGTTATGAAATTTTTAAGAACCTAGAAATACATATTTAAATAACCATGGTATAAAATTTTAGATTAGGTGTTTTGATGAATGAAAGTGAGGACTTAAAAAATAAATTGATGCATAACTTGGAATATGAATTAAAAGAAGAAATTGAAGACACGAAGAAGAAGGGTGGTGAATTATTCAACATATGAGACCTTAATGAAGCATTCATTAAGGACATTCAAAAATTAAAATAGGGAAACAATAGGAAAGGGAAATGAGAAAATGACGAAACACTAGAAGAATTGAGAAGGAAAGATCAAGAATATGTAACTGAAAAAACCATAATTAAAAGCTACTATATGAGGTCAAGAGAATGAAACTTAAGAAAAGAAGGACTCCCAAAATCATGAAGAAACAAGTATCTTGGACCAAGGGTCTACCAAAATAATTGAATAGGAAAATTGCAATAACGTAAATGAAGAATTGAAATAAAAATACTTATAAAGTAAAATAAAAAACTCAATCAAGAATTAAATAAGGATGTAAGAATTTGATATATTGTGTCATAATGCAACTTCAAAAGGACAAATAAGACAAGTTTCATGAAGAAGAATAGAAGATACTTGAGGAAGTCAAACTTATTTTAAAGGACACACATGTTAGTTGTGATGGTATTATCTCCAAGGCTAGTGTAATAAACAAAATAAACAAGAGAGTAGAGGATGTTGTTATATTTGAAAATAAGATAAATGGAATTCATGTATAGAGTGAAGGTAAACCATCAAATGTGAAGCCATCTCAACACCCTAAGTACCAAGAAATATTTCAAGAAGGAAAAGAATGTGAACCATTAACATTAACAAGGAAGAATATGGAATACTCATCAATATTCATGGAACTAGGCATCACAAAACCATTATTAAACATAATATTATCTAAGGGAAACTACTACTAAGACTAGAGAAGTTACAACACAAATTATGCATTCAAAGGAAGAAAAAGTATGTAATGGATAACTATCAAGGATTGATATTGAAATGAATTTAATTTAATTAATGGATAACCGTCAAGGAATAAATAATGCAATTAAAAAAATAGAATAAAATAAATCATAATACTTGGTTTCATCACATGTAAATCCTTTAACTTCAAATCTTTCAGGAAAAAGATTTTGAAGGAGAGAATTATGGTCTGACCCCAAGGGAGCATATATGGGGTTAGATGTACATGTAATATGCAAGTGTTTATGTAATAGGGTTATCCTAGTAATAAAAGGGTCACATGTGTAACTTGTGAAATATATATATATATATGTGTGTGTGTGTGTGTGTAACTTGTGATATATATATATATATATATATATATATATATATATATATATATATATATATATATATATATCGAGAGAGAGAGAGACCATGTAGTCGTCATTGAGGAGATGTGATTTGGATGTACAAATGTATTGGGGTATTTGCAGAAGGTTATCCTATCCTTTAAGGAGTTATTATGTAATTCATATCTATTATTTATCCTGGAAGGGTGGTTCACTCTCCCACTAATTTTGAAAATTTGGTCCATTAAATTTGGTTTCAAAGGATATGATCCTAAGGTTTTTCTCCAACAACAAGATATCTTAGATGATTCACCATGAAATTATTTTTGGGATGTTTCATACAACAAAATTTTGAGAATAAAGAAGAGAAATATATATGTACTTATCGTATACAAGTTTTTTTCTCATTATACATTCTAAGATATAGCCTATGAAAGTTAAGTTTTCCAACTAGTCCTAAAATAAATTTCGGATGAGCGATATTGGAGTTTTGGTATATTTGTGTTTTGAAAGAAGTTTCAAACTATAAAATTACTAAGGTATGAAGGAGACACAATGAAGTAATTTAGGCAAAAGCCATGGGTTTTCAATCATTACAGTTTTAAAGACATAACTTATGGAAGTCAAGGTTTCTTAATCATCCCAAAATTAGTCTCAAAAGATTCATCTTGGAATTTCAACTATAATTCGTTTTTAATGAAGTTTGTCACATTCTCAAGAATTCTAGGATACATGTTGAGGTACTTGTGGTATAAATTTTGAATTATAATAATCTATCATAGTAGAAACATAGGCACTGGAAATCACGGACTTTGACTAACCCTAAAATTCATATCAAACAAGTGTTTGGGTAGAAGAGTCATATATACTTGTATAAAAATCTAAATTGAATGAAATTGATTTCATTGAATGACACAATTGAATGGCGCAATTGAATTTGGCATATTGTAGGATTATTAAATCAACAATGATGGCTTTTAGTGTGTGCATAAATTTTTACCTTTCATTGAAAGGTAAATCAAGGGTAAAAAAGGAATAAATTATATGATTAATCCATTAAACTATGTGAAATATATATACTTCTCTTATCAATTTTTTCTCTTAATGTATGATTAATTATATGAGGGACTCACATAGTTTTTGTTGGATTTTCATGAACCAAAAAATGCCAATAATTGGTTAACCTATGTCATCCACTCTTCTTAAAACTTACCATTTGTGTCCTATGTGGTGGTTAGTGGAGGTTACCAAATCTTTAATCAAACACTCATCCTAAAATGGGAATGATTAAACTAATCAATAGGGAAGAGGATTTTGTATTTTTTCATCATGCACATAATTTTCATCCATTAGTCTAGCCTTTGTATAATGAAGCATGTGGAAGGAGAAATTTGTTGATGCAAATAGTTAGAGTAGTCATGATGAAAAAAATAGAATCCAAAATCTACGCACGAATATATAGATGTTTCATGCTATTCAAATATAATTCAAAAAAAACCATGAAGGAACCACCAAGTGGGGCATAAAGGAACCTTTTTACTTAAAGCAAAATCAGCTTCCAAGGTGAAATCGAAGAGCGTGTTATCCTGTTACTTTGTAACAATATATAACTCATAAATATATGGATATGTCACTAAGATTTGTGTGAACAAATTCAAAATCATGAGTGAGTGAGTAATCTTAACCTATTTGTTTAGAAAAATATTGGGTTTTGGATAAAAAATGAACATGCATCGGATGCACTTATCAACTTTTTCCCACCAGTAGTGGCATGAACCTTGGATTCTAGAGGAAACAAAGATAGTGTGGACTACTGATGGTGGTTACCAACACAACTTATCATAAAAATATGATGCTATAACATATAAAAAAATAGGAAATGAAAACAATGTTAATAGTGGTTTTCCCTAACTAGAGTATACTAGGCTCATGAACACATATAATTGCACAAATATTAATTAAAAATAGCATAAATATAACAACAATGGTAATTTAATAAGAAAACATATGTGTTGTTAGTGTCAATCTTTGCATCCTTCCACCAACGATCAAACATGCTCTTACAGAGTGGTATTAGGGTGTCAAAGTCAAATTTTGTCATTTCAGTGAGTCTTCAAGTAAAATTTGGTCGCTAGGTATTAGGTCTAGGATTGTTTTCACTCCTTCCTAAGTTTTCCAAGTATTGGTCTATTTCACCATTCCGCTAAGTGTACCATCATTCAAAGAGTTTTCATCATTATTTCAAGTTCCAATGGGTCATTTTACACCTTGTTTGTGCTTCAATTGTGCTTAAGTAAAGCTCATTTCCCTCTCCTAGGGTTTTAAAGGTAACTTTCCTTAGATGGTCAAATCATCAACAAAACTTGTATCCTGATGCTCATACACCTTCCCCTATCCTTAATATACCTTCTTAAACACTTCCCATCAATGATATCCCTCAAATTCACCATTTTCCCACAAACCCTAGCCTATTACTACAATTTGACACTTTTCTAGGTTAGGCCTGTATTTTGCCCTTTTGGACCCCTTCCACTCACTCAATCCTTGAAATTTCACTTTCCCATGCTTCCTAACATTCCTCCCTACTTCCCAAATTTTTCTCAAGAATTTATAAGCCCCTCATCCCCTTGATTTCCCTTTATTTCTACAAATCCCATATTACACACATCAGGATAGGTTTTATACAAATGATGTTTGTGAGCAAGAACGATGAATTTTACAAACGTGAGAGAGGTTTTTGTCCATCGTAGACTCAAGAAGAAAAAATTCCTTCAGTTTTTACACAGGTCTCATGGTTTGGGAGCAATGTCCAAAACATCATTTTCCTTAGGAGAGTTGATGCATTTCTGGAGTGACCTTGGTAAAATCAAATTTTCTCCTATATGGAATGTTTAAATGACTTTTTTTATGCTTCAAATGATCATTAGACACAAAGATATTTCCAATGGGCTATCATGAGCTCAATTTGGAGTTGAGGAAGACCTCCAAAAGTTGACTACCACAACACTCTGTATTTTGACAACCTCATTTTGCACATTTTGACTAGTCTTCGAAGATTGAGATTTGGACAAGGCAAATGAGCTCCAAATTGAAAAATTCAAGATGTTCTGGAAGATAGGCAGGAAACTGTTTCCAAAGAATTATCCCATGCCTAATTTGGACACTGGGAAGGCAGTCAAAAGTTGTCCTGAAGTGGCGCAGCATGTTCAAGAGGTGGCTCAAAGTGGCACTACACTTTTTCTAGGGACACCCAATGGACAAATGGCTTGAATTTTTGGATTAAGAGTGATTATTACATGCACCCTATGGATTTTCTAAGTTTTTGGGGCAAAAATGGTCCACCAAAAGGTCAAAAGACACAGTAAAAATGACCTTTCTGCCATTTTTTGGACACAGAGAAGCAGTCTTGGGAGAATCAAGTTTTGAGAGGTCAAATGAGCTTCAAATGTAGACACTAGGTGTTTTGGAAATTAGACATGAATACATTTCCAATGAGCTATCATGAGCTCAATTTGGATGTAGGGAAGGCCTCCAAAGGGGACCCAAAAGTGGCATTGGGCATTGGGCCAGTGGCGTTGCGCGTAGGGCAGATTTGCACAAGATGGCTATTTTTCCATTTTTTGACTATGCTCGTGGATTCTCTCTCATGGAGGATGTTTTACCTCTATAAATGATGACTTGGCATGTAAATATAATGGATAACTAGTAGTAGAGGGTAGCTTCATTGCTTTAGAAGTCAATTTGAGCTCAAATGAATCAGTTTTTCACTTTTAGAGGCAAGTTGTTGAGATGTCTGTATTCATGTTTCTTGTTTAGTGTTGGTTAGATTAGCTCCTTATCTTAGATATTTGACCCTGGAGGATGGGAGGAGGTTGAATTCATGTCTATATCTTCTTCTTCTTTCTCATTGTAAAGGGTTTGACTCAGCTGATTCTCAGACCTTGATTGTACATCATTTTGTAGGAGTTTAGTAGGAGATTAATAAGAATTGCAACTCTTTTTATGGGATCCATGTGGTATGGAGTTTTAGTACATTTTCTTATTTTGTGATCATATTTTAATGTGTTTTGTATACTTCACTAATCATCATTACTTCTAAGTGAATTCTTTCAAGTTGATAAGCATAATTCATTACATCAGTGCTCTGCTTTGGGAAAACATTCACCATTTCATGTTTTCTACAGTATAATAAGGATTCATGGTTTTGACATGCTCTTATTAGCTTCTCACCAGTCTTAAATGTCTCATCCCATAAAGCCCTTGAGTGCTAAACCTTATGCCTACCTTGCCCCATTGAACACCCTGTAATTCTGACGTAATTCCCTAGACCTAAACTGGCCAACTCCTCTTGATCTGGAAAAACCTCTTCAAAATCCAATCAAAACTTCGTGCTACTATACCTAGCATAATACCCTTTACCTCATCCAGTCATCTTGGTTGAGATCCTTACGGAGAGAGCCCTCTCCCAGCCTAGTAGGGCTAGCTACTTGGCTAAGTGTGGTTTTTGGTTACCCTAGCGTTGCCTTCCTTCAGTCTAAGGTTCAATCAAGGTGATAACATGTGCTAAGCCAAAAAAATTACCAAAATACTACCTTAATTCATACACATAATAAAGCAACCCAATACATAAGAGATTAATATAGTTGGCCATATATAATTCGATAAAGATATTATTGTCATCTAGCTATCTTACATAATGCAAGAGTTTTGACCTGATTGCCTTTTCATTCACAATTGTGATCGATTTGTACCTCATTATTGACACAGTAGTGCACTATTTGGGCCCATAGCTTGGCCTAAAACTATAGGCAAATAAAATTGATCATGACATGATAATATGTATAGGATTATCATGGTCACTATTTACATTAAAAATACTTGAAATAATACATAATCTAAAGGTGCAAAAGGATTTTAACCTAAGCACTAATCTTGTCTCAACACAACTAACTTTCACTCACTCCATAACTCAAACAAATTAGCCTTTTCTTCCTTCAACTCATCACATTAGTTTTTAGCAAGGACTTTGTCAACGTAAATGTTAAGATGGCACTACAAATTAGCATTTTTGTATTTTAAAAATTAGGACTTGTCTTAGGATGCTTTAACCTAATAATCAAATAGTTTAAATTGGTGAACTATTCCTTTCCAAACCGATTCCATTTTTTCAACGATCCATGCCAAATATCAACAAAATCAAGTGGGTTCGCTTATTTCTTCACACATATGATCTTAATTCGAATTTCCTTTCATTATATTTGTATTTATTCCTTAAATTTTGCATACAAACCTTGACTAATTTCTTTTATTCATTTTTGGAAAGGTCTTTTAGTGTAATGATAGTACTATGTGTTTTTTCGTAATTGAATGTTTTGGACCACAACAGACTTCATTTAATGCCTCATAATGGATCCAAAATATTTGAAACCCTAGTTCTCCACACTCAAAACCATTATAAAAATTGACCCTAGTTGTTGATTCCTCCAATTTTTCCACTCTAAAATCATTTGTAAATATGAAACCTAATATAATGATCTGATATGGACTATAATTTCCCATTTGGGAGGATTTGTGTCCCCTAAATATTTTTCTAATTGATTTGAGGAATTTCATCCTCTACTTTCTCTATAGAGTACCATTTTTCTTTTCTTGGAAGTTGTCCTTTCAACGAAATTTAATAAAAGCCATGTTTCCCTTATACTATAACTATAATGGAAAATTGTGTCTTCTTCAACTCTCCCTAGGCATCTAGTGTTAAGTCCTTTATGGAAGGTAGGACCTACCCCTCCTCTTGATCCAACATGGAAGGCTCATGGAGTTCAATATTTTCCACATTAACCACATATCAAATGTGCCTATATGGGGGTAGAGTAAATATTTAATCATTACGTCCCAACTTTTCAAATATCCCAAAAGGGCCGTATTGCAAAGCCTCAATCTTCTTGCCAGGACCTATTGAAGCCTCAAAATTCGTTGCAAGAACATCAGGGGAGACCACTTGGTTCGGACTTTCAAACGGCTCCTTTTTCATTTAGAATGGTGGTTTCAATTTAACTAGGTCTAATTACATTATCTCAATCTTCAATGGCTTAAAATATGACTTTCATCCACCAATGGAGAAGAGACACCAGATCAAACCTCTTGCTGATCAGGCAAGAAAGTGACCCTTAAGCTGATATGGGGCTCAACCAAGCCAGAACTAAACTTTGTCTCTTTGGGAAAAGGACTTTTAGGAGTATAGAATTAATCTGAATGAAAAATTATTCTGAAATGCAAGAAAAATGAACTAAATCCTAATCCATATATATATATATATATATATAACCCAAACGAGAGCAAAATATTTAAATGATTGTGATTTAAATGTATGGCTTATAATGAATATGAAGTTAACAAAGTAGTTCAATTAACTAACATTATGACTACCAAAATGCATTCTATTTAGTGACCTCTTAGCTGAAATAATCAACCAACAACACTTAGGAAGTAGTTTACAAATTGACATTGATTGTCAAATCAGTAATTCGAATAAATAAACAATAATATGAGGAAATAGTTCACAACATATCATTTTTTTTATACAGTGGAATCAGCAAGAGGGGAAGCCTCGCGACTCGTGTTACATGGGGTCGATTCTAACCGCTACCTCTATAACCACTGGGAGCTGTGCCCACCCCTCTCCACAACGCCGGGTTAGTCCGAGGGAATTAAAATCGTGACCTTTAGTACGAAGCCTGCCTTTCTAACGAACTTCACTGCAGTGCGATTACCAACTCACCTACCCCTGTGGGGCTCATTCACAACATATCTTTATTTGTTAAATCAATATTAAAAAAAAATATTTACTCAGAAATCAGAATTCAAACCATAAGTGCAGAGAAAAATAATAACATATGATTGATACAAATTACTCATATCGAAAATAGTGCACAAATATGAATAAAATGACACATCACTGTCATCATAAAATGAAATTAGTATTTAAAACAATAGTATTAGAAATACCAAATTATTGAATCCATTTCTTTGGCTCTAGTCTCCAACAATCCTCTACAATCTTGGAACTTTTGTAGTTACAACAAGAGATGCAATAGTGCAAACTCTGTCCATCATACATAATTCAGAACGCAAAAGAAAAATCTTCAATAATCCCCATATCTGATATTTTCTCTTCTCTCACCTACAAGTCTAAATCCCTATTATAATAGTTCTTTTAGAATTCTAGAATTGTAGAGGAGAGAAGCCTTTAATCCATTGTACAATCTGTTACTTATAATATTTACAAAAAAATTCTCAACAAGAAAGTTTGTTGAAGAAGAAATTTGCTCCATTAATTTTCATTGGCTCAAAATTTCATTCTTCTATTGTTGGAGCATTCTCATTGATTGAGATCTTCTTCTTCTCATCTCTTCAACTCTGTTCCTACAAAAAATAAATCAAAACTAAATTAAAATGAAAAAGTAAAATCATAATACCAAATCTAAAATTAAAACAAATTCTATAAAAACGTAATTAAATAATTAAAATAAAAGAAAGTTGAGATTTATATTAATGTCTGTGAAGATTTAATTGGCCTAGAGGGATATTGACGAATGGATATGCACTTAGAAGAAGTTGCGGGAAAATGAGAATGTAGAGAATTAAACTCAGAAAATTAGTGCTATTAGAAATTTTAAGTTTGATATTCTGCTGCAATTTAGACCCTTTAAATGATCAAATATGTTATTGCAACTACTTCAAAAATGTTCTCCATGATTTTATCTTTCCAATGATCTGTCATGGGCCTTATTTGGTCAAGTAAAACTCCATTTATGAGCTTCTAAAGTTGGAGAATTAAATTTGCAAGAATTCTGGAATTTTTGTTGCTTTGGCTAAATATCAGAATATTTTAATTAAAAGATAAGTCTAAATTAAACTACAATTATTAATTGAATAACAACAATTAAATACATCTACATTATTAAATTTAATTAATTATTAACAAAATTAAATTAATTATAAAATTTAATTTAATAATTATTTAAAATAATATTATATATATTATTATTATAATTATATTATATGATAATTTTAATAAAATATTATAATTATTATATAGTAATGTTATAATACTAATATAATATTATAATAAAAAATCCATATTATGGAGAATGTATAAGTGTGGAGAGTGGAAGGTTATGGAGTTATAAGGAATTGAGGGTGAGAGTTAATAGAGTGTGAGCGTGGAAGGTGGGAGGAGTGTGGGGGTGATAAGGAGGGTTACGTGAGGTAAGGAGAGGTGGAGAGATAAGGTGATGAGGTGGATGGTGATGGCAAGGTAACATAGGCTTGGGAGTCCTAAAGAGTTCAAAAATTGTGAAATAATTTGTTTTACCTTTCGCATGTTTTTAAAATCGCAATCGCAATTTTTGTTTAAATGAGCGGTCTATGAAATTTTTTTTTGTGATATGCGATATGAAATATATCATAATTGCAATATTGCATCAAAAATTTCATTTTGGCGATTTTGAATTTCGGGATTTTGGAAGGGAGGATTTGATGAGAAGTGGGGCCCACGTGAATTAACAATCGTACAAATTGGACTACAACCGTTTTGCAATTTTTGGTTTTGGGTTTGACAATTTATTTTAAAATAACAAAACTGGAGTAAATTACCAATATCCTGAAACATGTTTTCATTTATTGTAAAACTTAGCTGGGTCATTTTGTAGAACTGTTAGTGAAAAATTAAGAAAATATTAGTAAAATTCACTAATAGTTGATATTTTCAATGGACGATTATTGTAATTGCAAAAATTTGAAATATCATACATTTATTTACATTTTTTAGTCCATGCGAGAGAATGATCAACCTTCAAAGGTGTGCCATTTACAAATCAGTTGATCAAATTAGGCGGAACAAATATCGGTGGACATCTAGTGAAAAGTCGGATTCAGTGGAACAATCAAAATAGAAATCCAATAAAATCGAAAAAAAGACAAAATTTGTAAGACAATTGAATTAAATGAAAATCTTAAAAGATGCTTAGCCAAGAATTAATATAAAGGATCCCCATTATTTGAGTCAATAATTCAAAGACGAGGGGTTTTGGGTTTTCCCTACAACAATGATGACAAACTGAGTAGAACCAATTATCTCTGGTTAAAGATAAAGAGCTTTAATTTACCCAAAGGTAAAAAATAATGGAGTTTAGGAAATCGTCTAACAGTAAAAAATTTCCATAGGTCCCACATAAATAGATTAAGTAATATGAGTTTGCAAAGATAGGTACTCAAAACAGAGTCGAGTAAAAGTCACAAATCCAAATCTGGGAAAATTTGTTTTAAAACTATCTCATATGAAAAATTAAAGAATGTATAGATCTCAGTTTTTGATAAAGCATATATTTATTTTATGATTGGTCTTTGACATCACCTTGCTGCCAGCGAACCTAAACAATACCCGACAAACTCATCTTTTATGCCATACAAGCCTAGTCCTACTGTTGGCAAGCGTCCATAGCCCTGACATGTTTAATTGTATTTCTCATGCTTCCTCTTTTAATTCTCCTTTTGATAAGTGCATTTTGCAAGCCTTTAATTTACGATGTATTAGAGTGAAAGAAGTGGGATGGTAATAAAGATTTATGTTTAATCGACATAATACTTTCATAATGTTTACTCCAAATTCTTCCCCTAGAACTATCAATCAGAGGCTTTTAGGTGGAGAGATGGGAGAGATTCATGTGTTAAACTCAAACCAATTCTTTCCTTGAAAAAGTAAACTCAATCACTGAGAAATGATGTGTGTTCCTTCATGAAAAATATTTCAAGCAATATGGTCTTATGGTTTCATAAGGATATACCTTTAATGATAAATGAAACTCACTGAAATGAAGAAGAAATATGCTCCATTAATTTTCATTGGCTCGAAATTTCATTCTTCTATTGTTGGAGCATTCTCATTGATTGAGGTCTTCTTCTACTCATCTCTTCATCTCTTTTCCTACAATAGATAAATCAAAACTAAATAAAAATGAAAAAATAAAATCAAAATACCAAATATGGAATTAAAACAAATTCTATCAAAACTTAATTAAATAATTAAAATAAAAGAAATATGAGACTTCTATTGATGTCTTTGAAGATTTCACTGGCCAAGAGGGATATTGATGAATGGATATGCACTCATAAGAATCTATGGGAAAATGAGAATGTAGAGAATTAATCTCAGAAAATTAGTGTTATTAAAAAATTGAAGTTTGATCTTTTACTGCAATGTAGACCCTTTAAATGATCAAATATGTTATTGCAACTACTTCAAAAATGTTCTCCATGATTTTATCTTTCCAATGAGCCATCATGGGCCTTATTTGGGAAAGTAAAACTCTATTTATGAGCTTCTAAAGTTAGAGAATTAAATTTGCAAGAATTCTGGAATTTCTGTTGCTTTGGTTAGAAATCTGAATATTTTAATTAAAAGATAAGGCTAAATTAAACTACAATTATTAATTAATTAATGCTAATTAATTACATCTACATTATTAAACTTAATTAATTATTAACAAAATTACATTAATTATAAAATTTAATTTAATACTTATTTTAAATATTGTTATAATTATATTATATCATAATGTTAATAAAATATTATAATTACTTCCTATAGGAGGAATTTCCCCACATGTCAACATAAACCTAAACGGAAGAATGATGAACCCTAATCTCTTTACGGTTGCCTCCCTCCCTTCAGTCGCCGTCTGGCCTTTGCTCGGCCCTACAGAAGATGACAACGCGAACATCGGAGGGGCCCCGACTCCATTCGAGTCAAACCTAGTGAATAAGATTGCGTGCAGCCCTGCGAAGAAAAAAGAGAAACATGCACGGGTTGGGCTCTCAGCAAGCTGCGCATGCACTGCAGCAGATATGGCGGCGGACACTCTTCATCTGCAGGTCGTTGGCAGCTTCGCAGTGAGGATGAGGATGGCGCCCGGCCTCGAGGGACTTCTGCAGGCCGCCAAGATTTTGGATGCTTTGACAGGCAACAAATCAAACTTCGAGGGTTCCAGATTAACCCTGCATCCCAATAGCTTATGGATCCAGCACGACATCGCCAGGAACCCTCGCGCAATATCTGTCATGGAGCAAGGCTGCGATTTTTCTAGCCAGCCCCTGCACCCCAACAGTCCATTGTTTCAGAGGGCTACCACAGAGTTCACCAGTCAGCAAAGCCCTAGCTCCAAGGGAAACATCATCAGAAAAGAATCGTCTAGGAGCTTCCATGCCACCGCCCTGTACTCGCTCTGCCCTGATCGATCATGCAGACATGGAATGCCGGCTTCTTCCATCGATGTTGAACCACATGTATTCCATTCCCTTCTGGGTGCTCACCTCCCTCTAATCTGCTCCGCTCTGGACAACAGCATAGCCAGATCTCGGCCCTCTGCTGCTGCATATCTTAACAGCCGCCCCCTTCAGATAGTAGATGCAAAGGTTAAGGACGGAAATGCAGAATATAATCCTTCTTCTCCTCAGGCTGCGGCTCTTGGGAAGAAATATTACGCTCTGGAAGGCTGCTCAACCCCATTAGAACCTCTTCTGCCTCCCCAGAATAGTCGATACTCTGTATTTCATATTCAGAATTCTTTCAGCTTCCTGGATTTGCCTGGACGGAGCATCTGGGAGCTCTTTTGGGCGGAAAGAAATGACAAACTCAATGACCATTGGACTCTCACCACATCTTCTCACAAGCCCCTGCGGCAAGTTCAGGAAAAGGTGGCCCACCAAAGCACCAGCTTCCTCTCGTCTCAGATTTGCAGAGGAAAGCAGAAGTTTGATCACTCTGCTTCGTTTGAGATCCAGATCGTGCTCCTTTCTGGGAAAACTCTGTTACAATGAGTAAGCTCTTCGGATCTAGTGTAGGACCTCAAGAAAATCCTGGAATTTAGGCTGGGGATTCCCTTTGCATCTCAACGAGTCCTCCATGAAGGTAAACAACTTGAGGATCTTTATCCCCTTTCTTTTTACAGCATTAAGATAAATGCCTCCATAATTTTTACCCTTTGTTTGAGAGGGGGAGCTATTGGACAGTCATCTTTAGCTGCGAATTTTTCATACAAAGATGCTTTCCATGCTCAGATGCCCAAGAAAACAACTCCACCAGCTCAGGCTCCCAAACCTTTTTTGGTGGACAAACTGGAGGAAACCCCCTCCATTGAAATATTGCATCCAACGCTAGATGAGAAAATCCAAAATTATGCAGAGCATGAAATTATTTGCAGGTTCAATGGGCTATGGTCACGCACAGTAGATCTCTACCAATGGATTCACTCTAACTAGACCAAAAATTGCAAGGTTCTTCTCTGCTCAAAGGGTTTCTTCATTGTAGTGTTTGCTCTCAGTGAGGACTACCAAAAAGCATTAACTAAAGGCCCATGGTTTTGGGGCTCAGAAGGTTTATTCCTCATCCCTTGGTTCACAGATTTCGATCCCTCTACAACAATCATCACCAAGCTCCCCATCTGGGTCAGACTACCTAATCTCTCGGTGCATCTATGGCACTTTGCTATATTCCAAGGAATCGGCAATACTCTAGGCCACTTTCTAGCCACAGACACCTCTAGAGGGGAAAAGGGCATATACACCTTCGCCAGAATCTGTGCAGAAATAGATATGAGCAAAGGTCTACGTGATCAGATTAATCTCAAAATTGGAGACTTCCATTGGACTCAGACCCTGGATTACGAAAACACAGCCTTTCACTGCCGAAATTGCCATCACATAGGGCACCTTCAGAGCTCTTGTCCCTCGATGCCTGCCCAAAAGAAGAAAGCCAATCCCAAGCCGAAAACTAAAAGCTGGAAACCTCATGATCGTCCCCCCATGGATGATTTTGATTTCAACTCAGATGAAGAGGAAGGGGATGCGGAAGGAATGGACGCAAAGCTGGCACAGGATCCACCCTCGATTGGTCTTGAGGAATCTAATGTCCCACCAAACTCACAGAAAATAACTCATGAGTCCTCTCCCTCGGATTCAGACAAGGAGACCTCTCCGTCAGCCCAGCTCAGTTTGCAAATCATACCAGCTCAGCAGAGTCATCTTGGTTGGGTCAAAGTTGGTAAAAAGAAAGGAAAAAAATGCCGAATAGTTGATTCTACCCAAGTTGGGTAGAATCCTTTGTTCTGCTCTTGTTACTCTGTTCTTCTTATTACCTCTTGCTTAGCACTGCTCTCTTCTTGTTTTCTCATAGGGGCTGAGGTGGATAGTCTATCCTTTTCGGTTGCCCGTTTTCTTGCTTCTCTTGGTTGTAACTTCATATTGTACCATATGTCCTCTTAATAGAATTAGTTTTACAGAGCAAAAAATAAAATAAAATATTATAATTGCTATATAATAATGTTATAATACTAATATAATATTATAATAAAAAATCCATATTATGGAGAATGTATAAGTGTCGAAGGTTATGAAGTTATAAGGAGTGGAGAGTGAGAGTTAATGGAGTGTGAGAGTGGAAGGTGGGAGGAGTGTGGAGTGACAAGGAGGCTTATGTGGTGGAAAGATAAGGTGATGAGGTGGATGGTGATGGTAAGGTAACATAGGTTTAGGAGTCATAAGGAGTTCAAAAATTTTGTAATAATTTTTTTTTACTTTTTTTTTTTTTTTTTTTTTTGCATGTTTTGCATGTTTTTAAAATCGCATTTTCAATTTTTGTTTAAATGAGCAGTCTATGAAATTTGTTTTTTTGTGATAAGCGATATGAAATATGTCGTAATTGCAATATTTCATCGCAAATTTCATTTTGGCAATTTTAAATTTCGGGATTTTGGAAGGGAGGATTTGATGAGAAGTGGGCCCCACGTGAATTAAAAATCTTACAAATTGGACTACAACTGCTTTGTAATTTTGGGTTTTGAGTTTGACAATTTATTTTAAAATAACAAACTAGAGTAAATTACCAATCTCCCGAAACATGTTTTCATTTATTGTACAACTTAGCTGGGTCATTTTGTAGGACCGTTAGTGAAAAAAAAAAAAAAAAAAAGAAATTAGTAAAATTCACTAAGAGTTAATATTTTCAATGGACGACTATTTTAATTGCAAAAAATTGAAATATCATACATTCATTTACATTTTTTCTTCCATGCAAGAAAATGATCAACCTTCAAAGGAGTGCCATTTACAAACTGGTTGACCAAATTAGGCAGAACAAATATCGATGGAAGTCTAGTGAAAATTCGGATTCAGTGAAACAATCAAAATAGAAATCCAATAAAAATGAAAAAAAGACAATTTGTAAAACAATTGACTTAAATGAAAATCTTAAAAAATGCTTAGCCAAAAATTAATATAAAGGGTCTCCATTATTTGAGTCAATAATTCAAAGATGGGGGCTGCTGAGTTTTCCTTACAACAATGGCAATACACTGAGAATAACCAATTATCTCTGGTTAAAGATAATGAACTTTAATTTACCCAAGGGCAAAAAACAATGGAGTTCAGGAAACCGTCTAACAGTAAACAATTCTCATAAGTCCCACATAAACAGATTAAGTAATATGAGTTTGTAAAGATAAGTACTTAAAACAAATTCGAGTAAAAGTCAAGAATCCAAATTTGGGAAAATTTGTTTTAAAACTAACTCATATGAAAAATAGAAGAAGGTATAGGTCTCAGTTTTTGATAAAGCATATATCTATTTTATGATTGGTCTCTGAAATTTCTTCACTGTCAGCGAGCCTAAACAGTACCTGACGAACTTTTCTTTTATGCCATACAAGCCTAGTCCTACTGTTGGCGACCATCCATAGCCCCAACAGGTTTACCTGTATTTCTCATGCTTCCTCTTTTAATCACCCTTTTTATAAGTGCATTTTGCAATCTTTTAGTTTACGATGTATTTGAGTGAAAGAAGTGGGATGGTAATAGAGATTTATGTTTAATGGACATAACACTTTCATAATGTTTACTCCAAATTCTTTACCTAGAACTATCAATCAGAGACTTTTAGGTGCAACGATGGGATGGATTCATGTGTTAAACTCAAATCAGTTCTTTCCTTGAAAAAGTAAACTCAATCACTTAGAAATGATGTGTGTTCCTCCATGAAAAATATCTAAAGCAAAATGGTCTTATGGTTTCATGAGGATATGACTTTAATGATAAATGAAACTCACTGAAATAGATAGAGTTAAGAGACTTCTCATGTATGCTAATCGTTGTCAGGCGTGAAAAAATGTCTTTCACATAAATCATGGCAGAGTCACCAAAATGAAATAAAAATCGAAAGTAAAAGGAAAAGAATTCTTAAACTAAAGTAAGAAAAGAAATCAACAAACAAAAATAAAATTGAATAAAGTAAAAACTAAGAGAAAAATCCAAATTTAAAGGATAAAATCCAACAAGATTACTCATACAAATGTCTCAATCAAAAGAGATAAAAGAAAATCAACATCTGTACATTCCTTCCAATGTTGAGAATTAAAATTTTTATCTTGCAGAGTTATAAAAAATGAGGCTCTCAAAATGGAGAGGATGAATAATAGTGGTGATAGATAATATGTTCAATGAGAAGTCTTTGTCTACTGCAAATTTTCTTGTTTTGAAGAAAAACCTACAAAAAATATCTTAACTATTTTCTGACAAAAGTAATGCTTAAAGGAACAATTAAAGGTTCAAAAACTCCCCAATTTAGATGATTCAATGAGTATCATTAATGCTTCTTTCAAGAATCTTAGAGAAAAATAACAAAAGAGAACGAACTTCAACACTAATCTGGTGGAGGTGTGAAAGGTTCATGAAGATGTGTAAAGTAGAGTTCAAGATTAGCAAAAATAAAAAAAACTGAAACCAAAAGTAAATAATGAAAGTGGGTACATGAAATTTACCATTAGGGAATTGCATTTATTCTTACCTCAAAGGTATTATCTTCTCCAATACTAGCTAACTTATTCCTTTAATTAGAATTAAAAGTATGAAGAAGTCGAACTAACTGAAGTCTTATTAATCCAAAATTATCATTTATTAAATCTATAATAAAGCGAGCAGTAAACTAAAAGAAAATAATTTTTTGTGTTCAAGGAATTGAAAATAAACCAAGCCCATCAGAAGTAAAAATAAAAATATACTTCTTATTGAATCATAGCCATGAATGTTCTCTTAATATTACAAGTTTCATATCAACTCCATGATTTTCATAAATTGTTAGAATTAAAATCATATCCAAGATAATGAAATACATATGTGTAGATGGGGAGGTCTTGAATTAAATATAGAGTGATATATCTAAAAATTAAATATAAGAGAAATAAAAAACGATTTAACCAAGTTGCAAACATCTTATCAATTTCTTTATTATTCAAGAGTGCCTTAAAGTATTTTACATAGGACAACACTTCATCAGATGTTTCAATCACATATTTCTTTGCCATGCATAATTTCCAAATTGGGAGATTTACCTTTGTTGATATATGATTGAGAGTTATTTAATAGTTAAAAGATAATGAAAGAGAGGCATAAATCAAAGTTTATTGCATCGAAGGATTTTAGACAAGGTGTCATTTGAGTTTCACAGTGCGGTATAAGTGTTGCAATGAGAAGGTTGCGATATGAGCATATGCAATGGGAAATTGTAATGGAATGATTGCAATATCGAAGAATAATGATACTAGAGATCAGAGTGGTTAGGAAAATGAAATGTCGATATTATTCTTGCGATAGCAGGAATGTGATAGATGACATGGCTCATTGGTGAGACCGACTTTAGATTTTATAAGCGATCAACGATTGAAATATTTGAGTACGGGATGTAACCTCTTTGATATGCCAATATGTGATATAGAATAGACCTGATCATTTTGTTATATTCATTTAATTTCATATCAGATCCAAAATATCAGAACTTTTAAACATGTGCCTCAACCGAAATTGAGATTTATCCACGGACGTGATATCTTTCAGAACTAGGTTTAAATGTCATATCGGGTCCAGGGTTGTGTAGACATTGCAATATTGACAAAGTTATTTTATCAGAAAATGAGAGAAAATGAATATTAGAGGTCTTGCATCGGTAGTTTCTTATCGAGAAATGTTAAGAGCTACTTCCAATCAAATGTTTGTGATACAAAGGTTTTGCGATATGGATGATGCGATATTGAGTGGAAGGTTTACCAAAGAATGAGCATATGGGAATATCGGGGGATCAGAGATATTTGGAGCATGCTCATTTGAGAGCCTCTGATATGCGAATTGCAATATATGACGTGTGATATATGGGTTCGACGATTTCCTAAAGTATTAAAAAAGAAAGTGACTAATTTAACTTTGCTTTTAAATAAATAACCCTTTAATAATTTAATTAACTGTCGGAATATCTAATCGGAAAGTAATTTTATGAAAAATTTATTATGAAGAGAGTTATGAAATATAATGATCCAATATGACTTTTCCAAGAATTTATTAAAATTTATCAGGATTTCAATGAATAGAAGCAAAATTAGATAATCCTCAAATTTATACAAAATTATAAATGCTTCCCTAAACATGTTGCAAATTTGAAAAGGTCTATATGTTTTCTTATCGTAAGTTTCCATAATGAATTCGATGAAGACCTATAAAAAAAACAAAACTGAAATAAGAAATATCCTTTGAAAAAAATAAAACTAACAATAGACGACGATGAACTTGTAAACACATACCTGGGATAATTTTGATTGTAACTTTACCTCATGAATATTCAATTTCTACCATGTTCAGTATCATCTACTTATTTGATCTAAAAATGTTAAGTAATGAGTTTTCATATTGCATCCGCCTCAAATTTACATCAGAAGACAAGAGTGGTAGAAATGAGCTCTTTTTCAGAAATACTTGTGAATAAATAATTGTCAAGTTGTAGCAAATTCTTGGAATTTTTTTATGTATGATCATCATGATAAATTTTTTGTCAAACAAGACAATTAAGGGCTTTAGAAATATGTATGATCTAAGAGCTTATAAAATGTTTTAAGCCTCTTTCCGAAAATGAAAGGGGATGCCTAGAAGAAATCATATTCATTACTTGCTTTATTGAAAATCTGAAATAATGAAATAAGTGAAAACAGAAAAGAAATCTAATCTAAAATAATCTATCTCTATTTCTAACTTAATGAAGGAAACATGACTAGGTATAGTCATACTTCCAATGTAACCATGTAAGCATTTTAATCCCTACATGTATGTAAATATCAATCATTAATAACAAAAATACAAATATAATTAAATTAAGCAAACTAAATCTGAAAGAAGCATGTATATATATTGTTAGCAGCTTATTCATAATTACCTTCTCTTGAAATGCCATTTCCAACTGAATTTCAATTGGATCATAGAAATATTGATGAATTTTCATTATTGATTGGAAGGGATTCAAAAGAGAGGATAACAAACCAGATTATGAAAATGAGATTTTTGATTCAATGGCCTATATAAATATGCTAGTTTTATGTGCAAATGTTAAACTATTAACAATATTCCATGAAGGAAAACTTTCCAAATATTTTTCAAATGAGTCAATGAAAAATGGATGAAAATATGTTAGATACAATGGAAGATTATTAATTGAATTAGATTGCTGGTCATATTGTGAAAATACACTCTCTTTTTAATATTGTCTTTGAGAAGATAAACGTAATCGATAATAAATGAAGATTATTTGAAATTAAAAGATTAATAGCTCTTGTTGTTCATGATTATGATGTGAAACTTCATTTTCCCATTCAGACAACACATCAATTGAGTGTTTAATACCAAGTTGCTCAATATGTCAGCACAAAGTATCTAAACATCAAAAATTAAAAATAGAAAACAAATATGAATTTAAACAAAATAAGTGAAGGATACATAACAAAATCGAATCATATTTTACACTAGTGTTGAAATTATTGTTACAACACAATTGGGATTGATTTAAAATAATTTCCTTTTCACAAGAATTGGAAATAATAATGGAATTAGAATGATTTCCAATACCAAATTGTAAATTGGAAAGAGAATCATGACTATGAATAGGAATGAGATTTTGATCGTCATATAAATCATAGATTGGAGTGGTTTCTTGAATGTTGAAATTATGAGTATGATTAATTATTTGAAAATGAGAAACAATTTCTGAATTAGAGTATTCTTTATTTTCAAATTTATTCGAATTTGATCATGAGGATTCAATTGTGAAGAAGACAAATCAATATCCTCAATGTCAAAATAACTATCATAAATCATCTCACTACATTTATTAGAATTTCCTTCGATCTCGTCCAATGTATCAAAAGAAGAAGAAATATGAAGCACATGTTCATTAATGCTAGAAGAATGATCAATCATTAATTCTCTATCTTGATAAAAACTAATTGGCAATTCATTAAGCTCAGTCTTTCTGTTTTTTGAAATATCATTAATGTTAAGAGGGTATAAATTACTATCAACAAAAATATCAAGATAAAGAGAAAAATGAGAATCAGAAGAAATGGGTTTAAAAGTGTTTCTATTTGAGAGATCTTGTGCATTCTGTTCATTGTAAATTTTAGATTTGAGATCATTCATTTGTGTACTTGTGCTTTTTTGAAGAAAGTTTCTTTGTTGTAGTGAATTTGACATTTTCTCATTGTAAAAGAATTCATAATTTTCATAGCAGGTTGCATGTTATTGGAAACATTGATTGTTGCTTGTACTTGTTGATTTAAGTTTTGATTTTCTGAATTTAACGCATACTAATTTTCAGATAGCAAAGTAGTATTTTGTTCAAGATTATTTTTAATATCTTCTTGCATTTGAATAGTAAAATTCTCCAAGCTTTGTGATTGAGATTCACTAACATGTGAAGGTGCATCCTAATCATTATTAATACTGTAGGAAGTGTGCATTAAATGAAGAAATTGATTTTACATAATAGAGGCTACTTTATCATCATTTGTTTGCACCTCCATGTTGGAATTATCAATTATGTTAATAAAATTGGAAGGAGATTGAGGAAAGTTTGAAATAATTTCACATGGATTATAAATGGGAGGAAGAAAGTAAATATATCCAAACCAATCTAATAATTCCTCTTTCAAATGTTTTTTCTTAAATTTTAAATCTCAAGCAATTTAAACGGAATCGAATGGTAAAATAAATCAAAGATCCATTTTCAAACCTTTGTAAATCTTCGATTTCATCACATACATGTTCATAGTTATAGCGGTGAAATTTGCAAAGAAAAATTGTAAAAAAATGATCCCAATTGTGAATTGAGGCAACTGGAAGCGATTGACACCAACTTTTGGCTTTCTCCAAGAATGTAAGAGTAAAAATACTACATAAAATTCCTTCATCAATTCTTTGAAAAGTACAATTTTTTTTTTTTAATGAATTGTAAAGCATGATTAAATGTAGAAGTATTCCTCTTACCATTAAACTTTATTTGAAACAAGAGTCTTATCACCTCGGGTGTAGTATTGGAAGATGCATGTCTAGAAATACAACTCCAAATTGGAAGTTTAAAAGGAGCCATTATAATAGAAGTAAAAGGTTAGAATACAAACATTCCAATAGACAAAAAGTTGTAGGCCCTCCTTCTAGCGTCAAAATGTTGAAGCCTCGAAATTCACTGCAACAACGTTGTGGGTGACCACTCGGTCTGGACCTTAAAGCAACTCATTTTCCATTTGGAATGGTGGTTATGACTTGTTTAACTAAGTCCAATTAACTTCTCTCAATCTTCAATGGCTTAAAATATGACTTTCATCCACCAATGGAGAAGAGACATCAGATCAACCCTCTTGCTGATCAGGCAAGAAAGTGACCCTTAAGCTGATATGGGGCTCAACGAAGCCACAACTAAATTTTGCCTCTTTGGGAAGGGGACTTTTAGGAATGTAGAATTAATCTAACTCCAACATTATTCTAAAATGCAAGTAAAATAAACTATATCCTAATCATATCTCAATTATCTAGATATAGATCTAACCCAACTAAGAGAAATATATTTAAATGATTGGGATTTAAATGTCTAGCTTATAATGGATATCAAGTTAATAAAGTAGTTCAATTAGCTAACATTAGGAATACCAAAACACATTCTATTTAGAGTCTTCTTAACTGAAACAATCAACCAAAAATATTTAGGAAGTAGTTCAAAAAATGATATTGACTGTTAAATCAGTAATTCGAATACTTAAATAATAATATGAGGAAATAGTTCACAAAATATTATTATTTGTTAAATCAATATTAAAAGGAAAATTTCTCAGTAAATAATTACTCAGAAATCAGAATTCAACCCATAAGAGCTGAGACAAATAATAACATATGATTGAGACAAAGTACTCATACCGACAATAGTGCACAAATATGAATAAAATGACAAATTCTTTCCATCATAAAATGAAACTAGTATTTAAAACAATAGTATTATAAATACCAATTTGTTGAATCCATTTCTCTGGTTCTGGTCTCCAATGGTCCTCTACAATCTTTGAACTTCTATAGTTACAATAAGCATTGCAATAGTGCAAGCTCTGTGCATCATACATAATTCAGAATGTAAAATAAAAATCCTCAATAATCCCCATATCTGAGATTTTCTCTCCTCTCACCTACAGCTCTTAGAATTCTAAAATGCAGAGGAAAAAAGCCTTTAATCCATTGTACAATCTGTTATTTATAATATTTACAAAAGAATTTTCAACAAGAAAGTTTGTTGAAGAAGAAATATGCTCCATTAATTTTCATTGGCCAAAAATTCCATTATTCTATTGTTGGAACATTCTCATTGATTGAGATCTTCTTCTCCTCATCTCTTCAACTGTTTTTCCACAACAAATAAATCAAAACTAAATTAAAATGAAAAAATAAAATCAAAATACCAAATCTAGAATTAAAACAAATTCTATCAAAACTTAATTAAATAATTAAAATAAAAGAAATTTGAGATTTCTATTGATTCTTGTGAAAATTGAATTGGCCAAAGGGGACATAGACAAATGTATCTGCAGTTAGAATAAGCTATGGGCAAATAAGAATGTAGTGAATTAAACTCATAAAATTATTTTTATTAAAAATTCAGAGCTTAATCATATACTTAATTTTAGACCCATTAAATAATCAAATCTGGTATTGCAACCACTTTAAAAATGTTCTTCATAATTTTATCTTTTCAATGAGCCATCCTGGGCCTTATTTAGCCAAGTAAAACTCCATTTATGAGTTTCTAAATTTGGAGAATTAAATTTGCTAGAATTCTAGAATTTTTGTTGCCACGGCTGAAAATCAATTTTTTTTAATTAAAAACTAAATCTAAATTGAACGACAGTTATTAATGAATTAATGCTAATTAATTTCATCTACATTATTAAACTTAATTTATTATAAACTATTTATTAACAAAATTAAATTAATTTAATAATTATTTAAAAATATTATTATCTTATATTATAAGATAATTATAATAAAATATTATAATTATTATATAATAATATTATAATACTAATATGATATTATAATAAAAATCCATATTATGCCAAATGTATAAGTGAAAGGAATGGAAGGTTATCGAATTATAAGGAGTAGAGGGTGAGAGTTAATGCACTGTGAGTGTGGAAGGTGGGAGGAGTGGAGTGATAAGGAGGCTGATGTGAGGCGACGTCAGGAGAGGTGGAGAGATAAGGTGATGAGGTGGAGAGTGATGGTGAGGTGATGTGGGCCCGGGAGACTTAAGGAGTCTAAAAACTTTGTAATAATTTTTTTTACCTCTTGCATGTTTTTAAAATCCTAATCGCAAGTTTTATTTGAATGAGGGGCTTATGAAATTTGTTTTTTGCGATATGTAATATGCTATATATCGTAATTGTAATATCACATCGCACATTTTATTTCGGAAATTTTAAATTTCGGGATTTTGGAAAGGAGGATTTCATGACAAGTGGACCCATTTGAATTAACGATCCTATAAATTGGACTATAATCATTTTGCAATTTTGGGTTTTGGGTTTGGCAATATATTTTAAAATAACAAATTGGAGTAAATTACCAAGATCCCAAAATGTGTTTTAATTTATTGTACAACTTAGCTGGGTCATTTGTAATACTGTTAGTGAAAAAATAAAAAATAAAAATAGTAAAAATTTACTAAGAGTTAATATTTACAATGGTCGACTATTGTAATTACAAAAAAAATTGAAATATCATAAATTTATTTACATTTTTTAGTCTATGTGAGAAAATGTTCAACCTTCAAAGGAGTGTCATTGACAAACTAGTTGACCAAATTAGGCGAAACAAGTATCAATTGAAAGCTAGTGAAAAGTTGGATTCAATGAAACAATCAAATAGGAATCCAATGAAAACAGAAAAAGACAAAATTTGTAAGGCAACTAACTTAAATTAAAATCATAAAAGATGCTTATTTAAAAATAAATATAAAGGGTTTCCATTATTTGAGTCAATAATTCAAATATGGGGGTGTTGGGTTTTCCCTACAATAGGACCCTAGAGCCCTTCCATATTTTTTGTTACTTTGAATGACTTATTTGCTATGTCTTGATCATCCATGCCTTATATTTTCCTATGATTTCTTCAACATCTCCTATATTTGCACATTCATTTTCATAACCTTCTCAACAAAATTTTCCTCTTAATGAATTTTGTATGAGATCATCCCTCACTCCTCCTTATTATCCATATGTAAGATCCAAAGGTGAAGGAGGAAAATATCCAAAACAATTTTTAAAGGGAGACTTAATAACAGAACTGTGGACTACTGACTATTATAAGAGTGCATATATAAACCATATTTTCATACAAAGTCTTTGGATGCTTCTAATTGTTATCCCTAAACAAATTCACCAAAATCTAGTTGACTACTTCTACTCACCCATCTATTTAATTATGGAGTGGTGTTGACCTCTTTAGCCTTGTGTCCATATTCTCCCACAATGAATTCCAAAATTCATAGATAAATCTAGTGTTTCTATTTGAAATGATGCTTGTTGGTGTCCTCAAATACACCTAGATCTATCCAAAGAAAAAAATTGATGCTTCTTTCCCTTTGATGGTCATTTTACAAGGCATGATAATGCACATATTTCTAAATGTTTCAACTGTTGTGAACAAGTAGTCATGACCCTTCCTATTTGTTGGTAAACATCCCATAAATTTTATGGAAATTATTTCCCAAGGATAAGTGGGTATAGGTAAATGATGGTATAGACCTTGTATCCTATTACAAATATTGTTGATACAAAAAAGTATACATCCTCCAATGAACCTTACTACATCGTCTTGTACTTAGGCTAGTACACATACCTTTGCAAGTTAGAAATTTTCTTCAAAACATAAAAATTCGTTAGAACCTTAGAGATGTGAGCCTCTTTTATTAGCTATGGTCACTCACTTTTATGAACACAAACCTTGTCTAGCCTATAGAGTAACCCAATCCAAAAATGATAGTCAACTATAATGTCACCGCTACTTGCATGAATCTAGACCTACAATTGTTGGAAAATTTCCTTGAATTCACTATCTTCTTTATGTGCCTCTCTATATACATCATAGGCAAAAGTGTTCACGTACATTAATGTTCCTGAAACTATATTATTTTATGTGAGTGGCCTTGAAATCATGCCAATAAACATGTTTGTGTTTCCCTTCTTGTACCATATGACTAAATGAAAATATTGTTAAAAAACCATTATCTGGCAGTGTCTAGTCTATTGTAGCTTAGTATGTGCCTACAAGTAGTATTGTCATTGGTGATCTCTATGGTTGATGGACTCCCTTCGCATCATATAGTGTTTCCACTATTTGATAGCTTGTGACAAAGCATAGAGATCATTATGGTAGGTAGGGTATTTTAAAACTACCCCATGAAATAATTTGAAATAGTAGCATATGGGTCTTCCTCCTTGTATCAATAGCACTCCCTTGAAATACCCACTCATGTCCATCTCCTCTTTCAATGGCTTCTACAAGTTTGGTAGCATGAGAATTGATGGTTGGCTTCTTTTTCACTTCAACTCATCAAAATCATTTTACAAACCTTCCCCATATGAAGCTATTTCAACTCACTATTATGGAATGGAGTGGTGCAACTACTATTAAAAATGGAGCTATGGATTTCCTCCAGTACTATGTTGCCCCAAGAAAACTCTTGATCTTAGAGACATTTGTAGGCACTAACCACTTCATGATGGTCTCCATCTTCATAGGATCTATCTTAAGCTCTCAACCACCAATCACATAGAACAAATGGACCAAAGACTATAGTGGAAACTCACATTTCCTAATATTTTATAGCATCTAGTTCTTCTTTAAAATATCTATCACCTACACCAAACATGGGATGAGCTCATCTAAGGTATTTCTGTAAACCAATATATCATCCAAATAGACAAGAAAAAATCAATCTAGATAAGGGTATAGTACATCATTCATTATACTCATTAATTTAGTTGGTTCATGCATAGACCAAATGGAATAAATAACCACTTATATAAACCTTATCTATTTTTTAAGGTGGTATTCCATGTGTCTTCTTATCTGACTTGAACCTGGTGATATCCTGATTTTAAATCTAGCTTGGTGAAGTAATTCAATTTCTACAACTGATCTAATGGAACATTAATCCTATTCAGGGGGTACATTATCTTTAGCATAATATTGTTTAACTCTCTATAATTAAGGCACATTTGTAAAGTCCCATCCTTTTTTGGAAAAATTATGATGAGGGATACAAAAGGTGAGGTACATGGTCGAAGTTAACTATTGTTGCAATTGTTTCTTTACTTTTCTTACTTCTAGAATATACTATCTATACAACCCAATATTTGGAAATGGAGATTCCAATAATAATTGGATTTTTTGCTCCACTTTCCTCTAAGGATGGTATCCCTTTAGGCTCCTGGAACACTCCCATGTATGTCTATAGCAACTCTTTTATTTGTTGTTTCTATTATTTATTACACCCCTCCATGAATACCTTTATATTATTGACTGCTCACTAGAATGATTTTCTCTTAAGAATAATAAAACATATTTATTGCTAGAGCTAGTCTATTTGTTATCTTGGTTAGCACTTACGAGTGTAATCTTAGACTTGCTTATTTGTGTATTGATGATGAATGATTTCCCATCCTTGAGGCAATACTAGATAGTTCTATGCATGAATATTTTATCTCACATACACATGTAGGGACATCAGAACATGAATTCAAATGCATTAGTGGTAGTACATCATTTTCTACTTCATTAATATAATCAACATTGATAAAAAAAAAAAATCTACGTTATTTTCTCTCCTCCATTTCTACATCCGTATTTACCCATCCCAATTAATATGGGCTAGGATGGTTACAAACCTCTAATCTAATTTTGTTTTCCACATCCAATTCTATTAGATTAGCATATGAACTTGAGTTGAATAGGGCATATATATTTGTATTCTTGACTTGGACCTTAATACGGAATAGTTAGGTCATGTCCTTCTCATTCTAGTGACATAGGATAATGTTATAATAGCTACAACCACACTCCAAAATTTTTCCTTAGCCTGTTTTGGAGCCTCCCCTTCCAACCTTACACAACACTTTGTCTTGCCTCGTCAAGTACTCAAGCTTCAGTGTTTTCCTCACACAAAGGCAGCATGTGGATCATAGTTGATCCACTCCCCTCATAGGCTACTCACTCGGACTTGGTCCAGCTATAGCCTAATCAGCTTCCTAGTGAAATTTACGCATTCCTAGAGGGAAACCAGCCTTCCCTCCAGGAATTGCGCAAACCTCTCTGACATCCTGTTGGTCCCCAGGATTGCGCAATCCTACCAGCCAACCCTCCCAGCAGGATTTGCACAATCTTTCTCAGCAAGAGGCTGTTCAACCTAGAATTTGTGCAAATCTGGGCAGCAGTCAGCTGCTCTCCCCAAAAATTGCACAATCCCCTTGGGCAGTCAGCCCAACTTACAGTCAGGAATGTGCATTTTTCCCAAGCAATTGAGCACTGGCATGCATGGATGGTCTGGTTGACGAGTTCCACCCGAGACCGAGGAAAATTGACTTGCATGCATGCATGACTGAATCTTCCTAGAATAGCAATAGACAACATGCAAAAGGCATCCCATGATTGAGGGAGCTATTTTTAGCAGCGGGGGGTTACATGCAAAGTTTTTTTAGAAGTTTCCCTCCAAGTGTCGCTTTTTCCTATATTTGTGGCATGCGCGTCATGAGGAAAAACATATTTATTCTACACATCAAAGCTCATCCATTCACATTGATCTTGGATCTATGACATCCCACAACACATCTAGGACTCTTTGACACATCCGGATCATCTATTCACAGGTAAGTGGCCTCAACTTGTTTTTTCAGAATTTTTGTCGCTTTTTGTGTATTCACTTATGTGAGTGTTGTTTGCTTGATTTCTTTGAATGCATGCTATCCTTTACATGTATTCTAGATTTTCCTAGCTTTGTTTCAATTTTCGTTTCTATCTCATTGTTGTCGCATGCATGAAATTGTTTTGCGCGGACGTTCATCCAACCGGCGAATGACCTCACCCACATGCATGTTGATCTGTTTGTTGAATATTCCATTTATGTTTTGCATGATTTTTTTAACACCTCTTCTATCACTTAGTGTCTCCATTCATTCCATCGACTTACTTGCTTTCAGTTGCCCGTTGGCGAGTCGGGCCAACCTTGGCCTGGTCTCTCCCTTCACCAAGGCTGCATTGCGCAATATGGAGAAGGAAGGCGCACCTTCCTCTCCAAATTTGTGCATTCTAGCCTAGCACTGGCCTCCTGGACTGATATGTGCATTCCTGGAGGGCATTGGCTGCTTGGTCCAAGAATTTGTGCAAATTTTCCCTTGTGCCAATAGTCCTTCCAAGTTGGGATTGCACATTGCCCAATCCCAGTAGCCAACTGCCGAACTAGATTACGCATTTTGCAGATTCACCAACTAGTCCAACCTCCTAGTCAGTCGAGACTACCTTTTGCGTAGTTTTGGAAGCCATCACTCAGGCTCCCAGTGAAATTTGCGCAATCTTGCGCATCAAGTTCTGAGGTATGTGTTGTGTCCGTCCCCAAATTCGCTTTGGTTTTGTTGAGATATTTATTTCTATGCATGGTGCTTGTTTCAAGATATTTTATGTGTTCATTTGTCTCAATGGCTTCCAATAGAACAGGATCTCAAGACAATGATGATATGGAAGCTGGAGAATTAGTTGAGCATGTGTCCTTTGGTTTGATAATCTATGAAGATACGAAGTTGTATCTAGACAAGGACATCCAACTGAAGTGGCAATAGGTGAATGAAACATTCACATGTACTTTTTGGGAAGACCTTGAAGACTGTCAGGTGATGAGCCCCAAATTTGGTAACATTTTGGGCTCATTTGGCCTAACTACCCTTGCTCAACCCTTCATTTTTCATAACTTATGCATCATTTTTTAGTATATTTATGTCATTTGTACAAATAAGGGCAGTCACTATTCCTAGGTGGCTAACACGTGCTTATTTCAGGTTTTTTGACATTTAATGGAGCAAAACCACGTAGATGAGGGCTAGGAGATAGCCAAGATGGGGTTGAGGATTCATAGGAGGGTTGTCCACAGCATTAAATGGCCTTCCTCGGGATTTTCACCCCCAACTCCGAGCTCTGACAGCCACCACAACCGGATCTAGAAGGCAGCCAAATGGATTTTGAGGAAGCAGCAGTTCACTCCTAGTTAGGTCAGCCAAGCCCCACTGAGTTAGGAGGCCAGCTTGGAGCCTCGAGATGTATAAATGATAGGGCTTTAGCCTTCGAAAAGGACTTTTGAAACCTTGTTGCACATTCTGGACTACGAGCTGCTAGCTCTGTTTTGCTCTTTTGTAGCCATTATTGGCATGTTATTTGACTTATGATTATTATCTTTTAATGGAAAGCAGGCAGATTTGAGTTCAGTTCTGAGTTCTTAAAGGAGCCATAGCTCTCGGGGTTGGGCCCAACCTGAGAGCCTAAGGCCTCCTTCCTTTGTATTCTTATCTTTCTTTCAGCATTATGTTTTGTTCCTTTACATGCATTTAGAACGCAGTTTGCTGAGTTAGATTTCTTGGTGTGGTTAAGTAGGTCATTTTCATAAGACAAAATTGCTTTAGCTGTTTAGAATAAATTGAAGAGATTGGAGTTGATAAAAGTTCCAGAAAAGGGTTGCTTGCACACTCATTTTCACCTCTTTCTAGGGGCTGGAATTGTAGACAGTGCTACCCACCAAAAACATTGGTTTACAAGTACATGCAATCTTTGATGCAATATTTTTGTTCGTAGAAGTGTCCATGCGTTCAGACCTCTTGGAATGTTTCTTTGTTTCAGTACCATGCATGCTTCTCCTTAGGAATAACGTTGTTGTTCATTGGTTTTATTAAACAGTTAGAATAGGTTAATAATATTTCGGTTATGTGCAGGACGTGGATGATTTGTTTCGTTTACACTGTGCAGCGCTACTCCCTCACTCTCTTGTCTTTCTAAGTCGTGCCCAGGCCAACTACTCATCTCCCAATTAGACCCATTGTCTCTCAACTATTCTATTACCCTCGTTATTCTACCTTTTTCGGCCTTCCATTCCCTCTGCCCTCTTCAAGACAACCTAGCTTTGCACACCCCCTCTTCATCTCATCTCTCTGTCCCTAAGTCATTACAAACCCCTCTCCTACCTCCCTATCCACCCATGCAACCTCTTCCACTCACCCATCACCTTAAATCCCGATTATAGAACATCCTGTAGGAATTACTGAACTTCCTGTAGAAATTCTGAACATCCTGTAGAACCCCTGCAGACTTCCTGTAGAAGGTCATAAACACGGTTGCTTGGCATCCAAACTTTGTGAAACTCTCTGAAAGGATGTTAGGGACTCCTTAGACCCTCTCTGAGCCTTCCTGACCTCTTCCAAGCATTTCTCACCCTTGATCTACCCCTGCACAGTGAAGATCCAGTTAGAAGCACATGCATAATAATTCCAACAACTTGAACAAAAATACAAAAATATGTTCTCTTCAGATCAAAGTATTCTAGACACATGCATCTCACCTTCCTAGAAGTAAGGGCATCTCTTTCAGTAGTTTTCATTCCCACCTTTGCATCAGTAGGACTAGCTGGTAGAATTAGGGTTTGCTAGGGTTTGTGTTTCTTGTTGGCTTTCAGTTCCTTTCTGCAGTAGGTTAATTTCCTTTGAGTTAACTTTCGTTAATCGGTTAAAAAGCTTCTTCTAAGAGCTCATAGAAGTTGGCTTGAGCCCTAGCGGACTTGTGCTAGCTGACCAAGTGACAGCTGCGGCAAGAGCTAGTACTTGTGCATACAGCACCGTCGCTTCCAAGTTTGTTACGAACTACCGGGTTGATAAAATTAGAGAAGGAAGCTCCAGGAGTTATAGCATTATTGCTACAATACTGGAGCCCACCATCTTTTTGGCACCGTTGCCGGGGAAGCGTCAGAGTATTAGTAATTGTTGCTTTTCTTCTATTTTCCTACTCTCGCCTTCTGCTAAGTAGTTTATTTCATTTCCATTCTGCAAAAGTAGCATAGACATTTCCTTCTTTCATAGATTAACATTTCAATTCCTGCAAGCGTAGATTAGCATTTCAATTCTGCAAAGCATAGCTTAGCATTTCATTCCTGCAATTTCATTTGAGCAAAATAGATTAGTTCTTTCATGCTTTCATTTCAATTCCGCATTTCCATTTCAGCAAGATAGTTAGTTGCAGTTCAATCTGTTTTAGTTTTGCAGGTACCAGAAAAAACAAAAGCAATCAGAAGTCTTTTCATTTCATGCCTCGTAGAAACCGAGATAAGACAGGCAAATTCTTACCCAACACCCCCACCACATCACTAAGTCACCCTTCTCTCTTCTTTGTTGTCAGTGATCCAGAAGAACCTATAGGTGAACCTCCTGAGAAATACAAAGATCCTATAGCAGAAGAAGAGTTAGAGACCACTCCATCTAAAGCTATGGCTGACAATAGAGGAGAAGATGAGAGAATTGAGGGTGCCTTCCCCATCCGAGAGACCAATGGGGACATGAAAATGAAGAACATCAGCCCCTCCGCTTTACCTCACTTCCATGGACTGACTACTGAAGATCCTGATACCTTCCTATTTGAGTTTTCCGTCCTGTGCCAAACCTATGACTATACTGAAGATGAGAAAAAACTGAAACTCTTCCCCTCAACCCTCAAGGATGCAGCATTACGCTGGTTCATGGGCTTACCTGGGAACATTATCACCACTTGGGCCCAGATGCAACAAGCTTTCAATACCAAATACCGGGACTATTGTAGGTGCAAGGAAACCAAGGGAGAAATCTTTTGGATGACCATGGGGAATGATGAGTCTTTAGAAGATTACGAGGAAAGGTTCTAACTCAGCTATAAACGGGCCAGGTGCACACTTGACCCTGAATCCCTCAAGTTGGTCCTGCTCCGAGGAGTCCCTGAAGACCTGTTAGATACCCTTCATATGCTAGCTAGAGGAGATATTTACCAACTACCTTATGAGGACATATAGACTGTGTTTAGAAACCACTCTAGGGCAGCCCGGAAAAGAGGTAGAGGAAACCCCCTCTCAGCTAGTGTTCCTTTCTCCAAACATGAGTTTGCAAATCAATTAGAGGATCTCAAGAGTGAGGTGAGACAGACCATCGCCATGCAACTTGATACATTCTGAATCCAGCAGAAGAAAGAGGAAGCTGAGAGGGCTTTGGCTATTTTCTGCCCTAGGTGTACAAGGAAACACCCTAAGAATGAGTGCCCATTACATTCTGTTGAGGTATGCTTTGTCTGTGAGGAGGACCACCCCACAAACCAATGTCCAACCTTACCTGGGCTTAAAGCCATGTATCAAGGGACAGAAGCGCCCACTGAACCTCTCTATTTCCTCAACCAAAGAAGGCCACATGGACCTAGACCTTACCAACAGGGGATGCAAGGGACACCCCAAACCTATTATAGCCCCAACCAATCCGCTCCTATGCCTTCCTTGGGACCCCCTGTTCATCCTTCCTGGTCTATACCTCCTCCATGGTCTTACCCACCTCAGTACCATACTCATCACACTACTCCTTCGTTTCACTCACATGTCCAGCCACAGCCTCAGTGGAATGCACCTCAACCGGGGTGGAGGCCCCAGTACAATACTGCTCCCGCCATTTTGACTCCACCACCGGCTCAACCACAACCATTACCTCCTGCTCCTCCAAGGCAGCCCCAAATGCCTGCTCAACCGAACCCGAATCCCAAAAACAGACAGGCCCAACAGGTATATACCGGGGAAACATCATGCCCTACCTATGCTGTGGAGATCCAGGAGATCAATCTGCGATCTGGAAAGACTCTTTCGGATCGCCAACCTCCTCCCCTAGAGGACGAGGAAGATAAACAGGAAAGTGAACCAAAGGCCATTCCACCCTTTCCTGAGAGACTAATAGCCACCAAACAACCCAACCCAGAGGAGGATGAGCTTCTGGGAGAACTCAAACAGTTGTGTGTCAAAATACCACTCCTCCAAGCCATCAAAGATGTACCGATATACAACAAACTGGTTAAGGAAAAGTGTTTCAAAAACCCAGGCAGACGAAAAAGAGATGCTTCAACCATCAATGTCATAGGACAACTGTCTGATCTTATGTTGGGACAAGTCATCTACCCAAAGTATTTGGATCCTAGGAGTCCTGTAGTGGATGTCCACATCAATTGCACCATCATACCTCACACATTGATTGATCTGGGGGATGCCATTAATGTGATGACCAGGGATACCATGCTCAAACTCAACCTTCAGGGTTCCTTGAGAAAGACCTCGACAGTCCTGCAACTAGCAGATCGCTCCACCGTGACTCCCGAAGGGATCGTAGAGGATGTCTTGGTATCGATTGACTCTTGGGAGTACCCTGCTGACTTCTTGGTTTTGAAACCAAAGGCAAAGCTTACTGGGTACCCTCTCATTTTGGGAAGGCCTTGGTTAGCCACTGCAGATGCTTACATAAGCTGCCGTGCAGGAAACATGACCATAAAAAATGGTCCTATGTCCAAGCAGCTAGTCCTGTACCCTCCTGCCCAACCCTTATTAGAGCATGACTTACCACTTTGGTTGGAGGAAGGAGAAGAGGATGAGGTGTACTTAGCACCTTTGTGCACCCTAGACACCACTAGGGGAGGCCTCCCAGCCGAAGATGATTTGATTGAGACCTTGATCCAGACTCCACCTCCCAGCGCATTGTCCTTAGAAGAATTGGTGGAGGATGCCCAAGCCAGCACCTTAGTGGACCTTTGTGTGACTGACCCTGTCACTTCCAGAGTCAAAAATGTGGAGTTCGGTCCTGAGAGAACGTTAAAGATAAGCTCCTCCCTATCTCCTTCCCAGGAAAAGGAGCTGTGTAGTCTGTTGGCCAGTCATCTAGATGCTTTTTCTTGGAGCTATAAGGAGATGAAAGGAGTCCATCCTTCGGTCTGTACCCATCACATCTACATCAAAGAAGGCTATAAACTGGTTAGGCAACCCCAAAGGAGAATGAATCTAGCCCTGAAGGACATCGTCAAGGAGGAATTACAAAAACTGTTGGATGCCGGATTCATTTACCCCATCTCGGATAGCGAATGGGTGTCCCCTTTGGTGTTGGTTCCCAAGAAAAATGGGAAGTGGAGAATCTGTGTGGACTACCGAGAACTGAACAAAGCTACCAAGAAAGATCATTTTCCTCTACCTTTCATAGATCAAGTGTTGGATGGACTGGCAGGAAAGAAGTTTTTCTCTTTCCTGGATGGGTTTAGCGGGTATAACCAGATCCAAATCAGCCCGGAAGACCAAGATAAGACCACCTTCACTTGTCCTTGGGGTACCTTTTCTTACCGAGTTCTTCCCTTTGGACTATGCAATGCTCTTGCCACCTTCCAGAGAGCTGTCTTGAGCATCTTTTCTGAGCTGGTCCATGATTCGGTGGAAATCTATATGGATGACTTCACTCCTTATGGGTCCAACATCCAGGAAGCATTGTCCAATCTGGGAAAAGTCCTAACCAAGTGCATTGAGATGAACCTGTCCCTTAGTCCTGAAAAGTGTGAATTCTTGATGACTGAAGGGACTGTGCTAGGCCATACCATTTCTTGCCAAGGGTTACAGGTGGATCCTAACAAAATTGCTCTCATCAAGAAGGTTCCACCCCCTCAGAAGGTAAGAGATGTTTGAAGTTTCTTAGGATTAGCGGGGTACTATAGGATATTCATTAAAGACTTCAGCAAGCTAGCCTCGCCATTGTTTAGCCTCTTGGCAAAAGATGTTGAGTTCAAATGGACTGACAATTGTCAGAAGGCTCTGAATGAATTAAAGGACAAGTTGGTGTCTGCCCCAATCCTGAGAGGTCCAAACTGGGCCCTACCTTTTCACATCCACACTGATGCCTCGAACAAAGCCATAGGGGCAACCTTAGGACAAGTTGAACAAAAACTTCCATATGCCATCTACTTTGTCAGCAAAAACTTATCCAAGGCAGAAGTGAATTACACTGTAACTGAGAAAGAATTCTTGGTCGTGGTCCATGCACTGAACAAGTTTCGACATTATATCACTGGCTATCAAACATTTGTATATACTGATCATGCTGCAATTAGATATTTAATGAATAAACTAGATGTGAATGCTCGTATTATTAGATGGTTACTTTTATTGCAGCATTTTGATTTGACTATCGTTGACAAACCAGGTAAAGAAAATGTTGTTTCTAACTTTTTGTCTAGATTGGATTTATCTGCAGATGAGGATGGAACAGTGGAGGACCAGATGCCCGATGAACATCTGTTTGCTATTTCGGTACTCTCTCCATGGTTTGTTGATATAGCAAACTACCTTGTTTCAGCACAGTTCCCTCCGCACCTATCCTCAAGAGAGAAGAGCAGAATCGTCAGAAAAAGTGCCTCATTCACTTGGATCGGGGGCAACCTGTTCAAGCTTGGCCCTGATCAGATCTTAAGGTGTTGTGTAAGGGAAGAGGAAGTCTTTGATATCCTCCTAACCTGTCATGACAGGCCTTGTGGAGGAAATTTTGCAGCAAAGAGGACTGCCTTCAAAATCCTGCAGGCAGGCTACTATTGGCCCACGCTTCATCAAGATGTCAGAAGATATATCAGCCAGTGTGACCGATGCCAAAGGATGGGGAAACCGACTCCAAGGGATGAAATGCCTCTCCAACCTCAAGTGACTCTTGAGCCATTTGAGAAGTGGGGTATGGATTTTGTGGGTCCAATCAATCCTCCCTCGAGGCAAAGGTCTTACATCATTGTGTGCACAGACTACCTGACCAAGTGGGCAGAAACCAAGGCAATCAAAGCAACGACAGAAGAAAAGGTGGCCGAGTTCTTAAGAGAAAACATCTTCTACAAGTTTGGCTACCCAAGAGAGCTAGTCACCGATCAAGGAAGCCAGTTCACCTCCAACTTAATTGAAGACCTGCTAGCTCATCACAAAATCAAGCATAGGACTTCCACCCCCTATCATCCTCAAGCAAATGGGTAGGTGGAAGTCACCAATAGAGCATTGGAAGGGATCTTGACTAAGGTGGTGAGCAGCAGTAGAAAATATTGGGCAGATTGCCTGGTTGAGGCCACATGGGCTTACAACACCACTTGGAAGACCACAATCGGCTTCACACCTTATGAGCTGGTATATGGGAAGAAAGCTTTGCTGTCAATTGAGTTTGAATACAACACCTTGAGGATGGCATCTCAGCTGGACCTAGATCTCAGCCATGCCCAACAAGAAAGGTTATTGCAGCTGAATGGATTGGACGAGCACAGAATGCAGGCCCTTATTCACTCAGAAGTGGTTCAACTTCAGAGGAAGGTGTGGCATGAGCAACACCTCAATGACAAGCAATTTCAGCCGGGAGATTGGGCACTGTTGTATGATTCCAGGCATAAAGATTTCAAGGGGAAGCTAAGAACCAGATGGCTGGGACCATATGCAGTGGAAAAATGTAATGATAATGGATTTGTTCTTATTTGGACCATTGATGAGGAGGCCATCCCTATGCTTGTCAATGAGCATCGACTAAAGATCTACAGGAAACCTCTCTCAAGACAAGAATTCATCAAAACTGTGGAAAAATCAGTGCTGGTCATCGAGAAGGGTTCTGCCTCTGTTTTGGGCATACCCTGAAGATCTTAAAATATATATATATATATATATATATATATATATATATAAAGATCCTTGGGTGAAAACCTTTCTGAGGCTCCCAAGGCAGATGGTAGGGGTGAAAACCTCTCTGAGGCGCTCAAGGTAGATGGTAAGGGTGAAAACCTCGTGGAGGCGCCCCTGCTGTCTTTCAAAAAAAAAAAAACAGGGACCGCAAGTTCACAATGTGGCAATGCATGCAGGTTGCAGGTATTCTATGAAGGAAAGGAGGTCCCTCAACTCAAAGACAAGGGTCCTTATTATGCTACCAAGTGACCTCACCAACACTCACTCCGAGAACACTCATCTTCTCCAAGTTCTGGGCACGATTTGATCACAGTTAGTCTTCTACAGGAAGCTACTGACTTTCTACAGGAAGTTCTGTATTTCTACAGGAAACTTCCTGTAGAAGTTTTGGTCGGCCCAGAACTAATTGTGTGGGGAGATCCTACGACCGAGGTCTAGCATGGAGGCATGCAAGCTACTATTTTCTCCATCACACATTGCTGTCGCCTCCTTCTACCACCCCAGTTGCCATGCAATGAAAAAACCTGCACAGTCAAAACATACCATTGAATTATCAGAGGAAGCGCTTCTCAAATGAGAAAAAAGATGCAGAGATACCATGCAATACTTATCAAAGCCATCTAAGGGCCCTGCGATCATGGCTGTGATGCCACCGTCTCCACTGTCTCAGCATGCACCCGAGGAGGAAAAACCGATACAGGACATCCTACAGGAATCCCGTAGCAGTTCATCCAGCTAGAGTGTACACCATCAAAGCGCCTGCAACACACAGAGCGGGCACATGCACCACATGCAGCCGAGTCACAAGCTTCGTCATCAGCGGCAATCTACAAGGAAGGACCCCCGGGCCTGTGCATGAAGCAGCAACGAGCAAACCTAATCACCATCGTCCTGAAACCTGAAAATCATGTCGCGGCCACACAGGTAAGTGCCTCGCCCTTTCTTTCGTCAAATTACATGAATCATACTATGAAATGTTTGCAAGTGTGAGAATGAATGGGTTGAGCAGTAACTGGCCACGACGATCAGTCAGATGGTCTAGTCAGATTTGGAAAGTTGTGGTCGTGGCAAGCAAAACGGGGAATAGACACGTGAGAAGTGTCCAGTCGGGGAGAAGCGGTCTTTTAACAGAAATGACGGCGGCAGATCTGTGGAGAATGATGCGGAAGTCAGGGAAACTCGCAGTGGAATGAGTAGGTGACGTCGTCCAACGGTCCGGCAGGGACAGCTCACCCCCGCGCCACGAATTCCGTCGGGATTCAAATCTATCGGCTAGATCGCCACCACACGCATTTATCATCAGCCGTTTTGAAGTCGAGTGAGCGTCCAAATTTCTCTGAAGCTCATTACTCCAAGTCTTTGGCTTGTTCGAATGTCTGGTAGCGGCACAGAAGGCACAGAACCACTGTCGTGCTCTCCAGAACCCGTGCGTTGCTTCTACAGGAAAGCTACGCTCATCTGTAGATAGTCTTCACGAATTGTGTGCGTGGCAGAGGCGTAGTTCTATGCTCTATCCCAAAAGGCTAGTTTTTGATACGCACTCGCCACCTCCAGCTAACATAGCAGGTTTTCACCATGCCGGGTGGATTCATCAGAAAGGAACCGACCAACTCAAAGAAACTAAGGGAGAACCCTGAGGTGGTAGAACTGTTCACTCGTGCGCGATGGATGTCGTTCTGCGACAAACTTCAAGGATATGATGATGAGGTGGCAGAGGAGTTCTTGCAAGCTCTGAAGCCAAAATCAAAAACGTTGGCCACCGTCAATTTTAGGGGTTTGAGTCTCAGACTCACCCCACAGTTCATTAGCCGAGTCACTGAGCTCCCAATGGGGGTACCGTGGGACAAGGAGGAGAGGAAATTAGGCCAGAAGGCTAAAAAGGAGTTCTTTCCACCAGAGGAGCAATTCTCAGAGGATAAGAACGGGGTTCGCAGAGCTAGCTTACTGCCACTTTGGAGTGAGGTCAGCCTCCAAATTATGAAATACATCACATGCGAAGGACGGTTCAGCATTGTATATGGGTACCATTTCCGGCTACTCACAGAATTAAGGCATCAGATGGACCTACCTGCAGAAAACAAACTAAGTATTCCCTACTTTCTACTGCAGTCTATGACTGAATGTGCCACCAAGTTAAAAGAAGGCACGCCAGACCAGGTAGCCCACCATGGGCTCATTAAGCTCCTCGTGGAGGATGCACTCCACACATACAAAGTCCCTCTCTCGTGGGAAGCCTTCCGGAATTTGACTAAGGATGGCGATATCAAAATGTTGACCGAGGAGCTCACCTCCTCCAGCAGCGAGGAAAAGGAGTCAGTACACACAGAGAAGAAAGGGAAAGGCCAAGAACCCACGGCCAAAGCACCGAAGAAAGAACAAAAAGGGAAACAAAAGAAAAAGGTTGCCGAAGAGAAGGATGACAAATCCACATTGACACCCAAAGAGAAAAGATTACAAAGTAGGGTGGACAGGACTGAGCCAGTCCACGTCAGTAAAGGCACCTCGACAGCAGCTTCAGCAAAGTCAACAATCACAACACCCTCAGCCAAACAAGCTAAAATGGTGCCACTTGTTTCTACAGGAAAACCAAAACCGGCTTCTACAGGAAGCCAGAAATCAGCTGATACAGGGCCTTCTACAGGAAGCCCTGAGAAAGGAAAACTAAAGGAAAAGAGAGCCAAAATTCTTGCAAGGGAGGCAGCAGCCGTGCTGGCCGCCCTTAGTACACCTCCTAAGCCGAAGGAAAAGCGAAAGAGGGAGATCCCTCTGTATTTTAAGGCCCGGAGAAGTGTGAGAATCAAAACAGGTAGGCCACAGCCCCCATCCAGCAGCCCAATTACTATAGAAGATGCTCCTACCTCGCCAAGGGAGAGGTCCCCCTCAAAGATATCAGTCACTTATGAGAGGGGGAGCCCGAAGACAACTACTTGGAAGGAAAGAATGGATAGGTTGGCTTCAAAAGACCGGCTACAGGATGTTGAGGCCGCTCTACAGGAAACCTTGGCCCGGCTTAAGGAGACAGAGAGGATGGAGGGAGAGGCACCCTCATTACCACCGAGGGAAGACGAAGTAGAGCCGCCAAGAGAAGAAGAGAAAGAGAATATTCTGAAGCCTAGTCCTCAGCCAAGTCTGAGCTCATATTATAACTTCTTAGAAGCTGGAAAAATTATACCACAGAAATTCACTGTGCCACTTTTCTTTGCATTGGAGGAAGAAAGGGTGAGAACCCACACGTGGATGAAAATAGCCAAATCAAAAGGTGTGGCAGATATAGGCCCCTTGGAGGAACAACTCAAGGAGGCATGAAAAGAATTAGCTATGGCTAAACACGTGGCAAACTACCAGCGGGTGTTCCTACAGGAAGAAAATGAGAAGATTAGACTGCAGCTACAGGAGATGAAGAAGGAAAAGGGCACATCCTTAGGGGACACTACAACAAAACATCAAGGCAGAGAAGGACTGCAATTCGGTCTTGGGGAGCCAACCTCGCATCTACAGGAAGGGGAACTGAAAGCACAAATTGAGATACAAGCTCTCAAACAACAGTTGCAGCAAAAAGAGGCACAACTGGCTTGCATGGCCAGTTGGGCCATGGATGCTATACAATGCAGATAGTCGACCAAATCCTATGGCATGTACCTACGAGACCAATGGCTGCAATTTCAAATCAACGCATTAGCGCAGAGGGGTCTCTCTCAACTCCAAGACCCGCAACAGTTCACAGCATTATGTAATAGCAGCTCATCAGAGGATAAGGCCAAACTCTCAGAGTTCTATCTCCATAATTTGGCCCTTCCTAACATGACTACATGGGATCCCAACACAGTTGTAGGGGATATGCAATTGATGGCATTTGCCTCATGGTTGAACCATGAAGAGAAGAGGGCAGCAAAAGTCAAGGAAGTAATGGACCGAGAATTACATGAGCCACTGCTGATCAGAGCAGAGCCAGGGGATCCCACTGCATTGATATCAGCCCACCAACACTTAGCCACCAACCCTCAAACTTTATTGAAATATATGGATCAGCAGGCACAGGCCATAGCACATTTCGAGGATATGGAGCGACTATTAGGGGACAACTGTGTTCATGCTTGCACCCGCCGATGGAACTCATTGTCCCACAGCCTTAAAATCAGAGAATACCATACTCCAACTCGAATGAGGGAAGCTCTAGCACGGGTGCCCCTCTACAAAAAGTCCATACAGAACCTTCAAGCTAGCTGGATTGGCCTCAAGTTAAGCCCACCTCTGCTGTTAGGATTGATGGAAGGCAACACAGAAAAAGAAGAGAAAAAGCAGTGGGAGGAGGTGGAAAGGAAGGCTGGGTTCCATGCCAGTGAGGAAGAGACCACTTGAAAATGCCTGGGATGTGAGGGTGGCAGTGAAAGCAATGAAGGACGAGGAGCTGGATTAGTTGCTCAAGGATGAGCAATCATTTTAGGTGGGGGGTGATGATGAGCCCCAAATTTAGTAACATTTTGGGCTCATTTGGCCTAACTACCCTTGCTCAACCCTTCATTTTTCATAACTTATGCATCATTTTTTAGTATATTTATGTCATTTGTATGAATAAGGGCAGTCACTATTCCTAGGTGGCTAACACGTGCTTATTTCAGGTTTTTTGACATTTAATGGAGCAAAACCACGCAGATGAGGGCTAGGAGACAGCCAAGATGGGGTTGAGGATTCATAGGAGGGTTGTCCACAGCATTAAATGGCCTTCCTCAGGATTTTCACCCCCAACTACGAGCTCTGACAGCCACCACAACCGGATCTAGAAGGCAGCCAAACAGATTTTAAGGAAGCTGCAGTTCACTCCTAGTTTGGTCAGCCAAGCCCCACTGATTTAGGAGGCCAGCTTGGGGCCTCGAGATGTATAAATGATAGGGCTTTATCCTTCGAAAAGGACTTTTGATACCTTGTTGCACATTCTGGACTACAAGTTGCTAGCTCTGTTTTGCTCTTTTGTAGCCATTATTGGCATGTTATTTGACTTATGATTATTATCTTTTAATGGAAAGCAGGCAGATTTGAGTTCAGTTATGAGTTCTTAAAGGAGCCATAGCTCTCGGGGTTGGGCCCAACCTGAGAGCCTAAGGCCTCCTTCCTTTGTATTCTTATCTTTCTTTCAACATTATGTTTTGTTCCTTTACATGCATTTAGAACGCAATTTGTTGAGTTAGATTTCTTGGTGTGGTTAAGTAGGTCATTTTCATAAGACAAAATTGCTTTAGCTGGTTAGAATAAATTGAAGATATTGGAGTTGATAAAAGTTCCGGAAAAGGGTTGCTTGCACACTCATTTTCACCTCTTTCGAGGGGCTGGAATTGTAGACAGTGCTACCCACCAAAAACATTAGTTTACAAGTACATGCAATCTTTGATGCAATATTTTTGTTCGTAGAAGTGTCCATGCGTTCAGACCTCTTGGAATGTGTCTTTGTTTCAGTACCATGCATGCTTCTCCTTAGGAATAATGTTGTTGTTCATTGGTTTTATTAAACAGTTAGAATAGGTTAATAATATTTCGGTTATGTGTAGGACGTGGATGATTTGTTTCGTTTACACTGTGCAGCACTACTCCCTTACTCTCTTATCTTTCTAAGTCGTGCCCAGGCCAACTACTCATCTCCCAATTAGACCCATTGTCTCTCAACTATTCTATTACCCTCGTTATTCTACCTTTTTCGGCCTTCCATTCCCTCTGCCCTCTTCAAGACAACCTAGCTTTGCACACCCCCTCTTCATCTCATCTCTTTGTCCCTAAGTCATTACAAACCCCTCTCCTACCTCCCTATCCACCCATGCAGCCTCTTCCACTCACCCATCACCTTAAAATCCGATTATAGAAAATCATGTAGGAATTATTGAACTTCCTGTAGAAATTCTGAACATCCTGTAGAACCCCTGCAGACTTCCTATCGAAGCTCATAAACACGGTTGCTTGGCATCCAAACTTTGTGAAACTCTCTGAAAGGATGTTAGGGACTCCTTAGACCCTCCCTGAGCCTTCCTGACCTCTTCCAAGCATTTCTCACCCTTGATCTACCCCTGCACAGTAAAGATCCAGTTAGAAGCACATGCATAATAATTCCAACAACTTGAACAAAAATACAAAAATATGTTCTCTTCAGATCAAAGTAGTCTAGACACATGCATCTCACCTTCCTAGAAGTAATGGCATCTCTTTCAGTAGTTTGCATTCCCACCTTTGCTTCAGTAGGACTAGATGGTAGAATTGGGGTTTGCTACGATTTGTGTTTCTTGTTGGCTTTCAGTTCCTTTCTGCAGTAGGTTAATATCCTTTGAGTTAGCTTTCGTTCATCGGTTAAAAAGCTTCTTCTAAGAGCTCATAGAAGTTGGCTTGAGCCCTAGCGGACTTGTGCCAGCTGACCAAGTGACAGCTGTGGCAAGAGCTAGTACTTGTGCATACAGCACCGTCGCTTCCAAGTTTGTTACGAACTACCGGGTTGATAAAATTAGAGAAGGAAGCTCCAGGAGTTGTAGCATTATTGGTACAATACTGGAGCCCACCATCAGGTGTACATGAACATTCATAAGTCCCGCTTGTACCAGATTTCATGCAGATACCCCATGTTCTGATGCATGGACATGATTTACTATATGGTCTCTCACACTGACCTTGAGACGATGACCTTCAGCAGTGTTAGTGGGACGAAGCTTGCAACCTTCTGGGCATGATATTATGATGAGATGTATTATATGACCAATCCCATGATTATCATGACTCCCCGATTCATCATTCCCAACAACAGAGGCTACTCCTGAGACATTTGGAAGGATTGGGTAAAGGAGCCAACTCGTTTCAGGATGACCCCCACTCAGATACATAAGATGAAGATATTGAGGAAGGCATACCAATAGTTGATCATATTCGCATGTCAACTGAGTGGCAAAGCGAGCACTGAAACATTCCCTCAGAGTTGGGTGGTCACGTTGGACCAACTAGCTAGAGAAGGAAGACCTTGCAACTAGTCTGGCATACTAGCTCATGAGGTGAAGGAGCTAGTCACAAAGGCTCGACAGTCACCCAAAGGCATGCATGGAGAGATTTATATGTCCGCCTATATTCTAGATGCAATATGTGTCTAACATAAGTTCCTGGGCTTAAAGTGGGCATGGTTGCTAATAGAGAATGTTGTGAGCTTGTATTTCAAGTTATTTTCAGAGTGCAGCTTCAGAGGAGTGATCATATGACTGTCTGACCATCATGTCACCCTAGTGTACAGGTTGATATTCAAACAGGATCCACCCTGCATGTTAGAAGGAGTGATGAAGGCTTTCTTAGGCATTGTATATTGGTATGCCTCACCAGATGACACTTTCATCCGAGTGTTCAGTGCAGAGAAGCCTCCACATGTTCTGCCAAAGTTTGTGTTGGACGTGCTTGACATGCAGGAAGTAGCGTATCATATCTCAACAAGATTAACAGCTAGGCTGTAGCAGAAGAAGAAGGCATATTCGCCCACTCTTCTATTGTGAATTGGGTTATACGAGAATCAGAGCATCAAGAAAGTAGATGTCAAAGCCGAACAAATGAACAAGTACCCGTTCGACCTCTGAAGCTTCAACTCGTATGACTAACATTGCATTATGAAGGATCACTGCATGAGAGTTCAGTTCAATTGGATCCATGGAGCATGTCATTGGGCCGAGGAGGACTCATGTAGATATTGCTTCAATTCCTCCAAACCTAATGAACAGGTCGATTTCACTATAAAATGGTTAGCACAACAACATGAAGCAACATCATAGAGAACACCAGTAGTAGCATCAACAACATAAATAGCAGAGCCAAGCATACCTATGCATGACAAAGAGAAGATAAATATTGTCGACCACATGGAGGAGGAACAAAGCTGCAATTTTCAAGAAGATCCACTTGTAGAACAAGAAGCTAGGGCTATTCAATAAAAGAGGCAGCAACGCGACAAGCAAATCGTGTGAAGGTAGAGGGATAAGAAGAGAATGGAAGAAGTAGAGAAGGAGTTGCATGAGTTGAGGGAGCAACTTCGGAAATAAAAAGAGGTGCACCAACTAGAGAAGGAAGCAACACAGTAGGAGATTAGTAGGGGGTGCATCACATGTAGACAGACGAAGTAGCGCCCGTGCAAGTAGTTTATTCTTCTGAATAACTGGCATCAAGTGAACAGGGTGAACCATCGCAGGGGCAATACTTTGCTCAAGAGATAGAATAGGCTATTGAACAGTTGGATGCAAACATGGAGTAGTAGGAGTTGGAAAAAGACACAGAACTCATGCCTCACCAAAGAGAGGTCGACTCACCTACTTCAATGCATCTAGACGATGAGAAAGTATCATATGACCAAGGAGGCACTGAGATTCTTGGTGGTCAACCAGAAGAAGAAATGCACAATATCTCCTTTGACGAATCTCATCACAAAGTTGTGCAGTATCAGCGAGTACCGACTCCGAAAGACCAACCATCCCATGCACAATTGGAAGAGCAAGTGATTGTGACTGATGTGCACGAGCATCCAACTGCGTTGGCCGATGCAACTAGAGTGTATATCAAAGCTGCTAGCTCCAGTGTTCATTTTATCATAGTTGAGAATGAGCGAATGGAGAAGAAATTATAGGAGGCCAAGTAGGGAGGAGACTTGGTGACAATGTTTGCCCAAGCTGAACTGTAGAAGGCAATATTGGATGAAGTGTTGTCCTTGTACACAGTTATGCGAGCATTATACTCCAAGTTTGGTATCGTGCATCAAGCAGTTGTTCATGTCCACGGATGGCAGCAACGATTTGAAAGAAGAGTATGCATCTTGAAAAACATACATACTGACGTTGATAAAATGTGAGCATGGACGATGAAGTACAAGGGAGCCCCGCTTCACTTCCAAGGATGATGAAGGCTAATACGGTCGAGTTGCAAGCAGGCATCGAGAGTGATATCCATAACTATGAAGACCTATCGCAACTCATCACTAGCATACAGGCTTCCCATGCATGAGTATTCAAAAGCATGGAGGTTATAGTGCACACTCATATGATCCCATCACTTGGGACCCTTACTCAGGCGAAGAACAAGAAGCAGGTTCAATAGGAGCTTGAATGGTACTTCGACAAGTTGATGTGCACTGCCACCAGCCCAGACTTGCCTATCAGTGCAAACATCATGCGCAAGTACATTTCTAGTCTGGCCACACTAAAGAAAATGAAGCGCATTCTCACAGATGAGTTGGACATAGGCACCCGAGCAGTGTACCTAGATGCTATGGAGGTAAGGTTCAGGTTTCATACATAAGTCATAGTAGAACACAGAGACACTCTCAAGGACTACCAATCTTGGCATCAATATGTCACTATTAATCAGCACGAGGATGTCGAGCAGTTGGACTTCTATGGTTTTCTAAGTTAGAATGATGTATAGCTTGGATTGTCCAAGCCATTATTCACATGGTTATATGTGCATTGTAATGTTGAGTCATGGAAAGTGTAAGTCAAGTTTCAAGAGTGGATGTAATAGCCATAGAGTAGGTGAAGAGTCATTAGGGTAGTTGAATGGTCACAAAGGGGAATGTCAAGAGTCAGCCCACCCTTTTCTATAAATAGTCCCTCATAACTCATTGTATAGGCTTTTGGTCAACCAAGCTTCTACTAAGACTATCTTGAAGAAGGCTTGGACAATATTGTAATGTGCCTTTGCTTCTCCACTGCACTAAGCTAATACATCTCTTTGGAGGAGTAGGCGGATGTGGCTGTAACGTTCCACTGTTCGAGCTAGCAGGTTTACATGGTGTATTGTATGATTGTGACTTACACTTCTTTAATAATAAGAGCTAGCACATTTTCATGCATATGTTGTTATTGTAGTTGGACTGTTCTGGTTTCCTTAATGATTTATGTTGTTTAAATTACATACTTGTATATGAATTGATTTGTATACGATTATATGAATCTTGTTGTTAATGTTTTGCATATTTTGTTAATGTTGTCACCGCCCGTGTTGATTGCTCTACGAGACATCACACAGACCTTTCTCACGAACCTTGCTATATCAACCATCACACTCATCTTGAACTGATCCGTGAGTGTTGTTCATGTTATCTTACCTTGTATGTTGTGATTTTCACATCTGAGCGGACGGCTCTACGGAAGGTGTGCATGTCCTTTGTGTGGTGTGTTCCTAGTCGAGTTTCATCTGATCCCTTTCAACCTAGAATTCACCTTCACCTTCCTATCCCTTCGAAGTGTTGGAACCTCTCGTACACATTCCTTGACTCTCTGCATTAGTCACACCCTTGCTACGGATAAAGTTATCTTACTTGCCTCTGTGCGACATTGCAGCCAAGGCATTACCTTACAACCCACTACTGGGTCTCCTACACGAAACGGTCTAAGGTCTAATTGGGACTTCTTACTGGGGAGATCCCGTTGACATGTTGGTGGGTCCAACATCGTCAACAGATACTTAGATTCACATCCTTTTGCACTAATGTGTAGAATATATTCTCATCCATGTTAGAGCTTCTTTCCACATAATTACTTAAATATGTCACTAAAATATTATTTTTCTTCCCATTTGTCTCGTGGTTCTTCCAATTCAATGGAAAATGCAATTTCCAACACTTCTCCTCAACATGACCATCAATGTTGAAGTGGTTGCAATCATTTATGGGATCCTTGCATTAATTTGTATTAGATATTGTCTTCTTATCCATTCCCCTTCTCCACTTATTCCTCCCCTCCTTTCAAGCTTCCTAGTGCTCTCTTTTATTTGAAAAACTTGGTTTTTTCTTCTTTTTTCCCATGCCTTATAGATATTGTGCATGTACACACGTGTCATCCACTATCCTTGGCTTGAAAAACATCTCCTTATTTCATATAAAATTGTTTAAACCTTCTATATATTGAAGGAGTAAATTTTGGCTCTTGGGAGAGATACTGAGCATGAAGACCATCCTCTTGAACTCAATGTTGTATCTTATACACCCTTTCCCTACCTCTACTTGAAGTGGTGCCATCAGATCTACTAATCCTATAAATACCCAGTATGGTATAATTGGTATGTATGAGGGTTTTGAAGTCATACCACATAGTTTTAGTAGATCACCTTACTTCCTAATTGTTCTTGTATGGATTTTCCACAATGTCATGGAACAACCCTCTACATTTGGTATAGATTTTTTTTTTTTTTTGGCTCCTCACATATATGGTGAATGATAAAATAAATGTCTAATTACTGCAACCAATGATTTAATTTTAACATGTCGATCTCACCTTGATATGCCTTTATATCAACCATCCTTCCATGTTGAATAAGGATTTTTAATGGGTAACATCAGTTGAACTCGATTTCTCTTTATTAGGTTCTTTTCTTAACTCCTTTTTTTGGTCCTCGTGATCCCTCAATTTTTTGTCCAATTTGATCTCTACGTTGAAACCTCCATATTATCGAATTCCAAGTATGTTTAGTAGCACTACCATAAGGAGGTTCATATTATGATTGATTTTTGTGACTTTCACATCCATCCTTGTGAATATATTTTCTAGCATATCATGGTTATTATATAAGGGCATTTCATCCATGACGAGGGTTTTGCAACTTTTGGCTTGAACCAATTCTTGGATACCTTGCAACATCCAAAAATATTCCCGCAAAGAAACATATAATACACTAAAATGTATACTATGAGGTTTAAATTGTTTTAGATTCCATATTTGGTAATTATTGATCTTTTTCTTATGCATGAAATAGATAAAATGCCGAAAGTAGAGAACAACTAATACAATCACACACCATCCATGATGAACATAAGTATTTTCTCTGTGAAATACTTATGGGATAAAACCTCTTTGGATGGTGGGGTTACTCTTCTCTCTTTCCTTTAGTATGGAAATAATGCAAGTATAAAGGAGAAGACTCTCTCCATGGATTTACCTAAGACTTGTGGCCTATTAGGCTACTAGAAAACACTAAACTCTTCTATCATTATCTCTAACTCCCACTAGTAGCTTCTTTGCCCTACTATGGAATAAGATACAATAGTATAGAATGGAAACCCTCCTCCTCTCAGTGGCTCAGGTTTAACATAGTGTAACATCCAGTTAGGGGTTAGGTTTGACTCTTTCAACTCTCAACCAAAGTTATAAATTTGACACTTCTAAAGTTGTCTTTATATTCCACACATAGCTAACCCCTTTTGCATGAGAGCACATGAAATTTTATTGATGTTTTTCTTGGACCAATGGAAAGGTATTTGAATGTAGAATCACACGAAGGGGTATTTCACAAGACGGTGATTTTAGACCCCATAAACTTTGTTTAATGCCTCAAAATTCAACCATAAAGTTTTGAACTCCAATTCTACATGTTAGGATACCCTAGTAAAACTAGCCTTACAATTTTATTCCTCCAATTATTCCACTATGAAAGCATTGAGATAGATGAAAAATAATATAATGATCTAATTTGGATCAAAATATTATTCTCATGTAAGTTATCTAGTTTTATTTTGAAAATGTATATCTTTGTTCATATTACATGTAGTTTGAAAATTGTGGAATGGGTTCTTTTAACTTGAGGTTAATTGTACAGAAGAAAACTAATGATTGCATGGGATATGAAACTATGATCATTATGATATCTTAGAATTTCTCAATGAGGGTTATATCATTTGTGCATGTGATACTTGTTTGATAATCAATTGATAATTTAAAACAAAATGTAGCACTTGGAGTGGGGAGCAATGGGTTGTATCCCATGTACTCTACAAGAGTGCTGTGGGGAAAAATACCTATGCAGGACGATCCTATCCACCTAAGGTGTGACAGTGCCTTAGCAACAAACAGAGACAACTATTCTAGTATTCTTCCTTTATGAATTAAGAATGAAGAGAGAGATACATGGACTAACCGGTGTCTTCCGTTTGTCCCTCGATCTAGCTTCTCTTCTCTTGGAGAGTTCCCAGCTACTTGCCTTCTCACTCGCCCAGCTTCAAGAGGTTTCTGCAAGATCACAAGAAGAGAACACTACACAAGACATGGATTCATATTCATAACTAGTTCAGGATTAGAAATAAACTAAACATACTAATGCAATCATACATCAACATATAGGAGAAACCAAGATAGCTTTATTGATGAATAACAAGGTTCAGGAAGAGATACAACCCAGAGGGCTCCAATCCAGCATCTCCTTCCCAGCAAATGGAATTCCTATCTTCACCCCCTTCAAAGCATTAAGCACCCAATGATTCCAATCTCAAACCAACAACAATTCTTTGCAATAACAAAATTCTAGCCTCCAGATCTCATGGAGGAGAGATCCATATATAGATGTTTGGAGAGAGGATGAGTTAGCTTGAGATCTGACTAGTGTCCTCTCCCTCTGTCAGTTCTTGATTCCACTTGGAGGTTCTTGCTTCCACTTGGAGATTAGGAACCTCTTACTCATCACCAGTCGAATTCACTGAGGCAAGTGTCATTGAGGAAGATTCTGGAAGCTTCCTGGGTCTTGACACCTCTTGGAATGAACTTGCCATTTGGCAATTCTCGCTCAACGCACCCTGGTAGTGCTTCTACCTGTGTTGTAGTGCAGGTAGCTAGTGTTGCCTTTGACATTCAGCGCAGACAGCTAGTGGAGCCACTGAATTGAGCCTGAATTGACTTGTTTTTGAGCAGTTTCTGGTGGAGAACTTCTGTGAATTGCTGTGGTTTGTTCGCCTTGTTCCTCTAGGGGTACGAACAACATGTTTAGGGACATTGGATCCCTTAGATTATGGACATTTCATGCTCAATGCTGTAAGGCACAAAAATGTCTATAACAGTTGCCCCCTAAAGTATGAGGCCGTTTATCGGGTGAAATGCTTTATCGGGGGGATCCAAAGTTCATCCAATGTTGGGAGGAGACCTGTAATAAGATACAATACAATACATTATTTTTCATACTGCTTTCATGATCTAGCTGAGGCGGGCATCCCCATGCTCAGCTTTATAAATTCATTTTTCTGTACATAGAACAGACAATCGTCTGAAGGTAGACTGATAATTTTGATGAAATTATCATCCTTTGGGTAGGATGATTATCTGCTGCAATGATGTACATGTCAATGTCTTTATTTTTCCTGAATATATATCGCAGCCCGGATGGATGAAACTAGATCCGAGGTCTTCAAACTCGTTTGATCTTCACTCTAAGTACACGTCGATCCATGTGAGAAATGTTTTGAAGTCGAACATGGAAAGACATTGCTTGATTACCGGTCAATGAGGTAAACCGTTAACAAGCGCAAGAGGAATCACCGATAATGATAATGACCCTCAAGGTACTGCAATACAATTCACGTGGTGTGAATAAAGGACTTGGCGTCGAACACCACGCAAAAGCTTTCGGTCGAAGGTCATTGATGTATACCTGTCGCCGGAAGTGAGAAACTTGCCATTGAGGCATGCAAGCTTCAAAGTACTGAAGGGGTTGTTCCTAGATCAACTTCTTGGATAATGAGTTGATGTCGACAAGAAGCGATCCGTCAAAGGAGGGCCTTAAAGAATCCCACATCAATGACACGGAACGAAGCTAATGATTTTGATGGAGGTGAAAACGATCTGTGACATATGATTCAGGGTGGCGGTCATGAAAGGATGAAGGATAATGTACGGCAGTGGATGGGACACGGTTGACTTTTCTGAACGACTTCTCTTGAACATATGGCGACACTGATGCGATGGATCGGTAGCATTACCCCAAATATGGATGGTATGGCAAGACCATGGATGTGACCGGTGAATGAAACAACCCAACCCGATTGTGGTACGGAGGAAAAGTGTCATGTTCAAGAGCGACTTGCTACCATCAAAGTTTTCTTGAGTTTCTCCCAATTTTTCCCCAGTCATTGCTGACCAGTACCTCTTTATTTTTGTCAAGCTTGAGGAGGATAACATATGCTTGTTCTATAACCTGCCCTTTGGGCAAGCCCATCGCTATGTTTTAACGAGCCTAGCGATAGTGAAACTCGTTCTCGTCTAAAGACAAGTTTGTCGCTATTTAATTATTTTAACGAGTCTAACGACAAAGATAACTCGGTTCTTTTCATTTTTAGAGAGTCTAAAAAGATACATAAAGTTAACTCCAAAAGTCATTTTTCGTCATCTAATCCCTTAGGTCCGAAAAAGTATAAAACAATACAGAAGGGATGAGTTTTCGATAGTTTTAACGAGCCGAATAAAACAAGCGCTCGATCTTTTTGTGCAATAATCCCTCAGGTCCAAAAAGATTAAAATCTAGAGGAGGGATAGCACTTCCTGTCCCTTTAACGAGCTGGAAGGCCAAGGACTCGACAATCTTTTCATATTTTACGAGTCAGATGAAAAGAGCTTAAAGAAGACTCGTCTTTTGAGGAACGAGTGATGAAATAGGTTAGCAGCTGATTCCAGGTACAGGTTGGAATTTTCCAATCACGGCAGTGTCACAAGGATGGCTAGTGAAATCACTCTTCGCAGCTGTTCCTCAAAATGGGTAAACAAACATATGGAGGTGAACGATTGGCCAAATGAAAAGTGGAGGTGACGGGCAAACACGACCAAGGTTTTAATGGCTGATGATATTACATTCACAGTGGTTATTTACTAGGATAGTTCATTTTTTAATGAGCTTAAACGCGGGTGGAAACATTGCTCAATCTTATGTTTATTTTTTAACGAGCATGAACTATGTGCTAAAACTGCTCGATCTTATGTTTATTTTTTAACGAGCTTGAACCCTGCGGTAACAATGCTCATGGCAGGTTTATTTTTTAACGAGCTTGAACCCTACAGTAACACTGCTCGTGATAAGTTTGCATGCCCCCAGCATAATAACGCAAATCAAGGTGCATGCCCCCCAAGCTTCATTGCATTCAACTTGGTGGTTGGAATGAAGGTTTACCTTTGAGATTTGGAAAGGGGATTGTTTCATTTTTTAATGAGGTTGACACGGTAAAAGAACCATCCTCAAGACTCCTTGTTTCATTTTTTAACGAGGTTGACACAAGATAAGAACCGTCCTCGGAGCCCACTGTATTTACAGTATTTCTATTAGGGCGATGATCCACGCTAACAAAATGTTTAGGAATCTTCTGAATCCATTAGATATAGAATATTTCATATTGTAGGTTTCCACTGTGGCCACTTCTGCCAGATTACTTGCAAGTGGTAGGGAAAAAGTACCCATTAAGGCAGGGTCTTTTAGGAGACCTACTCCAAAATTTTGAAGCGAATGATTGCTTCCATGGATCATTGGAATGCTTCCCGTAACTTGTGAACTGTCGGGGAGGAAAGTTTGTTGGTCGACGACTGTAATTCCTCCTTGAAAGGGAAATGCAATCTTCCTAAAGTAGGTCGACACAACTGCGGCCATGGCATATATCCAGGGCCTTCCCAGTAGGATGTTGTAATCGAGGTTTCCATCAATTACTTCAACATCAATTCCTACTGTTTTGCCCCCTAGTTCAACTTGCAAGTTACTTAAAATCCCGTATGGAGTGTATGATCGTCCATCAAATGCTTTTAACGTCGTTGACGATCTCGACAAGGGTGGTGAGCCTAAATTCTTCCAGCAACTCATTGACATAATACACGTAGATGCCCCCTCATCAATAATTGTTCGATGAACAGTTTTGTTGAGGGCTTTCACTTGAATAAGGAAAGCTAGTTGAGGTGGTAACTGAGGGTCATATCCTTTATGATCAAAGGCCACAAGATTGGAATCCCTTGGGCCAATCCCACCTATTGCTGATAATAAAGCTTGCTCTTGGGAGAGGCAATTTTGCGGTACCTCAAGTGTCGACATAGCGGACGACGATTGGGCTAGGTCCTCTACTATATTATAATTCTGTGCTACTTTGGCACGAGGAATAAATGTCGATTTGTGTACTCCAACCTTTGGCGACTTTATCATTGGTTCAGGAATGATGGGTGGCACAACTTCGGTCAAAGTTGTCGTCGAACTACTAGGTTTTTCATTAGCCTTGTTATTCGACACCTGTGGATTCCTGTAATCTTTATTCCTTGCCAAAGCATCATTTTGTTGCTTTGAGATAGACAACATAAGCACTTGGGATTGGGAAGCATTTTGATTAGCAACCAGTTTGGTACCCGGGCTTGGAAACGGATCAGTCAATACCACTGGGGTTTTTGAACTCTTAAAGAGTTTCTTAACTTCAGCTATATGTGGACAATTTCTCGTCCAATGATCCTCATCGCATATATGACACCGCACAGTGGGTTTCCTTTTTCTCCCTTTCTTTTTCTTCTTGCCCCCTGGTTGGTTCAGTTGTTTTCCCTTGTCAGTCGCCGCGGCATTTACTTCCGAGGCAAGAAGTTCCTCATTTGCATTTTGACTGGAAATCTTACGGGCCCTTTTAGATGTAGCCTTTGTCGATTTCGTGTCTGTCGTGCCAATCACGCCATCGATGGCATGAGAGTCATTATTTGATTTAGGAGGAGGAGGAATTGAGAATTCCGGTCTAGGGGCGTCAGGTATTTTGTCGTAGAGCGTGCCAGACTGAGTATAGACCAAGTCCAGATATTGCGCACGAGCGATGACTTGCTCTTCCGTTACGACTCCCCCCTTTGCCACATCTTCTGTGATTGTAGGAAGTAAGGATTTTATAAACCATTCAGCTAATAGCTGATCGGGAACGTACGTTTTTACCATCCTACGACGACGTCGCCACTCATGTATATGATCAGATATGTGAGTGGCCGTTGTCTGTTTGAAGTTGGTTAGGAGTTCCGTTCCCGTTTCATACCTTATCGGTAATTGAAAATGGGTTAAGAAAGTCGTGGCTGAGGTACTGAAGTTGTTGAACGAAGCTCTAGGCAATTCAATATACCATTTTGTCGCTGGACCAGTTAACGTCCTCTGAAAAAGGCGAAGCCTAATCGAATCATCGTTTAGGGTGTTTGATGAACACCACAGATGAAATGTCATCACATGATTCGACGGATCTTCACCCGGATTTCCATTAAATTTAGGAATATCTGACGGAAGTTTATGCGGAATCGCTGGCCACCAAGGCGCATAAGCAATTGGATCATTCGTCAGCCGGTTTAGATCTGGTAATTCTAGAGTTGCTACAAAGGGCAACTGTTGATTCAGGTTAGGCGAAGCATACCCAGGATAAGATGGAATCGCCTGAGCAGTGGGTCTTTGCGTACCAGCATAATGTATTTGATGCTGGCAACTTTGAAAAGGTTGATGCACATAACCATTATAATATGGTTGTTGATTACCGCTTTGGAAATGCGATTGCCCATTACTTACAAAGACTTGCTGCTCAGGTCCTTGATATGATTGTTGGAATTGCGGTTATTGAGATTGAACCAGCCCTGGTTGTTGGACAATTTGTTGTTGTCCAATACTGGATAATTGACCAAGATGAGGAGTCATAGTACTTGTTTGAGCCTGAGTCGTTCCAGATAAGGAGGCACTAACCTGAGGTTGTGATTGAGTTGTCGAGACAAGAGGTTGTTGTATTGCAACCTGAGAAACTTGGGGTTGACATACAACAGGTAGCGCTTGTACTTGCGACGCAATCACCATACCAGGTATAGTGGGAATATTCGACACAGGGTGGACTGGTTGCATTGAATATGCAACCCTTGGTTGCTGAGGCAGTATTGGTACCCAACCGCTAGATGTAATTCCAGTTTGACCTGAACTTTGTTGTAAACTCCCATATGGTTGTTCTCCGGGAGGGAACAATGAAAAGGTATACTGCCCTCCATGTGGTGGCAATCCAGTACTTAAAGGGTAGATTGGCCTTTGAAGACACATTGGATCAATTTGTTGAGTTTCAACATAAGAAATACCAGATGATAATCTGGATGAAGAAATAGGAACTAACCATGTCGTCGAAGCAGTCCCTGATGGGACTCCGGCTTCTTGTTGATAACTCGCCGGGACAGATGGTATACCATTGAACATCGTTGGGGTAGCAGCAGGAGGCTCTACCGCTGCTGTGTCGGATGACACAATCCTGGATGTCAACGGTTGTTCAGACATATCTAGTCTATCCAAAAGATTTTCTAGCGATTCTACAAGAACTTACGATGAAAAGATACTAACTTCGAAGATCAACGAGGGAATGATGATGATTATTCCGTTTAAAATAAATTTTAACGACGCTTAGACACAACCTACTTTTTCAATTTTAAAGAGTTGAGAAAAAGCAAAAGATGACTCTAGTCTCCTTCGATGTTTTAACGAGCCCGAAGTGACAAATGCTCGGATGGACTTTTTCCGTTATAGAGTCTGAAAAAGGCCAAAAGGAACTGCTCTTGAGTTCTAGGCAGAGGGTGTGCCAAACTTTTCGCAAAACCGCAGAATACTTTTTAGGGTACGGGCAGTCGATCTTCCTGAATGCTGTGTTCAGTGCATTGCGATCAGTAGGGCGACCGACACGGCTTCCTAAGGATAAAGGTTTTATGCCTATAGGGGTCTCCCAATATATACTCGACGGTACGTGGGAGCACAATCCGTACTGGCGCTATCGTCCCTCAGGAGGAATCACCCACCATCAACGAGATCGACAGTCACCAGGCTTTACGACGCCGGAACACGTCTCTAGCCTAGACCTCTATGTTATGCGTTACGTTGCAAAGCGTTGTTAAGTTCATTCAATTTATTTTAGGTTGATCTTTTTAGAAGTTTGTCTTTTAAGGTTCACCACGAGATGTATGATACAATTCCTAAATGCAGTCTAAAGATGATAAGCAAGCTTTATATCTTTTCAACTTTGAAAATCCTAGCTACTAAGGGAAAAGAAAGACACCATCTTTTCTCAAAGAGAAATCAGCACACTCTAATGCACTTTTCCTAAATCAAACATGCAAACTATCAAGATGAAAATGCACGATGCAGGTGTTTGTTTTCCGCTTTCTTAGTATTGATGCCTACAAAGAAAGCTTTTTGTACAACTTTGAATTTGCTTTTAAATGACAAAAACCAAACAAGTTTACTTTTCTGAAATCATAGAGGGTAGAAGAGATTACAACACTTAACGATTTTCGAAATGAAGACTTGTTTCGACACTTAAAAGAGACAAACTCAAACCAATAAGCAAAAGTAAATGTATAATCAACTGCAAACAACCAATGAACTCTCTCCTAAGATCACAATCAACAGATCTGAATCAAGGGCTACAGGATGATTATTTCACTCATGCAAAGGAAAACTGCAAATGACGCCACAAACACATAAAAACACTCACAGTCTTTTTGTACAAAAGGAGGCGGAATTTAAGCAGAGAAAAGGAGTTATCAGACTGGTACCTATGCTGGTTACAGGCTGCAAAAATCAGAGATCAAAACAAGGCAAAACAGAGCAGAGAACCCCAGCTGCACAAGGGCAAACTGGATCAGCGCAACCTCAACACAGGGGTTTTGACATTCAGCGCAGGTAGCCTTCACGGGACCTGCGTTGAAATGCAGAACCTCTTCACAGCTGTCGCGCTGAAGGAGAAATGAGAGTTTCTCACTGGGTTCTGGGTCACAGATTGCTATTTAATTCACTGTTTTAGGCCAAATAAAAGCAACAAGCAAGGTACAATCAAAGGGATGCTTTGAGGGAGTACTAAGATCTATCACAAAGGATCATCAAATCATTTGTGAGTCCATTGTTCAGATCATAGACAAGTCCAGTGATTGGATCAAAGCAGCAACTGTCTACTTTGCATCTGGGAATAGCAGATGCAGTTCGTTTGTTGCTGTCAAGTCTATGAAGAAAACAATGATAGAGACACAAATAAAATGACTAAACAGATCTCCCCAGCGGAGTCGCCAATTTGTTGTGGGGAAAAATGCCTATGCAGGACGATCCTATCCACCTAAGGTGTGACAGTGCCTTAGCAACAAACAGAGACAACTATTCTAGTACTCTTCCTTTATGAATTAAGAATGAAGAGAGAGATAGATGGACTAACCGGTGTCTTCCGTTTGTCCCTCGATCCAGCTTCTCTTCTCTTGGAGAGTTCCCAGCTACTTTCCTTCTCACTCACCCAGCTTCAAGAGGTTTCTGCAAGATCACAAGAAGAGAACACTACACAAGACATGGATTATTATTCATAACTAGTTCAGGATTAGAAATAAACTAAACATACTAATGCAATCATACATCAAGAATACATCAGCATATAGGAGAAACCAAGATAGCTTTATTGATGAATAACAAGGTTCAGGAAGAGGTACAACCCAGAGGGCTCCAATCCAGCATCTCCTTCCCAGCAAATGGAATTCCTATCTTCACCCCCTTCAAAGCATTAAGCCCCCAATGATTCCAATCTCAAACCAACAGCAATTCTTCGCAATAAAAAAATTCCAGCCTCTAGATCTCATGGAGGAGAGATCCATATATAGATGTTTGGAGAGAGGATGAGTCAGCTTGAGATCTGACTAGTGTCCTCTCCCTCTGTCAGTTCTTGATTCCACTTGGAGGTTCTTGCTTCCACTTGGAGATTAGGAACCTCTTACTCATCACCAGTCGAATTCACTGAGGCAAGTGTCATTGAGGAAGATTCTAGAAGCTTCCTGGGTCTTGACACCTCTTGGAATGAACTTGCCATTTGGCAATTCTCGCTCAACGCACCCTGGTAGTGCTTCTACCTGCGTTGCAGTGCAGGTAGCCAGTGTTGGCTTTGACATTCAGCGCAGACAGCTAGTGGAGCCACTGAATTGATCCTAAATTGACTTGTTTTTTAGCAGTTTCTGGTGGATAACTTCTGTGAATTGTTGTGGTTTGTTCGCCTTGTTCCTCTAGGGGTACGAACAACATGTTTAGGGACTTTGGATCCCTTAGATTATGGACATTTCATGCTCAATGCTGTAAGGCACAAAAATGTCTATAACAAAGAGGAAACTTTTTTAAAACAAAAGTAATCACTAATATATGGACCTAAAACATGTATTCTATATGAAATACATAAGGATTTCTTAGAGAAAAATATGCAACCTAACAAACACAACTATTTTTTAATTTAAAGTTGAAAACTAGAGGTATTTATTTTTCAAGAAGCAAAATGGAACATTATTAAAGAAAAGGGTGATTTGAATAACTTTTGATATGGCCAAATTATTGAAGCCTAACCTACAACAACTTTAGTAGAACCTAGTAAAGGAATTAAACCTATATTATGTAAATTCATAAATAGGTAGTAGATGAATTAGGATCTACACTATGCGAGTAAATGATTCATGTATGATAAAATATAATCAAACATGAAGTCACCTAAGTATCATCACAAGATATATAGAAACTAAGATCTCTTTTGTATTTATAATTTTCATCTAGCTAAGAATAGGGATCCAAAAATATAACACCATGTTTAGCCATACCCCTTCTCACCATGGTTTGGGAGGTCTTTTAAATTTTCAATCATCAACCAATGAAAAAAAAATTGAAACAATATCTTTGCTTCGTGGGGAAAGAGGATGAAAGGTAAATCCCTCTTAGTAAGTTGGAAATTTAAACTGCAACTACCCAAAGTACAATGTAATGATATGTAGAGACTATAATGGTACCTCTACATTGTGTGGAAATGACAAGGCATTCAATTTATTTGGGCGGGTATTATGCGTATCTATTTTCTTTTACGATCTCCTAATCTAAGGCGTTGCATATATATGGTAGAAAAAAACATCATTTGGTATCATGAGAAATTGATTGGTTGATAAGACATGATTTGATATCTTCCTTTACCAATTACTAAATAGTGGAACTTTCTCCTTACAATGTCTAATGTAGATTAGATTTTTGAAGTCTAGTAACTTCATTCAAACTTTCCCTAACTTTTTGGTTTTTTTTCTTCTAACATCTATCACCGATACCTCAAGAGTGAAGAAAGCTAATTTAGTCAGTATGGCATGATATTGTCCATAATAAATTCCCAACTGAATTATTATATCTATTTTCACACATTCCTTAGTTTTTATCAAAGGGGTTATTCATCAAACCAATGAGAAATAAAATGGAAAATAACAAGTTACATGATATGATTGGGACCCTAATATGTGTAAACATATTAAAGGATAATTAACCATAATTTCAATTATCAAATTTTCCTTTTCATGGGATCAATTCAAACATCCTACAAGAATTTTATTGTTTTATTGTATCAATGTAAAGAGAGAAAGAATATCTCCCAAATAATAAACTACAATGTATAATAATTTGATGTAAGACTCACAAATATTCTTACTAAATATGAAATGTTCTCATTTTTTAGAGAATTAATATTTGACTATTTTCTATCTTCATAAGAGAGAAACTATTAATTTTGTAGAGTAAATTTGATATGTATAAACTTTAAATAACCTTACAACATTATTTATATTACTATTTGATATGTTTGTACACGACGTTGTCTACTCCTAGTAATTAAGATCTAAGTTATGCATATATTGAATAACTATACAAGATTTCCCTAACTTTGTAGTTGCTAATTGAGTGTGATGGATCAAAATCCACATAATGAATCAATTTAGAAATCAAATCACCTTAAAAGGGAGAATTAAACTCACTGTCTAATAAGTGCAAGGATAGTAATAATTGTTCTTGATAACATTAAATATTTTCCTAGTTTGAGTTTGGTTTCAAGAGCATAAGCAACAAGAGATTTTAAGGAATACTGTATAGGTAATGAATAGGACATGTTTAAATTTTTACTACTTTTAATTGCTAAATATCACACAAATTTTTTATTCTTTTTTATAGTAATGCTCAAACAATTTGATAATTTCAACTTCTCTTAGTATTGGAATAAAATTTATTATATACTGATTTATATTGGCCTTGATATACAATTCAGGTGATGAATGTTTTGCATCTACTTGTGTATTAGTGGATATTAGCATAGAGATATGAGAGGTATGATTGCCATTTAATCCAATCTTTTTTAGAGACTTGGGAATTTCAAACAATGTAGTAATTCTAGCCCATTGTCGTTGTTTGGGGAAAACTGTGATATTATGTTCAAATATTATACGCTCCCACTGGTGAGGAAGAAACTATATAGGAAAATGTGAGCATCATGTATTAGATTACCATGGAAATCAATCATTTGCAATTGAAAAATTATGGATAGATATTTTTAATCCCATATTCGTGAATTGAACATATATAGGAACATGTTCGTGAAGCATCTCAACTATCTTGAGTTATGGTGTACATGTGCATATATATTTAGGTGATGGAACATTGAAGCCTTTAACTTGAGTTGACAAGAGCATATCCAAAATGCTAACCATGAAATATGATACCATGTAAAAAAATAGAAGAAAATATGCTCACTACCATTAAAGTTATCAATAATGTGCTCCTAAGAAAGGTTCATCTCTTTGATAGGGATAGTATCTTATAACCTCCTTCATCTCTAACTAGAATGGAGAGAAGTTTGGCACATGCAATAAGAAATTATCGAAAGAGAAACCCTCCATTATACTAATAATTTATTAATTTATTCCCATATCCTATACACACCACCATCTTTTTTAAATAGTATAAGGGACACCATAGTAACCACATCAAAAATTAAAATTTACGTCACAAAAATGGGGAAAGCACAAGTAACTTAAATCTCTTATTTCCCATGTTTTGGAACCAAGCTTAAATACCACCAATCTTATGAGATCCCCAATGATCAATCCTAATCTACCCTAGTGCAAGCATCGATCTTGATGCTCACATACCCTATGAATATTCAAGTATAACCTACACATGTCATAGCTCACCAATGCCAAACATTGAATCCTTACCCAAAATCCTTTCTTTTGGACTTTGTCATCACAACTCCAATGTTAGGCACTAAACCTTTGCAATATGACCATTTGTCATATCGAGAATCATACAATGGAAAATAAACACTATCATAAGTAGTTGAATCTGTTTGTCCCCATCCCATAAGATTTTACATATTCTCCCTCATAGGATGGGATCCCATGTGATCATCAAATAAGCTCTCTCTCTCTATCATATGGTGTATTTTGTATCATTCGCCAACACACAACATGCATCCAATCACGAAAACACAAAATCAATTTTATCACAACATTCTAAATAGTAAATCATCACATACTAAAGCATGCCATAATTAAATGTCTCATCATAGAATTGCATACAAACAACACATGTAATCACATCACTAAATACTATCACAATATTATATCATCGACATAGAATTCTATCAACATAATAAATAGAACCACATGTTAACATAACATCACAACATACATCATAAATATGATAATCATCTCAATACAAATCACATGCAGAGTAATAAAACAATAGGAATAATATTATCATGATTCATTAGGCTGCATAAACAACAGATACAAACTATTACATTTAGTGCAATAGTATCATTTAACATCCATTTAGGGTCTAGGTTAAATGAATAATATGAGCGTCATGTTTTCATCAAGATACCAACTACTTTCCCATAATCATTTTCTCTTTTTTAGGATATGTATAGTTAGCCTATCATATTCTTAAATTTCATATATTTTCACATATTTATGTACATCATTAAACTTCCAAGTGAGCCTCATCATCTAAAGCCACAATCTCTAGTTACATATTCTTGCTGACCTAGGGAATTATTGTCGAAATTCAAGTTTAAGTTACTATTAACCATATCATAAATAATTAAATCATCAATACCAAAATTTAAAGTGTTAGCCTTGTACAACCTTTTATTGTTACCCTTGGTTCTTTCATTACTTCACATATTTTTCTTACTCATTCTAGGACCACTATTCTCAATAGCATGAAAACACTAGGTCATCATTGTTGTATCTCCAAAATGTTAACTTGTTTAATATTAATGTTAGAAAATTATATATTATGGAGCAATGGAACACATAAAATATTGCAGAAATATAAACACAGAAAACGCACAAAACAAGAGAGACACAGATATACGTGGTTCACCCAGTTTGGGCTACGTCCACCCCGAACAGCCAGTCCTTCCTTTCTATTATTCAGCAAAATGAAGAGATACAACCTACAGCAAAACCACTGTAATATCCTCTGTTTTCTCTCACAGTCTCACCTCTATGTTTCTCGCTCACCGAATACACATCTCACACAGCCTCAAATACAATGCCCTCATATAAAGAGAGGGGTTGCCTTCTAGGGAAAAAAACCCTAAACTAAACATAAGTTCTACCGTCAGATCATCCGCCTAATGAACGGCCCAGATTGACTAGAAATTACTATACTTTTACAAGGCAATTTTACAGCTATTTTTAGCTTCGGGGGCGCTGCCCCCAAAACCCCCCACCAAGGGGGGGCTCCATAAAGTCGCTGCCGCCCCCCCTTGGACCCCCCACAGCAGCGATCATTTTACGAGCGGCGTTGCCGCCCCATTTTGAACTGGGGTCCAAAATACCGGTACTATAGAAGATAATCAGGCTCCACACCCAACAATTAATGCATAACTTATCAATGACACACAAACCTCTTACTCTTCATGCTTGCTTTTTCTTATCATATTTTGTAAGGATCAACCTACTGCATCATCTAATTCCTTTGTCAAAAGGTGGATAGTTGTTATCCTTGAATATTAACTTGTAAATAGTTTCCCCGGTTGATCAATTATGAAGATACACTAATTCGAGTTTTATATTATTAAAACTTCCCACCCTAACACTTTAAGATTATATAGATCATTAATATCACCCTTACTAAATCATCCCTAGTCATCATTCTTGTGTTCCACTGGGTCATCAATATATTTAGGAGAGATTTTTGCTCAAGACAAAAGCTTATTCACTTCCTTCAATTCAAAATATACTTTATTAGATTGGCATTGACTTCCCACCCGTAGTGAGAATGATTTCATTTTTACTTTTCTTAAATGCATAAAAATTGATGAACCTCAATGTGTAGTCTTTATTTCCCAATTGGGGTATAAGGCCCTATAAAAAATCTAGTAAGGTGGGTTGTTAAATGTATTCCACTTCTTATTTACTATTTTAAAGCATCAAAAGAATAAAGTTGAACCTAATGTTGGCATTATGATTCAAGTGTTGTCCTTGATGGCAACTCACTCAGAGGTTGGTACAGGTGATGGCAACTTAATCAGAAGACAGATCCTAGTACAGCATGACAAGGAAGTTCATACACGCAGGTTCATTAAGCCCAAGTCGCGTGTACACGCAGGTTGGATTCAGCAAAAGCGCATGTATGTGGAAAAGTACCTTTGGTCCATGGCGGTTAGTCCTTGGAAGTTGTGCCTATGGTTTTGGACCATTGTGTCTCGACGGGCGTGTCGATCCCTAGTTTTGAAGCTGATGGTATTGTGATACTATGGTTTTGGCTCTTGGTATTGAGCAAGGCCTAAGGCTATATAAGGAGAAGAAGATCATTAGGCAAGATCATCTTTTGACAAGGCTTGAATATCTGAAAGAGAAAGAGATCTGATATGCAAGGTCTGGGTTGCTTGATCTGAGCTAAGGAGAAATCACATCGGTTGATGGAAGACTAGATCTAAGGATAAATCGGGATCTAATGGTTTGAAATGCACTATTATGATATGGTTGATTATGTGTATTTCTAGATCTGCATACTGTTGCAATATTATGTTCTGGGTTTAACTGATGTCTGGTACAGCTGCAAGTTGAGAAAATTTATTTTTAGATCTGTACGCAGGTTGGCTTAGGTAAAAGCGCGTGTATACGCGGGTTTCGCTCATTGAAGTAGCGTATATCTCTTGAAGCTTGATTTTTGGGTTTGCAATTGGATCTGACTGTTATTGCAGAGTTCTATAGACTGCTCTGTGTTCTGGTATCTAGTGATTGACAGGGTTCAGTGGTTCAGTGATTCAAAGTTTGATGATGCTAGTATTGGTTGTTTTATGCTTCAATGATCTGTTGTGAAAGTTGAATGAATTGTGGTCTACAGATTGTAATGTTGTGCTTCAGGAATATCCAGTCTGAAAATGTATGAAAGGTGGTACCTGAAAGAAAGAAGATTGTAGGTCAGCACCTACGTACTAGTATCTTAGCTAGTACAAGAGCAAAGGGGGGTTGGAGCTCCCTTCCAAGGAAGTTTGGAGAACGAGAGAAGGTTGTAGCCTTCTGCAGGTTGTAGCCTGCGTACTGGTATAAGGCTGCACCAGTACAAAAGGATTGTAAACTGAAGTTTCATATTAAAGAAAGATAGAGACAACTTGCAGCAGGTGGTTTTCACCCACATTGGGTTTCCACCTTATATCTTGGTGTTCATGTGTATGGTTTCTGTGTGATCTGTTCTACTGCATCTGCTTACTCTTAATATGGTGAATAATGTCCTCATGCACTTAACTGAAGATAAACTGACTGAATTATAAGATTTCTAGTTATACGCTGTTTTCTTTATTCACAGTTGCGTGTACACGCTGGTTCTCTTAACGAAAGTAGCGTATATGTTTCTAAGCATTGAAAAAGTTTTATAGTTCTGATAATACTGATTCACCCCCCCTCTCAGTATTATTTCCAACAATTGGTATCAGAGCAGGTCCTTCAGAGAAGCTTGATCGCTTGAAGGTAGATCGTTCATCATGAGCAACTACGAGAGAGAAGCATCAATCAGGCCACCCGTTTTCGATGGGACAAACTTCAATTATTGGAAGGTAAGAGTTACTGCATATCTTCAATCTCTTGGTACAGAAGTTTGGGACATTGTAGAAACAGGCTATGCTTTTCCTTCAGCTACTCCTACAGATCCAGCTGAGAAAAAGAAGTATGAAACAAATGCAAAAGCAGTCAGTACTCTATTAGGAAGTATATCCCAAACAGAATTCATGAAGGTAATGCACTTCAAATCAGCAAAAGAGATATGGGACAAAATGATCACGAGCTATGAAGGAGATGAACAGGTAAAACAAGCTAAACTTCAAACTCTCAGGATTCAATATGAGACTCTCAAGATGTATAATGATGAAAGTGTGGCTAATTATTTTCTTCGGGTAGATGAGATTGTTAATTGTATGAAAAATTTGGGTGAAGAAATAAAAGAGGCTATAGTAGTTCAAAAGATTCTAAGATCATTATCCCCCAAGTTTGAATCTAAAGTATCTGCAATAGAAGAAAAGGAAAATCTCCGTGTTCTCACTATGTCTCAGCTACATGGAATTCTAACTGCTTATGAAATGAGAAAGGGAGGTCCATCAGACAGAAGGGAAGCTGCTTTTAAGGCACCAGGCAAAGAAGATTACTATGAAGCAAGCAATGTTCCAGAGGAAGAGGAAGAAGAATCAAATTTTGTCAGAAATCTTCAAAGGGGTTCTGGAAGGTTTAGAGGTAAGCTACCTTTCAAATGCTTTGCTTGTGGAAGAGTAGGTCATTATGCTGCAAAATGTCCTTATAAGGATAAAGGAAAGGAACCTGCTAGATGGAACAAGAAACAAAGTGCAAATAAGAAAAGCTACTACACCCATGAAGATAGTGATGGTTTATCAAACAGTGATGAAGATGAACAAGGTAATAAATATAAGTTGTTAATGGCATTTGAAGATGATGATTATGAGGATGCTGTAGATGTGAATAACCTCTATGATGAAATTACTAGACTCAAGAGATGTATAGAAGAAAAGAATGTGATTATTGATACTCTACAATTTCAAATTGATGAAAAAGAAAAACATCTTGAAAAACTAGAAGGTGAAATTGTTGGTCTCAGAAAAGAAATTGAGAAAACAAAAGCTATTAATCTTAAGTTTGTCAAAGGATCTGAAACTTTGGATAAGATTATCAATGTGCAGCGGTCTCCTCTAAACAAGACAGGTTTGGGTTACAATGGAGAGACCTCTCAAGCATCCACCTCAAAAAGTTATCTTGATGCGGCAAGAAGAAATGAGCAGAAGAACAATGAATATAATCAGGTAAAGCAGGGACAAAATACAAACAGAAACTATCAGGGGCAATCCATCTTAAGGGTGAACAAAAGCTACAACCAGCCACAGGTAAAATCTTCTCAGTTCGGTTCAAGAATAGATGAAAATAGAAATTACAATCAGTTGGCAGGTAGATTCAATAACCGCAGAAGCTTCTTCAATGGACAATGCTTTTCTTGCCATAATTTTGGTCACAAAGCAGCTCAATGTGTTGCATATAAAACAATCATGACTAGGGAAGCTCAAAAACAAAGAAGTATGACAGGGATGACAAAAAGGATCTATAACAACTTTTCGGTTCTTGAAAATGAAGTCGAATGTTCTATTTGTAATAACTTTGGTCATGAAGACTCTGAATGCAGGAGCAGATTCCGGAAGACAACTCAGAAGGAACAAACCTCAAATGTTAGAACATGGAGAATAAGAGAATCACAACCAGAAAGATGTGGGATAGCCTTTTATGCAGAAGGTCAAGAAAGTCTATGGTACATTGACAGCGGATGCTCGAAGCATATGACAGGGGACAAAGAAAAGCTTGAGTCATATACCACATTAGAAAAAGGGAAGAAAGTTTCTTTTGGGAACGATATCTCTGCAGCCATAAAAGGAAAAGGTGTTGCTCCATTGAAAGAGAAGGTCAAAGCAGGAAATGTGTTATATGTTGATGGATTGAAGCATAATCTTCTAAGTGTCAGTCAGATGTGCGATCAAGGAACCGAGGTAATATTTAGATCGAATGGATGTTGTGTTCGCGATCTTGATACAGGTAAAATAGTGATCAAAGGAAGAAGGACTCCAAATAATCTATATATCTTTGAGGAAGGACAACAATGCTACTTAAGCAAGGATGATGAACATTGGCTATGGCATCGGAGGTTGGGGCATCTAAGCTTTTCACAAATAAGGAAAGCATGTAAATATCAGGCAGTTCGTGGTCTTCCAGATATCAAAATTCCAGACAATACCATATGCAAATCTTGTCAGTTTGGAAAGCAAACCAGAACTAACTTTCCAGAGAAGGAAGGATCAGCTAGCATGCCTCTCGAGCTAGTCCATACAAATGTATGTGGTCCATTTAGGAAGAGGACACCTCGAGGAGAAGAATATCTGATATTATTCATTGATGATTTCTCCAAATTTGTTTGGTTAGGGCTCATGAAGCACAAAGATGAAGCATTCGAAAAATTCAAATCCTTCAAAGCCTTGGTTGAAAATGAATCAGGACACAAAATTAAGTGCCTCAGATCTGACAGAGGTGGGGAGTTCACCTCAAATGAATTTTTCGATTTATGTGACGAACATGGGATAAGAAGAGAATTCTCTACAGCCAGAACTCCTCAGCAAAATGGGGTTGTGGAAAGAATGAACAGAACTATCCAACAAATGGCTCGTGCTATGCTCGATGAATCAGGTACTCCCGCAACCTTCTGGGGTGAAGCTGCACATGCTGTTGTTATTATTCTTAACAAAACAAATGTCCGAGTTAACAGCACTCAAACACCTCATGAGCTCTGGAGTGGTAAGACTCCTTCAGTGAAGCACTTCAAAATCTTTGGAAGCAAATGTTATATCAAGAATACTGATGAGCAACTTGGCAAACTTGAACCAAGAGCAGATGAGGGCATTCTTCTTGGTTATTCTCCACATAGCAAAGCATACAAGTGCTACAATAAAAGACTTGGCAGAATTGTTGACAGCATTGATGTAGTGGTTGACGAGAAGGGATATATTCCTAGGCAAGTTCATCATGAAGACATTGAAGAAGATGAAGGTTACCCCCAAAGGCAGAATGATGAAGAAGAAGAACCTCAAGAAGAAGAAGAACCTCAGGAAGAACCAGAGGAGCAGACAAGAATAGAAGAGAAGACTCCATCCAGATATGTTCAAAAGAATCATCCAGAATCTCAGATTGTGGGGCAGAAAGAAGCAGGAGTACAAACAAGAAGGACACTTGCAGAAGCTTCAAGCTATTTGGCATTACTCTCCTCCACTGAACCACAAAATGTTAAAGAGGCTTGCAAAGATGAATGTTGGGTCAAAGCAATGGATGAAGAACTTGAGCAGATCGAAAAGAACAACACTTGGGAATTAGTTCCTAGACCAAAAGATAAGAATGTAATAGGAACAAAATGGGTCTTCAAGAACAAATTAAATGAAAATGGAGAAGTAATTAGAAACAAGGCCAGACTTGTTTGTAAAGGGTATGCGCAGCAAGAAGGAATAGATTTTGAAGAGACTTTTGCTCCTGTGGCAAGACTTGAGGCCATCCGAATGTTCCTTGCTCTCTCAAGCTTTCAAAACTTCAAGGTATTTCAAATGGACGTGAAATCAGCCTTTCTGAATGGGGACTTAGAAGAAGAAGTATATATTGAACAACCAGATGGTTTCATTCTTGGGAATGATCCAAACCTTGTATGCAGACTAAAAAAGGCTCTCTATGGACTCAAACAAGCTCCAAGGGCTTGGTACTATCGGTTGGACAAATATCTTCACCAACAAGGCTTTTCAAAAGGATCAGCAGATAGCAATCTCTATATAAAAGTTGAAAATAACAAATTACTAATTCTTGTTGTTTATGTAGATGATATTATCTTTGGCAGCAATGAAGAGACTATGAGTCAAAATTTTGCCTTGGTTATGCAGAAAGAATTCGAAATGTCACTACTTGGAGAATTGACATACTTTCTTGGATTGCAAATCCAACAAAATGAAGGAGGTATCTTCTTATCTCAAACCAAATACCTCAAGCAGATCTTGAAGAAGTATGGCATGGAAGAGTCAAAGCCTGTATGTACACCCATGGTTACAGGATGCAGCCTCAGTGCAAATGATGGATCAGCAGCGGTTCATCAACCCACTTATAGATCCATGATTGGGAGCTTGCTTTATTTGACAGGTACCCGACCAGATATTACACATGCAGTAGGAATTGTTGGAAGATTTCAAGCCAACCCAAAGGAAACTCATCTTCAGGCAGTCAAAAGAATCTTCAAGTATCTTCAAGGGACACAAAACTATGGCTTATGGTATCCCAGAAATACAGATCTCACTCTTCATGCTTACACAGATGCAGATTGGGCTGGAAGTGTGGATGATAGGAAAAGCACAAGTGGTGGTGCTTTCTTCATGGGTTCCAGACTAGTATCTTGGTTCAGCAAGAAACATAGTTCGATTGCCTTATCTACAGCTGAAGCAGAATATGTGGCTGCGGCATCTTGTTGTACACAACTTCTTTGGATGATGCAAACCTTGCAGGACTTTCAAATCACTTGCACTCCACCAGTCTCTATCTTATGTGATAATACAAGTGCAATCAGCATTTCAAAGAATCCAGTCATGCACTCAAAGACCAAGCACATACCAATCAAGTACCATTTTCTTCGGGAGCAAGTGCTTGAGCAGAAGGTCAAGTTGGAGTATGTTCCTTCTAAGGAACAAGTTGCTGATATTCTCACAAAACCACTGCCCAGGGAAACTTTTGAATATCTCAGACAAAAGCTGGGAGTAGTTGATGCTTCATCCTGCTGTTAAATCTTGTCTGTTCTACAGAAAAGTTGGTATACGCAAGTTACGTAAAGTATATCCGCGTACATACGCTGGTCTATGCAGGAGAAATCGCGTATATGGAGTTCTGAACAACAAGTGCAAACTCTGGTTTAAAAGATCTGAGATGGGTATGTCAGAATTCTTCAGACACAGTTTCAAGGGGTGCAGCAGGCACAGGTTCAGGGGGAGCAGCTTAAAAGTCTCATAAAGCATTGTTGGCATTTCGATGTTTTGGTTATTGGTTTCTCAGAAAGAAATCCTGGTTGCTGATCTAAAAGATGTTTATCAGATGCTGCTGGTGACTTTCATAAGTCTTGGTCTAGATCTGTTGTCTCTATGTCATGCCTCTCTTTTGTGATATTTCTTTTATGGTGTCAAGGTCATGTAACGGCCTATGTTGGTTTCCCCACTATGCCTGGGATGAATGATGTAATATAATTAGTTGTTTCTGATATGTCCCCTCTTGGTAGGGAGTATGGATGTATGTATTGAGTCTTTTGGTGATAGGAAGGTCCCTTATGGTGTATAAGTCTTGGTTCTTGTTGAAGAACATCTTCTTGCAGATCTGGCCTACTGTCAGGGGGAGCATGAGTCAGCACAGCCAAGCAGAGGTATCAGCATGTCCTCAGGGGGAGCACAGCCCTTTGACCTTGATGTCAAAGGGGGAGAGTGACTTGGTGTGGTGGTTGCCATCAAGTCCAAAGGGGGAGATTATTGGCATTATGATTCAAGTGTTGTCCTTGATGGCAACTCACTCAGAGGTTGGTACAGGTGCTCAGAGGTTGGTACAGGTGATGGCAACTTAATCAGAAGACAGATCCTAGTACAGCATGCCAAGGAAGTTCATACACGCAGGTTCATTAAGCCCAAGTCGCGTGTACACGCAGGTTGGATTCAGCAAAAGCGCGTGTACGTGGAAAAGTACCTTTGGTCCATGGCGGTTAGTCCTTGGAAGTTGTGCCTATGGTTTCGGACCATTGTGTCTCGACGGGCATGTCAATCCCTAGTTTTGAAGCTGATGGTATTGTGATACTATGGTTTTGGCTCTTGGTATTGAGCAAGGCCTAAGGATATATAAGGAGAAGAAGATCATTAGGCAAGATCATCTTTTGACAAGGCTTGAATATTTGAAAGAGAAAGAGATCTGATATGCAAGGTCTGGGTTGCTTGATCTGAGCTAAGGAGAAATCACATCGGTTGATGGAAGACTAGATCTAAGGATAAATCGGGATCTAATGGTTTGAAATGCACTATTATAATATGGTTGATTATGCGTATTTCTAGATCTGCATACTGTCGCAATATTATGTTCTGGGTCTAACTGATGTCTGATACAGCTGCAAGTTGAGAAAATTTATTTTTAGATCTGTACGCAGGTTGGCTTAGGTAAAAGCGCGTGTATACGCGGGTTTCGCTCATTGAAGTAGCGTATATCTCTTGAAGCTTGATTTTTGGGTTTGCAGTTGGATCTGACTGTTATTGCAGAGTTCTGTAGACTGCTCTGTGTTCTGGTATCTGGTGATTGACAGGGTTCAGTGGTTCAGTGATTCAAAGTTTGATGATGCTAGTATTGGTTGTTTTATGCTTCAATGATCTGTTGTGAAAGTTGAATGAATTGTGGTCTACAGATTGTAATGTTGTGCTTCAGGAATATCCAGTCTGAAAATGTATGAAAGGTGGTACCTGAAAGAAAGAAGATTGTAGGTCAGCACCTACGTACTAGTATCTTAGCTAGTACAAGAGCAAAGGGGGGTTGGAGCTCCCTTCCAAGGAAGTTTGGAGAACGAGAGAAGGTTGTAGCCTTCTGCAGGTTGTAGCCTGCATACTGGTATAAGGCTGCACCAGTACAAAAGGATTGTAAACTGAAGTTTCATATTAAAGAAAGATAGAGACAACTTGCAGCAGGTGGTTTTCACCCACATTGGGTTTCCACCTTATATCTTGGTGTTCATGTGTATGGTTTCTGTGTGATCTGTTCTACTGCATCTGCTTACTCTTAATATGGTGAATAATGTCCTCATGCACTTAACTGAAGATAAACTGACTGAATTATAAGATTTCTAGTTATACGCTGTTTTCTTTATTCACAGTTGCGTGTACACGCTGGTTCTCTTAACGAAAGTAGCGTATATGTTTCTAAGCATTGAAAAAGTTTTATAGTTCTGATAATACTGATTCACCCCGCCTCTCAGTATTATTTCCAACACCTAATCCTACATCTCAACTGTAACACCCTCGAAGGTAACTATGCATATAAACAACATAATAGGAACATAAATACAATAAACATATCAGCCATCAAATCCATATATATATCAGTACATTTTCACATGAAAATCAAGGGAATGATTTTTTTCATTAATAAATGCAATGAACCAACCGGTGATAGGATTGTCACGTTCTACCCAACCATAGATTGGTTAAGCCAAGTCTCTCTTCAGCGAATCACCCTCGTTCCATATTCCAAGCATGAATGTGGGACTCATAAAACACATAAAAAAACACTAGTCAATGTGGATGACACCGGAGTTCTATGGCTACACTGTGAGGAATTTGAGTGCCTCCTAGTCTCTCAAGATTTATCGTGCATCCACAGTTTGATCCAGGGATCACTAGGCCCTTCACCGAGACATACTCCAGGCTTTACTGTGCATTCCATCCCAGAATCACTAGGCCCAACAGAGATAAAATCCACCTCTTGGCTTTACCATATATCCTGCCATTCATCGCTAAGGATTCCTAGGCCCACCGAGGCACACAATTTGGCTTCACCGCAGCCCACAGTCCGATTCAGGGGTCACTAGGCCAGTGGCTTCATGCATCCTCAGTCTGGTTCAGGGACCACCACCACCATGTGTTTGTCAATTCATAGATCCACCCCACTCAGCTTTGAATCCAATCTGGCCGCCCCCATAAAATGCATGAGAGAACCCATCTCATCAAAGCTATCAAGAAATGGAAAGCCTAGGCTGAAAATACTATCACACATGCAATCCCATACATGTCAAATCTAGCAAGGAAAATACACATGCAATATCATGCATGCCAAATCTAGCAAGGAAAATACACATGCAAGTTCATACCTACAATGAAACATGTTGTAGCTGCTTGATCCTGCCTTTCCCTACTTGATCTTCACTTCCTCTTGCCTTCTTTTCCTTTCTTCCTCCAATGCCAAAGTGCTCCAAAAAAAAACTCTAAGTAACCAAGAGTATGAGAGAGAGAGAGAAAGAGAATAATGAGAGAGCTCCAAAACTAAACTAACCAAGTCTTGCCCACTGATCCATAGAAGCCTTTTTATTAATGAGGCCTCTATTTTATTCATTTTCCATTAGTTTCCTTCATTTTCCTCCTCACATGCAACCTATGACCTTTCACCTCCTTTTTCTCCTAATTTCCATTATTTTCCTTCATTTTCCTCCTCACATGCAACTTCTGACCTTTTACCTTCCTTTCTCCTAATTTCCATTATTTTCATAAATAAATGTGCCAAAATACCTCTTTGCCTCTCTAATGCCTTAGCCATTGCCTTTGCCAATTTCCTTAGACATAAACAACCAAATGAACACCCTCTAGGATGTCTTGCTCACCATTCCGCTTGGAATACGTGTCCCATCATCCATGGTATTTATATATTGTTACATGGAATTTTCACAAGGGCTGTTACAGAACCCCCCCCCCCCCCCCTCTTGGAGGAACACCGTCCTCGATGTTCAATGATACCTATAAAAAAAAAACCATTGAAAAAAAAACATTCTGCCCATGGAGCTTTATAACACAGCTCGTTGCAGTATTTACAATGAAAGACCTGCTCAAAATCAAAACATCATGACAACATGACAACATACCGTATAATGGAGCTCTATAACATAGCTCATTATGGTATTTATAATAGCCACATATACACATATTCACATATGCACATTTTCTCAACCAACAAATAAAATAATATGAACCCGCAATAAGGGAATCTAGAGGCTCACACCTCCACCCTCAAAATAATACCAGGATCCACCTCCTTCCTAGGAAGTCCAGAATCCATTGAAAATTCAAATCTGCATCTAATGTCCAGTGTTGTAATCTTGCTCCACTTGTCCTCTTAGCGAACAGTCACCAACTCATTGTTCCAAGGCACACTACCAATTTGCATCTGATTCCATATGGAAAAAATCAAATCCATCTGTGACCTTCCCTTCTCTGCTACATAGTCCCTTGGGAATCTAGTCACCCCTTCCATGCAGTCACTCACCTTCCAAGTTCTATTAGCACCCCCATCCCGAGCAATCCATCCCTTAGAAAGGCTTCCTTGCATCAGAAGATACAAAAACCAAGGCATATACCTGCCTCAACACATCTTACCAGTCATATCATGCTCATGGAAATCAATGGACACTATTGGGTACCAATGTCCCACAAAGGGTCCTACTCCTGATGTGCTTTACTAGCATACTGCTACATGTTTCACTTCCTTTGCTGCTGCTGCTAATTGTTGCAGTCAATTCAACCACCCAACTAGGCATGTTCATACTTCCTATACCAACAACATAACTTCCATTAGATTCAAAATAAATTGAAATAATTTCACATCATACCTCATTGGTAGCTCACTAATAAGGTACATTTGCAATCACGTTCGCTTCTTGTCACGACAAGTCAAAATAGCATATTTGACCAAGTCAACATGTATAAAAATATCACATCAGGTTAGCTCAAACATAACCATTATAATCATAAATCACATGTAACCATCATAAACCATAATCATATATCATAAACTAGAATCATAGATCATAAATGAGAATCATAATTCACATGCGTACTAAAACCGAAATACAATACCGATACTTATCCTTCATCGATCCTTATTTCTACCTTGGTTATTTTTGTAACACATTGGATTGGTTGCCACACCTAACAAACATCCAGTGCCTTCTCCTCAACCATGTGCACATACCCATAGTGTGCATCACACACATATGACCACATATGACATGCAACTCCATGCAACACATGCATCTACACTTGACATACAACACATACACCTACACCCATTGTACGACACAACTCAATACATACACCTACACAGAGTACTACACAACGAGTACACACACTAAAATACCATGACTACATGATTCATAATACCACTTGCCCATAATACAACATCAACGATATGCACACAATACCACACGTACACCAGTACCATATGTACAACATGTGCATAGTACCACTTATACACTGCACCACATGCACAACATGTTCACAACATCACCCGTACACAGTGCCACCTGCACAACGTGTAGACAACGTCACATGTACACTACACAATTGTACAATGTGTACACAATTCCACATGTACAAATTACCACACGCACGATGTGTATGCGACACCATATGTACATAGCATCACATGCAGGACATCTACACAACACCGCATGCTCATAACACCTTATGTACAACATGTACACGGCAACACATGCTCACAACGCCACTTGTACAATCATGCACACAACACCATATGTACATAGCACCATATGTACAACATGCACACAACACCACATGTATGTAGCACTGCATATCCAACATGTACATAACATCATCCATACATAGCACTGCATATTCAACATGCACAGAGCACCATATGCACACGTGGCATATACATCATGAAGACAATACAATATGTATACATCACCCCATATGCAATATTCACACAACCCTATTTGTACCATCCTGTATATAACATTGCATGAATAACATGTACACATGCTATGTATACACAACACCACAAGTCCACACATCATAGATGCAACATGTACAACATATACAACATATGCATAATGATAGTACCACACATCCAAAACCACACTGTCCTTACCAAGAACCTTGCTTCTGGTATCTTATCCATGCTTATCCTAGCATGTTGCAAACCACATTGCTTTCACTCTATTGGTGTATCCTTCAGCATTACATGTCATAACATAAACATAGGCATAATACAAGTATATAATATCAATTCATATCCACATGATGTGGACCTCGTACATTTTTGTGACTACTCTTTCCAATTGATTCCTCGTAGACTAGGAACCTCTTCATATCATTCTCTTGCATATGCAATAATTCCTCCACAAGAATGATCCCTGACAACCCTGTTAGATAGTAACATAGATACATGGATACATACATACATATATAAACGTTAGCATAAAACAATCATGACCTTGTCAGCCAACGACATACATACATTTATGTATACATATATAAACATCAACATAATCAGGATCATAACATAATTACTAGATAACATAAGGTCTAGGTTAAGAGAACTTCCTTATTTATGCACAAGCATTGAGAACAACAGTTCCCAAAATAGCCAAAGCATATGACACCTAAAATCCATTTACTTTACCTTTTTCAGTTACCTTTCTTGTTTTTGCACTACTACTTTCCATTTACCATAATGGGCCCAACCAGTCCAACTTATTTTCACAGTCTTACCTTCCACTGTGCTTAATCATGCACAAAGCTTCATTTGGCTCTCATATCATCGGTTGGGCACCACACATCTCTCCCTGTTATAGACATATTTGGGCACTGCAACCCTAATCACATATGTCGATAAACCAAGGGCTCTCAAACCCCTAAAAGTGTTGTTTCAAACCCTAAAGGATCAAGGTCAACTGATTACATCATTTCCTAGAAGTTCTTCCTGAAAAACTACTCAAAACTGGTCAAAACTGGACCATACAGACTGCTCCATGCTGAGAGTGTGATGCATCTCACCTGTTACACACAAGTGGTGCGATGCATACTGATAATTCCTTCTGTAGGGTGCGATGAGCAAGAGCAGACAAATGGCAGAGGCAGTTTGCTAGGTGGAAACTCAGAGAATCTTCTAGAAATTTCTCATATGACACTTCCCTCTCTGAATTCGCCCAGGGATGAGTAAGAGATCAAGAAATATCCAAGTGGAACCAAGAACTATTAGTGAAATGACACTAATAAAAAACCTAGAAGCTGACTCACCCCCCTACAAATATCTATATATGGATCCCTCATCCTAGAGATCTAGAGATTGGAATTTTGTAAATTGTAAGGAGGTGATGTTGGTTTCTCTTTGAGACATTGCATTGTTGGGTGATATTTATTTTCATGAGGTGAAGAGGGCTTTCATGCTAGGAGGATGATGTTGGATGAGACAGCTGGGTTGTAATCCTCTCTTCTACTTCTACTATCAATAAATTTATTTGAGTTTTCCTCCATATACTTGTGTATTTGTGAATGCAATTGTATAGTTAATGTACTTCTGATTCTACATTGTTTATGGTATTATAGATCTCTATGCTTTGATGGTGTTTTGTTGATTTGCCTCTACAGGTGTTCTTTAAAGTGGGACAAGTGAGAAAGGAGTGGAAAAATCTATCAAAGGAGAGAGGAAACAAGCAAGGAGCCAAGCGAAAGATTAAGGTTGGTGCTCTCTGCTTCTCTCTTATCTATCTTACATAAAAGAAAACACAAGTTACTTTGAATTGTTTGTTTCTAAGATAGCTACCCATATTAGTGGGACTAGCGGATCAAATAGACACTAGTTTTCCTGGAAACAAAATGGCGACTCCACTGGGAAGTAATTAGTTTGTTTGTTTGTTATTTTTTTTTATTTATAAACTACAGATGGAGCCTGAAGTAAGCTAGCTAGCCTTCGAACTGATTTTTCTATGCAACTGCAAAGTAGATCAACGCTGCTTCAGTCAATCTTCGGGTTGGTTTATGAACTGAACATCTAACTTGAAAACATCCTAAGTGCCCTGGTGGTAGCTCAATAACCTTATAAGATCATACCCCTATACTTTGTGCTTACTGTCCATCATAAGCTCAGCCTAAATCACTGAACTTAGCTACAAATTGTGATTGAAAACCAAGCTCAGTCTTGTCCCTGGTCCATCGCACTGTCTTTCATTGGCAGTTTGGATGCATCGCACCTCCTGTGTGATGTAGGTGAGATGCATCCCTATTTCCCTTAAGGACAGGTGTGATGATTGAATGAGGCTGTTTCCCTCTCTAGTATTTGGTTTTTTCTTCACTGTTTTCAGATCTATTCAGTAGTTTTGTTGCCTATGATTAGTATATCATTGTTGAAGCCTTCTTCCTTTACATTATTCAGCCTCCATCGATAAGGAATTGTGAATGTTTTTTATGTATTTTACATCATTTACAGTCCTTTTTTGAAAAAAGTAGCTTAATCGAACTGTCGTCTTTTGATTTGAAAGTGTCACAATTGTCATTTTGAGTCAAGAAAAAGAGTGTCGTAAAGTCTTCCTCTTTTAGATAGTAGATTGTACTTTTTCATTGTATTTGATTTGAATTGTCAATATTTGAAGTGTCGAAAGAAATTTTCCATTCAAAATTGAAAGTGTCGTCTTAGTCTTCCTTTCATTTTGAAAAGAAATTGTTAAAGTGTTGCTTTGAAGAAAGTAGTTTAGATCTGTACTTAGTTTCCTTTTTGGCATTCACACATTAAGGAAGCGAAACAACAAATACATGCATGTGAATTTGCATTTAGACTGCATGCGGGAAATGATTTAGGAAAAGTTCATTTAGTGTGTGCTCTCTACTCTCTGTTGAAATAATCATACTCTTCTTTCCTTAGTAGCTAGGATTTTCATTGCTAAAAGAAAAAAAAACGACTATTTATCATTTTAGATTGCATATTTAGGAATGTTACATATACATCACACAGTGAACCTTGAAAGACAAAATTATTAATAAAGATCAACTATAAAATAAACCTCAATGAACATAAAAATGCTTTGGAACCTAACGCACAAAATATAGAAGTCTAGGCTAGAGACGCATTTCGGCGTCGTAAATCCTGGTGACTATTGTTTTCATCGTAGGTTGGGTGATTCCTCCTCTTTGATACGACAAGTTACAGTATGGACTTGTGCTCCCACGTACCATCAAGTATATATTGGGAGACCATAATAGGCTGATATCCTTTATCCTTAGGAAGCCGTGTCTGCCGCCCTATCGATCGCAATGCACTGAACACAGCATTCGGGAAGATTGGCTGTCATAAGTAAAATCCTCGGTAATTTCTCTTTAATTTACCACCGAGGTGTATATTGCAGTTTTGCAATTGGTTTGGTAATCCCTCTGTCTAGATTTCCAGAGTAGTCACTTTCGCTCCTTTTTGACTCCTTAAAAGAAAAGGTCCATTTGAGCACTTGTCACTTCAGGCTCATTAAAAATAGAAGGTGACTAGAGTCACCTTTAGCTTTTTCTCGACTCTTAAAAATTGAAAAAGAAAGTTGTGTCAAAGCGACATAAAATTCATTTAATTCGGAATAACATTTTCCCCTTTTAATTTTTAGTTGATCAAGTAATCTGAAATCGTGGAAGAAATTCAATCAAAACCCCATCGTTCACAGAGACTAATGAGTCAACCGTCTTTGACTCCAGAAGCGAAACCATTCTGGGCGAAACGGTCTCATTTAACTGGGTCGAAATCTCCTGGTTTATTTGAAACTTGTGTTTCAACGTCATCAGAGACTCCAGTTACTCCAATTATTTCCGGTACATCTGCCTTTACAGAAGAAGTTCCGTAGTTACAAGAGGACATTAGAACTAATCCTAGTGTAACGATAGACTCCTCAATACCTAAAACAACTCCATCTAGAGCTGGTCCAGAAACTGAAGTTCATTCACCTGAACATCTAGGAGTTCAATTCGAGAATTCAGAAGGCGTCACCCCTCTAGTATCTGTCGCTGCAGAAACTATACCTTCTTCGACCCCAGAAATATTTTGCGGACCTGATGGTCTACCTCTTCCGCCTAGACTGATTACTATAAAAGAAGTTATAGAGGATCTTCCATCTAGTACTCCATTGAATTTTGGAGCTGGGATCCACTTATACCCTTCTATTCCTGAAGTTAGTTCTTTCAATCATCCTTCATCACAAGTTCCTGTTGAATCGCTAGGAAATATTTTGGATAGACTGAATATGTTTGAACAATCGCCAACATCTAGGACTGCGTCATCCAATACAGCTGTAGCATAACCTACTACTACCACTCCTACTATGTTTTCCGGTATACCATCCGTCCCAACTAGTTATCAATCACTAGATACAGTCCACCCAAGGACTTTTTCGATGACATGGTCTATTCTCATTAGTCCTTTCGGGACCCTATCTGGCATTTCCTATGTTGAAGCTTAGCAAATTGATCCTGCATACAAGTTTCAATTTGGGCAGCCCAGTCTTCAAAGACCCATCTATCCTTTGAGCACTGGATTGCTGCCATATGGGAGGCAGTATGTTTTTCCATTGTTCCCTCCTTGAGAACAACTGTATGAGAGCTCACAACAAAATTTGGGTCAAAATGGAATTACATCCAGTGGTTGGATACCAGTACTGCCTCAACAACCAAGGGTTGTATATTCAATGCAACCAACCTACCTATGTCGAATATTACCACTAAACCTACTATTGTGACTGTGTCGCAAGTAAAAGCACAGCCTATTGTGTGTCAACCTCAAATTACTCAGGTTACAGTACAATAGCCTCTTGTCTCTACAGCTCCGCCACAATCTCAGATTAATGCTTCCTTAACCGGAACGACTCAAGCTCAAATAGGTGTTATGACTACACATCTTGGTCAATCATCCAGTAGTGGGCAACAACAAATGGTTCAATAACCATGGCTGGTAAAATATCAACAACCCTAATTCTAGCAAGTTTACCGAGGACCTGAGCAACAAGGTGCTCTAGGTAATGGAAAACTACATTGTCAAAATGGTTATCAACAACCATTCTATAATGGTTATTTCCATGAACCTTATCTAAGTTACCAGCATCAACTACATTATGTTGGTATGCAAAGACCCACTGCTCAGGCAATCCCATATTATCCTGGGTACACTTCGCCCAACTTGAATCAATAGTTGCCCTTCGTAGCCACTCTGGAATTACCAGATTTGAACTGGTTAACCAATGATCCAATTTCCTGAGCACCTTGGTGGCCAGCAATTCCTCATCAAATTCTGTTAGATATTCCTAAATTCAATGGAAATCCAGGTGAAGATCCATCGAACCACGTAATGACCTTTCATTTGTGGTGTTCATCCAACAACCTCAATGATGATTTGATTAGGCTTTGCCTTTTTCAGCGAACGTTAACTGGTCTACAGCGAAATGGTACATCGAATTGCCTAGAGCATCATTTGATAACTTCAACGCCGTTGCCACTACATTTTTAACCCACTTTCAATTACCCATAAGGTATGAAACAGGAACAAAATTCCTTACCAATTTCAAGCAGACAACCGCCACTCACATCCTGATCATATTCATGAATGGCGATGACATTGTCGAATGGTAGAAACCTATGTTCCTAATCAGATTCTAGGTGAGTGGTTTATTAAGCCATTATTACCTTCTATTACAGAAGATGTGGCGAAAGGGGGAGTTGTCACCGAAGAGATCTTTATTGCTCATGCACAGTATCTAGACTTGATTTATGCTCAGTTCGACATGCTCTATGACAAAATTCCTGATGCTACTAGACCAAAATTTTCCATTCCTTCCCCTCCTAAATCAAACAGGGACTCTCATGCCGGCAATGGTGTGATTGGTACCTCAAGTACACAAACTGCAAAGGCTCCATCTGGTAAAGCCCTTGTAGTTTCTAGTCAAAAAGAAAATGATAAACTTCTTTCCTCGAAGGTTAAGGCCATGTCATCTGACAAGGGAAAAGAACCAAAGCAACCAGGGGGCAAGAAGAAACAGGAAAATTCAACTCCTGAAAAATCTTCCAAAAACCCTGATGGGAAACTAAAACCTCATTATCCATGTTTAATATGTAATGACAAGCATTTCACGAGAGATTGTCCACATCGAGCTGAGGTTACAAAATTTTTAAAGACTTCAACTACCCCAACAGTGTTGACTGATCCATTTTCAAACCCAGAAACTAACCTGGTTGTTATCGATCATGCTTCCAAATCCCAAGTGCTTATGCTATCCATCTCGAAACAACAAAATGATGCTTTGGTATCAACAAGGAATAAAGATTATGGGAATCCACAGTCATCGAACAACAAGGCTATAGATCAACCCAGTAGTTCGACAACAAATTTGCCAAAAGTTGTTCCGCCCATCATTCCTGAATTAACTATAAAGCCGCCTAAGGGAGGAGTACATAGATCAACATTTAATCCTCGTGCTAGAGCAACATAGAATTATAATATAGTGGAGGATCTAGCTCAATTTCCATCCGCAATGTCGACACTTGAAGTACTACAGAATTGTCCCTCCTAAAAGTAGGTTTTGTTATCAACAATTGGTGGGATTGACCCAGCGGATTCCAATCTTGTGGCCTTTAACCACAAAGGATATGAACCTCAGTTACTAGCCCAAATCACTTTCCTTATACAAGTAAAAATCCTCCACAAAACTATTCATCGAACAATCATTGATGAGGGGGCATCTATCTGTATTATGTCAATGAGTTTCTGGAAAACTTTAGGCTCACCACCCTTGTCACGATCATCAACAACATTAAAATCATTTCATGGAAGAACATACATGCCGTATGGGATATTATGTAACTTGCAAGTTGAACTGGGGGGCAAGACAATAGAAATTGAAGTCGAGGTCATCGATGGAAACCTTGACTACAATATATTACTGGGAAGGCCCTGGATCTATGTTATGGCTGCTGTTGTGTCAACATATTTTAGAAATATTGCATTTCCCTTCCAAGGTGGAATAACAATCGTTGACCAACTAACCTTTTTCCCCAACAGTTCACAAGCTACTAGAAGCATTCCAATGATCCATGGAAGTTTTCAATCACTTAAAAATGTCGGAGTAGGTCTCCTAAAAGGCCCTTCCTTAATGGGTACTATTGCCCTCCCACCTCCAAGTAATCCGACTTTAGTGGCCACAGTGGAAACCTGTCATATGATATCTTCTACATCATTAAAGATTAAGAAGAACTCTGACCATTTGATACTATGGGTCACCGAGGATAGCTCTTACCTTGTGTCGGCCTCATTACAAAATGAAACAAGGGTTATGAGGATAGTTCTTTTACTGTGTCAACCTCATTAAAAAAATGAAACAACTCCCTTTCCAAATTGAGGCTTTGATTACGATATCGTAAAATCCAAGTTGAGTCTTTCAAAGATCTCGAAGGTAAACCTTCATTCCAACCACTGCATTGAACGCAATGAAGCTTGGGGGGCATGCACCTCAATTTGCGTCATTATGCTGGGGGCATGAAAACCTATAACAAGCATAGTTTTTCGTTTTAACCTTGTGTAAAAATGAAACCAAAGACGAGTAATGTTACCGTAGGGTTCAAGCTCATTAAAAAATAAACTCGCCACTGAGCATAGTTTGCAAAGATTCAAGCTCATTAAAAAATGAATCCACCCTCAGTAAATAACCTTTGTGATCGCATTTCTATTAGCCTTTTGAGTCTTGGTCATGTTCTTACCGTCACCTCCACTCATTTAGCCGATCATACACCTCCACTTGATTGTTTACCCTTTTGAGGAACGGCTGCAACAAGTGATTCTATTAGCCACCCTTATTACATTGTCGTGTTTGAGAAGTTCCAAACTTACCTAGAACCAGTTGCTACCCGAATACATCACTTGTTACTCAAAAACAAGTCTCTTTTAAGCTCCTTTTAGACTCGTAAAATATGAAAATATTGTCGAGCTAATGGCCTTTATAGATTGTTAAAGTAAAGGGAAGCACCATCCCTCCTCTATATTTTATTCTTTTTGGACCTGAGGGATCATTACACAAAAAGATCGAGCACTTGTTTTGTTCGGCTCGCTAAAACTATCGAAAAGTCATCCCTTTCATATTATTTTATACTTTTTCGGACTTAAGGGATTATACCATGAAAAAGGACTACTAGAGTTTCCTTTCCGTCTCTTTTCAAACTCTCTAAACATGAAAGGACCGAGTTATATTTGTCGTTAAACTTGCTAAAACAATAGCGACAAACTTTTCCATCAGGGAAAGAGTGAGTTTCACTGTCGCTAGGCTTGCTAAAACATAGCGTCAGGTTTGATTGAAGGGAAAATTATAGAACAAGCATATGTTATCCTCCTCAAGCTTGAAAAAAATAAAGAGTTACTGGTCAGCAATGACTGGGGAAAAAGGGAAGAAAACTTGAAGAACTTCATTGGTAGCAGGTCACTCTTGAACATGACACTTTCACTCCATCACCATGATTGAGTCGGGTTGGGTTATTCCATTCACCATCACCATTGGTCCTCTGTACCATCCATGGTGTTAACGCTACCGATCCATCACAGTGTCGCTGATATGTTCAAGAGAAGTCGCTCAGAGAATTCACCAACCCAGCTAATGCCTCATCCACTGCAATACCTTCACGCTCCATTTTTCATGACCACCACCCTGAACCTTGTATCATCATATTGTTTTCACCTCCAAAAAATCATTTGCTTCATTTCATGTCGTAGATGTTGGATTCATTAAGGCCCTCCTACGACGGGTCACTTCTTGTCGACATCAGGTCATTATCTAAGAAGTTGACTTAGAAACAACCCTTTTAGTACTTTGAAGCTTGCATGCCTCAATGGCAAGTTTCTCACTTCCGGTGACAGGTTTACATCAATGGCCTTCAACTGAAATATTTTGCATGGTGTTCGACATCAGTTCTTATATTTACACCGCATGAATTGTGTTGTAGTACCTTGAGGGTCGTCATCATTATCAGTGATTCCTCTCGCACATGTTAACAACTTACATCATTGGTTGGTAATCAGGCGATGTCTTTCCATTTTCGACTTCAGGACATCTTTTCGCATGGATCGACTTGTACATCAGGCGAAGATTGAACGAGTTTGAAGACCCTAGATCTAGTTTCATCCATCCGAGCTGCGATATATTTAGGAAAATAAAGACATCAAATGCACTCCATAGCTGTACAGATGATCATCCAAGCTAAGGGATGATGGCTCTACCAGAATCATCAGTTTTCCACGCAGATGGTTGTTTGTCCTATGTACATGAAAATGAATTTATAAAGTTGAGCATGGGAATGCCTGCCTTAGATAGATCATGAAAATAATATGAAGATAATGTATTGTATTGTACTTTATACAGGTCACCTTCCAGTTCGAAAAACCTTGGATCCTCATGATAAAGCATTTCACCTGACATCAGAAGATTTATGACCTCATACTTTAGGGGGCAACTGTTATAGACATATTTGGGCACTGCAACCCCAATCACATATGTCAATAAACCAAGGGCTCTCAAGCCCCTAAAAGTGTTGTTTCAAACCCTAAACGATCTAGGTCAACTGATTACATCATTTCCCAGAAGTTCTCCCTCAAAAACTACTCAGAACTGGTAAAAACTAGACCATACAGATTGCTCCATGTTGAGGGTGTGATGCATCTCACCTGTTACACATAAGGAGTGCAATGCATACTGAAAATTCATTCTGTAGGGTGCGATGAGCGAGTGCAGACAAATGGCAGAGGCAGTTTGCTAGGTGGAAACTCAGATAATCTTCTAGAAACTACTCATATGACATTTGCCTCTCTGAATTCGCCCAAGGATGAGTAAGAGATCATGAAATCTCCAAGTGGAACCAAGAACTATCAATGAAATGACACTAATCAAAAACCCAGAAGCTGACTCACCCCCCTGCAAATATCTATATATGGATCCCTCATCCTAGAGATCCGGAGGCTGGAATTTTGTAATTTGTAAGGAAGTGTTGTTGGTTTCTCTTTGAGACATTGCATTTTTAGGTGATCTTGCTTTCAATGAGGTGAAGAGGGATTTCATGCTGGGAGGATGATGCTGGATCAAACAGTTGAGTTGTAATCCTCTCTTCTACTTCTACTATCAATAAAGTTATTTGAGCTTTCCTCCATATACTTGTGTATTTGTGAATGCAATTGTATTGTTAATGTACTTCTGATTCTACATTGTTTATGGTATTATAGATCTCTATGCTTTGATGGTGTTTTGTTTCTTTGCCTCTACAGGTGTTCTTTAAAGCGGGACAAGTGAGAAAGGAGTGGAAAACTCTATCAAAGGAGAGAGAAAATAAGCAAGGAGCCAAGTGAAAGATTAAGGTTGGTGCTCTCTACTTCTCTCTTATCTACCTTACATAAAGGAAAACACAGGTTACTTTGAATTGTTTGTTTCTAAGATAGCTACCCCTCTTAGTGGGACTAGTAGATCAAATAGACACTAGTTTTCCCGGAAACAGTCCTAATTTCCATTAACTTTCCTCTTTCCCAAGAAATTCCCCAAACTCAAAACATAGAAAATGCAAGACAATAAAGAAACAAGAAGAAGACGATAAAAACCAATAACAACATGACTCTGCGAACAAAGTGGTATGGCCATACACTAGACATAAACAAAGCCACAAATCAAGCTCAACAATTCATAAAAGACCAAAAATACAAGACTAACAACAAACACCATGACTAAATCCCCATTGTTCCAAGGGAAAACTCAACCAAAGCCTTCTTGAAGATTTCACGGAAGTCTCTTGCCATGCAATCCCCTGAATCATACTACCATAAACACATAATTGTTAGAGCATAAATAAAAATGCACTAGTTATCTCATCTTATTGTGCCAAACACATTTCTTGCAACTGCCCACCATACCATAGGTTCCAAATATCAAGACAAACATATTTATCAATCTAAAATCAAATATTACAAACAATCATGTCATAATCCATAGTCATTAGACATAATTCTAAAACTATCAACTACATTCAAGTACATATAGACGGTCTCAACACATACATGTTAGTACAATCATCTTAAAACAAAATCATTTGAATGCACTCATATTAAGGAATTCATCAAACATTCATACCAACTTGTAACATACCATGTTAAATAAATCAATTAGACGACATAATAGGCACCGAACACTCAAATACCAATTGGATGACATAATCAACTAAGTATAATACATGAGAAAACTCATACCTTAGTGTACCTTAAGGGAGGCTATCTTGTTTGCATAATCAATCTGGTTAGCGAGATATACCTTTACAACATGTCAACATAAATCATGATATCCATAATCATAACAAACTAACATGTTCATATTACAAGCTAGTTCATAAGCATATGTCATTCATGCATAATAATCACATATGTATGATCAGTCTAGATTAGTATGACACCATATCACAAATATATCATGTCATACTTGAGTATCGCAACCATAACCATGTACATAGGTCAAACCAAGTTAACACAATACATATAACATCAAGATCTTCAATGCAATGAACATAACCATTGCACATATGACAAATCCAAACTATAACATCAATGTCTCAATGAAATGACCCTAATCACCAAGTTAATAACATATAACAACAATAACCTATATATCATGCTCATCAACAACATAAAACTGAATCATCAAGCCAACTGTCATATAACAATTAAAAATTTAACCTATAACATACTCATCAGCAACATATAGCATAATCATTAAGTTATCTAATATAAAACAACAATAGCAATGCATACAACTACAAGTTACTATCATTCTTGACTATTTGAATCATGTGCATACAACCACACTAATCATCTAACATATATCATGAATGTAACCATAACATCAAATACATGTTCATAAACCTAATGGATATAACCCTAATGCATATAATAATCCTTAACTTACATAAGTGTGTGCCCACATGTAATACCTGTATGATGATCTTCCCTTGCCTCGAGGTCCAATGCTGCAACTTCACTTTGATGATCTACATCTCTTGCTTTATCTCAACCAGCTCATTAGCATCATAACAACCAATAGCACCATGATGACCTAAATTTCATACAATGACTTCACAAGGCATGTTTGACCTACTATACATGCATAGTTATAGCCACAACCATACATGCATAACAAAAACCATTACTCCATTGTACACATTGCCACATGCAACCAATAGTATGCATAAGCAATGCCAAATCAAGCGATCAATTCTTGTAATCAACCTACAAGACTAATACATGTAATCAAAATATTCAAAAATGTAACTTAACAAACAAGGATGTAAGTAGGTATCATGAAATCAACATGTAAGCGACATATAATCCATACACAGTCAGTCACTTGTTCCAAAAATCAAGACATCATGTCTATTAATTTGAAATCAATATTCACCAGTACTAACAACCTATAAGCATAACCACCCCCCCCCCCCCCCCCCCCCCCCCCCCTTACTATCCATGGTCCACACTAAGGTAGAAGGAGGAAGCTACTATAATGACCCAATCTCCAATGTCCAGTTATGGAAATGGAATCTCCAAATCTCTATTAAATTTAACCATACTTGAAAAGAAATTGATTTTTATTTCTCATACATTTGTATGAGACTAATTCAAAAATATTGTGCTTATTGCACTTGTAACATCATAACCTAAAACATGCCACTTTTCCATTTCCTTACATGCAACTTTTCAAATCCCTGCATGCAACCTTTCAAATTCCCTATATGAAACTCTTCAAATTATTTGCATGCAAATAGGCATAGATCAGCTACATCCACATTATCATACTACAATACTATCCCATCTTAAAAAAATAACATGTTATTCAAACAATTACCATACTTTTACATTTTCTTCAAACAACTACTATACTATTACATTTGCATGTAAGCATTTCTTCAAACACTTTACATGCAAACTAATATAGAAAAGTATTTACATAAAATTAAGTATATATCACTACAGAAATACTATTACGCATCAATGCTATCCCCAACCACAAACAACATACTCGTTGGGGAATTTTATCAAATAGTTTGTATGCAATTAACCATTAAACCATTTAAGCATTTCATCAAACACTTCGCATGCAAACTAATATAGTGAATGATTCAATGAATATATCCTAAAATGTAGTAGTACAAGTTATGGAAACTGAACCATATGATAAGTGGTATGCTCCCTCACTATGGTTCAAGTTTCAGCTTCTAAGATTTCATAGATGAAAAGTTATAACAAAAATACCAACACAATCCTATTTGGTGCACAATTCTAGGAGTATCCAGAAAGCTTGACTTCCACTGGTCATATCTCCTAAGATATAGTGAATAAATGTATGAAGTTTGTATCATAATATCAGTGGGATGTCCCCTCATTGTAGAAAAACTTTCTGCTCCTGAGAGTTTACTATGAAACTAGCTCACAAAAAGATAGAAAATATAGATGAACACCTTACAATTCAATCTCTTCGAGGGGGAAACCTCCTTTACATTACACAAATGAAAAATTCTTGGATGATTCAAATGAAAAAACCTCCTTTCTATATATAGGAGTCTAAGGGGTCACAATATAACCAAGCCAACCTCACAATAATAATATAAAGGCAGCAAAAATAACAATAGAGGGATTCTATGGGGCACAGTAATAATAATATGGGGACAATAGGGGCACAATAATATTAATAAGGGATATAACTACAATAGTAATGGGGGAATCACTAGTATTATAGGGACCCAATAGAGTTCCCAAAATAAAAGTTATAACAAAAATGTCAACGTGACCTGTTTGAGACCGATTTTAGGAGCATTCAGAAGGCTCAACTCCCTCTGCTCATATCTCCTAAAATATTGCGATCCAATATCTAAAATTTCTACCACATAATCATTGGTATTTTCTCTCAATGTGGACAATTTTTTAGCTTATGAAAGCCTATAGAAGAAAAGTTATTGCAGAAATTCAAATGTGGCCTGTTTAAAGGTCCATTCACGAAGGTCATCTTCCTTAGATCATAATTCCTAAATTGTTGTGAATCAATATCTAAATTTTTTACCACATTATCAATGGGATTTACCTTCAGTGTGGACAAGTTTTTGACTTCTAATATTCCACAGAAGAAAAGTTATAACAGATATGACAAAAAGGTCTAAAAATTAACCTTTGTTCTTCATTTTACCTATGATAGAGCCCATCCAGTCCAAGTCTTTGAACCATGACCTGATACCACTTGTAACACCCTTCGAGGTAAATGGGCATATAAACAACATAATAGGAACATAAAAACAATAAACATATCATCCATCAAAGTCCATAATATATATATATATATATATATATATATATATATATATATATATATATATATATATATATATATATATATATATATATATATATATATATATATATATATATATCACTACATTTTCACATGAAAATCAAGGGAATGAATTTTTTCATTAATAAATGCAATGAACCAACCGGTGATGGGGCTACCACGTTCCACCTGACCATAGATGGGCTGAGCGAAGTCTTCCTTCAGTCAATCACCCTCGTACCATATTTTAAGCATGAATGTGAGACTCATAGAACACATCAAAAAACACTAATCAATGTGGATGCCACCAGAGTTCTTCGCCTACGTCGTGAGGAATTTGAGGCCTCTTGTCTCTCAGGCTTTATCGTGCATCCATAGTCTGATCCATGGATCACTTGTCCCTACACCGAGACATACTCTCCAGGCTTTACCATGCATTTCATCCAGAAATCACTTGGCCCAATGAAGATAAAATCCACCTCTTGCCTTTACCATATATCCCGCCATTCATAGGCAAGGATTCTTAGGCCCATTGAGGCAGACAATCTAGTTTTACCACAACCCACAGTCCAGTTCAGGGGTCACTAGGCTGGTGGCTTTTTTCATCCTCAATTTGGTTCAATGACCACTACCATGGTATGTGTTTGTCAATTCAGAGATCCACCCCACTCAGCTTCGAATCCAATCCGGCCATCCCCCACAAAACACATGAGAGAACCCATGTCATAAAAGTTATCAAGAAATGGAAAGTCTAGGATGAAAACACTGTCACATTTGGAAAAACCCATGCCATGGTATAAAAATAAACACATGCAATTCCATGCATGCCAAATCTAGCAAGGAAAATACACATGCAATCCCATGCTTGCCAAATCTAGTAATGAAAATACACATGCAAGTTGATATCTGCAATGAAGCTTATTGCAGCTACTTGATCCTGCCTTTCCTTGTTTGATATTTGCTTCCTCTTGCCTTCTTTTTCTTTCTTCCTCCAATGCCAAAGTGGTCCAAAAAGAAACCCTAAGTAACCAAGAGTATGAGAGATAGGGAGAGAATAATGAGAGAGCTCCAAAACTAAACTGACCAAGTCCTACCCACTAATCCCCATAAGCCTTTTTATTAATGAGGCCTTTATTTTCTTCATTTTCCATTAGTTTCCTTCATTTGCCTTCTCACATGCAACCTATGACCTTTCACCCCGTTTTGCTCCTAACTTCCATTATTTTCCTTGATTTTCCTCCTCACATGCAACCTGTGACCTTTTACCTTCCTTTTCTCCTAATTTCCATTATTTTCATAAATAAATGTGCCAAAATATCTCTTCGCCTATTTAATGCTTTAGCCATTGACTTTGCCAATTTCCTTAGCCATAAACAACCAAATGAACACCCCCTAGGATGTCTTGTCCACCATTCAGCTTGGAATGCATGTCCCATCATCCGTGGTATTTATACATTTCTATATGGAATTTTCACAAGGGTTGTTACATCAATGTCCACAACTTAGAGTTAATCATATATGTACATCAATTTAATGTAGTTCTCCCATTATATGGGGTAAGTATTATGGATATTTTTGCACAAGAGGCTATGCTCCTCCAATTAATCACTTTTGTTATGCAGACTTTAATTTAAGTTATTCCATAATCTTCCATCATGTTATAAGATAGTCTACTACTTAGTGTTGATTTCTTATACTTAGTTGTGAAAGTTCCACTTATTAACCTCAAATACCAATCTATTGCTCTTTTTATTATCCATCTCATATTTTCCATTTTTTATGGTTACGAGAAAACTATTTGCAAGTTCCTCCTTATCCTTTCCTCCATAATTTAACATATAAATTATGAATACCAACATTGTTGATCAACATAGAACTTTTCCTCCTTTCCTAATGCCTTTTTCAATACATCTATTCTAATAAAGGTTTTATCATCCCTCAAGGGTTATTTGCATACCATTTAAAGATATATACTTATTTGTTCATTCTGATTTCATTTTACATGTACTTATTATAACTTTGTGCATCCATTCTCTTGATTTGATCACTTATCACTTCTTCACTTCTTTCCTAATTAACTAGTGTCTTTTTTATTTCATAAGGTTAATTAGTTGTGTTTTAAAATATTATGTGATTGTATATTAGTTCATATTTTACATCCCGATCATAATGTTCATTGTTAGGACTCTAATCCTATACTCTAGGGCATAAGGAAACTCTTGGGATATATCTTGATTATTCTCATGCACTCAACAATGCTTAACCACAACATAATTCCATTATTATATTTCTTGATTTCTCTTTTAAGTTTCTTATCCTCATCATAATGTTCAATGTTACAGCTTTAATCCTATACTCTTAAGCATAAGGAAATTCTTAGGATATATCTTGATTCTTCTCATGCACTCAAAATTGCTTTATCACAACATAATTCCATCATTTTATCTCTTAATTTCTAATTTATAAGTTAGTTATAAATTATTTCAACTTCCTTAATATAAGATTACTTACATCCATTTTTTGAATCTATGAAATTCATGTATATTTTCTATATCTTAGGAAACATGATTACTATAAACTATCACATACTTTCTCTATATTTATATATTATAATTAATTAAAAGTAAAAAATTTAAGTGAAGCAAAAAAAATTAAAATAAAACACTTCCTAATAAATTCATTACTTTGCATGCCTTTTAACGTATATTTATGCCCTAAGGCATTCTCTTTGAGGAGAAATCCCCGTGGTTTCTACCTTGCACCACTTTTCACTTTAATATTAAACGATTGAAAAAAAATCAACTATCAAATTAATAATAAGTTAATAGCTAATATTAATTAAAAAAAATAGAATTTTAACTAATGGGAAACTTATTTTAACCATCTTCTGTGTTAATAAATACAAGAAAAGAATCGAGATAATATATATTGTAATTTTCGGCAATGATGGTTGTGTGCACATCTAGAGCAGCAGAAACAACAATAATGTATATGGATCACCAGGGAAAAACCTGCGCTCACTGGTTTTCCTGTTTTCATTAGTTAAATTCATTCCATAACCAAGACAGCAATGCTATTAGTGCAGTTGTGTTCCTAATTCTTTTGTTTTGTTATATTCTTTTGGTTATGTTATCTCCTTCTGCTCTGTACATTCACCCAATAGAATTTTATGTATGTGGTTGTGTGGTTCTTATATATATTCAGTATTATGTGTCCATCCCTTTGTTTTATGTGATGTCATGTAGTAAAATCTAAAGATGAGGGTTCCTCCCTCATCTTTATGTAGTAAAATCTAGGCTCCTTATGATCATCACGATGAGAAGATGAGAAAGGCATCTCTTGTAAAATTGTAAAGGCTTTTCCTTCACTCACAGATGCACTACTATTACGTTATTGTCTCCCCTTGTATTTCTTATGTCTAATTTCAAACCTTAAAGGATCGCTCATCACAGATGCATCCTTTTTCATGTTCTCTTCCAATCATATGAAGAAATAACAAGTTAGCTAGAAACAGATTTAATTTTTACAAGCTATAATTTTAATCTTTTACGACATTTTGATTCTAGAATATTTGAATTTAAATATTTCATTAACAATTTTATATAATTTAATGGATTAGATTTAATGATTAACAATTTTATATAATTTAATGGATTAGATTTAATGATTAAGAAGGCAAATTGGGATGTTGAATATGTAGATTAAGAAAAAGCTGAGTATATTCATTTATATATGAATAAAGTATTTACGAATATTTAGACTTAAATGAAAATAATATTTCTATAAAGTTTAATGGATTTAATGGTTACATATATAATATATTTAAATTTAAAAGCAATCTTTTTTTTTCCGAGGAAAAAAACCGAGCTTTTCTATTAATATGAAAATAAAAAAGCTACAAGCAGATGATTAAACATTCAGCAGAGAAACTACCTGAGACAGAGAGGTAAGAACCTTCCTTCTCCGAGAAGTCATCGAGCAAGTCTTATGCATAAAGACATAAACACCAAGTTCAGCTGAACTCGGCCTGTCACAGCCATAACAAGATACAACGGCTGTTTAAGAAGTGCCCGGGTCTCCATTTTCAGGAAAACAACCCGTAATTTGTCAAAAATAGAAACAGAGTTTTTTAAACTTTTCTAAGTCTATGAGAATGGAAATAAACATGTGATAATCGATCACAGGAACATATGCCTCCAGAACCAACAAAAAAATTAATGTCCGTTAATCCTGGAGCATATTCAGCAAGAAAACAAAAACCACTATGTGTAAGGGGCCAAATCCGTCTCACGGATCTGGTCCTGAAGCTGCTCTTTTATCCTCCACGAACCCACAGCCTGTTGTAGACCTGCTTTAGAATACCGGTCTGCCTCATCATTTTTGTCCCTGTAAATATGTTCAAGAGAGAAAACAGAGAAAGAAACTTTTAGATTTTGAATTTCTTCTAGCAGAGGCATCAACATATAATTCCGACATCTAAATTTGCCATTGACCCAGTTGACAACATTTGAGGAATCACCAAAGATCTGAACTGTGAGGACCTGTCTGTGAATGAGCCAGCAAAGGAGAAGTTTTAAGGCTGAAAGTTCGGCAAAGTTATTTGTGCCCATCCCAAGACCCACCGAGGCTTTAAGCGAATGTGAAGGACTGAGATGGATAATGATTCCGGCTCCGGCATAGTCGTTTTGAGCTGCCCCGTCAAAGAATGCCCAGGGTATGCCTTCCCTAATCCGGATTTCTTTCTGCTGGTTTGAGGAGGACGTACCTTCCGGTTCAGGTATGCTAGTAAGGATAGCAGAGCTCTGTATTGCAATTACCTACGCCGGGGTAGCTTTTTCATTGAAAATACTTCTATTCCGGGCTATCCAAATGCCCCAACAGATAATGGGAGGAAGGTTCCTCAGGTTCTTCTCGGGATAGTTTGTCCACCAAAAATCCCAGGCTGCAGCGAGATCTCCCCCTTCCCATCTGGAGTTTATGTTCAAAATCTTTTTAGTTTCTTCCCAGACTAGTCTTGTATAAGAGCACTCCACAAATAAGTGTGAAATGGATTCCGAGGCTAATAGACATAAGGGGCATCTGCTCGGCCCCTGCTTGAACCGAGCTTGAAGAATTTCCCAAGTAGGGATCTTTCTTTTAAGCGCACACCAGAGGAAGATTCTGGCTTTTTTGGGGCATTTCAGCTTGAAAAGGGGTTTTTCCCACCAAACAGGAGGATCCCATCCCTTCCTCTTCATCAGGAAATTATAGCCAGCCTTTGGGGAATATAGACCAGTCTCCGAGTGAGCCCACACTAGGGAGTCAGGGAGGTCCTTTATTCTGACATTTGACCGCTTGAGTTCTTGTGTGAAGGCCTGCCATTCAATTCTCCAGATGGGGTCAATCCCCAGCTCCTCTACAGATTTCCATTCCTGCCCCCAAATGGAATATACATCCAAGTTTGCAATCTGACTTAAACTGTGAATTCCCAATGAATCTATATGAGCAAGGAGACCAGGGGACAGTGCAAAAAGATTATTGCAACCAACCCACGGGTCCCTGCCAATCCGTAGACTTTCTCCGTTCCCCACCTGCCAAGCGAGTCCTTGTTCAATGATTTTGAATGCCTCTGAAGTGGCCTTCCATATTACCGAGCAGTTCCTACCTTTTTTGTTTGGGCTCCGGATCCAATCCTCCAGGGGGACTGGGTCAATGTACTTCCTTTTAACTACTCTGGTCCAAAGGTTCTCTGCTTTTATAATACGCCATCCTGATTTTGCAGCCAGAGATTGACTAAAATCCACGAGCTGCTTGATGCCCCAACCCCCCCATTCCTTTGGTCGAGCAATCTTATCCCAAGCAACCCAAGGAAGGACTGAATCTTCTTTGGCTCCCGACCACAGAAATCTGCTACAAATTTGTTTGATTTTGTGAAGGACACCTTTTGGGATCCAGGTCAGCGCAGCCCAAAAGACCGGAATGGCTTGAAGAACAGAGTTTAATAGAGTAAGTCTGCCCGCCCTTGAAAGCCATTTGAAACTCCAGTGGGAGATCCTTTGTTCAATTTTAGCCACCAACCAGTTCCAGTCCTGCTTTCTGTATGCATGCGGTTTTAACCAAAATCCCAAATACTTGAAAGGCTGATCCATACTGCATATTTCAAAAGGTAGGTAAGATGTGATCAATATCTCCTCTTGCCTGGAGAAAGCTTCCATTATTAGATGAGACTTCCTGGGATTTATTTGGAGCCCTGTAGATTTCAGAAATATATCAAGAATATCTTTGAGTGCTTTTAGATCATTAATATTTCCATTTGTAAACAATAGAATATCATCAACAAATAGGAGGTGGGTTATGAAAAGATTTACAGCAACTTCCAAACCTGTAATCAAACCTGCTCTCTTGGCTTTTATAATCAGTCTGCTGAGGCCTTCAGCTGCCAGAAGAAAAAGAAGAGGAGACAGAGGGCATCCTTGTCTCAAACCTCGCTGACTCTTGAAGAATTGTGATGCTGCCCCGTTGATCAAAACAACAAAACTTACATTTGAAATACACCCCATGATCCAATTTATGAACTCCACCTTGAACCCGAGGTGGGTCAATAACAGTCTGAGATATGACCAGCTAATCCTGTCATAGGCTTTGGACAGATCCAACTTTAGCACTGCTCCTTTTTTCTTTGCAAGTCTAATGCTATGGATGGTTTCCTGGGCCACCCCAATGGCTTCATGAATTTGTCGACCGTCCAGGAATCCAAATTGCTCGCTGGATATGCAAACTGAAAGAATAGGCTTCAGTCGGACCGCTATGATCTTTGCTATAATCTTGTATATAGTATTACAGAGAGAGATGGGTCTGAAATCTTCAAAAGATTCCGGATCCTCTTTCTTTGGAATGAGAGCTATGAAAGTTGCGTTGAATGGGCCATATATTTCTCCTTTTTTCCTTGACTCCTCCACAACATCTGTTAACTCATCCCCAATCTGCTCAAAGAAGTGAGTAAACAGTTCTATGGTCCAACCATCCGGACCAGGGCTTTTGTCCTTTGGCATTGATTTTATAACATTTTCTACCTCCTCCTTTGTTACTTCTCTGAAGAGATTTTCTGCTTCCTCCTCCTCCACGAACCGAGGGAAAGCTTGAGCAGTTCGAATGATTTCGGCTATAGAGATTCCCCCTTGGTCAGCAAAAAGGGATTGGAAATGATTCTTCCCCAGGTTTGAGACCGCCTCGAAAGTGGAGTACTCTCTCCCCTCAGCATCCTTTAATTTCCAAATAGTATTTGCATTTTTCCGCCCCTTTGCGTAATTATGGAAAAATTTTGTATTTTCATCCCCTGCTTTCAGCCAAATAGCCCTACTTTTCAACCTCCATTCCTCTTCTTTGTCCAGAAGGATCTTTGCTCTGCTCTTTTCTAACCCCAATATTCTATCCTTCGCCTCTTGTGTAATGTAAGCATCAACATCAGGATCTTCTAGCTTACTAAGATCCTCCTCAATTCTAATCAATTCCTCATTTGATTTCCTCTTCCTATCTGCAGCCCATTCAATGGTTGCCCTCTTCAACCTTTTTAAGTTCTCCAGAAAGTGAGCTCCTTTGTTTTCCGGTGGGGGAGTGCTTGGATGCCTCCAAGTATTCCTAAACATCTGAAGAAAGGACTCCTCCTGAAGCCAAGAAGCATTGAACTTAAAAGGGGAGGCCGGCTTGGGAGGAGTCTTGGAGAATTCTAGATAGATAGGAAAATGATCCGAGTTTCCCCCATCACCAACCCATTGTCTGAAGAGAGGGATGTATGAAGCCAAAGACTCATTTATAAGAAACCGATCCAATCTTTTAGCAATTCTCTCCTCTCCCGTTCTTCTGTTTCTCCAGGTCGGCTTTGCCTTGATTATGTTAACATCAATCAGATTATGAGTCTGTAAGGCTTTTAGGAAAAAGTCGGCCAGCAGATCCTCCCTTGCATTGGGTCCCCAGGCTTCTGCCATCCCCAAAGAAAAATTTAGATCTCCCCCTATCAGCAATCTTTTGTCTTTTAACAGCTCTTTCGAAAGGAGGTCATCCCAAAATGGTGCCCTGCCCTGGCAGGGACCATATACATTGATGGCCATAAAAGGCAGATCAAAATCAGGCGAAAGGATCTCCAACCCAAGAGCGTGGGACACACCCCAAGAATTTAGAACCTTTAATCTTCCCTTTTTGTAACCAATAGCAAGGCCTCCAGAGTGTCCGGCAGCATCCAGAGCAGTGAAAACCCAACCCGGGAATAGAGAGCAGAGCGAGGATTCAACATCAGCACTATTGCCCAAAGTTTCCTGAAGAAAAATCATATCCGGGTTGTGGCGGGAGATTAAATCTTTTAAAGCTAGTTTTTTGGGTTTACTAGCCAACCCCCTACAGTTCCAAGAAAGACAGATCATTTGATAACTGTCTCAGGGGGTTTCGCTGCTCTAAGCGCCCCAGGGATCGACATTTGTTTACCATCCGCCACATCAAATTTGGCCTTAACTTGGGCTTTTGATAGAAGAGATTTCCTCCCTCTGCCTTTTTTTTTATGACTCTTCGAAGACTCAGGACAGAGCCCACCAACCGATTCCGGGACAGTCTGATGGCTAGCAGGTCTTTTACTGTGAGATCTGAGGTTGTAGTGTCGGACAGGTGATGAAAACCCCGATGTCTGGCTCATTCTAGATAGGTCCTCACAGTTTAGGGTTAAAGAGGGGAGAGCTTCTGAAAGAGACTCAATATTTTGAAGGGGATCTTCTATATTTGTAGCCATAGGAAAATCCGAAGACAAGACACCGATTAATGATTCTGAATTTGTAGAAAGATTTAAAGGAGAATGCTTCATACCAGTTTGAACGTCCGCAGGAGGGCCGCCTGGAGCGTCCAAAGATATTCCTTTGATTAGCTATTCATCATCATCACAGATCGGTATCACTTCCTCCCGCTGCATGTCCGCCTCCTCCTGGGTGTCGTGATCTGCGCTAAGATGCTCTGCCTCTGTAGATTTCTCCTCCACCGGTTCCTCGTTTTCCCTCAGGAAATCCTCCAAATCCCCTTCTTTGCTCTTCATCTTCCTTCGTCTTTTCCCCAAAGGGCAGTCCCTAGCCAGGTGACTGTATTCATGGCAGCGGTGACATCTGAAGGGGAAAAGTTCATAATCCAAAACCTGCTCATACACATATTCCCTATACTGCAGAGTGACCGTTTCTGCCAAACCTTCCGACGGGTCTAGCCTAATGAGGATTCTCGCCACAGCTCTTTCAAAAGTGTGGAGGTAGGATCTATCTGCGTCCAGAAAAGTGCCCAAGTGGTTCCCAATGGACTTGAAAACTGAGCCGACCCAGAGGAAGGGAGGTAGGTTTGGGGCTCTAACCCATACATGAAGTTCTTTTACCTTCTCCTTTGAAGCATCGAACATAGGCGACCAACGTTTAAAGAATACAGGGCGGTTTCTGAAAGCCCACATTCGTTCCTCGACCCACTCCATTGCCTCTTTGCAGTCAAATTTTACCATAAACCATCCTTTAACCAGTGTAGCAGTCGTGAAAGAGCTTGCTGGAGTCTTCGACCACTGACTATCTGCCCACTGTTTGAGGAATTTGCCTGAAACATATCTTCCTCTCACTCTGCCCACCAGGGTGCTCTCCGCCACCTCCAGAGTGTCTTCAACCTGAACGTCCATTCCTAATACCAGATTTGTAACCTTCTTTGTTTTCCACGATTTGGCTTTCTTTCTCTTGACCCCTACCTTTTCTGCATTAAGAGCTGAGTCTCGTTCTCCTGCACTAGGGTTTGAGTTACCAGCATCCCTGTTTTGGCCGCTTTCTTCATTTCCATTTCTCAAATCCTCTGTCCCAGGTGGGGTTTCAACCAGCCCATCCACCGGACTCCCTGCCTCACCAGAGGCCGAAGTGTCGCCTCCATTTGACTTACCTAAATCAGAAGGGAAAGCGAAAACCTCCGCATTTGGAAATTTAACCGCACCCACTAACGCCTCTTCCTCCCTAGAGGGTTTCTGCGGCGGATCTTTTTGGAAAAGGGTTTTGAATACAGTCGAGCGATTATTTCCAACCCCCAGCTCCTTTTCAGAACTCTGAACCCCTCCCACAGTCCTCCACACCCCTTTGGAATGTGGAAAATTTATGATATCCTCTAGACCTCCCGAAGAGACAAAAAAATTTGATGGGGAGAGGGACTTACTGGGTGGCGGGGCGAGATTTTTGCAGAAAGATGATCCTGACCATGCATGTGGATTGGCCGCGTCCAAACCCCTATCTCCAGCACTGATCGCTTCTTCAGAAACCCTACCTCCGACTCCAAAACTGTTTGAGAGCTCCAGATTCTCGTCCAACAGCCCTTTTACCACATTGGATCGCCATATGCCTCCGCCCGAGAGCAATGCGGTTGCTTGACTGACAGACTGCCCAAAATACTCGTCGATGTTTTCCGCCGTGGCCTCCTTTCCCCAGACGGAGAGAATGTCTTCCGGGGATGGTTCTAAGTCGACAGCTTCTCGAGGATTAACCATGGTAAAAACCGCCCCGTTAAACCCTTATACCTCCCTTCAACCGCTAACCGTTGTTCGCTGCAAAAACGCCAGGTCTTCGAAACCTCCGGGGGACACAGAAAATAGAAAAAACAAACTACGGGATCCACCATAACGGAAAGGTTAAAACTGTATATGGGCAAGTTAATCGAACGTCGTTCTGCACTGACCCGAACGCCGTTTGCATCTTCCAGCTGGCGATCCCCGCTACTGTCCACCACGATTTCCTTGTTGACCCAGCCCGCTGCAGACCTAACCCTGTACTGCACAACCCGTGACTGTGACACCTGCATCACCTAGGCCTAGGGCCTAGGGTTCCAGGATCGAAACCAATTCTCTCCATTCCCCGAATCTTTCAAAAATTATACATCGATAAACCTATGCTTCATTATGTTGACTTCTCAATTTAAAATCAATCTTATAGGTATACTTTTATAATTTTTATAATTATTATTTATAAATATATTTGTGTTATTAAAATTATTATATTTTTTATTTTTACTTTAATAATATCAATAAGTTTATAACTTTAAGTATATATCTCCTATTTTAAGAATATTTAGATTTAAATATTTTATTAATATTTTTATACCATTGGAATTGAATTGATGGTTAAAATAAACATTAAGATGTAAAATGAGAAAGAATGAAATATGTATACTTTTTCTAAGTTAAATAGTATCAAGGCTAGTCTTTCCCCCTTTCAAGAGGCTATATTTCACATGAATACCATGAATCAATATGATAGGTGAATACCATGATCAATAAGTTATTTTTATTTTTATTATTTTTGTTTACAAACAAGACATTGCATTACATTAGAACATCTCATTTTAAACAATATATACCTAAAATTTAATTTAATTATAAATTCAATAATTGAAAAATCTACTCACAAAATCAATTATTATTTATTAACTTTGTAACTTAAAAAAAAAAAAAAAAAATCTAAGAATTTGAATCTATAATGAAGTGAAAAGTAATCCTCCACACCATACCACTCATACATTTTCAATGTTTAGTTAATTACGTCTTTCCCTTTGAGAAAGACTCCCTCAGGTGCCACCTTGCACCACTTTGCACCTTCATATTTAATGTTAGATGATTGAACAAAATCAACCATCACATTAATAGTTAGTTAATAGTTAATAATAGTTAACAAAAAAATAGATGTTTAACTCGTGGGAAACTTATTTTAACTGTTGGCAGATAGCATAAATGCACACTTCTCTCTGAAATGATGCCTACATTTTCCTTTGAGAAGATTTCCATGTGGAGAATAGGAACTAGGAATGCCCAGTATAGGAGCTAGGGAAAAAATTTAATCTCATGGAAATCACCATGACCCCAGGAATCAAATACAAAAATTATATCAGGATTTATTTGTTGATTTTCTTGTTTTTGGAGAGCTTGATGTTAGGGTTTTATTTGTTTATTTTCTTGTTTTTGTAGAGTTTCGTGTTCAAAGAAAGTGTGAATGAGGTTCTGATAAGTAATTTCCTTGGAGACAAAGTCGTTATAGGTATGAAGGTCAAGGGTTCCAAGATAGGATGGTTTTCGACAGATAGAAATTTGGGGCAGAACTGGCACGTTAATATTGATTTTAGGGGGCAAGCCTTGTCACTCGAAGTTACCACCAGTGATGATACCCATGCCTTACTCATCCTATATCCTTGAAGAATTTGTATGGAACCAATAAATTAGCATAACAAAGCATGCACAACATAAACACACTGAAACCCATTCCACCCACGGGTTTCTTATATTGACTAAGTGTATTTGTTATTACCCTTTTAGACCAAAATTAGATTGCATCTATGATCTATCTAGCTTCTACAAACTCTACCTGTTTTGTGGATATAAGGAACACCATCCTCAGCCTAGAGTCTTTGATATAACCTTCTAGACCCTTGCCTTAGTCCTCCTATATCGTTGAATACTCTGGATCAAACCCATTAATTAGCATAATAAATCATATGTAGCAGAAACACACTGCAACCCATCCCACCCACAAGTTTCTTATATTGACTAAGTGTATTTTCTATTTCCTATTTGGACCAACATCATATTGTGTCTGTTATTTGTCTAACTATCGACTGCCACAAACTCTGCCTTTTTCGTAGATATAAGGAATATCATCCTCATCCTTGAAGCTTTGATATAATCTTGTAGGATGTGTTTCATAGTGAATTTTTCATGAAACTGTCAAAATAAAATGCTTGCACTTCACTAGGGATATGGGTGGAGATGGGTGAGCAATGTTGCGTTGAAGGATTTGAACATCTTTGATATTGTGGACTCTTCAGCCCCACCTAGTAATTCAGTTTAAGTTAGATTTGAAAGTTGTTGGAAATAATACTAAGAGGGGGGGGTGTGAATCAATATTAGTCAAGTCAATAATATTTTTCCTTTTCATACTAAATTCATATATGCTACTTCAATGAAAGTAACCCGCATGTACACGCAACTGTGTTTAAGGAAACAAGTGTATATCCAACAAACTAATGATTTAGTTAATTCATCATATGTTGATCTTTAATCTGTGCATCAATACTTTAATAAACATTAACCAGTAACCATGTGTAGTTCATAACAGAAAGAACCATCACACATAAGCAACACACATGAACACCAAGATTTAAGGTGGAAACCCAATGTGGGTGAAAAACACCTGCTACTATCATCTCTGTCTTCTTTTAATAATAAGAAAATCTGCTTACAACATTGTACTAGTGCAGACTCATGCCAGTACACAGGATTCTACCTGCAGAAGGTTACTACCTTCTCTCGTTCTCTAGCTTCTACTGGAAGGGAGCTACAACCCCCTACCTCTTGTACTAGCTGATATGTTTACTAGTACATAGGCACCAACCTACAGAAGGCTACAACCTTCTCTTTTCTTCCAAGGACCGCATTTCATAAATTTTCAGACTGGATGCTCCTCGTACAGAACAATATACATGAAGGCCTCGTTTCGTCCAATTTTCATACTAGACCCATTATCAACATTGAATCTCAAAATCAATCACCACTGCACTACAACCATCAAATACATCTACATTAACCAAACATTGAAACTCAATCATAAATCTCCGAATCACCCATAATTGAATCACTAAAAGCCCATCGTCACTTAAGCAAATCACAATCAATCAATATGAACATTCAGTATACTGTCATCAAACTACAATCACCAGGACATAGAGCAAAGCCTAGAATTCTACAACAACAGTCAGATCCACCTGTAACTTCAAATATCATATTACATAATGTATATGCTACTTAGATGTGTTGAACTAGCGTGTATATGCGCCTTTAACAAAGCCAACCAGCATACCCAGATCATACCCAGATCATAACATTTACATAACAACACATGTGTCAGTATTCAGATCTAGAGTAAACATGATAAAAGCATATAAATATTGTTACACAAAATATTGTCACCATGACTTTCTGCAGTCAATGTGAGTCTATCACCACTCATACTGTCCTCCTTTGCAAGTCTCAAACCTCGGCCCTTCATGTCAAGCTTTAAAAATGAGAGAAAGTCTTTGAAAATCTGTAAACCTCTGGTTCCGCACTTTCTCTTATCATTACTTGCGGTCTCGCACCCTTTGGTCATGTTACCTACGGACCTGCCCACTTTGTCCCTAAAGGAGTGGGTGCGGACCCCTGTAAAAGTTAAAAAGGCGCAAGTTTATTCTTAAAAACTCACTTTGGGTTAATTCTGGACACTTCTAGAAGGAATCTTGACGTGGTTGGTTCGCTCCTAGGTGGTTCATGCATCCCATAACTAAAGGAGCTAACCCCTTGATGAGAGGAGCTTATCCCTTTGAAGGAGGGCTCTATCCCTTTGAAGGTGGACCTAGTAACTTCCCTCCTTTGAACTATAAATTAAGGCATTGGGCTAGTTGCTAGAGAGGTTGAAAGCTGGACATTTTTGAGGGTAGATGTTGTTGGAATTTAGTCTTCCTAGTTAAGCTTGAGAGGAGAGATTACATACCTTTTGGCTTCTTTGGGAAGAGAGTGAAACTTGTCAAAGTAGAGGGGATTCTTGCTGGACCTTGGGAGGAGCTTGTACAACATCAAGGCACCAAGGTTGTAAAGTTCTTATTTGATTAAAGTTAATACAATTAGATTCATTTTTCTCAATAAATTGTCTTCTATGGTTTATTTCATGAATTCCTTGATCATCATGATAAATATGGTTTATTATATTGGTTTTCAGGTGTTATTTGATATGTGTGTCTATTTGTGTTTGCAGATTCTTTACAAAGGAGCTCATTTGGAAAAACAGAGCGTGGCTTTGACAAACTAGCACTGGACCCGAGGTAGGCCTAAAACACCTAGTAACCTTTATTTATAAATCGCATATTTAGAGAAAGATAGAATTTGTTTGGTTTGCTTGTCGCTAGATATCACTAGATACTAGGGGGATCGGTGTTGTCCGCAAGAATGATTCATCCGACCGATAAAATGGCGACTCCATTGGGGACTTCAATTTTTGGTTTTTGCCTTTGCTTTTACTTTGACTTGAGAAACTGTTTCTCTGTTTCTGGTTTTTTCTTGCTGTGTGGGATGGGGTAGGTTCTATAGATCTTGAATTATTTTTTGTTTTTCACGCTTTTGGAAGAGGACCACACCCTCTGTTTGTAACACAGTGCGGACATCCCCACACTTTTGCTTTACACGTAGAGCGGTACCGCACCTGGTTGTACTAGGAGCCTACGGACCCTATCAAAATTTTGAAAAACTTAAAATTTTCTCTTTCAATCAGCTTAGGATTTGTTTATATGTTTTAGCCTCTGCCAAGATCTTCACGTGTCTTGTCAGAAACTTTTCGTAGGTTAATTCCATTGGCATTTAGGTTTTAGGTGAATTTCTAGAAGTTTTGTGTGCCTGGCTTGATTTTCGTTTGGTCTTTGTAGTAACTCAGAGATTAGAAGCCTTAGAAACCTTAGATCACCCTGGTTTTTGCTGGTCTTCTTATGAGTCTGACCGATTTGTAAAATCTGCCTTCATTGAGGAATACATCTCGTTTTCCTCTTTGCGAAGCTTTGAAAGAACTTGTTTGAAAGTTTTGGATTTCATTTTTAAAAAATAAAACAAAAGCTGGTTGTTTTTTGATTAATTTGTGATTCTGGACAAATTAGTCCTTAGTTTGCTCATAACTAAGTAAAACATCCTTGAAAAGAAATCTTGTAAGCTTTTACTTCATTTAGCTTTTTAGAATTTATAGATCTCAAGATTAGATTTTTCAATAGTTTTGAGTGTTTTATAAAATTAAAAAAAAAAAAAATCTCTTTTGAAAAAGTTTGTTTTTGTAGTATTTGAGTGTTTGAAAAGAAAGGGAAATTTTCGTGAGCGTAACTAGTTGTCTCATTTTTGAGTTTATAGGAAAAGACAAAAAGTTCTTCTTTTTACTTGTTCGTTAAGGAAAGATTTGTTTTTACAAGCATTTGCATTCTCAACTCTTTCTTTAGCTAGAAGTTCATTGAAGAAAAAGGATTGTTTTTCATCTTAAGTGCACTTTTAGTATTTTGGAGTCGAGTCTTCACACCATAAAGTTTCATCTCCGCACCTTTTGACTTAAGAAAAAACAAATAAAAATAACGCTTAAAGTAAAATCTATCTAGAAATCTTTTTATTTCTAGGGCTCTTTATCACCAACATAGCTTAGGCTAGTATCTTGGAGTAGGTAGTAATTAACTCTCCAAGATAGTAAAAACAAACAAGTAGCTATATCTTGCGTGTTATAGAAATTTTTGTGCCTGACAGCTCTAAGCATGAAATGTCCATAAACCAAGGGATCCTAAGTCCCTAAAAGTGTTGTTCCGACCCCTAGAGGAACGAGGTCAACAAATTACAGCTTCTCCCAGAAGTTCTCCACCAGAAACTGCTCAGAATCAGTCAAATCAGGATCATTTCAGCTGCTCCACTAGCTAGCTATGTTGCATAGCACCCAAGTACACTAGCTAGGTGCATTGCAACGCACCTAAATGCACTACCAGGGTGCACTGAGTGGGAAATGACAAATGGCAGTGTCATTCCGCGAGGTGGACAGACAATGGAAGCTTCCAGAATCTTCCCCAATGACACTTGCCTCACTGAGTTCGACCAAGGATGAGTAAGAGGCTCTCAATCTCCAAGTGGAAGAAAGAACTGACAGAGAGAAGCCACTAGTCAAATCATAAGCTGACTCATCCTCTTTGCATACATCTATATATGGATCCCTCATCCCAGAGATCCGGAGGCTGGAATTTTGTACATTGCAGAGAATTGTTGTTGGTTTGAGATAGAGATCAGAGTATTGGGTGATTTATGCTTTGTTGGAGGTGAAGAGGGGATTCCTTTGTTGGGGGGTTGATGCTGGATCAGGAATCATCGGTTGTAACTCCTCCTGGACCTTCTTGTTATATCAATAAAACTATTTGAGTTTCTCCTACATGCTTGTGTATCAATGATGTTTTGTTATATTTGCATGTTTAGCTTAAATCTGATCCTAAGCTATTTATGAATATAAATCCATGTCTTTGTGTAGTTTTCCTCTTCTGTGATCTTGCAGGAACTTGGTGAAGCTGGGCAAGTAAGGGAGCAAGTAGCTGGAAGCTGTCAAAGAGGAGAGAGATTGGATCAAAGGACTAGCGCAAGACACAGGTTGGTTCATCCTATTCCTCTTCGTTTATAGTTCATAAAGAAGAATACAAAATTAGTTTTCTCTGTTTGTTTCTAAGGTACTGTCACACCTTAGTGGGATAGGGGCGTTCTGAGTAGACACTTTTCCCGTTAACAAAATGGCGACTTCGTTGGGGATCGTGTCTAGTTAGTTTCTTTGTGTTTCTCTTCTTGTTTGTTTCATAAACACGGAAGTAGCAATCGAACTGCATTTGCCATTATCAAATGCAAAAGTAGACACCTGCTACTCCAATCCATTCACTGGATTTGTTTATGATTTGAACAGATGATTCACAAATTATCTGATTACCCTTTGTGATAGCTCTTAGACCTCCTTTAAATCCACCCTCTGATTGTGCATTATTGATTGCTTTCACTCGGCCAAAAACCATAGATTAAACTACAAACCGTGACCCAGAACCCAGATAGAATTCTCGTTTCTGCCCCAGCGCAGGCTCTGTGAAGAGATTCTGCATTTCAATGCAGTTCCCGAGAGGGCTACCTACGCTGCAATCCAGTTTCTCTGTGCAACACGTGCGTTGATCAGCCTAGCCCTGTGCAGCTGAGGTTCTTTGCTTCATTTTTTCAGTTTTGTCTCTGATTTTGCAGCCTATGATCAGTGTGTGTCTGTTTAAAAACCCCTTTTCTTTGCCTTAATTCGCCGACTTTGTACAAAAATACTGTAGATGTTCTTTATGTGTTTGTTACATCATTTACAGTTTTCCATTGAAAAAGTAGAATAGTCATATTGTCGTCCTTGGATTTAGATCTGTCGTAAGTGTCGATTTTGATCTTAGGAGAAAGTTTATTTGCTGTTGAGAGTCGATTATGCTTTTACTTTTGCCTTTGGTTTGAATTTGAGACTTTCTAGTGTCGAAACGAGTGTTTATTTCAAAATCATAAAGTGTTGTAATCTTCTCTACATTTTGATTTCGAAAAGAAGCTTGTTTGTGTTTGTCACTTGAAAGAAAATTCCGATTTGTACATCAACTTTATTTTTAGGCATCAATATTAAGAAAGTGAAAACAAATACATGCATATGTGCATTTTCATATTGATAGTCTTCTTGGCTTGATTTAGGAAAAGTGCATTTACAGTGTGCTCTTTGCTCTTTGAGAAAAGATTGTGTCTTTCTTTTCCCCTTGTAGCTAGGATTTTCATTGCTGAAAAGAGATAAAAGTTTGCTTATCATCTTTAGATTGCATTTTAGGAATTACATCTACATCTCGTGGTGATCCCAAAAGGCAAACTTCTAAGAAAGATCAACTTAAAATAAATTGAATGAATCTAACAACGCTTTGGAACTTAACGCACAACATTTAGAGGTCTAGGCTAGAGACGTATTCTGGCGTCGTAAAGCCTGGTAACTGTTGTCCTCACTGATGGTTGGGTAATTCCTCCACTTTGAGACGATAAGTGCCAGTACGGACTTGTGCTCCCACGTACTGTCGAGTATATATTGGGAGACCTCTATAGGCTTAAAACCTTTTATCCATAGGAAGCCGTGTCGGCCGCCCTACTGATCGCAATGCACCGAACATAGCATTCGGGAAGATTGACTGCCGTACCGTAAAAAGTATTCTGCAGTTTTGTGATTGGTTTGGTACTCCCTCAACCTAGATCTCCAGAGCAGTCCCTTTCGTTCCTTTTCAAACTCCTTAACAGAAAAGGTCCATCTGAGCACTTGTCACTTCAGGCTCATTAAAAATCGAAGGAGACTAGAGTCATCTTTTGTTTTTTCTCGACTCTTAAAAATTGAAAAAACAAGTTGTGTCAAAGCGTCTAAAAATTTATTTTAAACAGAATATTCATTACCCTTTTCCCACGTTGATCTTAGGTTGAGAAAATGGAGTCTACCAACCAAGGAATTCCCCTTGGTGGAAATCCTAGTCCCTTCTCCTCTTGGGGAGATGTTGGTGCACCCCATATGGCCACATTGTCGCTTCCAGGACTGACAATTGGCTTGCTAGTATGGCTCTTCTCAACCAATTTCGTTCAGAACACCACTATTCCTGAACAATCGAATCAGCAATTAGACGAGTCCAGAGTTTCCCACCAACCTTCTACTTCCTCTAATTCTTCCTCTCCTCCTTCCTCTTCGCTTGATGGGGCTGGCAAAGCCAAAAGTCAAGTTCCTAAGGACAAGAAGGAGAAGAAGAAGAAAGAGAAGAAGAAGAAGGAGTCAAAGGCGAATGGGGGAAAACAGGTGTCGTCTAACGAAAATCCACACACTGCACCGACAAGGCCTAAATCGCCATGTGTCATTTGCAAAGGAGACGACTTTCACAGAGATTGTCCTTGCATCCCTCAGATACTAAGGGAATGGTCTCCGCGTTTGCACAATCCGGTGTCATCAACCTCTGATGATCATGTTGAAAACACACCGTCAACTAGCGAAAGTGAAACCCCAGGACAAAAAGGGAAAGCTAGATTTCCTTGTAAACTGTGTGAAGGAAATCATGCCGTCCACCGTTGTCCCTTCTTAGACGAAGCGAAAATATTTTTGGATGATCGTCCGGTTTCACCGTTACGACTTCCTCCTGGATATAAAAAACTCTTGCCGAGTCCGTCGCTAGTTGAGAATTCAGCTGGCCCGCTCAAGCGGTCGGCTGAAGCGCCTATCATCGAAGATAAACCATCTGAATCCATACCAGACGAAAGTCAAAAGGTCGAGGCGGCAGTTGACCTAGTCTTGCCTTCAGAGGTTTTATCTTCGGATGATACAGTCACTGAAGAGAACAAGGATGACACCGTCCAAATTCTCTTCATCAACACAGACTCCGACGAACATGGGGGAAATCTACCCATTCCCTTACCGCAGGAGGGAAGTTTGTTAGAGCCATACCCGGCCGTCTACTCGGTCCCACCTCCAAGCAACCTAGTTGTTTCTTTCGATTGGAATCAACTAGGCAGACCCCGTTTACCAGCAAGCATACCATTCCGAATTATCGTTCAAATATATAGAATGGTCATGGCTGGTACCATCATAGATGAGGGGGCTTATGTGAGTATCCTTTCCTCTATTGCTTGGAAAGTTCTTGGTTCGCCATCGTTGTTGCCTGAGATGAGAAATCTGACAGGTTTTGATAAAGGAACCAGTCGACCTTTAGGGATCCTTCCCAATGTGGCCATAACATTGAGAGGGAAGACAGTTCAAATGAATGTAATGGTAGTTCAAGGACCCTTGGATTATAACCTACTCCTTGGACGAGACTATATTTATTGCATGGGAGACATCGTCTCCTCACTCTTTAGAGTAATGTGTTTTCCGCACGAAGAAAGAGTGGTCAAGCTCGTGGACCAGCTTTCATTTCTCGGATCACGCATAGCAAATAGTCATATACCATCCCTAAATGGTCTCTTCACGCAAGAAATGTCTCAATCCCCAGTCCGTCCTCCCGATGAGCGCGAGTAATTCGGAGGGATATGACTGAAACCCAGGGGGCATGCATCCTGGTCTACTTCGGCAGGAAAACTTCGAGTATAGGGTAGGTTTCCGCGGGAGAATATGACTAGTCTGTACCCCGTCCATCGGTGGAAGAGGGGTTATTCTAGAATAAGATTCTCTTGTCAAAGTTATGTGAGTTGGCAGAACTGAGTCACTCACCCTTGTTTATCTCGGTAGACACCGCCGAAGAAGTGTTTTGTTTGCACCGCGAATCGAGCAATCTTTGGGTGACCTGTAAGAGGTAGGCCTCTCCCGGTAAAACAAATGTTTTATTGGACTAAAGAAGGGGTAACCTTGAAACCATACTTTATACCTGGGGGCATGCAAACCTTTTGGAGTGCAAGCGAGGGGCAGCTATTTATTTTTTAAATTTTTAGGACCTCTAACCCTTTAAACTCATAGGATTATTCGTCACCTAACTTGCATAAAGAAAGGATGTGGGGCAAAAATCTAAAAGTTGACGTTTTATATGAGACATTCTTATCATATGACTGGATTAATCGAGCAGTTTTAGCACATAGTTCAAGCTCGTTAAAAAATAAACATAAGACATGAGCAAATGTTTCCACCCGCGTTTAAGCTCGTTAAAAAATGAACTATTCTCCGGTAAATAACCACCGTGAATGAAGCATTTCAGCCATTAAAGCCTTGGTCGTGTTTGCACTGTCACCTCCACTTTTCCATTGGCCGATCATTCACCTCCATTTGATTGTTTACCCATTTTGAGGAACAGCTGCAAAGAGTGATTTCACTAGCCATCCTTGTGACACTGTCGTGATTGGAAAATTCCAACCCTTACCTGGAATCAGCTGCTACCCATTTTTATCACTCGTTCCTCAAAAGACGAGTCTTCTTTAAGATCTTTTCAACTGACTCGTAAAATATGAAAAGATTGCCGAGTTTTGGCCTTCCAGCTTGTTAAAGCGACCAGAAGTGCTATCCCTCCTCTAGATTTTAATCTTTTTGGACCTGAGGGATTATTGCACAAAAATATCGAGCGCTTGTTTTCTTCGGCTCGTTAAAACTATCGAAAATTAAACCCTTCTGTATTGTTTTATACTTTTTCGGACTTAAGGGATTAGATGACAAAAAAGGAATTTCAGAGTTACCTTTACGTACCTTTTCAAACTCTCTAAAAATGAAAAGGACCGAGTTATCTTTGTCGTTAAACTTGTTAAAAAATAATAATAGCGACAAACTTGTCTTTAGACGAGAACGAGTTTCACTATCGCTAGGCTCATTAAAACATAGCGATGGGTTTTCCCGAAGGGAAAATTATAGAACAAGCATATGTTATCCTCCTCAAGCTTGACAAAAATAAAGAGGTACTGGTCAGCAATGACTGGGGAAAAATTGGGAAGAAACTCAAAGAATCTTTATTGGTAGCAAGTCACTCTTGAACATGACACTTCCACGCCGTGCCTGAGTCAGGTTGGGTTGTTTCATTCACCGGTCACATCACCATGGTCATGCCATACTATCCACATTTGGGGTAAATGCTACCAATCCATCACATAAGTGTCGTCGACATGTTCAAGAGAAGTCATCCAGAGAAGTCATCCGTGTCCCATCCACTACCATACATTATACTTCATTCTTTCATGACCGCCATCCTGAACCATGTATCATCAGATCGTTTTCACCTCCATCAAAATAATTTTCTTCGTTCCGTGTCATTGATGTGGGATTCATTAAGGCCCTCCTTTGACAGATCGCTTCTTGTCGACTCCAGCTCATTATCCAAGAAGTTGATCTAGGAACACCCCATTCAGTACTTTGAAGCTTGCATGCCTCAATGGCAAGTTTCTCACTTCCGGCGATAGGTATACATCAATGACCTTCGACCGAAAGATTTTGCATGGTGTTCGACGCCAAGTCCTTTATTCACACCACGTGAATTTTACTGCAGTACCTTGAGGGTCATCATCATTATCGGTGATTCCTCTCGCGCTTGTTAACAGTTTACATCATTGACTGGTAATCAAGCGATGTCTTTCCATGTTCGACTTCAAATCATTTCTCACATGGATCGACTTGTACTTCGAGTGAAGATCGGACGAGATTGAAGACCCCGGATCTAATTTCATCCATCCGAGCTGCGATATATATTCAGGAAAATAAAGACATTGAAATGTACAACGTTGCAGCACAGATAATCATCCTACCAAAAGGATGATGGCTCTATCAGAATCATCAGTCTACCATCAGATGATTGTCTGTCCTATGTACATGAAAATGAATTTATAAAGCTGAGCATGGGAATGCCCGCCTCAGCTAGATCATGAAAACAGTATGGAGATAATGTATTGTATTGTACCTTATTACAGGTCTCCTCCCAGCATTGAAAGAACTTCGGATCCTCCTAATAAGGCATTTCACCCGATAAATGGCCTCATACTTTAGGGGGCAACTGTTATAGACATTTTTGTGCCTTACAGCTCTAAGCATGAAATGTCCATAAACCAAGGGATCCTAAGTCCCTAAAAGTGTTGTTCTGACCCCTAGAGGAACAAAGTCAACAAATTACAGCTTCTCCTAGAAGTTCTCCACCAGAAACTGCTCATAATCAGTCAAATCAGGATCATTTCAGCTGCTCCACTAGCTATCTACGTTGCATAGCACCCAAGTACACTAGCTAGGTGCATTGCAACACACCTAAATGCACTACCAGGGTGCGCTGAACGGGAAATGACAAATGGCAGTGTCATTCCGCGAGGTGGACAGACAATGGAAGCTTCCAGAATCTTCGCCAATGACACTTGCCTCACTGAGTTCGACCAAGGATGAGTAAGAGGCTCTCAGTCTCCAAGTGGAAGCAAGAATTGACAGAGAGAAGCCACTAGTCAAATCATAAGCTGACTCATCCTCTTTGCATACATCTATATATGGATCCCTCATCCCAGATATCCGGAGGCTGGAATTTCGTACATTGCAGAGAATTGTTGTTGGTTTTGAGATAGAGATCAGAGTATTGGGTGATTTATGCTTTGTTGGAGGTGAAGAGGGGATTCCTTTGTTGGGGGGTTGATGCTGGATCAGGAATCATCGGTTGTAACTCCTCCTGGACCTTCTTGTTATATCAATAAAACTATTTGAGTTTCTCCTACATGCTTGTGTATCAATGATGTTTTGTTATATTTGCATGTTTAGCTTAAATTTGCTCCTAAGCTATTTATGAATATAAATCCATGTCTTTGTGTAGTTTTCCTCTTCTGTGATCTTGCAGGAACTTGGTGAAGCTAGGCAAGTAAGGGAGCAGGTAGCTGGAAGCTGTCAAAGAGGAGAGATATTGGATCAAAGGACTAGCGCAAGACACAGGTTGGTTCATCCTATTCCTCTTCGTTTATAGTTCATAAAGAAGAATACGAAAGTAGTTTTCTCTGTTTGTTTCTAAGGTACTGTCACACCTTAGTGGGATAAGGGCGTTCTGAGTAGACACTTTTCCCGTTAACATTGCGGTAGGAGATAAATTCCAATTGTTACATCTATGCTCTCGGAAGCTCCTCTTAAAGGAGTCAAGCACGAGATTGTGTCCGAACCAGTGGGGTAATCAATCCTTCCTCATTGGAAATGATACAAGATATTCACGTATTAAAAACGGTAAACCTCAGATTAAGCATTGTCGAGGAGCCTAGGGTCACTTGTTGGTAAACCTTGGATTATGTCAAGGAGCCTTCAAGGGGATTGAGCTTGCTACTCTGCCCTTGCGTGTGTGTCGGATCACAGACTGTTCCCCCAGGTATATTTGTTTCCGTTGGTAACCATAGTGACCATATTCTATAGGGTTCTTTCCTAAGGTGACGGTGGAGGGACGATCCCACTGTACCTGGAGCAAACGTCGGCTAGACTCACTTGGATTTTTTGGGGGGTTCTCTTCACTCGAGATGGTTTAGTGGAGAAACTTGTGCCAATCTATTCATTAAACAGGTTGATGGGGTAATTGTTCCAACCGCTATTTCTGTATTGAATTCTGCGACGTTGGATTTCATCACCAACTAGTGTTTTCGATACGGAAAGTTACTTTTTGTGTGTGGTTTGACCTCCTAGATTCTTTAGGCGTGTGATTCAGAATTGTTTGGTTCTTTAGACACTTTAGGTGGTTTTCATTGAGATTTTTCTTTGTTTGCGTGTGAAATAATTAAAAATTTTAATCGTGGTTGAATTACCGAGGAAGTCCCATAGACTTCGGGGCCAACCTCCTGAGTTTTCACCAGGCCAGCTTGAAGGGCTACGATCCCTTGTAACTCCTAGTGACAGTAGAGTTGGGTCACCTAAAGAGGGAGAGTCTTATTTAGTTGTACATCCTGATTATCAAGTGCAAGCACCAGAGTATATTATTGAACCTGTTTCTTTTTCCGAAGTGACTGGTAGTTTTTCTTCTACTAGTGAATTACCGGAGGAACCTGAAATATCTGAACCTGAAACTGAACCTGCTGCAAGTCTATCATCAAGATTTTCCTCTCCAACTTCCAGTGGTCCTGGTTCACCCAGGGTAGAAAGAGTCATTACCCAAAATCTTCCTTCTGGAGTTATTGCTATTGAAGAACTTGTTACTCCGAAGAAGGTATACCTATCCCTGAAAATCAACCAGCTATAGAACTTAGGGAGCGTGAATCGATCTTTTACAGTCCACCTAGGAGGGACACTTGGTATCTTTCATTGACCAATTTTTTGGAAAACCCGGGACTAAGTTTTTCACCACCTCGCATTCCTTTTCATCCAACACCTAGGGGTTATTATCCTCCTTTGAATATGTCGAGACAGTCATCCATGTTTTCTCAATCTCCAGAAACATTTTTATATGGTGGTCCTTCTGTTCCCTCTGGGTATCAGTCACTTACTGGTACTTTTTCGGGAGCATCTCCTCAACCTGTTGAAAAAGGATTATTAACTGGTAATAATGGAACTAAACCATTGAGTGTAGAAGATATTCTTATGATGTCAGGTACCATTCTAAATCCGCAACCTCAAGGTGGCTAGTTACCACCTAGGGGGCAGCCTCAAGGTCCTCAATTATCGCCTAGGGGGCAACCTCAAGGTACCCAATTACCGCCTGGGGGGCAACCTCAAGGAAAGTACATACCTACGGGATAGTACATTCCTCAAGGTTAACCCTAGACTCAGTATGTACCTCAAGGTCAACTCCAGTATCAATATGTACCTCAAGGTCAACCCCAGTATCAATACGTTCCTCAAGGTTATCAACCTTAAGGTCAGTACCCAACCCAAGGTTTCCAACCACCTTCCGGTCAATCATTTGTCCAAGGAGCTGGAAATGTACCTTTGAATTATCAACCCTACCCTCAACCTGGTTATGGTCCTCAATATGCTCAAACTTCTATGGTTCCATACCCTAGAATGAACTTAGTGTGGGATCCATCTCAATCTCAATAGATCTTACAATCGAATGTGCAGTTGTCATGTTAATCTAGACAACCCTTGGTTTCTGGTTCAACCCAGCAACCTGTCCAGCCTACTATTCAAACTTCTGCACCTTCTGTAGTTTCTCAGCCTGGGCCTAGTTTGCCTCGAACTCCACCTCAAATGACTACTACAACTGCTGCAACATCTGTTCCATCTACCCCACCTACTTCTGGAGTATCGACAGCTCTGGTTTCTACTGTTCCTGCATCAATTCCTCAAGCATCTTTACCTCAGTCTGGACCCACGATTCAGAATTCGATTCAAATGCCTGTAGGACAACCTGGTCCAAGTATGGTTGTCACAAGTCAACCTCAATTTACTTATCAACCGTACCAGGGATAGTACCAATTCGATCTTGCTGTGCAGAACCCAGTCTATCAGTATCAACCATTCCCTAGATATACTTATCAGCAACCTCAACAACTTCAGTATGGTCCGGTTAATCCTGGTTTTCTGGGAGGATATAATATCCCAAATGCAATTCCAATTCCTAGTTATCCTGGATATCCTCCTCCTGGGGCTGGTCTCATGACCCAGGGCTTTCGTGACCCTAATCGTCAGTTACCGTTCATTGCAACTTTGTACTTGCCTGATTTGTCACGCCTTACGAATGATCCAATTAGTTATCTTCCGTTTTGGCTGCCAATACCGAATAAGTTTCCTAGTGATATTCCTAAGTTTGAAGGTAAATTAGGAGAGGATCCGTCAAACCATGTGATGACTTATCACCTCTGGTGTGCATCTAACTCCATTTCAGATGATTCAATTCGTTTACGACTTTTTCAATGCACTCTAATTGGTCTTGCGACCAAGTGGTACATTGAGTTACAGCGAGCCACTTTTTATAAATTTAGTCAGATAGCTACTTTGTTTTTAACTCATTTTCAGTTGCCTATCAGATATGACAATGGCACGGAATTACTAAATTCATTAAAACAGTCAACATCCACTTACATTTCAGATCACATTCATGAATGGAGACGTCGACGACGTTTAGTGAAAGTTTTTATTCCGGATCAGATATTAGCAGAATGGTTTGTCAAATCATTACTACCGAAAATCACTGAGGATGTAGCTAAGGCAGGAGTCATTACTGAAGAGCAAGTAATTTCTCAAGCTCAATACCTTGACCTCGTTTATACGCAGTCAGGTACGTTACATGAGAAAATCCCCAATCTTCCTAAACAAAATCAAATAATTGCAGCTCCTTCAGGGTCTCATGCTGCTGATGGTATGATTGGTACAATTAATACCAAACGTAAGAAGAAATCTTCCAAGAATTCTTCTCCTATCATAACTTTACCAGATTCCCCGACAGGAGATTCTTCCGCGGAAATTTCTGCCAATATTCATGTTGTAGAGTCATCTACGACCAAATCAAAATCCGGCGATAAGAAGAAAGGGAAGAAGAAAAATAAAACAGATAAAAATTCGAAAGAGAAAACAGAAAAAACGGAATCTACTGATGAGAAATGCAAACCTCATTATCCTTGTCTCATTTGTGATCAAGAGAATTTTACAAGAGACTGCACTCATCACGCTAAGGTTGTGAAAATCGTCGAAGGTTCTCAAATGCCTACAGTTTTGAAGGATCCTTTTCCTAGTCAAGACAGTAAGATGATAGGTTCTTCCTCAAACACCTCATAAGAACCCATAATAATGATTTCCTATGTTAGGATTGCGACACAATCGCAAGATTATGGAAGTAAAAGTCCTGTTGGTGGTAAGGACGCAGAATCTTCTATTTCAAACCCATCAAATTCAACTCCCGGTTCTGATCCATTATAGATCGAGAAACCTAACCCAGACTTAGTAATCAAACTGCCCGCCAAGGGTATACTTCGAAAGTCAGCTTTCAATCCACATGTGAGCACTACTCAGAACTAGAACATTGTTGAAGATTTGGCTATTTCACCTTCAGCAATGTCGGCTTTGGAGGTGCTGCAATCATGTCCACCACAGCGTAAATTGCTATTTTCGGCTATAGGAGCTGTTGATATTCAGGACTTGAACCTTATAATTTTCGATCTAGAAAATAGTACACCTCGCTTACCTCATCAAATGGCTTTCTAGATTCCAGTGTTAGTAAAAAACAAACCTTGCTATAGGACTGTGATTGATGAGGGAGCTTCAACGTGTATTATGTCGATCTAGTGTTGGAGATCACTTGGTTCTCCTACACTTAATCAATCCCCGATGATTCTAAAGGCTTTTGATGGCCGTGGGTTCCATCCTTTGGGCATTCTACAAGATTTACCTATAGGGGTTGAAGGCAAAACTGTTAATCTAGATGTGGAGGTGGTTGATGCCCCTCTAGATTACAACCTTCTCTTGGGTCGTAGTTGGTCTTACACTATGACTGTTGTTGTTTCATTGGTCTTTCAGCTTATAAAGTTTCCTCATAATGGAAAGATCGTAACTATAGACTAGATAACTTACTTTTCATCTGACCCAGCCTCTTCTGAAAGTATCCAGCATGTCGGCAAAACAACTATCCCTTATAAGGATGTTGGAGTAGGAATAGTTAAATATTCTGGTTTACTAGGAACTTTTTCCTTTCCTCCTCCCAACGTATCGCCTTCTACTGCAACCATTCATATGATTTCATCAAACACTATTGTTTATGATGATCCTTGGATCGTACCTTCCAAATTTGAGATGGATTCATTTGGTGATGGTATGCCTTTGAGTCCATATGAAATTGCGTATCAGGCCATACAATCATTTTCTGACCCTTATTCAACCGAAATTGACTTAATGAATGTATTCCATGAAGAATCACTTTCAACATCAAACTTAGATTTAGCAACTTTTTCACACTGATGAGAAAATTTGTGAAATCTTGTCTGTTGATGATTTACCATGGGAAGATCTTCATCATAGATCTTCGTTTTTACCTGATATTGATCACTTTGAAAATGATTTTTCATCTTATTTTTACGACTGCTTATGTCAAGGAACCTCAAAATCCATTGCAAAATCCTGATTCTGAGATAAATTTGGGAAATATTTCTCGAACTATTCCTATTGACATTTTGGTTAAGCCTGGAATTGTTGAAAACATTCATATAGGTGCCTCTTGTACGAAAGATGAAATTCAAACATATAAGGCCCTATTTCAGGAATTTCGTGACGTGTTTGCCTGGTCATATGAGGAAATGCTAGGAATTGACCCAGCAATTGTTGTTTATGAAATCAAACTTACCCGGATGCTAAACCCATCTGGCAACATTTGCGTGAGATTCATCCACGAAAAGTTGCTGCAATTAAAGCAGAAGTTGAGAAATTACTTAAAGTAGGTTTCATTTATCCAATTCCCTTAATGGATTGGGTATCAAATATCGTTCATGTTAACAAAAATCAAGGAACGATAAGAATATGTATCGATTATAGGGATATTAATCGAACCTGTCCAAAAGACAATTACCCAACTCCCTATATCGATCAAATCATTGATGATTGTGCCGGCACTGAAATATTCTCCTTCATGGATGGTTTTTCCAGATACAATCAAATAAATATTCTACTTGCTAATCAACCAAAAATGGCTTTCATTTGTCCATGGGGGACATTTTCTTATTGTAAATTACCTTTTGGGCTTAATAACACCGTTGCAACTTTTCAAAGGGCCATGTCTTACACGTTTCATGACATCAAGCACATTGTGCAACCCTATCTCGACGATTTACCTACTCATTCATTACATCGAGTCGATCATCTCATTCATTTACGAGCAATCTTTATGAGGTGTAGGCATTATATAATTAGGTTGAATCCACACAAGTGTGTTTTCTGTATAGAAACGAGTCGGTTACTAGGATTTGTTGTTTCGAAAGCCGACATTTGTGTCTATCCCTCGAAGGTTGAAGCTATTGTCAAATTGCCTCCTCCTTCGACTCTTTGCCAACTCAAAATTTTGCAAGGGAAAGCAAACTTTTTATGTCGATTCATTCCTAACTACACCAAGATAACAAGGGTTTTACCTGGTTGTTGAAACAGAATACTCCATTCTTTTGGGATGAGATAGCTGGAAATTCTTTTGATGCACTAAAACACGCGTTGACCCATGCACCGTTATTGCATCCTCCCAACTACAACCAGGACTACTTCTTATATCTCGCCGCCTCTCATTCCACCATTGGAATGGTGTTAGTTCAGGAAGATGAATTCAGTAGTGAACATGTGATTTATTACCTTAGTCGCACTTTGAATCCAACTGAGCTAACATATTCACATGTGGAGAAATTGGCCCTGGCAGTTGTTCAAGCTGTCCAACATTTTCGTCATTACATCTTACTACGCAAAACTACTGTAATTTCTGATTCCAACCCTATGATCTATATTTTGACGAAACAATTGCTAGGGGGCAAGTATTCCAAATGGATTGTGATCCTGCAGGAATTTGACTTGGAGTTTGAAAAATCTAAGTCAAAGAAATCTTTAGTTTTTGCGGAGTTGATGTGTGACTTCCCGCGTGCTGATACTAAAACTGTAGCGGAAGAGCACATTGTGGACAAATCCTTGTTTCTTATCAGCACTCATGATCCATGGTATGGATATATCATAGTTTATCTCCAAACCTAATCCTTTCGGCCTAAAATTTCAATATCAGAGCATCGGAAAATATGATTCCAATCCCAACTATACAGAATTATTGGAGATACACTTTATCGTCATTGGGTGGACTCTGTTTTTTGACGTTGTTTAACTCATGAGGAAGCTGAAAGGGTTCTAAATGACTGTCACTCTGGAGCGTGTGGCGGTCATATGTCTGGGTTTGCCACAGCCCAAAAGATATTGCGCGCTGGCTATTTCTGGCCGTCTTTGTTTAAAGATTGTATTAACGCGGTCCAAAAATGCCACAACTGCCAAATTTTTGATCGAAAGATGCATGCTCCACCTGCTCCTATCCACCCTATAATTTCCGTCGATCCTTTTGCAAAATGGGGTATCGATTTTATTGCATGTAACCCTCACTCGGTCGGGGGGCATGCGTATATCATCCTTGCGGTAGATTATTTTACCAAGTGGGCCGAGGCGATGCCTACATTTTCGGTAGACGGTAAAACTACTGCGATTTTCATTTTCAATCATATAATTTCTTGGTTCGGTGTTCCACAAGCGATTATCACTGATCATGGGTGTCATTTTCGAAATATTATGATGACTGAACTAACAGACCAACTTGGCCTGCGTCACGATAGTTTAACTCCATATTATCCATAGGCTAATGGTCTGGTTGAAGCCATCAACAAAGTTCTAGTCATCATGATCCGATGAATCATTGGGATTCATAGGTCGAATTTGCATAACATGCTATTTTCAGCACTTTGGGCATATCAAACCTCAGTAAAAACATCAACTGGTTTCACTCCTTTCCAACTAGTTTACGGTTTGGAAGCTGTGTTACCCATTGAATGCGAAATCCCGTCATTACAAATGGCCATAGAATTACTTCCAGCCACTTTCGAAGAGGAAAAACGTTTGTTGTACTTGGCTCAGCTAGATGAGAATCGACGTGATGCTGCACTAGCAATCAAAGCTCATGCCAAACGTATTAAAGCTCAGTATGATCGAAATGTTACACCTCGTAATTTTTCGGAAGGAGACCTAGTCTTACTGTACGATCAAGCAAATGATAAATTAGGCGCTGGAAAATTCGTACCCATGTGGCATGGTCCTTATGTTGTTAAGCGAAAGCTGGCAAAAGGGGCCTATGAATTGGTAGACTTTGATGGGGTCTCTTTAGGTAAGCCCAGAAATTGTCTTTACCTGAAGAGATATTATGCTTAAATATGGGTGTGTAGATTTTGGTTAGGTTAGTTTTCTTTCTAGCTGGTGTGTCTTAGATTAAAAAGTGTGCTTAGCTTAGAGAGTGTTTTTGTCACTATTCCTGCTTATCTTGATTTTACTCTTGATATTGCAGATGTCGACGTTTCTCCAAACATACATTGGTTTTGCTGATGGTGCTTGTTGCAATACACGGAACATTTCTTTCGCAGCTTGGGTTATCTATTCGCCCTCTGATGAGTTGGTATCTATGCATCGGGTAAGCCTCGGTCAAACAACGAACAACATTGTAGAGTATAGTGCAGTGATTGAGTTATTATGAATCGATCTCATTTGGGATTCAGAGTTTGATTGTGAGGTTATATTCTGAACTCGTTGTATTGCAGCTTAATAGAGTTTATGCCATTAGAAATCCAATGTTATTGACATTATTTTTGAGAGTTCGTCTCTTGGAACGTGAATTTGACTATATTGAATATCAGCATATTCCAAGATATTTAAATACATTAGCAGATGTAATTGCTTCTCAAATGTTAAGTAGACATTTGCAATAATCAAACAGTAAATTTAAAAACATTCCATAAACATTTTTCACAAGATAGCTAGTAATAGTGATATAGCGTAGCATAGGAGTGTGTCAAATATACATCGTCTTCGATCATAGGTTGAAAATCACCTTATGATCGGCAAAATGATAGTACAAAAAGAAAAAATGTCATATGAGTCTACAACAGGCGATCATCCTATCACTGGTGATGATCACGATAAGAAACCACTGCATGGGCCACCCTACAAAGGAACCTCGTGAAAGGTCCTGGGACTCCAATCACATAACGTTGTAGCCTAAGAGGAATGTCATCTATGCTAGTCTCTGGAATGTCTGCTGTCAAACACTCTAGATGATTTTCCAATTCGACCAAGGTCTCTGTAAATTCGTCTCGTGGGGCTGGTACTGCTGCAGCTGGCTGTTTCCTCTCAAAGGGCCGGAGAGTGGCTGGTTGTCGTGTACCTACATCTTCATTTGAAACTTTTTACTATCAATTTTGGGACAATTTAAAAACAAACAAAAAATTAAATTAGAAAATGTTGAAAATGATTTTACCTGAGTCATCCCATTGCTCTCCTGGTGGAAGAGCCATGTCTGGGTCACCACGATAGTCCATCCCAGCATAAGGAAAATCCTGAATAGCAAAAACTTGGTTCTCAACCAATGAAAATAATAAGGATGAAATCGAACTTCTGAACCCTCCTCAGGATGACGGGCCATAACTGCAACCCAACGCATCAGTTTGGGCTCTCGGGGAAGTCTAGCTCAAACGGAAAGATGTTGTGGGACCAACATTGGGACCCTCTCTAGACCAAAGCTCACAACTAAGAAATCATATCCAAAGTTTTCAGTTGTTTGTTCTTTGCTCTAGTCAGTTGGCCTTTTACATTAGCCAACACAGCTTCGCACCAGTTGAAGATGGTGCCCCAAAAGCAGTCTACTGCCATCCGCATTTTGGATCCGGTGGCCATATGTAGTGCTGTGCTTATGCAGAGCCTGGTGACAGTAAATGCAATCACTTTGAGTTCAGGACGGGAGATGGTTTTGATATCAATCCCTTTGTCCTTGGTTTGGTCGTTACAAAACTCTAGCTGGAGGCTATCGACAGACTGGCCACCTGGCCTAGCCCCAAATAGAGTCAATTGTTCACCTCTCTTAGGCAAACCAGTCAAAAAGTAAATGTCTTCTGGCTCCATTTCGAGCTGGTGGCCACCAATAAAGAAACACTGGTCCTGTACATTCCACCTATCTACCAGCCACTGCAAAAAGTCCACCTGGGCCCTCATGCCAGGTATGGCCCAGAATTTGAATAAACCGCATGCCTTCAATGCATCAATCGAAGGTTGATGATTAATCGTGGTGAGGTCCACATCCTCATGCTCCCGTTCCTGCCAGTCAAGCATGGTGTATACCCTACATTCAATAAAAAGGAGGATTAGAATATTTTAAATCAAAGTTTTTGGGCGGAATTTGAAAAATTTATGTTTGAAAACCTAGGCCACGGTGACTGCATCCTCTATGTTAGAGAAAGTGCGTAGGTCCACACTCTGGCTATACAGCAGGGGCGGGCCCCTGACTTTTTTTTGTGTGTGAAAAAGTCGGGGTCCACAGGTTTCCTATACTGCACCTACGGACCCCTGTGCGCGGTCTTTTAACCTAAATATTTCCTAAAAAATAAAAATAAAACCCTAAAAACAAATTTCAAACGGACGAAATACAAGAGTAAGATGATGTGGATTACCTGGAGGTGACGGTGTTTGATTCCAACAGACGGATTTTCCGTAATCTTCACGAGAAGTTTCTTACCAAAAGCTCTCTTTTCTCACTCTGAAGTCAAATGGTAAAAATGAATTTACAAAAGCCCTTTTTATAAGATTTTTTTAATAAATGAATTTTTAATTTGTTTATTTTTCACTTTAAAGAAGTAACTTTTGAAGCGTTTTTATTTATTTTAAACAGGTATGAGTAATGTTTGAGTTTTTGGGCAGGATAACGGATTTTTCAGGCAAAATTGATCATTTTTGACAAAAAACATTAGAGTCACCTTTAAGCTCTTTTATGACTCCTAAAATATGAAAATATTGTCGAGTTTTTCTTTTTAAGCTCGCTAAAACTGAATTAAATAGATGGTCCACTTACAACCCTTTTCTGACCGTAAAAACATGAAAAAATTGCCAGATTTTTGTCGTTTCAAATTCGATATTGGTTATAAAACGACGTGTCATTGATCACTTTTTTACTTTTTCAGATCACAGGCACTAATTATGAAAAGTACTCCTTGATCGTAATGGTCAAGCGGTTCTCTCGAGTATTATTTTATACTTTTTTGAGCTTGGGAGACACAAATTTACGAAAAAGGACAACCATGGAGTTTTCTTAAGTTTTTTCAGACTCCCTAAAATTAAAAAACGCCAAGTTTCTCCTATACTGGACTCGTTAAAATTTAACGGTAAAGGACCTGTTCAATTACAAACAGGAATGGACCACTCCTTCTTAGGGTTCGAATTTAAACTAAGCTGGACTCATCCGAAGGATGAGCTTATAATCAAGCAAATGTTATCCTCCTCAAGCTTGTTAAAAATAAAGAGGTACTTGCCAGAAATGGTGGGGGAAAAGAGAGAAAAATGAACCTGTTTGTCATACTTTGTGTCTCAGGAAAAAAAAAAATTAACCACTCTTGAACACGACACTTTTTGTTCACTTGGGTTGGGAAATCTTTGCCTAACAGTCAATCAAACCATAATTGAAAGTCTTCAGCCGGTTTCTAGGTATTAGCTTTAGGTCAATTGTCACCAAACCATCTGCAGTGTCATTATGTGTTCAAGAGGTCAGTGCAAATAAACCATTCATCTGCAAAATATCTCTCATTCATCTGCAAAATATTTCTTCAAACTTGATCTATGATTTCATGTTGTGGGCTTGCCTACGACGGATCGCTTTCTATCGACTTCAACTCATTATCTAGAAAGATGATCTAGAAATCGTTAGTACCTTGGGATCTGCATGCCTCAATGGCAGGTTTCTCGCCTTCAACGATAGGTTGCATCATTGACCTTTGATCAAAGGACTCCGTGAGATGTTCGACATCAACACATCTATTCACATTTCATGGATTGTATTGAGTACTTTGAGAGCCATTTACATTACTGGTGGTTTCTCTCACACTTGTTAACAGTTTACATCATTGACTCAACACATTCATTCACATGGATAGAATCGTACTATTTCGGGAAGTAGAAATCAAGACCCTGGATCTAGTTTCCACCATCCAGGCTGCGAGGAATTTTGTATTCATTATACAGTGGACTATTCATAAAGAGATGGCTATGCCCATACTATGTCTACATGTGTCTATACTTGTAATTTATTGCAAGACCATTCCTATATCAGAGCAGTTTAGTTAGTTTTCTAGTCAGTTTTGATCTGAGTATGGGAATTCCTACCTCAGCGATGATATGATATCATATATATATTTTGTATTGAATGTTTTTACAGGTTCCAACCAAGCTCTCCACAAGATGACCCTCGAAATGATAAAGTACTTCACTCTTCTTAGATGATAAATAAAGTCCTCATCTACTATAGACTTCGCACTTTAGGGGGCAATCTGTTACACAAAATATTGTCACCATGACTTTCTGCAGTCAGTGTGAGTCTATCACCACTCGTACTGTCCTCCTTTGCAAGTCTCAAATCTCAGCTCTTCATGTCAAGCTTTAAAAATGAGAGAAAGTCTTTGAAAATATATAAACCTCTGGTTCCACACTTTCTCTTACCATTACCTGCGGTCCTGCACCCCTTGGTCATGTTACCTATGGACCTGCCCGCTCTATCTCTAAAGGAGTGGGTGTGGACCCCTATAAAAGTCAAAAAGGCGCAAGTTTATTCTTAAAAACTCACTTTGGGTTAATTCTGGATGCTTCTAGAAGGAATCTTGACGTGGTTGGTTCGCTCCTCGGTGGTTCATGCATCCCATAACTAAAGGAGCTAACCCCTTGACGAGAAGAGCTTATCCCTTTGAAGGAGGGCTCTATCCCTTTGAAGGTGGACCTAGTAACTTCCCTCCTTTGCACTATAAATTAAGGAATTGGGCTGGTTGCTAGAGAGTTTGAAAGCTGAACATTTTTAGGGTAAATACGGTTGACATTTAGTCTTCCTAGTTAAGCTTGAGAGGAGAGATTACATACCTTTTGGCTTCTTTGGGAAGAGAGTGAAACTTGTCAAAGTAGAGGGGATTCTTGCTGGACCCTGGGAGGAGCTTGTACAGCATCAAGGCACCAAGGTTGTGAAGTTCTTCTTTGATTAAAGTTAATACAATCAGATTCATTTTTCTCAATAAATTGTATTCTATGGTTTATTTCATGAATTCCTTGATCATCATGATAAATATGGTTTATTATATTGGCTTTTCAGGTGTTATTTGATATGTGTGCCTATTTGTGTTTGCAGATTCTTTACAAAGGAGCTCATTTGGACAAACGGAGCGTGGCTTCCACAAACTAGCACTGGACCCGAGGTAGGCCTAAAACACCTAGAAACCTTTATTTATAAATCGCATATTTAGAGAAAGATAGAATTTGTTTGGTTTTCTTGTCGCTAGATATCATTAGATACTAGGGAGATCGGTATTGTCTGCAAGAAATATTCATCCGCCCGACAAAGATAATTCATTTCAAGCCTTAAGATCTCGATCCATCATTAGATCTTATCCTCCATCAACTGCTAAGGTTCATCCTTGGTTTAGATCAAACAACTCACCATAAGGTGATAACCTGCATACTAGATCTCACACTTCATCAAATATTCAGTGCTTGCACACTTGGCCTAATGATATTATCCTCCTTTTATAGTTTTAGGCCTTTCTCAATACCATGGACCAAAACCACTTAGGACCAATACCTTGGACAAAATACCTAGGGTCATTAGCTCAGACCAGATACCTTGGATCAATACCATGGATCAAAATACCATGGACCAAATAATTTGGACCAAAAACTTAGTTTTCCAAGGCATATGTTCTTTTCCTTATGTGAAGGTGCATGTGTACGTATATGCTACTTGTGGTTAATGAACCTGTGTGTATACACACCTTGGTCAAGGTGAACCTACATATACCTCTCTTTCTTCATTCTGTGTATACTGATTTGTAATTCTTTGTTGTTAACCTGTTGTACTGTGATCTTTCATCTGAGTGAGTTGCCATATTACTTCTGAACTGATTCCTGCATTTTGTCATATCTGTAAACACAATTTCCATGCATTATGTCACATCTGATATCTCTTCTGTAGATTCATCTAGTTACCATATACAAGTGAGTTGTTCTGCTACAAGTGGGTTGCCAGCAAGTACAACACATGCATCATAATGCCAACAATCTCCCCATTTGGACTTGATGGCAACCATGTTGGTGTTGATTACCACAAGCTCTGGAAACTATTAGAGATAACAAGAAACACCAAAATACTTGGTATCAAATGTTGTTGTTGATTACCACAAGCTACAGAAACTGTTAGAGATAACAAGCAACACCAAAATACTCTCCCCCATTGACATCAAGGGAAAATGGCGGATCAAGATATTCTCCCCCTTTGGTATCAAGTCCAAAGGGCTGACCAAAAAGAAGACTTTCATATCTGAACTGTTGAATATAAACATTGATCATGCTCCCCCTAAGCACATGCTGAATTCTCTGATTAAACTCCCCCTTTGTACATGCCAAGATGCACTATATCATCCATTCTCCCCCTAAGCTCATGCTGAGTCTGAAAATATTTTTCCAAAAGAATAACATGACTCTCTAACTCAACTAAGTGAGGATGACGTTCCTATCACCAATGAATAATACATACATCTATCTCCCAACCAAGTGGGATATACCGCATTTGACTCATCCTCCCAACCAAGTGGGGATATACATGACTGAAATATATCAATTATTACATCATCCTTCCCATGCATAGTGGGTTTACAAATTACATCATATGTTCAAAAAGGAACTCATCAAAAGACTACAATAGACAGAGACAAAGTATTACATCATGGGTCTTTATATGACCTTTACATCGAATGATATACATGACATTTATAACAGAGACCAAATATTTGATCAAGACCATGATACTCATCAGCAACTATCATACACCATGTATGATCTACTCCATAAGCATCTGTCAACAGCATCTAGACCAGTGACCTGTATATGTCCATCATTAGTTCCCAAGATATGACAGTGTAAATATCATCAACCTGTGAAAAAGTATGTTTGCACATCAACTCACCCTCTTGATAAGATCAACTTGCTTTGTTTCCTTAGTAGAAAGAGCCTTTTAAATTCAACATCTATTTGATATCTTTCTCTTTCATCCATAAGAGAAAAATCAGTTGTTTCAATGTCACTTTAATCATCTTCAAATGGACAGAGAAATGTATCACCAGAGGATAATAAATTCATACCTAATCGTTCTTTCGCCTGTTCATCTCCATTCTGAGGTGATTCTAAATCTAAAGAGTTGCTTCCACATAATCCCCAATTGACTCTCCCATTGTCATTGTTCCTTTGAGATGCCTTCTTCTTTTGAGGTGCTTTCTTCTTTAACTTCCTTCCCATTTTTTCTATGGATCTCCTTCAAGTGATCAAGCTTCTGCCAAAGGACCTGCTCTGATACCAATTGTTGGAAATAATACTGAGAGAGGGGGTGAATCAGTATTATTCAAATCAATAATATTTTTCCTTTTCATACTCAAATTCATACACGCTACTTCAATGAAGGTAACCCGCATGTACTTGCAACTGTGTTTAAGGAAACAAGCGTATATCTAGCAAACTAATGATTTAGTTAATTCATCATATGTTGATATTTAATCTGTGCATCAGTACTTTATTAAAAATCAACCAGTAACCATGTGCAATTAATAACAGAAAGAACCATAACACATAAGAAACACACATGAACACCAAGATTTAAGGTGGAAATCCAATGTGGGTGAAAACCACCTACTGTTGTCATCTTTGTCTTATTTTAATAATAAGAAAATATGTTTACAACATTGTACTGGTGCAAACTCATACCAGCATGTAGTCTTCTACTTGCAGAAGGTTACTACCTTCTCTTGTTCTCCAGCTTCTACTGGAAGGGAGCTACAACCCCCTACCTCTTGTACTAGCCGATATGTTTACTAGTATGTAGGCACCGACCTACATAAGGCTACAACCTTATCTTTTCTTCCAGTGACCACATTTCATAAATTTTCAGATTGGATGGTCCTGGTACACAACAATACACATGAAGACCTCGTTTCATCCAATTTTCATACTGGACCCATTATCAACGTTGAAGCTCAAAATCAATCACCACTGAACTACAACCATCAAATACATATGCATTAACCAAACATTGATCAATCATAAATCTCTGAATCACCCATAACTGAATCACTGAAAGCCCAGGGTCACTAAATCAAATCAAAATCGATCAATCTAAACATTCAGTATATTGTCATCAAACTATAGTCACCGGAACATAGAGCAAAACCCACAATTCTGCAACAACACTCAGATCCACTTGTAAATTCAAATATCTTATTACATAGTGTATACGCAACTTAGATGTGTTGAACTAGTGTGTATACGCGCCTTTATCAAAGCCAACCAGCGTATATGTCTCTAAATCTTAATTCATAATTTTGTAGCTATTCTAGACTTTAGTCATACCCGAATCATAACATTTATATAACAACACATGCGTCAGTATTCAGATCTAGAGTAAACATGATCAAACCATATAAAGGTAATTCATTTCAAGCCTTCAGGTCCCAATCCATCATTAGATATTATCCTCCATCAAACCCTAAGGTTCATCCTTGGTTTAGATCAAACAAAGCACCATAAGTCGATAACCTGCATACTGGATCTCACACTTCATCAGATATTCAATGCTTGCACACTTGGCCTAATGATCTTCTCCTCCTTTTATAGTTTTAGGCCTTTCTCAATACCATGGACCAAAACCACTTAGGAACAATATCTTGGACCAAATACCTAAGGTCAATACCTCGGACCAGATACCTTGGACCAATACCGTGGATCAAAATACCATGGACCAAATACTTCGGACCAAAAACTTAGTGAAACAGGACTAGGGGTTCTGTCCTTCGCTGAGGAAACTGCTTCATGTAGTTCTTCAGTGACCGAGGTCAACTCTTGTTTGTATTTTCTAATATTATTTTGGGATGAATTCTAAGAAGGTTTTTGTATTATTCTTATATTCTTCCTCATCTATCAATAAATTTTCTAAATAATCATTTTCCTACATACATTTCTTTTGTTGTTCCTACTATCTTTGTTTATTTTTAAAATCTTGTACTAAGACTTCTTATCAGGTATGATCCATGGGAGTATTTTGAATCCATGTCTCTCTTTGAGCCATTGAATACTAGATTTCTATTTTTAGAATAATTTCTCTTATTTTGTATGCTAGGTCCAGATTGGGTTAGACCTCATTTTATCTTTCAATGAATTCTCGTGACCTCAACTTTCCCTATGTTTTTTCCAGTGTTTCGTTTTCACCCTTTATTTTTTTCTTGGAATATATTATGAAAATATTTACTTCAGTTGCATTTAAACAATTTTATTCTTCTCTATGGTATATATTTTGGATCCCGAGTGGGTGTATTCTCATCTCACAAACCTTTACCAAGCATTCAAATCTAGTTGCGCATATCACAAGAACTCAAATTTGAAAGGGTTTGTCATGGCTTTGGTTTTCCCTTCAAACTTAATCTATTGAGTTGGCCTTTGGTTACTTCCATATTATTTCACCTCTATCCTCCACAGAGTCATGTTTGATTCTCGAATGAACATCATATTAGGGATTGCAAGTCTATTGTTCGTTTTTATTATTTTCATGGCCTCCACTCATTGTTTTCTTCTATTCATTGTTGCCATTTTAGATTGATTCAAAGAGAGTCAAACATCAGAAAGTGAAAAAACTGTATACATGGAATAATTTCACATATTACTTCTATGATTCTCATGGCCTCGACTCTTTATAGATTGTTTCCTTCTATTCATTGTAGCCATTTCACACTAATTTGAAGAGATACAAACTACAATAAATGCAAAAAACTATATACATGAAATAATTATACATTGTTTCCTTATACTCATCGTAGCCATTTCACACTAATTTGAAGAGATACAAACTACAATAAATGCAAAAAAACATATACATGAAATAATGTCTGAGTGTTTGTGTAGTTCTCAGTAAGAATCAAAATGAACAAGAAATCAAACTTTGACTATTCAATTAAAGAAATTGTGTATGATTTACAAGTATTACCACTTCTGTAATATTTTGTAAGCTCATGGCACATTCCTATTGTTTAGCACTAGAGAATGGGATGAAATAATTTACTTTGTAATATGCGAATTTCTGTGATTGTTATGATTTTTGGAAAATCTTATGCTACCTTAAAAATATGACCTATCACTTTTATTAGTCTTTTCAAAAATGGAGTTAAGTGATTCAAACAATGTTTTTCATATTTGTGTATGAAAATATTTTAATCTATTGATCTCTAGCCTACCCAGTTTCACATTTTTAGAATAAGAAGATGAAAGGATTGAAGTCGAAGAAGGCATACCTGGTGGAAATACAAGTTAATGGGGGAACGATTGCCCAGAAAGTAGATCATGCATATAACGTTTTTTACAAACAAGTTCCTATTAAAGACCTTTTCAAAAAACATGAAATGATTGATGTTATTGATGTCACAAAGGGTAAGGGTTATGTTGATGGTGTTATACCCTCCAACATTCAAGGGGGTCTCCCCGATAAGAAGTCCCAACTAGACCTCAAATTGTTTGGAGTAGAATTCCTAACAGTGGGTGGTATTGTAGTGCCTTGACCATGGTAGCGCATTGAGATAAGTATGATGACTTTGGTCCAAAGAAAGTGTGTGACCTTGCAATGAATCAAGTGAGATGCATGGGGAGTATAACACGCGGAGGGGAAAAGGAAGTGCGCCCCTTAGAATCCTGTAATAATATGAAGATTGAAAGGAACACACAAGCGGAATGACATCACAAGATGGAATGCGGAAGAGTCCACGAACCAAAGTAACAGGTTAATCCAACAACATGCATTCAACGAGATTCATACAACTTCATACGAAGTAGTTCATAAGAAAATGTGTAAGTGAAACAAAATACATTGCTAAAGCAACTAGAATAGTCCAACTACAATAACAACATATGCATGAAAGTGTTTTGGCTTAGTTATTATTATTATAAGTGAAAGTTCCATCCATACATACACCATTGGCAACCACTAGTCCCAATAGTGGAACATTACAGTCAAGAAAACCTGATCCACCAAAGAATTATACTCGCTCTACACTATGGAGAGGCCAAGGCTCATCACAATACTCCCAAGCCTTCTCTAAGCCTAAGCCTAGCCAAAATCTTGGCTCCCAAAATCCCTTTCTATGAGTTATGAGGTTCTATTTATAAAAAAGGGTGGGGTGACCCTTGACATTCCCCTTTGTGACTCTTTGACTACCCTCATGACTCTTCAACTTCCTTACAAGTAACTCATTACATAACATGATGACCTTTCACATTCCACTAATGACACTTGGAATTTCACTTACAACATATTTACAAATAATATTACATTTTCCACATGTACCCATGTAAGAAAAAATAGGCTAGAGACAGCCTAACAAGACAAAACACTATGATTCTGAAGTTTGGGGAAAGACCAACTCGGCAACCTCCACTTGGTGCTTCTTAATCACATATTGATGCCAAGCTTGGTACTACATGATGATGTCCCCAAACTGCTTGATGGTTTCTTTCTCATAGCATACCCTTGCCTCCATAGCATATGGGTATATGGTCTTGGAACTTGTTTCCAACTCGTTCTGAAGCATGTGAAACATGGTGTTGACCATGACGGGACCACCAATGTACTTTTGCATGTTATGTGCGCTCAAATCCAAGTCTTCCCTAGTTACCTCTCGTCTTAGGTGCTCCATGTACTCATCGATATCTAGTCAAACTTGGTTCTTGTTTTTAGAATTGGTGAGGGAACATGTAGCTATTCACTCTTTTCCTCCGCTGCTAGTTGTTCCAGCTTATCAACTTGCATTGAAATTGTTTGCTCTATCATTATGGATAACCTTTTTTCTTCTTCCCACTTCTTCTTCTCTTCCTGTTCTTTCCTCCTTAGCTCCCATCCTTCCTTTGGTTGTTGTTCTACTTGTTCTGATATTAGTTCTGCTACCTCCAAGCTCTACTCCTCTCTCTTCGTATGCTCTACTATCTATGTCATCTGCTTCCTTTTTCTTTTGCTACCAAAGCTACCTACATGAAAATTGAATCCACTTTTACTCTAAAGATTTGTTCTCTATCTATAATGTCAACAACTTCCTTTTTCCTTGATCTTGTACTAGATTGTTTCCTTCTCCTATTGCTGCTAGACTTGCTACCATGTTAGTGTTCACTCCTTTTCTATGAGCAGTTGAGTGCCCGCATACATTGGAAAGATAATTGGCTCTTGCTAAACTACTTCCCCAGTACTGCTTTCAGTGGTATCTCTTGAAGAAAATTTATTTGGTTCCATGGTACAATTACTATTGGAGATAAGTGCTTCCCAAGTGTGGTACTTATGGGACAAAAGGGACACTCATGGAAAGAAAACATTAGCTCTTATGAATTTAACTTCATAGCATGATCAAGCAGCAATCCAGGCATCTAATGAGAGAGATTTCATAAGTTTGACCAACAGAGGTGACTCACTCACTATGGGAACTTCACACTGTACAATCCAAATAGTCAGTGTGGAAGATTGAAGAATGGAACTTTACAGTGGATAGTTTAGTCTGGCCCAGGGCCTGAGAGAGACTGCGCAAGACTCACTCCTAGAACTGTGCAGTGCACATTTGGAGCTATGATAATATAGGCTCTTTGCAATTCCAGAAGCCAAGGCAAAGGCCTTGAGCTCCCATATTTCCTAGTGCATGCAAGGAAGTGTGAGATCCGAACAACGGGAGCACATATCTTCCCATGGGAGTGTCAAAATCAAGAAGATATAAAACATTATATGAACCTAGGTGAAAATCTGACTAAGTTTTGATGCATTCATGTAAAAGAGTGCAGGAATTGATTAAACTGAAGGAAAATGAAGCATGTGAAGGGATTTGCCACAACAGGGACCATTGGTGCAAAAACAGGAGAACTCATGCGACACTTGGGAAAGGAAATACATAACTTAAAGCAACACATCTACAAGCTAAATAAAGTTAAAATTCTAGTAAGAGTTCAAAGAAAGAATTTAAACAACACTCACACAAGATAAACAACAAAAAGCGATAGAAAAAGTGACAAAAGACGATAAAAGCAAAACTCACACAAAAAAGCAACGTCAATGCTCCAAAGGCTCCTTGATCTCCTCAGGAATGCTAGATATTGATGATCTAACGTACAAATAAGCTCCAGAGGTGTCCATTACATAGAATTAACCAAATTTGAATTTATGATGTGCATGCCTGAGATCAAGGACAAAAGTGACACTTGGCAGAAACTTCTAAGGATAGAAATGTGTGACCTTCAGGAAACTAAAAATATATATTTGCTTTCTAGGGATTCTTCTTTCCCTTTAGATTTATTTATTTTCTTGGGGGAAAGCCTCCCATGCATTGCTCGAAAATATTTCACAATTTTGGGAAGGACTGGGAAACTCTCTGACTCATGTACTGCACAGTTTCTAAGCAGAATGAGGTCCTGCGCAATTTCTAGGTTGAGTGGCACTAGATTGCCTCTCATGTTCTGCACAATTTCCCAGCTGAAGATTGTCTATCCACTAGCTTTGTGAAATTTTGGGGTTGGCTCACTATCAGCATGAACTGCACAATTCCCAAGACCAAGGTTGGTTACCCTCAAGGATTTCACAGTTCTCTAAGGAAAGCCCAGAAATGGGTGGAAACTAAGTCAAGAGATCATATTGTGGGTTATACAGTAAACCAAGTAAGAAAACAAAAATCTTCGTTCAAAGGATGAAGTTCAATAAAAGAACAACTACCTGGGGCAGTGCCAGATGAGCTATTGTAGTTTAGAAGGGAGGCTCAAAAATGAAGCAAAGGAAACATTTTTGAGGGCAGTTGTAGCTGGTACAACATTAGAGACACATTTGTAGAACTCCAGCTCTCTATATGGACCTTGTCTTGTATAAAGCAAGTCTAACTCTTCTGAAAGTATTGTTTGATTCTTCGATCGTCATAACTTCTGCACTAGCTTGAGTTAAAGATATACTCCCTAACATCCTCTTTATCAGAAACAAACATACCAAGCCAAGTCATTTATGGTGTTTCAATTGGGGATGCGGGGTATATAAATGCACAAGTAATATAGATTTCCATAGTTTTAGTTTCAACACTGCTAGTAGGCCTGGATAGTTCCCTAGTGGAGTCACTTCAGGAACACAAGCATTTCTCCACTTTCAATGAGCCTAGACAGTAACTTGGTGTAGTTACTTACTTCACCTCTCTTTGTATGATTCCTTTCCCTTCTTTCACCATTATTTTATTTTTTTCATTTTATTTTTCATTTTTAAAAGAACAATGCATAAGCAGTTATTTCTTCATGAGGCTGAAGAGGGATCATGACTTATTGAGAGCGGAATAGGTTGTCCCTTTAAAGAAGGATGCTTATATATGTGTCTAACATACTTGTTAAGTTTTCCCCCTGTCCTTACTCTACTTGACTGATTTGACAAGGGTTAACCGCATATAGAAAGCATATTAGAGTAGGCGGTACTAGTTGTAGAGCAAGCGTTGTGATTTCACCATGACTCACTCTGAAAGGGAACATATTTTCCATTAAGGTATCATCGAAAAGAATAAATGAACGATCTTCATAACAAGAGGGAATAGATAGATAACCAAGTGTTGATAGATATATAGGTCCTCTTGTATTTTACCTTGCTTACCTCGATAAGCCAAACTTGGTTTCATGCGGAAACTAATCCTACAGGTGCACAAGAAAATAAACAAAGGAAGCAAGTAAAAGGAAACAAAAAAGAGGTAGAAAAATAAAACAGGTAAGCAAACACTACTCATACTCCTGCTCCTAAGCTAACCAGAGCATGGGCCAACACATGTGAAGTGATATCTCCAATGTATCCATTGATGCATTGGTTGACCCATGTAGGTGATGGTACGGTTGATGAGAAAGATATTGAAGCATAGCAATAGACAAGAAATATAAATAAATGTAAACCAAAATGTTCAAAGTTTGAATACATCCATAGAAAATAAAAAACTGAAAGAACATGAAAGGCACTCTATAGATGTATCATGATTTTGTGTCACATTGTGCATGGATAACAAGCATGTACACACCTTCAGACTAGACCAATGAGAAAACATGAAGAAAGAAGAAGATTTTCATTTCACAGCAGTGCTTGCCACGTATGACTCCTCCAATGCATAAGAAATAGGATCATTTGGTTTTAGTGGAGCATGCAACAACTCTGAATGGAATTGATTTTCAATGTGAATAGGAGAGTGATGATGAGCTTGGGGAGATTCAACAGATTTTTGATCGGAAGTGGAAATGACCTCAAGGCTATGAGAACCTGATATATCCATCATCTTGGGCTGAAGTGCCTTGACAACTTGAGGAGTTTCCACTTCATCAAAAGATGTATCATCAACACCAAGTGGCTTAGAAATATCAACAACAGGAGAATCAGAATTGTGATCGAATGAAGAAATGAGAATATCACAAATACTCTGAAGATGACGAACAATGAGATCCTCATGATATGAAAAATCACAAACAGGGGATGATGAAAAGCAAGAAATTTCACCCATTTTGTTTTTGGATAGGTAAGATGAGATATTGAGTGGATCCAAGGAGACAGATTTTTCCTCTTTTTCAATTAAATGAAAGACTAGCATCCCACACATTCTGTGAATGATTGAAAATGGAAACATCTGGAAGTGGATTTTCACAATATGGAACACAAATAGAAAAATAGTGGCAGATGTCAAAATTAAGTGGATGAGGTGGGGAAAAAAGGAGGTTGTCCTTCACCAAAAATTCTTGTTCAGACTCCCACACATTCTCATCAAAAATGATAGTGTAGGTTGGATTTTCAACACCAACTCTATCCCGAACTTGATCCTCATGAACATCACATGTGAGATCCGAAATTGATGAACACAACTCAAAAAAATATGGAGGATTAAAGGAACCAAAGGGTGGAGGTTGAGGAGATAAGACCACATGAAAACCATGGAGCTTGCAGTCCAAATATATGCAGAAATCTTGAGTAGGTGGGGTAGGAGGAGATGGTGACATATCAACACGTGAATTCTGAACTTCTCCTACCTCAACTTGTGGAGCTAGATCTATTTGATGAGAAGGAGACGAAGGGGCACTTGGGAAAATGACCTTATCCATCTTAGATTTAGAAGCTCTAACCCTCAGGTATGTTGGGAGAGGTTCGAAAGATTATAACTCATGTGGATTATGAGAGATGTCAACAAGATACTGAAATCTTTCCTCCAAAATTTTTGAGTCAACTTCATCTTCAGGAAATTTATAATAGTAATGAAGAAAACGATCGTGAAATTTTCAATTCAATCATTAGGTGCTTTTCACAATTTTAAAATCTTGTGATTAAGTTCTTTATGGTCATAAAAAACGAAAGAACAACCTTACTCTAGGAATGTGTGGTTGATAGAGTGTATAGAGGCTACGGGCAATGTGTGACACCATTTCTTCATGCGCCCTTCAAACGTGTAACCCAACAACCCACAGAAAATGTCGGTTGAGGGGAATTTATTCTTGTCATAGAAACCCAAAAGGAAATTCCATGAATTAACAGGGATGTTTTACTTTCACCATCATATTTAGGTTGTTACAAGTCATCTATAACATCCACCAGTGCTTCAAAATAATCAGCGTTAGAAAAACATGTTGGGGTTGATATTTTGATGTAAGTCATGAATGATGTGCAAGGATTCAAAATAGACTTTGAGGGCTCAATGTGTCATCTGGCCCTCCTTCTAGTGCTATTAATGTTGACATTGTTGGACCCACCAACATTCAAGGGTATCTCTCAGGTAAGAATCCCCAACTAGACCTCAAACCGTTTAGGGTAGGAGTCCCAAAAGTGGGTTGTAATGTAGTTCCTTGACCACGGTAGCACGCATAGATAAGTATGATGAATTTGGTCGGAAGAAAGTGTGCGACCCTGCAGTGACTCAAGTGAGATGGATGAGGGTTCTAACATGTAGAGGGTAAAGGGAAGTGTGCCCCTTAGAAGCCTGTAATGGTACACAACTTGAAAGTAACACACGAGCATAATGACATCACAAGCTAGAATGCACAATAGTCCACAAACAAAAATGACGGGTTAATCCAACAACACATATTAAACAAGATTCATACAATTGAATAAAAATTAGATCATAGGAAAATGCGTAAGTTAAACAACATACATTGCTAAAGCAGCCAAAATAATCCAACTACAATAAAAACATATGCATGAAAGTGTGTTGGCTTAGTTATTATTATTATAATTGAATTAGGGTAAATTTTAAGGATGGAAAATTATCTTGAAGTTTAAAAACATAGGCAAATATCACTAGTCCCTAATATGAAAACTATAACATGTTTATTGATGCATTTGTAAAAAAATTCAAATTTATAATTATTTTATATATACTGTTTATACCATGTTGGTGATTTTTAAGGTAAAATAATGTTATATTGTAAAATTAGGGTGAATCATTTTTATAAAAAATGGAAATTTGTGAATCTTAGTTTTAGAAAAATCATGGAAAATTAGCCCACCTACGAATATTAGCCCCTAAAATTTTCCATGGTGATAGTTTCATCCATACATACACAATTGATAGCCACTAGCCCCAATAGTGGAAAATTATAGTCAAGAACACCTGCTCCTCCAAAAAAGTATAGTCGGTCTACATTCTCAAGAAGCCAAGGCTTGTCAGAATGATCCCAAGCCTTCTCTAAGCCTAAGTCTAGACAAAATCTTGGCTCCCAAAAGCCCTTTCTATGAGTTATGAGGTTCTATTTATAGAAATGACATTCCCCTTTTTGACTCTTTGACTACCCTCATGACTCTTCAACTTCCTTACACGTAACTCATCACATAACATGATGACCTTTCACATTCCACTAATGACACTTGGAATTTCACTTACTACATAGTTACAAATAATATTACATTTTCCACATGTACTCATGTAAGAAAAGATAGGCTACAAACAATCTGACAAGACAATACACTATGATTCTGAAGTTTGGTGAAAGACCAACTCAACAACTTTCACTTGGTGCTTCTCGGTCACATATTCATGCCAAGCTTGGTACTACATCATGATGTCCCCAAACTGCTTGATGGTTTCTTTCTAATAGTGGATTCTTGCCTCCATAATATATGAGTATATGGTCCTGGAACTTGTTTCCAACTCATTCTGAAGCATGTGTAGCATGGTGTTGACCATGATTGGACCACCAATGTACTTCTTCACGTTATGTGAGCTCAGCTCAAAGTATTCCCTAGTGACCTCTCATCTTAGCTGCTCCATGTACTCATCAATCTCTACCCGTACTTTGTTCTTATGTCTAGCATTGGTGGGGGAGCTTGTACCTATTCACTCTTTTCCTCAGCCGTCAGTAGTGCTGTCTCATCAACATGTATTGGAATTCTTTGCTCTGTCATTGTGCCTTACCTTTTTTCTTCTTCCTACTTCTTCTTCTCTTCCTTTTCTTTCCTCCTCATCTCTCGTACTTCCTTCGGTTGTTGTTCTTCTTGTTGTGATCTTAGTTCTGCTACCTGCAAGATATACTTTTCTCTCTTCCTCTTCTCTCCTGTCTATGTCCTCTGCTTCCTTTTACTTCTGTTGCCAAATCTACTTGCATGAAAATTGAATCCGATTTTACTCTACAGCTTTCTTCTCCCTCTATTATGTCAACAACTTCCACTATCACTAATGTTGTACTAGATTGATTCCTTATGTTATTTGTTAGTGTTAGTATTTGCATACTTCCATCAGGGATCAAATTTGCTCTTTGCATTCTCATTTTAAGAGTCCCATACGGAAATTTTTACATCATTTCATTAGCTCATGTCAAACTAATCCACTGATGGTTGTCTTCTCCTCAAAAAATATACTTTCTCCCTCATAAAGTATACTTGTTAACTCATCTTCAGGTTGTCTTCAGTCAAGGTTTCATGGTCAAAATGCAATCATGTTTTCATTAGGTCATAGGGCATGTTTTCATTAGGTCTTAGGGTTTCATTTCGAAGGTCACGAGCATGATTTAAAGGTGTAAATAAAGGGTAGCAAGGGTATGAGGATGATAAATAAATCAAGATTGATGGCTAGTAAGTCATAGTCACTATATAATTATCTTTTTAACTAATGTAATTTTCACCTCAAAAAACATGTTTTTGAGGTGAAAACAGAGTATTTTGAGTTAATTTGTATTTCTTATGTAATTTTAAGTCACTTTATGTAATAAATGATCCCAGCTGCACCTATGCATCTCTCCTTGCTACAAGACAAAGAAACACTGCAAAAATCAATTCAAATTAAGCATCGTTCACCTAAAAAGGAACAAAGAAGAAAAGGCATTAAAACAAAGATTTGGAAAAGGTCAAGAAACATTAGAAAGTGGGTTTTTCTAGTGAAAAATCAAAATCTACTCCTATATAAGGTGTCAAATTTCATTTTCAAGTTTTTCATTCTCATTTGGAAAAGGAGTCAAAACGTGAGGAAAAGAGGAGAGGTTGAGTGAGTTTTGGTCAAGGAGAAGAGGCATTGTGCTTCTGGAGGTTGGCGCTGCGTGTTTCCGGAAGTGGAGGTAGCATTGCGCATTCAGAGGGTGGTGTTGCACGTCTAATTTGAGCGTTGCTTGTAGCGAGGTTCCAACCGTGCAAAATTACATTGTGTTGCACGTTCCGGAGGGTGTTGTGCATTCAGGAGGGCACTGCGCATCTGTAGGAAGCATTGCACGTTGAGCAACAAAGACTAGAAAGCCTCCAAACTTAATAAAAACTTCCAAAAGAACCCTCTCATCTCTCAAACAAGTAAGTTCCCTCACTATACCTCATCATTGAAGTTGCAAATGAAGTGTTTGAAGGAATTTACCATGAAGAATGTGAAACCCTATTTTCTCCCTCAATTACATTATAGAAACCCTAATCCCCTCTATTTTTCCCACCACTTGTCACTAAAACCCTAAATGTTGGGTGTGGAGCCTGATTATCTTCTGTATTCAAAGGTCTCAACCGCATGAATACCCCAAGAAGATTGTACACCCCCCCACGCGGGGGTGCGGGGGGGTTTCAAAAATCCAAAGTGTTATTGCACTTTCAACAATAAAAGTAGAGTATGTTGCCGCTACAGAGGCTAGTAAAGAAATGATTTGGTTACAAAGGTTTCTGGATGAATTGGGTGAGAAGTAGGAGTTGTGTAGGTTATAAAGTGACATCCAGAGTGCCATGCATCTTGAAAAGAACTCTGCATTTCATTCCAAGACTAAGCATATACAGCTCAAGTACCATTTCATGCGGTTAGTAATGGAAGATGGATAGTTGAAGCTGGAAAAGATGCACACTAGCTAGAATCCTACAAATATGTTAACAAAAGTTGTAACTAGGGAGAAACTGAGAATCTACCCAGTTTCAATTGGTCTTCAAGTATGATGAAGAAGATGAGAAACAGCCAGGTCCAAAGTGGAGTTATTTTCTAGCAAATGAAGCAGCGATGGAGTTGCTATAATCAGTCGCCAAGTGGGAGATTGTTGGGTGTGGAGCCTGATTATCTTCTATATTCAAAGGTCTCAGCCGGATGTATACCCTAGGAAGATTATACACCCCTCCACGTAGGGGGGACTTGTCCCCCCCCGACTGGGGGGTCTAGGGGCCAGCGGTCCCCTTGTGGGGGTTCGGGGGCGGCGCCCCTGAAGCTAAAAATAGATGTAAAATTTCCTTGTAAAAGTCTAGTAATTTCTAGTCAATCTGGGCTGTTCATTAGGTGGATGATCTGATGGTAGAAATTATGTTTAATTTAGGGTTTTTTTCCCTAGAAGGAAACCCCTCACTATATATGAGGGAATTGTATTGTGTCTATGCATCTCTGTATTCTGAGTGAGGGAGAGAGAAGAGATTGAGAATGAAGAGGGTGTTACAGTGGATCTGTTGTAGGTTGTATCTCTTTAGTTTGCTAGATAATATGAAAGGAAGTACTGGTTGTTTCTCCGTGGATGTAGCCCAAACTAGGTGAATTACGTTTATCTGTGTTTCTCTTGTTTTTTGTGGTTTCTGTGTTTATATTTCTGTAATATTTTATGTGTTCCATTGCTTTGTAATATATAATTTTCTAGCACAAAACCCCTTCCCTATATCACTCCATAACATTCTATACCCCTTCATCCTTCATCCCACAAGTTATTTTTCAAAAAAGGAAGTAAGCCCCTCTCCCCCATTTTCATGATTCATACCCTCCCCTTCATTTTCTAGCCCACCAAAATACCTCACAAGGTCATTTTCCATTCCCCCACTCCTAAATCACTCTTACTCATTCCCTTCATCCCTTTTCTAGGAGTGCATAGCCTCAAAATGTGTAAACATGGACAGAGAAGACATAGACTACGAGTCGGAGGAAAACACCGAAAGTGATAGTTCGACAGCTAAACCTCAACATCAGAGAAAACCACACAACGGAGGCAGAATTATGAGGGAAGAGTGATCAAACCTCAGAGAATTGCAGGCCTCTCAGTTGGTTGTCACTTGTTTCAGATATCTAGGTTGCTATGAGTTCTGTGAGCACGTAGAGAGAGTTCAAAACCACCTTGAGCTCACCAGGCTTTTTGTAGCCCATCTTTAGGGCAACAAGGTGACTCTTGTTGGGGGTGACATTAATAGTTTCACCTTCTATTATTGCAGATGCAACCAGGATTCCGAATGTAGGGGAGAAGTGGTACAAGGCAGAGGACCTGGATGAACACTATTATGAGCCTTGTATCAAACCCAGGTACAGAAATGAGGTGAAAAGTTTTTTTCCTTTCAGATTTCTTGAAGACAAGTATGTCCCCATGATGAAAATCATCATGAAATATTTCACTTGTGAGGGCAGACTTTCCAAACTGCACACATATCACATAAAGCATCTCATGCATTTTACCAGGGTGAGGATGTTAAACCTCCCTTATTTCTTGTTTAGGGATATTGAGAAAATGGCCCACTTTGCACAGAAAAAGCCATACCCTCAGCAGATGAGTAGTCTTTATCATTATTCCCTGATCAAGATGATTGTGCTTCATCATCTTAGCCTCCTCAACATATCTTGGGAGACATTTATTGCTCATGTCATCTTCATGGGAACTCAAATTCCTCCACCAGTGTCTCAAGAATCAGGAGGACCTTCTAGTAGTGCTCAGGTGAAGACAAATGAGAAGGCCAAAGAGACTAGAGCTACTGAGGTGCCCATGACCTACATGACATATAAGAGGGGCAAAAGGATATTGTTTGCAGCTAATAGGCAAGTTTTCACTCCACATGATGTGGAAGGGACTTTGCCTTCTTCATCAACTCATAGGAAAATGTTTGCTCCACAGGATGTGGAAGGGGGTTTTCCTTCTTCATCAACATAGCAGGTACAGGTGTAGCAGTTGCACAAAGGGAATGAAAAGATGCCAAAGGAAAGTTTTGATGATGAGGAGGAAGAGAGAGACTTTGATTTTACAGAGCATGATGAGCCAAAACAGCATTATACTCATCATGGCATGGAAACAATTGACTTAGAGGCTCAGGATGAAGCAACAATAAAGGAAATCATCATATAGGAAAAGGAGGCTCAATTATAAGCATTCATGGACAATTTGGAGAGAGCCAAGTATGTCATCACATATCTGGAACAAGAAAACAAGCAGCTAAGTGACAAGTAGGTCCTCACGGAGCTGGAACTTCTCAAGATAAAAAGACAAGGTGACAAGGGTAAGTTAGCAGTGCAAGAGGAAGAGGCACCGGTCACTTTTACTCCAATTGAGAAAGAAATTGAGGGTGACAAAGAGATTTGGCTTGAAAGAGTAAATTTGTACCTAGAGAAGCTATTGCAGAAGGTCAATAGGGACAACCAGATGATCAGGCACATGGCCTACCATTACAGGACCCGAAACAAAATTTGCAACATGAGGATAAAAAAGATGAAAGCTAGGCTAAGGCAGGCTCAAAAGGGAAGAAAAGAGGAGGATAGGCTGAGGTTGCTTGTTGAAGCTTCCTTGGATCATCAAGATGCTTGATGGTGTGTTATCCGGAAAAATAGTGTCCATTTAGAGCTGCTAGTCCCACTAAGACAGGTAGCTATCTTAGAAACAAACAAACTAAAGTTACCTGTGTTTCCCTTTATGAGAGATAGATGAGAGAGAAACAGAGAGTACCAACCTCAGTCTTTCTCTTGGCTCCTTGCATGTTTCGTCCCCCCTTTGATAGAGCTTTGCCACTCTTTCCTCACTTGTCTCGCTTCATAGAACACCTGTAGAGTCAAAGCAGCATAATACCATCAAATCATAGAGATCTATAACCATAAACAATATAGGATCAGATGTATATTAACCATACAAATGCATATATCAATACAAGATTCAAAAATATACAAGAATATGGAGGAAAACTCAAATAGCTTTATTGATAAAGGTAGTAGAAGAGGGGATTACAACCCAGCGGTCTGACCCAGTGCCATCCTCCCAGCATGAAAGCCCTCTTCACCTCATGAAAAGCTAGATCACCCAACACTACAATGTTTCACAGAGAAACCAACAACACTTCCTTACAAAAATACAAATTTCTAGCCTCTGGATCTCTAAGATGAGGGATCATATATAGATATTTGTAGGTGGGTGAGTCAGCTTCTGGGATTTTGATTAGTGTCATTTCTCTGATAGTTCTTGGTTACACTTGGAGATTTCATGATCTCTTATTCATCCCTGGGCGAATTCAGAGAGGCAAGTGTCAAATGAGTAGTTTCTAGAAGATTCTCTAGGTTTCCACCTAGTAAACTGCCTCTGCCATTTGTCTGCTCTCGCTCATCGTACCCTACAGAAGGGCTTTTCAGTATGAAATGCACCATCTATGTGTAACAGGTGAGATGCATCGCACCCTCAGCATGGAGCAGTCTGTATGGTCCAATTTTGACCAGTTCTGAGAAGTTTTTCATGGAGAACTTCTGGGAAATGATGTAATCAGCTGACCTTGTTCCTTTAGGGTATGAAACAACACTTTTAGGGGTTTAGAATCCCTTGGTTTATGGACATATGTGTTTGGGGTTCCAGTGCCCAAATATGTCTATAATAGTTGCCCCCTAAAGCACGAGGTTGTAAATCTTATAATGTCAGGTGAAATTCTTTATCATGAGGATCCGAGGTTTTTCAAACTAGAAGGTGACCTGTAATAAGATACAATAAAATACATTATCTTCATAATATTTTCATGATCTAGCTGAGGCGGGAATTCCCATGCTCAGTTTTATAAATTCATTTTCATGTACATAGCACAGACAACTGTCTGTGTGGCAGACTGATGATTCTGGTAGAGCCATCATCCCTTGGCTTGGATTATTATCTATGTAGCTATGATGTACATTTTATGTCTTTATTTTTCCTGAATATATCACAGCCAGGATGAATGAAACTAGATCCAGGGTCTTCAAACTCATTCAATCTTCACCCGAAGTACAAGTCGATCCATGTGAAAAGATGTTCTGATGTCGAACATGGAAAGACATTGCTTGATTACCAGCCAGTGATGTAAGTTGTTAACAGGCGCGAGAGGAATCACCGATAATGATGATGACCCTCAAGGTACTGCAGTACAATTCACATGGTGTGAATACATGAGTTGATGTCGAACACCACGTAAAATCTTTTGGTCGAAGGCCATTGATGTAAACCTGTCACCGGAAGTGAGAAACTTGCCATTGAGGCATGCAAGCTTCAAAGTATTGAAAGGGTTGTTCCTAAGTCAACTTCTTGGATAATGAGTTGATGTCGACAAGAAGTGACCCATCGTAGGAAGGCCTTAATGAATCCCACATCTATGACACAGAACGGAGCAAATGATTTTGTGGAGGTGAAAACGATCTAATGATACAAGGTTCAGGGTGGCGGTCATGAAAGAATGGAGCGTGAAGGTATTGTAGCGGATGAGGCATAAGCTGGGTTGGTGAATTCTCTGAGTGACTTCTCTTGAACATATCGATGACACTCACAATGGATTGGTAGCGTTAACCCCAAAAATGGATGGTACGGAGGACCAATGATGATATGACTGGTGAACGGAATAACCCAACCCGACTTAATCATGGTGATGGAGTGAAAGTGTCATGTTCAAGAGCGACCTGCTACCAATAAATTTCTTCAAGTTTTCTTCCCAATTTTTCCCTAGTCATTTCTGACCAGTACCTCTTTATTTTTGTCAAGCTTGAGGAGGATAACATATGATTTTTCTATAATTTTCCCTTCGGGCAAAACTGTCACTATGTTTTAGCAAGCCTAGCGATAGTGAAACTTTCTCTTGTCTGTAATGGAAAAGTTCGTCGCTATTGTTTTAATGAGTTTAACGACAAAGATAACTAGGTCCTTTTTAGTTTTAGAGAGTTTGAAAAGAGACGGAAAGTAAACTCCAGTAATTCTTTTTCGTAGTATAATCCCTTAAGCCCGAAAAAGTATAAAATAATATGAAGGGGATGACTTTTCCGATCACTTTGACGATCCGAAAAGGACAAGCACTCGATCTTTTTGTGTAATGATCCCTCAGGTCCAAAATGATTAAAATATAGAGGAGGGATGGCACTTCCAATCACTTTAACGAGCTGGAGAGGCCAATTGCTCGACAATATTTTTATATTTTATGAGTCTAAAAAGAGCTTAAAAGAGATTCTTCTTTGAGGAACGAGTGATATTTTCGGGTAGCAGCTGGTTCCAGGTAAGGTTTGGAACTTTTCAATCATGACAGTGTAAAGAAGATGGCTAATAGAATCACTCGTCGTAGCTATTCCTCAAAAGGGTAAACAATCAAGTGGAGGTGGATGATCGGCTAAAAAGTGGAGGTGATGGTAAGAACACGACCAAGGCTCAAAAGTTAATAGTAATGAGATCACAAAGGTTATTTACTAAAAGTGGGTTCATCTTTTTTAATGAGATTGAACTCTGGGGGAACATATGCTCATAACTAGGTTTATTTTTTAATGAGTTTGAACTTTGCGGAAACATTGCTCGTGCTAGTTGTATAATAAGGATGTCTCTCATTAGTAGGTTCATTTTTTAGGGAGCTTGCCCCATGTGCAAATTTTCTCTAGAGCCTTTTTTATGCAAGCTAGGAACGACCAGCTACTATCCTAGGGTTTAAAGAACTACTGAGGTTAGGTAGGATAGCTTCTCGATGGGAAATCTTTCCTCTACTTTTCCATTTCCATCGGTCTTGGCAAAGGTGAATGGTTGACTAGACCAATCACCTAACTTAAGCAGTTGAAGTTAGTAAAAAAATACGGGATTAGAGTTACGCTAGTCGCTTTTCACTTGCATACAAAAGGTTTGCATGCCCCCAGGTATAAATAGAAGTAGAGTTTCCAAGTTACCATATGGAAGTTCTTTCATTAAAGCAAGGTTGTTTCATCTGCATTTGCAGACAAAACACTTTCTTGGCTTTTTCCATCGAAATATACAAAGGTGAATGCTACGCGCTTCCACTCACATAACCTATGACGAGGGAATCATTTTCCAGTCTAATCCCATTTTCTTAAATGGATGGGTGTGTCAGACTAGTCACATATCCTAGGCGGAAACCTACCTTATATCTGTGGTTTTCCTGTTGAAGCAAACCAAGGTGCATGCCCCGTGGGTTTAGTCACATTCACCGAATCACTCGCGCTCATCAAGTGGATGGACTGGAGGTTGATGAGACATTCCTTGTGCAAAAAGACCAGTTAGGGATGGCATTTGACTAGTAGCCATGTGTGAACTCGGGAATGGAAGTTGGTCAACGAGCTAGACCATTCTGCCTTCATACGGGAAATGCATCACTCGAAAGAGTGAGGTCCCATGCTGTAAATGTAGTCACGCCTAAGGAGTAGATTGTAATCTAGAGGCCCTTGGACTACCATCATGTTTAGATGAACGTTTTTCCTTCTCAAAGTTATAGGAAAATTTGGAACGATCCCTAACGGTCGACTGGTTCCTTTGTTGAAGCCTAACAAATTAGGAATCTCAGGCAAAAACAATGGCGAGCCAAGCACTTTCCAAGAAGTTGAGGAAAGGATACTCATGGAAGCCCCTTCATCTATGATAATACCAGCCATGATCATTCTATAAGCTTGTACTATGATTCAGAATGGTACATTGGATGGTAGGCGGGGTCTCCCTAGTAGATACCAATAAAAGGAAATAACTAGATTGCTTGGAGGAGCGATCGAATAAATGGCCAGATGAATCTCTTACGAACTTCCTTCCTGCAGTAAAGGAACGGATAGATTTCCCCCATGTTCATCAAATTCTATGTTAACAAAAAGAATTTGAACAGTGTCGTTCTCATTCTCTTTGGTGACTGTATCATCTGAAGGTGGACCTTCTAAAGACAAGACTAGGTCGACTGCCATCTCGACCTGTTGACTTTGGTTCTGTGTGGACTCAGAGGTTTTATCTTCGATGATAGGTGCTTTGACCGACAAAAAAGGTGTGTCAGTCGGATTTTCAACTAGCGATGGACTTGGCAAGAGTTTTTGTATCCATGAGGAGGTCGCTGTGGTGAAGTAGGACGATTATCCAAGACTCTTTTAGCTTCGTCCAGGAAAGTACAACGGTGGAGGGCATGATCGCCTTAACACAGTCTACAAGGAAATTTAGATCTTCCTTTCTATCCATTGACTTCGTTTTCACTAGTTGATGGTGTGCTCTCAACATGATCTTCAGAAGTTGAAGACACCGGATTGTGCAAGCGGGGAGACCAGTCCCTTAAGATCTACAGGATGTAAGGACAATCTCGATGATAGTGGTCTCCTTTGCAAATGACACATGGAGATTTAGGTTTGGATGGTGCAGTGTGTGGATTTTTTCCAAACGATGCATGGTTACCCTCTTTCACTGTTGGCTCCTCCTTCTTCTTCTCCTTCCCTTTCTTCTTCTCCTCAGTTACTTGGTTTTTAGCGTTACTACCTTCACCAAGTGATGAGGAAGAAGGAGAGGGAGAAACGAACAAATTAGAAGCTGGGGGAGAAACTTCAGTATCATCTGCTTGTTGATTTGATTGTTGGGGAATTACGGTGTTTTGAACGATAGAGGTCGAGAAAAGCCATATTGGCAGGCCAATTGTGAGTCCTGGAAGGGACAATGTAGCCATATGTGGAGCACCAACATCTCCCCAAGAAGGGAAAGGACCAGGATTCCACCCAAGGGGAAATCCTTGATTGGTGGACTCTATTTTCTAAACCCAATACCAACAAGGGAATAGTGATGTTATTCTGATTAAAATAAATTTTATGATGTTTTGACACAACTTGCTTTTTCAATTTTAAAGAGTCGAGAAAAAGCTAAATATGACTCTAGTCACCTTCAATTTTTAATGAGCTTGAAGTGACAAGTGCTTAGATGGACCTTTTCTTTTAAGGAGTCTGAAAATGAACGAAAGTGACTACTCTAGAAATCTAGACAAAGGGATTACCAAACCAATCGCAACACTGCAGAATACTTTATATGTATGGCAGTCAATCTTCTTGAATGTTGTGTTCAATGCATTGCGATCGATAGGGCGGCAGACACGGCTTCCTAAGGATAAAGGATATAACCTATTGTGGTCTCCCAATATATACTTGAAGCTACGTGGGAGCACAAGTCCGTACTGGAACTTGTCGTATCAAGGAGGAGGAATCACCCAACCTACGATGAAAACGATACTTACCAGGCTTTACGATGTCGAAATACGTCTCTAGCCTAGACTTCTAGATGTTGTGCGTTAGGTTCCAAAGCATTTTTATGTTCATTGAGGTTTATTTTATAGTTGATCTTTCTTAAGAAGTTTTCCTTTAAGGTTCACTGCGTGATGTAGATATAAAATTCCTAAATATGCAATCTAAGATGATAAATAGTCGTTTACTTTATTTTTGCAATGAAAATCCTAGCTACTAAGGAAAGAGAAGTAAAATTCTTTCAACATAGAGCAGAGAGCACACACTAAGATGCACTGTCCTAAATCAATTTCCGCATGCAGTCTAAATGCAAATGCACATGCATGTATTTGTTTTTCAGTTTCCTTAATGTGAGAATGAGAAAAAGAAAACTAAGTACAGATCTGAACTATCTTTTCTCAAAGCGACACTTTAGCAATTTCTTGTTCAAAAATGAAAGGAAGACTAAGACGACAGTTTCAATTTTGACTTGAAAACTGCTTTCAAAACTTCAAAGAATTGATGATTCGAATCAATTACAATAGCAAAAGTGTAATCGACTATCTAAAAGAGGAAGACTTTACGAAACTTTTTTCTTTGACTGAAAACGACACTTGCGACACTTTCAAATCAAAAGACGACAGTTCAATTAAGCTACTTTTGCAAAGGAGGACTGTAAATGATGAAAAATAAATAAAAAAAATTCACAATTCCTTATCAATGGAGGCTAAATAATGTAAAGGAAGAAGGTTTCAACAGTGATATACTAATCATAGACAACAAAAGTCCTGAATAGAACTGAAAACAATGAAGTAGAAACCAAAATCTGGAGGTAGAAACAGTCTCACTCAATCATAGCACTTGTAACACAGGGAAACAGGGATGCATCTCACCTACAACACACGGGAGGTGCGATGCATCCAGGTTTCCAATGAGAGATAGTGCAATGGTCTAGGGACGAGACTGAGCTTGGTTTTCACTCACAGTTTGCAGCTAAGTTCAAGGATTTAGGCTGAGCTCATGATAAGCAGTAAACACAAAGTATAGGGGCTGATCTAATGAGGTTATTTGAGCTACCACCAGGACACTTAGGATGTTTGCAAGTCAGATGTTTAGTTCATAAACTAACCTAGAGATTGACTGAAGCAGGATTGATCTACTTTGCAGTTGCATAGCAAAAGCAATTCGAAGGCTAGCTGGCTTAACTTCAGGCTCCTTCTGTAGTTTATAAAGAAAACAACAGTAGCTAACAATCAAACTATTCATTCCCCAGTGGAGTTTCCATTTTGTTATCGGGAAAACTAGAGTCCATTCAGAGCTGCTAGTCCCACTAAGACGGATAGCTATCTTAGAAACAAACAAACTAAATTTACTTGTGTTTCCCTTTATGAGAGATAGATGAGAGAGAAGCAGAGAGTACCAACCTCAGTCTTTCACTTGGCTCCTTTCTTGTTTCCTCCCCCCTTTGATAGAGCTTCGCCACTCTTTCCTCACTTGTCCTACTTCAAAGAACACCCGTAGAGTCAAAGCAACATAATACCATCAAAGCATAGAGATCTATAACCATAAACAATATAGGATCAGATGTATATTAACCATACAAATGCATATATGAATACAAGATTCAGAAATATACAAGAATATGAAGGAAAACTCAAATAGCTTTGTTGATAAAAGTAGTAGAAGAGAGGATTACAACCCAGTGGTCTGACCCAACGCCATCCTCCCAGCATGAAAGCCATCTTCACCTCATGAAAAGCTAGATCACCCAACACTACAATGTTTCACAGAGAAACCAACAACGCTTTCTTACAAAAATACAAAATTCCAGCCTCTGGATCTCTAAGATGAGGGATCCATATATAGATATTTGTAGGTTGGTGAGTCAGCTTCTAGGATTTTGATTAGTGTCATTTCTCTGATATTTCTTGGTTCCACTTGGAGATTTCATGATCTCTTACTCATCCCTGGGCGAATTCAGAGAGGCAAGTGTCAAATGAGTAGTTTCTAGAATATTCTCTAGGATTCCACCTAGCAAACTACCTCTGCCATTTGTCTGCTCTCGCTCATCGCACCTTACATAAGGGATTTTCAGTATGCGTCGCACCCTCTATGTGTAACAGGTGATATGCATCGTACCCTCAGCATGGAGCAGTCTGTATGGTCCAGTTTTGACCAGTTCTGAGCAGTTTTTCAAGGAAAACTTCTGGGAAATGATGTAATCAGCTGACCTTGTTCCTTTAAGGTATGAAACAACACTTTTAGGGGTTTAGAATCCCTTTGTTTATGGACATATGTGTTTGGGGTTCAGTGCCCAAATATGTCTATAATATGGTGGTGCTACTCACCCATTTTGGTCAGGTTTGGAGGAGATTTTGATTTTTGCAAATTTTGGAAATTGCACACACAAAAAATCTGGCTTTTCCTAGGGGCACCCAATGCACAAATGGCTTGAATTTTTGGATTCAGAGTGATGATTACATGCACCCTATGGATTTCCTAAGTTTTTGGGGTAGAACTAGTCCACCAAAAGGTCAAAAAACACCCTAACAATGACCTTTCTGCCACTTTTTGGACACACAGAAGCAGTCTTGGGGGAATCTACTTTTGATGGGTCAAATGAGGTTCAAATGACGAATGGTCAGGTGTTTTGGATGGTATACTTGAATTCCTTTCCAATTAGTTATCATGAGCTCAATTTGGATGCCGGGAAGGCTTCCAAAAGGGACTTGAAAGTGGCATTGCGCGTTGGGCCAGTGGCACTGTGCATAGGGCAAATTTTGCACAGGATGGCTATTTTTCTATGTTTTGACTGTGTTCATGGATTTTCTCTCATGGAGGATGTTTTGTTGATGTCAATTATGAATTGGCTTGTAAATATGATGGATAATTAGTAGTAGAGGGTAGATTCATTAGATTAAAAGTCAATTTGAGCTTAAATGAATCAATTTTTTCACTTTTAGAGGCAAGTTGTTAAGATGCCTATACTCAGTTTCTTGTTCAGAGTTGGTTAGATTAGCTCCTCATCTTATGGATTCGACCGTTGCAGATGGGAGGAGGTTGAAACAAAGCCAATATCTTCTTCTTCTTTCTCATTGTAAAGGGTTGGACTCAGTTGGATGCTTATCCCTTGATTGTACATCATTTCTAGCAGTTTAGAAGGAGATTAACAAAAAATTGCGGCTATTTCTTTGGGATCCATGTGGTATGGAGTTTAGTTCTGTTTCTTTTCTTGTGATCATATGTTAATATGTTTTGTGTACTTAATTAATCATTTCATTGCTTCTAAGTGAATGTTTTCAAGTTGAAAGGAAGAATTCATAACATCACTGCTCTGCTTTGGGGAAATATTCACCATTATATGTTTTCTACAGTTTAGGAAGGATCCATGGTAATCACATGCTCTTCCTAGCTTCTCACTAGTCTTAAAACATCTCACCCATCAAGCCCTAGAGTGCTAAGCCTTATGCCTACCTTGCCTCATTGAACGCCTTGCAATTTTGACCTAATTCCCTAGCCCTAACTATCCATCTCCTCCTGATCCAACAAGACCCATTTAAAAATCAAATCAAACCCTGTGCTACTATACCTAGCCTAATGTCCTTTTCCTAATCTAGTCATCTTGGCTGAGATCCTTACGGAGAGAGTCTGATCCCGACCTACTAGCGCTAGCTACTTGGCTAAGCATGGTTTGTGTTTACTGTGGCATTTCCTTCCTTCAGCCTGAGGTTCAATCTAGGTGATAACATAGTGGCGACCGTATTGGGGAACATAAGATTTATCACCCCGGTAGTATCTTTTATTTGAGTTCTTAAGCTTGTGGATGATGAGTTTTAGAATTTACTAGATTGAATTGGAAAGTTGTAAAGCAATATATAAAATTTCAAAATTGAGCATACTGGCTTTGCGAAAGTACACTAGATCCAATCCAAATCTGAATCCTCCAGCCATTATCAGTGATCCTCACAAAATTGGGTGGAAATCTAAGAAAGATGCAAAGAAATTCAGTGTAGCAAAAGAAAAATCAAGTGAATTTTTCATTCCTCGTGTTCATTCACTCCCAGAAAGGTTATACACTCTACAAGATATTGAGTTTGATGTTCATTTTGAGCAAAGTCTATTTTGCAGTAAATCTTTGAGTTTTGATTGATAAAATAGTTGTTTATTCCTCTATATCTCTTGAATACCCCATTGAAGAATTGTTTACACAAAGTAAATCAGGGTCACATTTTATTCATGCTCTCGATAAATTGCAGAACTTTTCTTCAAACATAGACACTTGGGTGAAAAATAGGCCATCTTTTAATTTTCGAAACAGTTCCTTTACATCTACTATAACTCAACCAATTCCTTACCCATTTCTTTCATCTTTATAGATAGTTCATATTACTCGAGCTGTTGTTAGTTCCCCTTTGAATATACTAAGTACCCCAATCCTTACTTTAAATCCACCTCCCCCACCTCAAGTTATGGTTGCCCGGTATGCACCCCTTGTTTTAGCTCCGAACCTTGGTGCCATGCTCATTGATTATCAAACCAAAATACCTTTCTTTGATGCCACTCAAACCATTATATCTTAGCAAAATGTAGATAAAATGAATGATTTCTTTGACCTCCATGAAGTAGAAATTGAAGATGTGACAATGAGATTGTTTGTACAAAGCTTTGGAGGTGAAGTTTGGAAATGGTTCAAAGCTTTACCAGAAACATCTATCACCACTTTACCAATCCTCCATAGGCAGTTCCTGGATCGATGGGAGGCGAAGAATAATCCACTTCAAATTTTGTTCGAGTATGAGAACATCAAAATAAATGTTGGCGAGAGTGTGCAAGACTATTGTGTGAGGTTTAATTTAGTATACAATGTTATTCCTGCAAACATTAAACCACTAGAGGGATTATATTTTCTCATGTTTCTGGATGGTTTCGATACTGATATGGCATATCAGTTGTGGGAACATGATCCCATAACACTAGAAGACATGTAAAAGAATGCATGAGTGTAGAAGCAAACTTGTTGGCCAAAAGAGCAAGAATGAGATATGAGAAAAGAGTGACCATGAAAGAAGAAGCATCTACTTCATGTGTAAAGATGGATACATTGATTCGAATAGTGGAAAGGATGGTTGACTGGTTATCCATCACAGATAGACCTGAACTAAAATCTGGAATCCAAATTTTAGAGGACAGTAGCAACCCCAATTCTGAATCAAGCAAAGAGAACAAAAAGCACCAGAGCAACCAGCACAACAACAACAGATCAGAACTCCCTTACAACAGAATTATGTTCAAGGAATGGAAGAAGAAGATGAGGAAGATCCGGTAATTGAAACAAATCACTTTTTCACTACTGATGGTATGCCTATATTTCTGACCAAAGATGAAGAATACACAGAAGTTTTAGACATTCAAAGGGACGAGGATTACATCTTAGCAAATGATGTGGTTTAGACAAGATACGATCAACAAGTACAACTGCAAACGAGAAGAACAATTAGCAAAAAGATAGTGCAACGAAAGAGAAAACAAATAAGAAGGACATTGGTGTCAAAGAGGTAGAAAAAGATTCATCCTTTAATTTAGAAAGTGAAATTGCTAAATTAAAATTGTTCATTCCTTTTACTAAGCTTGTTAAGAATAGCAATTATAAACACCATGTATCTAGAATTGCAAATAGATCCTTTGTATGACATGGTCAATGTCGAGGATGATCATCCTAAACTCATTTTTGGTCTATCCATAGAAGGTCAGCCTGAAGATTGAAAAGTCCCTCCCTTTTATCTGAGTCTTAGACTGTATGAGTATATTCTTGATAATGCTATGTTAGATTCTGGGGCTTCCCATAATTTGATGCCGAAAGCTATTATGGAAGAGTTGGCCTTGGATATCACCCAGAAATTTTAAGATTTATACTCATTTGACTCTGGTAGAGTTCATTTCATTGGTCTCGTTGATATACCGCCTCGATTTGGTATCCTCTTATCTAGATCGAGGGAAGCTAAACTCAAAGGCACTTTACGACTTTACTTCTCTTATGCTACAATCCCTGTTTTCGGTCAATTGAGGAAGTTGTACTAGGAAAAGAAAATGAAGTATATGATCACTAGTAAAGAGAAGCTTGTGAATCATTCAATAAATGTTGTACATATTGATTTAGAGTCCTTTGTTTTGTGCTCTGATAAAGGATTGAATGATGTAGATATTCAGCTTATAGAAGTAGATGATGTACTAGACATTTCTGGGATTTTTAGAGCAGTTCTTAATCAAGAAAAAAATAGCAATTTATTCTTAGCAGCTTACACAACAGCAAAAGATCAGTGAAGAGCAGAAAAAAGAAGTAATCAGCGAAGGTAAGGTTGAGAAAGAAACAAAATTCCAGCATCTAGAAGATGAAGTCGACCTTTGGAGTATGGACTTTGATGGTGTTGTGGGTAAAGACGGTGCTGGTATTAGAATTTAGATTCGAAGCCCTGCTTTCCAGCTTGCCAAGGTCCCAAGTAATGTTAGAGTATGTTCCTACAAGTTAGCTTTTGATTTCTCTAATAATGAAGTGAAGTAGGAGGCATTGATTATAGGTCTGAAAATTTTGAAGAAACTAGACACGAAAAGAATTTCTGTTTATGGTGATTCAGAGCAGGTGATTAAACAAGTAAAAGGAGAATATCAAGCAAAACATCCACAGATGAGAGCCTACAAAAATGCAGTTCTGGATATTTTGAATATGTTTCTGGAATAGATATACCTTGGCAGTCGTACCCATGACTCAGAACATCATTACATATTCACTAGCCACTGCTGTTATCGGGAAATCTAGTGTCTATGTAGAGCTGCCAGTCCCACTAAGATGGGTAGCTATCTTAGAAACAAACAGATTAAAGTTACTTTCGTTTTCCTTTATGAAAAGTAGATAGGAGAGGATCAAAGAATACCGGCCTCGATCTTTCGCTCGGTTCCTTACTTGTTCCTTCTCCTCACCGACAGGTATTTGCCGCTTCTCCCTTGACCACTTCGCTTCAAAGAGTACGTGTAAATTCAAAGCAGAATAATACCTTCAAAGTGCAGAGATCTACAATCATAAACAATATAGGACTAGATATATATTTACCACACAAATGCATATACTATCAAACATACAAGAATGTGGAGGAAAACTTGAATAGCTTCATTGATATAAAGATTAGAAGAGAGGATTACAACCCATTGATCTGACCCAGCGTCATCCTCCCAGCATGAAAGCCCTTCTTCACCTCATGAAATGCTTAGATCACCCAACACTATGATGTTCCACCAGGAAACCAACAGCACTTCCTTACAAGATACAAAATTCCAGCCTCTGGATCTCTAGGATGAGGGATCCATATATAGATGATTGCAGGGAAGTGAGTCAGCTTCTGGGATTTTGATTAGTGTCTTCTCTCTGATAGTTCTTGATTCCACTTGGAGATTGTTGATCTCTTACTCATCCTTGGGCGAATTCAGAGAGGCAAGTGTCACAAGAGAAGTTTTTGGAAGATTCCATGATCATCCACCTCACAAACTATCTCTGCCATTTGTCCATTCTTGCCCATCGCACCCTACAGAAGGGCTTTCCAGTATGCATGGCACCTATTACACTAGGCAGGTGAGATGTATTGCACCCTTAGCACTGAGCAACCTGTATGGTCCAGTTTTGACCAATTCTGAGCAGTTTTCTGTGGAGAACTTCTGGGAGGTGATGTAATCAGCTGACCTTGTTCCTTTAGGGTGTGAAGCAACACTTTTATGGACTTAGAAGTCCTTGTTTTATGGACATTTTATGATTGGGGTTGCAGTGCCCAAAAATTTCTATAACAACTGTAGCCATCAATTTTAAAATTCCAATGAATTCTAGCACTAAATTTGAAATTCATGTCAAAGATAGGTCTTATGTTCCTGATAATTTTAGGTATTAGCAAGGTTTTTTTGGATGACAATGGAGTTAATGCCTTTTTGTAGAATGAAGGAAAGTTTAATAATGTTTTCATTGATGATGTTTGTGATTCCAATGAACAAGATATTGAGGTAAATCAGATGGAGGTTTTACAACTAAAGGATAATATTATTCCTAGAGGTCTCATACCTTTAGAAGAGATCTTTGATCAGGATGATGTGGTGAGAAAACCGACCTTGTTTCCTAAGGAAAAAGGAGTTGAAGATGTAAATCTTGGAATAGCTAACGAGCCCAAGATTGTAAAGTTATCAAAAAAATTGTCTCCCGAGGTAAAGGCTAAGTATGTTAAGTTACTTTTTGAATTTTCTGATGTTTTTGCATGGGATTATTCAAATTTGAAAGTGTATGACAAGAATATCATTCAGCATACTATTCCTATCAAGTAGGATAAAAAAAAAAAAAAAAAAATAGACAAAATTTGATAAGAATCAATCCAAAGCTGTTGCCATCCATCGAGAAAGAGGTAAATAGATTCTTTAAAGCTAGCATCATTGTTCCAATTAGATTTTCTGATTGGATTTCAAATTTGGTCCCGGTATGAAAGAAGACTGGAGAAATAAGGTTGTGCATAGATTTTTGGAACCTCAACAAAGTGTCCTTAAAGGATAATTACCCACTTCCTAAGATGGACCATATTTTGCAAAAAGTAGTTGGAGCATCATAGATGTCACTACTAGATGGCTACTCGAGCTATAATTAGATCTTGGTGCATGAAAGAAACCAAGACAAAACTGCCTTCATAACACCATGGGGAACTTTTCAGGATGCCAAAATGCCATTTGGGTTGAAGAATGTCGAAGCCACTATTCTGCGAGCGATGGAAAAAGCTTTTGATAATGAGAAGGATGTTTTCTTTGTAGTCTATTTAAATGATTTGATGGTATTTTCTAGTTATGATGATGAGCATTTGCACCACTTAAGGATTGTCTTTTAGAAATGTTGGAAGTTTGGGATTTCTCTAAACCTAAAAAGGGGTCTTTTTTCCATGGACGAAGGTAAACTCCTTGGTCATATAATTTCTAAAGATGGTATTCGCATTGATCCTTCAAGGTGGAGGCAATCCAGCAAATAGACTTTCCGTGCAACAAAAAGGAGATTCAGGCTTTCAATGGTAAGATGAATTTCTTACGCAGATTTATACCAAATTTGGCTGAGCATTTACGTGAATTAACTAATATGTTGAAAAGGGAAAGTACTATGAAATGGACCAAGGATGCCATGAAATCGTTCAATTTGGTAAAGTTTTATTTGACCACAACCCCAGTCTTGATAATTCTTGATTATACTCATGATTTTATTATATTTTCATTTACGTCTAAGCACACTATGGTTGCGGGGTTGATGCAAAATAGGGATCAGGTGGAGAAACCTATTGTTTTTTTCAGTAGAACTATTAGAGATGCTAACCTACATTACAATATCATTGAAAAACAAACTCTAGATCTTATTAAAGCCTTGAAAGATTTCAGAGCATACATTTTGCATTCACATACCATAGCATATGTTCCTAACGCAGTTGTCAAGGATGTTCTCATGCAAACTGATCCGGGGGGAAGAAGAGGTAAGTGGATAGTAGCAATGTTGGAGTATGATCTTGAGATTAAGCCTACCAAACTGATCAAAGGACAAGGCTTAGAAAAAATGATGTCTGAATTAAATTTGCACGCTCTAGACATAAATCTCATTGTAGCAATGTCAGATGATGAAGATGGTGGCTCTATCATTCAAGTATCGAAAATGTTTCTCAAATCACCTTGGTATTCTGATATATTTTATGTTCTTCAATATCTTTCACCACCTCCTGTAATGTCAAGAAGTAAAGGTAGATCACTAAAACTAAAGTCTCAAAATTCTACATTTTAAATAGTGCTCTCTATTGGAAAGATCCGAGAGTTCTTAATTGTTTGGTTGAAGTTGAAGCTCAGCAAGCAATGAATGATTTTCATAGATGTGATTGTGGTGGTCATTTGTTTTGGAAAACAACAGCTAACAAAGTGTTGAGAGTAGGATATTATTAGCCAACTTTGTTTTTAGATTTATATAAGACAGTTATGAGCTACCATGAATGCCAAGTTTTTCAAGGAAAAAGGAAGTTGCTTCCTCTTCCTCTAAAGCTAGTTGAAATAAATGCACCTTTCCAGCAATGGGGAATTGGTTTCATAGGAGAAATCCATCCTACATCATTAGCACAACACAGATGGATTTTGAAAGCTACCGATTACTTCACCAAATGGCTTGAGGCCATTCTGACAAGGCAAGCCACAGACATGATAATTATCCAATTTTTAGAATCTAATATCTTGTATCATTTTGGTTGCCCTCACAAGATTATAACAGATAATGCAGCAGAATTTAAGTCAAAGAGGATGGTCGAGTTTTGCAACAAGTACAATATTACATTAGGTCACTCCACGGTATACTACCCGCAGGGAAATGGATTGGCTGAGTCACTAAATAAATCCTTGGTCAACATTATCAAGAAAACGTTGGAGGCAAACAAGAAGAATTGGAATCGAAAGCTTGTTAATGCCTTGTGGGCTGACAAAGTGAGCAATAAGAAATCAATAGGTATGTCACCTTTTGAGTTGGTTTACGATATTTATACAGTATTTCCTATATCACTTGCAGTCTCAGTCATGAGATTATTACAGGAAGCTTGCAGCAAAGAGGATGATATTCAGTGCAGAATTAATCAAATGATTCACCTTCCATAAACAAGGGAAGAGGTTTCCCAGAATACTTTCCGGTTGCAAGAGAAGATAAATAAAATTTATGATCGCAAAACCAAGGTAGAAAAGTTTCAGCTGGAAGATGTAGTGCTGCAATGGGATGCACGAAATGAAGAAAAAAGAAAGCATGGTAAGTTTGAAAATCTATGGAAACGACCGTATAAGATCTCAACCTATCGAGGACAAATTAATTTTTGTTAAAGGAAATGTATGGTCAAGAGTGCTCAGGAGGACCAGTGAATGGCAGGCTCCTGAAACACTATTGCTTTTGACGTTGTTCCTTGAAGTTGTTTCACTGTCATTGTATATGCTGGTTCGCTTTTCCTTGCAAGATTTCAAGTACACTATCATCTAAGCTTGAAGCCCGAAGTGAAGGTTATAAATATTGAATGGTTTGTGTCGAGTTTGGTTGATTTGCTTTGTAGTCAAGTTTTAGAGTTGGTTGTGAGTCAGTTTTTAGTGTGTATTGAGTCATTTTTCTTTAAAATTGTAAAAAAAAGGGGGTTTTCTTATTTTAGTCTTTTTTGTTTAATAGTATTTCCCTAATCAGCTAGGCACTTGGTCTACGATTTTCTTGACACCTCCAAGGAGTTGCCATCCCCAATAAGGCCAATGTTAGTGTCAGTATTTTCATACTTCCATCAAGGATCAAATTTTCTCTTTTCATTTTCATTTTAGGGGTCCCATACCAAAATTTTTACATCATTTCATTAGATCATGTCACACTCATCCACTGATGGTTGTCTTCTCTTCATAAAATATACTCTCTCCCTCAAAAAGTATACTTGCTGACCCATCTTCAAGTTGTCTTCAGTCATGGTTTCATGGTCAAAATGCAATCATGTTTTCATTAGGTCATAGGGCATGTTTTCATTAGGTCTTAGGGTTTCATTTCCAAGGTCAAGAGCATGATTTAAAGGTGTAAATAAAGGGCAGCAAGGGTATGAGGATGATAAATAAATCAAGATTGATGGCTAGTAAGTCATAGTCACTATATAATTATCTTTTTAACTAATGTAATTTTCACCTCAAAAAACATGTTTTTGAGGTGAAAACAGAGTATTTCGAGTTAATTTGTATTTCTTATGTAATTTTAAGTCACTTTATGTAATAAATGATTCCAGCTGCACCTATGCATCTCTCCTTGCTATAAGACAAAGAAACATTGCAAAAATCAATTCAAATTAAGCATCGTTCACCTGAAAAGGAACAAAGAAGAAAAGGCATTAAAACAAACATTTGGAAAAGGTCAAGAAACATTAGAAAGTGGGCTTTTGTAGTGAAAAATAAAAATCTACTCCTATATAAGGTGTCACATTTCATTTTCAAGTTCATCATTATCATTTGGCAAAGAAGGAGTCAAAAAGTGAGGAAAATAGGAGAGGTTGAGTGAGTTTTGCGCCAAGGAGAAGTGTCATTGCGCTTCTGGAGGTTGGCGTTGGGCGATTCAGGTAGTGGAGGTAGAGATATGCATTCAGGGGGTGGTGTTCCATGTCTGAGCTGAGCACTGCATGTAGGGAGGTTTCAGCAATGCAAAATTACACTGTGTTGTACATTCATGAGGGCACTGCGCGTCTGTAGTAGGCGTTGCCCATTGAGCAACACAGACCAGAAAGCCTCCAAACTTCATAAAAACTTCCAAAAGAACCCTCTCATCTCTCAAACAAGTAAGTTCCCTCACTATACCTCATCATTGAAGTTGCAATTGAAGTGTTTGAAGGAATTTACCATGACAAATGTGAAACCCTAGTTTCTCCCTCAATTACATTCTAGAAACCCTAATCCCCTCTATTTTTCCCACCACCTGTCACTAAAACCCTAAACCCCTTCCCTATATCACTCCATAACATTCTATACCCCTTCATCCTTCATCCCACAAGTTATGTTTCAAAAAAGGATCTAATCCCCTCTCCCCCATTTTCATGATTCATACCCTCCCCTTCATTTTCTAGCCCACCAAAATACCTCACAAGGTCATTTCCCATTCCTTCAATCCTAAATCACACCTACTCATTCCCTTCATCCCTTTTCTAGGATTGCATAGCCTCAAACTTTGCAAACATGGATAGAGAAGACAGAGACTATGAGGAGGAGGAAAACACCCACAATGACAGTTCGACAAATAAACCTCGACATCAAAGAAAACCATAAAAGGGAGGTAGAATTATCAGGGAAGAGCCATCAAACCTCAGAGAATTGTAGGCCTCTCTATTGGTTGTCACTTGTTTCAAACATCTAGGGTGCTATGAGTTCTGTGAGCAGGTAAAGAGAGTTCAAAACCACCCTGAGCTCACCATTATTTTTATAGCCCATCTTCAGGACAATAAGGTGACTCTTGATAGGGTGACATTTACAGTTTCACCTTATATTATTGTGGATGCAACCAGGATTCTGAATGTAGGGGAGAAGTGGTACAAGGCACAGGAGCTAGATGAACACTATTATGAGCCTTATATAAAACCCAGGTACAGAAATGAGGTGAAAATAACTTTTTCCTTTGAGATTTATTGAAGATAAGTATGTCCCCATGATGAAAATCATCATGAAATATTTCACTTGTGAGGGCAGATTTTCCAGAGTGTACACCTATCGCATCAGGCTTCTCATGCATTTTACCAAGGTGAGGATGTTAAACCTCACTTATTTCTTGTTCATTAATGTTGAGAAAATGGCCCACTTTGTACAGAAAAATCCATATCCTCAGCAGATTAGTAGTCTTTTTCATTATTCCCTGATCAAGATGATTGTGCTTCATCATCTTAGCATCCTAAAAATCTCTTGGGAGATATTTATTGCTCACGACATCTTCAGGGGTCCTCAAATGCCTACACCAGTGTCTCAAGAATTAGGAGGACCTTCTAGCAGTGCTGAGGTGAAGACAGATGAGAAGGCCAAAGAGACTAGAGCTACTGAGGTGCCTAGGACCTAGATGAAATATCATAGGGGCACAAGGAAATTGTTTGCAGCTAATAGGAAAGTGTTTCCTCCACGAGATGTGGAAGGGACTTTGCCTTCTTCATCAACTCATAGGAAATCGATTGCTCCATAGGATGTGGAAGGGGCTTTGCCTTCTTCATGAACACAACAGGTACAGGAGCAGCAATTGCACAAAGGGAAGGAAAATATGCCGGAGGAAAGTTTTGATGATGAGGAGGAAGACAGAGACTTTGATTTGACATAGCATGATAATCCAAAGTAGCATTATACTCATCATGGCGTGGAAACAATTGACTTAGAGGCTCAGGATGAAGCAACACTAAAGGATATCATCGTATAGGAAAAGGAGGCTCAAGTCCAAGCATTCATGGACAATTTGGATAGAGCCAAGTATGTCATCACATATCTGGAACAAGAGAACAAGCAGTTGAGCGACAAGCAGGTCCTCATGGAGCTAGAACTTCTCAAGATAAAAAGACAAGGTGATAAGGGTAAGTCAACAATGCAAGAGGAAGAGGCACCTATCTCTTTGACTCCAATTGAGAAATAAATTGAGGGTGATAGAGAGATTTGGCTTGAAAGATTCAATTTTCTCCTAGAGAAGTTGTTGCAGAAGGCTAATAGGGACAACCAGATGATCAGGCACATGGCCTACCATTATTGGATCTAAAACAAAATTTGCAACATGAGGATCAAAAAGATGAAAGCTAGGATAAGGTGGGCTCAAAAGGGAAAAAAAGAGGAGGATAGGCTTAGGTTTCTTACTGAAGCTTCCATGGCTCATTAAGATGCTTTATGGTGGTGCTGCTCACCAATTTTGGTCAGGTTTGGAGCAGATTTTGCTTTTTGCAAGTTTTGGAAATTGCACACATGGACAATCTAGCTCAACGCACAGCGCCACTGGTGATTAGGGGCACCTAATGCACAAATGGATTGCATTTTTGGATTTAAAATGATGATTACATGCACCCTATAGATTTTCTAAGTTTTTGGGGTAGAACTGGTCCACCAAAATGTCAAAAAAAACACCATAAAAATGACCTTTCTACCACCTTTTGCACACACAGAAGGAGTCTTGGGAGAATCAACATTTGAGGGGTCAAATGAGCTTCAAGTGACCAAATTATAGGTGTTTCATAAAGTACACTTGAATATATATTCAATGAACTATCAGGAACTCAATTTGGATGCCGGGAAGGCTTCCAAAAGGGACCTGTAAGTGGCACTGGCATTGGGCCAGTGGCTCTGCGCGTACGACAAATTTTGCACAGGATGGTTATTTTTCTATGTTTTGACTGTATTCATGGATTTTCTCTCATGGAGGATGTTTTACTGATGTAAATGATGACTTGTATTGTAAATACGATGGATAGTTAGTAGTAGAGGGTAGATTCATTAGATTAAAAGTCAATTTGAGCTTAAATGAATCAGTTTTTTCACTTTTAGAGGCAAGTTTTTAAGATGCCTATATTCTAGTTTCTTGTTCAGAGTTGGTTAGATTAGCTCCTCATCTTAGGGATTTGACCCCTGAGGATGGGAGGAGGATGAAACAAAGCCTATATCTTCTTATTCTTTCTCATTGTAAATGGTTGGACTGAGCGGGATGCTTATGCCCTAATTGTACATCATTTGTAGCAGTTTAGCAGGAGATTAATAAAAATTGCAACTATTTCTTTGGGATCCATGTGGTACGGAGTTTAGTTCAATTTCTTCTCTTGTGATCATATGTTAACATGTTTTATGTACTTCACTAATCATGTCAATGCTTCTAAGTGAATGTTTTCAAGTTGATAGGCAGAATTCATAACATCACTGCTTTGCTTTGGGAAAATATTCACCATTATGTATTTTCTATAGTTTAGGAAGGATCCATGGTAATTACATGCTCTTCCTAGCTTCTCACCAATTTTAAAACATCTCACCCATCAAGCCCTAGAGTGCTAAGCCTTATGCCTACCATGCCCCATTGAATTCCCTACAATTTTGACCTAATTCCCTAGCCCTAACTATCCAACTCCTCCTGATCCAACAAAACCCCTTCAAAAATAAAATCAAACCTTGTGCTACTATACCTAGCCTAATGTCATTTTCTTGATCCAGTCATCTTGGTTGAGATCCTGTTGTGGCCAGCAAAAACCCCCCTTTTTGTTTAGTTTCAGTAATAAAGTTAAATAAATAGGGACCCTTCTAAAAAATAAAAACGAGCACTATATTTCCCTTTGAATAAAACATGTTATAATAAACTTAGGAAAATACCCGCAAAACCTAAAAAACTTAAGCTTTATGATAAGTTCTGAATAAAATCATTCTCTTAACAATAAAACATCACATCGCAAAGGGTAATGGGGAAACATCATATAAATAAGCTTTCGAAATTGCAAAAACGCGATGCGAGATCGCGCGCCTTAAAGACTCATCGCACATCGCGGATTTCATACACCGCAAGTATCACCTAAGGTAAAATATCTCGATCCAGCAATATGCGATAAAGAATCTCGCAAATCGCATCTCATAGCCACCTAACAAAATAAATGATTGTTAACAAAACGGATTAGTGATATTGCAATCTACGATATTGCGAAGGAAATCGCAAAATTTCTTTATCGCAGATCTGCAGGGCTCATGATCCAATAAAGCATTTCTCGTAATCCGATACCGAGTTATGTGCATTAATGTGAATTTAGTGGTTAGTTGATGGTCATTTATGAGATAAGATTTAGATCTGATCGAAAGGTTATTTCACGTAGGGTGATATATTTGATATGATTTCAGAATTAAAGAACTTTCTGTCACCTTATCTCTTATCATTATTCTTTCCTTACTTGTAAATTTGTAGGAGCGGAAAGCAAAATAATATATGCAGCAGTGTGCAGAACGTAACGGGAAAGAGGGGAAAAGCTCTGGCTGTTGAGGACAAAGAGATGATGCCCTTATACACAGATACTACTTGCAACAAAGATGTCGACATAACTACTTGGGAAGGCATGTACAGTCTACTCGAAGAAGAAAAGCCCAAAGTTATGGAGGTTGAAGGAACAACAGACTCACGTGGGTCGTCTGAGGCATCAATAACTAAACTTGCATGTTCATTCCTTCATCGAATAGCGGCAAGACCTAAGATTATTCCATACACAGACATGGTTAAGTGGGTACTGGACAGTGCCAATATAACAGATAGACAATTTAAGTCTCGAGGCCAAGACCTCATTGGGTCATTCACTCCAAAAGATTTAAGGCTTATGTATCATCTACCGGAACCATAAGCAACCTACAACAAGCAATTCATAGAGAAGTTTACCAAATAAAATGAATATTTGGCAGAGTGTACCAAGAACTGCTCAGCGAGGGAAGAACCATTGAAAAAGGACAAACACGGTATGTATAGTATTGGTTCCCTCTCCTGCCCATATTGCTTTGTTGTTGCTATGCTATGTAGACTATTTGGAAAGCCCAACGTCAACAAGTTTTCATCTGAGTGGCTACCCCTATTAGATGCAGCCACTAATGCCACTATTATGGATTGGGCTCAGATATTGTCTGATAATTTAGCTTCGGCTATTTGGAACTACCATTCCAAAAGAACTACTACTCAGAGGATTTATCCTCCTTTCTATTTAGCTACTTATGTTATGGATGCAATCTGTTATGTTTCCAAATTCCCTTTAATGGGTTGGAAATGGACTACATAGAATCCATTTCCCATTCACATTTATCATAAGGAATTGTGGGATTCCAAGTTTATCCCATATTTTTACAGAATTTTCCATGGAGTTATGTTGCCTTTGTATAGAATGTTGTATAATAGGGATGGCCCAATATTTTCCCCCGAAGCGGAAGTTGACATTCTCCTTGTTGCAAGATGGTTTGGGGAAGAATTTTTCACCTATGTCAGAGTATTTGGGAGCATTGCTTCCCCTCATGTCCTATTGTTATATGTTCCTGATAAGTTATTGGCTCGAGAGATTGCTTACTAGACCTGAGGGGTGGGAGGAATGAGCAAAGAGATGAAAGATAAGAAGAAGGCCATTTTGACGCAATTTCCTGTGGCCTGTGGAGCCTTTTCATTGTTTGATTTAGGTCCTGCATTTAAAGAAGTAGACAATATGTTGTGTCTAGGACTATTCAAGTTTCCAGGAAAACAATTTGACCCTTTTGATGTCATTAATAATTTCACTACTACTGTCAAGATAAAAGTATTTTTCAAAGAATATTATCTTTTTGATGATGCCTTCCAACAGAAAATCACACTGAAAGAAGTTTTGCACATGGCTCAAATTCAGTTTCCCCCAGCAGAATTCCAAGAATTCAAATTGTATAGAGAAAGGAGATTAGCTAACATCCCCTTGGATAAGTTACACTTGGAACCAATAAGGGAGCTTACTCCCAGTATCAGTTTAAGTGGAAGCTCAGGGACAGACAAGTCTAGGTCTAAGTCTAGAAAAGAATCACTAGAATTCTCTAAACAGTCCGAGAGTGACAATAATAAAAGTGAAGGGTCAGTTAGAGACACTGCCCAATCTAAAGAACGCGCAAAGCAATAGGTCTTGAATACATCACAGGTAAAGGTTTCCCCTCCCATCATCCAACCACCAAATCCCGTAAGAACTGAGATGGATAAATAGTGGGAAAAATTCAATGAATTGATTAACTGAGGAGCAGAACACGAAGACACCTGAGGGTACAGTATAGACAATGACAGATATGATCATGGAAATAGTCAGCAATGCTCCAGAAATTGAGCATATTCCCATTACCCCATCATCTGAAATCATGCTCAAAATAGATGAAATTACTACTCTAGATGTATTCTATAGTCTGCAACATAAGGCAGTGGTAAAGGCAAAGAAAGAAAAGGAAACTTGACAACTTGCTCTCACCTGAGGTAGAGCAGCTAGACGTCCTTTGGCGAGACCCTACCACTGACCTTACTGAAAATATGACTAATTTATCTCAGATCGCAAGAGCCTATGCTTCTGCTACCATTGATAAAGCATCTGAGGTGTAGAAATTACTTAAGGATAGAGAGGAACAAATCCAAATTTTGCAGCAACAGCTACAGCGAGCCAATGCCAACCGAGAAGCAAAGGAAAAGATAGAAAATCTACAACAAGATTTTCAACAGATGCAACTGGGATATCAGAACAATTTGGCTGAAAAAGAAAATCAGTTACAGGCTATGCTTGAAATGCACAGAGATGATCCCAAGCTTACAGCGTTTGTCTCAGAAGCCCTTGCCTTAAACAACCAACTCTTGCAACAACAAGAGGCATTATGCTAAAGAATATCGCAATGGAATTCCCATTGTGAGATAAGCGATAAAATTACCAATCAAGTCGTCAACTTGCGACATGATTATGATTTAATTGATAAGAGAATTTCTGATTATTTGACTTGGTAGGAATCGGAAGAAGGAAAGAAAGTAGGCGCACTCAGAATCAATGAAGCCCATAAAGAAATGTTTTTCCATAAATGGGACGCACAGATTAGGAAGGCAGAACAGGCAGCGGAAGAATCGGCTACAACGGCAGACAACATCATTAACTGTGTCAATGAAAATATTCATAGAGCAAACCTCATTTTAGAGACCGCACTGGGATTTCTCCCAAAGGAACAACAACTGCAAACAAGCTGGAAACAAAAAGCTGAGGAAATGGCAGAGTCCATCAAAAGTTAACCAAGCTAAATTGGGATACTTACTGGCAGTACTTGGTTAAACCGCACAGTCAATGCATGACTCTCAAATGCCTTAAAAACTCTGCCGAGAAAATAGCGCCGCACTTGCCGATTCTGTTTTCGCAAGGCAACTAAAATCGGATGTCGGCCAACCAACGCTCCTCAATCCAATGCTGAATTCTTGCGATCTCAGAGAAAAGATACATAGATAGTTAATTCTAGATTCAGTTTTAATTTTAGTTTTGATTTATTTTTGCCTTAGATGAGGACGGTCATTTAAACCTCCTCCTATATTTTTATAATAACCTATTTTTAGTATTTAGGAAGTAGTATTTTAACCCCACTCATACATTTAGAGAGGGGTCCTAAAAAATTTCAAAAACATTTCCTCAGAACATGCACTTCTACACCCTCAGAGGAGGTTTTGATGAATGAATGGAATGACATTTATTGATATATGTGTTTAATGTCTACTACTGAAATGCACTTTTGTACTCTTAGTAGATGTTGAATTAGGAAGAGATAGATCTATATTGCTGATGTTCATGAGTAGGACTTGTTATCAATGGTACTTTTATCTCTTAATGATTTCTGCTTATGTGTCAAAGTAATATTTTATGCTCAGTTATTTATATATGAAAGCTTGAATGTTTGTGTTATCATTTGGCACTTTTGTACGCTGATGACTATTCTACTTTTTCTCAATGTATGAAAGACTTATTATGCGATATGTTTTTCACAATTGTTTCGGCTAATTTCTTATACGAAACAATTCATTTTTATCGAATTCCTTTCTTGTAGCAATTGAATGATCTTTATTACCAATTGTTGTTAGAAATTATTTTAGATCGCATAAGTAAGAAGTTGAATCCCAGGTTAGTTTTAGAATTAGATATTTCTATTCATTAGAATACAATTGCATGTATTAAATTAGACTTATATTAAAAGCATTTTACTTATAAATCTTTATAAAAAGGAAAATATCAATTCTTACCAACACACACAAATTGGGAAACTAGTCCCATTATCCCCAGTTGGACTGACCATCCCAAACAGAAAAGGAGCTACTTTCAAGGTCCGAACCGAGTGGGTATCCCCCTTGTTGTAGACCTGATTTTCAGGGCTTCAACATATTTGGTGCTAGAAGGACGGCCCCGAATTGTGAATGGATAGTAAATCCAAATTTAAATACCATTCTGAGAGTAAATTTCCCTCAACATCTCCCCCAGCTTCTCCATCGCATTCCAAATCTTTAAATCCTTAGTGAGAAGTTGAGAAAACAACAACCACTACCACAAACCCAAACATTTTAGAGAAATCTACTGTTGAACCTCCTGAATTTGAATCTTTGATTGATAAACTTCAAGGATTTTCCATATCACTGCAAAAATCTGAAATATATCAAGGTAGTGTGACTTTGCAATACAATCCTTCTCATCCTTTAACCAGATTGCAGAGTGAAAAGTTTGGTATCGAACCAACTGAATTACCTCTACCTAAAAGGAAAAGAGCAAGGAAGTCACCTCAAGGGTTTGATAGTGAGACTCTTTTATCATCAACATATTGCAAAGTCAACCATCCACCCCTCCACTTCAAATTGTTGTCCATCAGAGTACTGGAACTTTAACTTCGTCATCTCTTCCACAAGCAACTTCATCTGCGCTTTCCTCTGTTAGTAATTCAACGATGGCCCAAAGCCCATGGAATGATCCAAGGGCAGTCTCAATGCCTGCACCCTTGAGTCAATTGTCGGCCCATCCTGAAAAATGGCTGCCTAAGTTTAATCCTAAAGCAGGCATGCTAGCATAAGAACACATAAAAAACTTTATGTTATCAATAAATTTAAATGGTGTTACTAATGAAGATGTTGTTGTCTGACTCTTTCCTTACACATTACAAGGAGTGGCCGAATCCTTGTATTTTTCATTACCATCAGGATCCATCACTAGTTGGGACATTTTCCAAGAGCAATTCTTGACTAAGTTCAGCGATGATAGATCTACAACAACACTAATCAATGATCTATCGAATCTAAATAATGAATCAAGAGAACCTATCAAAGATTTTAACTCGCATTTCAACAAGCTTTTGAATAAAATTCCGACCGCTTCCAAGCCTAGCGAAGAAGTTCAAAGTGAATGGTACATATCTGCTTTACCATCAAATATAGGGATTTTCGTTGATAGGGTTGCCAAGACAACCTTGGCTGAAAACATGAAGGAAGCGATAGCAGTAGAGAAATGTATCTTAGCTTTAGAAATGAAAAACGCTATCGATGAAAGAAAATCTAAGAAGGTTACTTTTAAAGATGATCCTAAGAAAAAGCAATCAAAAGACCCATTTGATTTAGAAGGATTACAAAAAGTCTTAAAAACCATGTCTAATGAAATGGTTGAGATTAAGAAACAAGTAGCAGAGACTTCTTCAAAAAATCCCTACAAGCATTATAGAAAGAATCCCTCAACTGATTCAAAGCCTCCCAATTCTATAACAAATATAGAATATGAAGGAGAAGAAGAGGAATTTTCTAACGAAGAACCTACTGATGAAGATGAAGTTGTAGAAGTACAAGGAATGTGGGACATCATCCTTCCAGATGAAGAGGATCAAGAGGCATCACCAATTAGTACCAGAAGTAGAAATCAGCTCAATCCTCTACAACCTAGTTCTAAACAGAAGAGTGCAGGCTCTATATCTAAAGATAAAGTCGCAGGTAAGAAATCATCACCAAAAGCGACTCAAACAAGCCCATTCCAATCGGATCCCTCAACTCCATCTAAAACACTAATTGTTTTTTATGAAATGGAGTATAATATCATTGAAGATATGAAGAAGACTAGGGCTAATATTAATTTTCATGAATTGAGCAAATTGAAACATCAACAAAAGCTACTTTTGAAAGAGTTACATGCAATTCCCATTGGACCTCTTCCTGCCACTATGATCTCGTAACCTTCTCATGACATGGGAAGACCTCCAACTAATACGGCAAATAAAGTTGATCCGAATGATATTGCTTTAATTGGAGGTAGGTCAAAATCCCATACTCCCCCATTCCTTCTTTCTTACGAGATTTTCAATAAAAACTTGCATACTTGTTTGGTAGATTCAGGAGCTTCATCTAATATCTTACCTAAAACAATATGTGCAAAGTTAAACGTCCAACCTCAAAAATCTACAGTACGCATAGTTCATCTCGACCGATCATAGGTTGAAGTAATCAGTGAATTAAATCAAGTTACCATAAGGCTATCATCTAATCCAAAGGTATGTCAAGTCTTTGATATTTTAGTTGCAGACATTCCCGAATTTTACGGTTTAATTTCTGGTAGGGATTGGTCCGAAAACTTCATGGATACTTTCCGACTAACTGGTCACATATGTGGCTCCCTTACAATGGTAAACTGAATCAAATAAAGGTTGAGCGAGAAAGACACCAAAAATACATAGTGACGGAATTAGAAGGAGAAAACAAACCTGTAGCATACAACAACAATATAATTGGCAACTATTTTGTTGACTCTTTCTTAGGAAATTTTAATGCTCATACTTTGCCTTACTTGGAACATTTTGTTTTGTCTCAAGTAGAAATTTTTTCTCAAACAGATAGTTCTAAATGTGTTAATTTTATAGATAGTCCTGTAAATAAATCTTTATTTTGGAAATTATTTTTTGATGGTTCTAAGTCTAATGATGGAGCAGGAGCAGGATGTGTATTAGTTAGTCCAGAGGGAAACAAAACTATGCTAACATGTAAACTCGAGTTTGATTGCACAAACAACACTCCAGAATATGAAGCTCTAGTCCAAGGACTATACAAAGCAATCGGATTAGATATCAAGTATCTACAAGTCTTCAGAGACTCTGAGATTATTATTAAATAGGTACGAAATACTATACTTTGTCTATCAGGTCATTTAAGCGTTATCAATCTTTAATGCAAGATCTGACTGAACAATTTATAGCATTTAAGATTTCACCTATTCCCAGACTCCAAAATGCTAGTGCTAACCTCCTAGCTAATGTCACTTCCAAGCTCATTCCATGGGAATACTATAGCCCAGACAGATTCTCAATCGAATTGATCTTTAGGCCTTCCATCCTTGATAATGTTACAAACTGGAGAATTTTCAATGATGATCTTGACAATGTAAGTTTTCTGACATCGGAAGGATCTTACACTAATCAGATAATTGATGAGGACCAACATGACAAGTAGTTACAACAAGAAAGCACTAATAATGTTATACCAAAATCTGTAGTCAAGTTGGAAGACCTATATGATTTGAAAGACTGATTTAAGAGATCTACCAATTTAAAACTTCAGAGTTCAACTCTAAACTATGAATTAGTAAATCCAGGAATGGATATCAAGCCACAGAATATCAGCCTAGGTCTTGGCCTAGCCCCAGAAGAAAAATTAGCCTACGTTCAGCTCCTGAAACAATAAAAAAGTGTCTTTGCCTGGAACTAAGATGATCCTAAGACTTACAACACTTCAATCATTCAAAATACTATCCCAATGATAGCTGATGAAAAACCTATCCAGAAAAAGCTAAGGAAGATCCATCATAATCTCGAAAGTCAGATTAAGTCAGAGCTTAATAAATTATTGAAAGCCAAAATTATTTTTCCCGTTTGACATTCTAGATGGGTTTCCAATTTTGTCATAGTCAAAAAGAAAAATGAAGATATTAGGATTTTCATTGACTTTCGAAATCTTAACAAAGCCTGTCAAAAGGATAATTTTCCCCCACCTCCTATGGAACAAATATTGCAAGCAGTTGCAGAATCAGAATTAATGACCTTTTTAGATGGTTTCTCTGGCTACAACTAGGTTCTGGTCCATCTTGATGATCAGCTAAAAACCACGTTCAGAACCAAATGGGGTACTTATGCATATCAAAAGATGCCTTTTGGTCTGATCAACGCTGGTGCCACATTTCAAAGGGCCATGGATATCGCATTCAAGGGATTAGTAAAAAAATCAGTGGTGATTTACTTTGATGACATAATAGTATATTCTAAAAAACACAGTAATCACCTTAGATACTTAAAGCAGATCTTCCAACATTGCCAAAGGTATGGAATTTCTCTTAACCCAAAAAAGTCTTTTTTTGCATTAAGTGAAGGAAAAATTCTTGGATTTATAGTGTCAAAATATGGAATCCATATTGATCCCGATAGAATTAAGGGAATTTCTGAAATATCCTTGCCACATAATAAGAAAGCCATGCAATTCTTCCTTGGCCAGATTAATTTTGTTAAAAGATTTGTTCCAGACTTCTCAAGGATTGTGTGACCATTACAAGCAATGATAAAAAAGAATTCACTTTTCAAATGGGGCCAAGAGGAATATGAAGCATTCAATCTGATTAAGCAAGAAATTATTAATGCCCCATCCTTAGCGACTCCAAATTTTTCCGATCCTTTTATTTTGTATACATTTGCCTCTGATAAGTCATATGCTATGATACTCACGCAAGCCAATCAAGACAAGGCGGAAGCCCCAATTTCCTTCTTTAGTTCTAATCTGCAAGGGGCTGAATTAAATTATTCTGACATTAAGAAACAAGCTTATGCTATTTTCAAAGTGATCAAATACTTTAGACCCTTTCTTCTTAAAACCCATACAAAGATCATAGTTCCGTTTCCAGTGGTAAGAAATATCTTAGTACAGAAAGATGTGGGTGAAAAGAGAGAAAATTGGGTCACTGCCTTACAAGAATATGATGTTGAGATCAGGCCAGCAAATATTTTAAAAGGTCAAGGCTTTTGCAAGATGTTGGCTGGAGTATCGCTTATTTCTGAAATATCATCTCCAAATCAAGAGGTACAAATGTATGACATAAGCCTAAACGATATTGAATCAAGATACGCTGATATCATATTTTATCTAAAGAATGGATACGCTCCTTCAAATCTGAATTATACAAAGAAAAGATCCCTAAGATTGAAGGCTAAGCAATACCAACTCATAAATGATGTACTTTTTAGGATGAATTATGATTATGTTCTCCTTTGATGTCTTGAGAAATTTGAAGCTGAAAAGGTGTCGCAGGAACTCCATGATGGACCAGCAAGAGGATATTATGTGGGAGATGCTACAGCACATAAAATTTTGCGTGCACGATATTATTGGCCTACACTATTTAAAGATGCGCATAGCTATGTAAGGAAATGTAAATGTTTTCAAACTGTTGCCGGGAGACAAAAGAAACCATCATTTCCTTTGCAACCAGTCAATATCGATCAACCTTTTGATCAATGGGGATTGGATATAATAGGTGAGATCGTTCCTCACTCTTCTAAACAACATAGGTATATCCTTACAGTGACAGATTATTTTACTAAATGTGTAGAAGTAGTTCCGCTCAAGACAGTGTTGGCATTATGATACATATGTTGTACTTGATGGCAACCCACTCATCTCAGATGATAAATTATAGTGCAGCAAAGCTCACGTACTTTCATGAAGATAAAATTTTCTTTCATGCAGAGAAAAGTTTCTTTCATATAGAGAAAAGCTCACGCACTTTCATGCAGAGAAAAGTTCCTTTCATGAAGAGAAAAGTTCACGCCTTTCACGGTTGGCTCATGGTATTAGTCCGACAGTTTTTGATCCTATGGTTTTGGTCCATGGTATTGCATCCAAAAGCGTTGACCTCAAGTATTGGGTTCATGGTATTGTGTTATTATGGTTTTGGACCGTGGTATTGTGAAAGGCCTAAGACTATAGAAGAGGAAGGAGATCATTTGGCAAGGCAATCAATCTGAATGAATTGAATATCTAATAAGTGCTAGATCTGAAATATTTGTGATTGGGGTTATGGTGCAGATCTGGATCTGAATGAAGGAGGAACCTTAGCGCATAAAGAAGGATAAGTTCTATTGATGGGTCATAATATTTAAGCTTGAATAATAGTATCTTTGTATGATTTTGATCTGTTATATGAGGCGCATGCTTGATCTATAAATCTGACAATCTGGGTTAATTAGTGTCTGAATATTTGAAAGAATGAATTATCCTTTATAGATTTGTACACAGGTTCAGTGAAGTGAAAGAGAGTATACACGCTGGTTCAGTGAATGAAAACGGTGTATACGCAGGTTGGTCCAAACACATGAGCGTATGCACGCAGGTTTCAAGTTGTTGAAGTAGCGTATATCTTTCAAATTATGATCTAGCTGCCTCTGTTTATTGTTGCAGTATTCTGGGTTCAGAATTTGGTGTGTGGTTACTATTACTGTGTTCTGGGTACAGCTGTCAGAGAAGTGTTTACTTGATTCAGTGCTAATTGCGGAAAAGAAGATTGTTTGATGCAGATATACTTGATGATTGATTGATGTTCATGGATCCAGTCTGAAAATGTATGAAACGAGGTCCCTGGAAGAGAGAGAAGGTTGTAGCCTTCAGTAGGCCAACACCTACATACTAGTATCTTGACTAGTACAAGAGCTAAGGGGGTTGTAGCTCCCTTCCAGGAAAAGCTGGAGAATGAGAGAGGGTTGTAGCTCTCTGCAGGTTTCAGCGTGTGTATTGGTAAAGGATTGTGCCAGTACATTGTAAAAAGAAGTTTCTAATTAAAAGAAGATAGAGACGAATTGCAGCAGGTGGTTTTCACCCACATTGGGTTTCCACCTTATATCTTGTGTTCTTGTGTGTGTGATAGTCTTCAGATCTATTTTACTGTCTCTGGTCACTGGTTATTTGATTATGATACATAGATTAATAATCAACTTCTGAAAGATAAAGTAAATTATAAGTTTGCATTGTATACGCGGGTTTCCTTCTACATAGTTGCGTATATACGCAGTTTTAATTAACTGAAGTAGCGTATATTATCTGGATTTGAAAAAGGGAATATTTGACTTGACAATACTGATTCACCCCCCCTCTCAGTATTATTTCCAACAATTGTTATCAAAGAAGGTCCTTCTAAAGAAGCTTGATCGCTTGGAGGAAGATCCATCATCATGAGCAACTACGAGAGAGAAGCATCTATCAGGCCACCGATTTTTGACGGGACAAACTTCGTATATTGGAAGGTAAGAGTTATTTCCTATATTCAATCTCTTAGTACAGAAGTTTGGGATATCATAGATACAGGGTACACTTTCCCATCAACAACTCCTACAGATCCGGCTGAGAAGAAGAAATATGAAACAAATGCAAAGGTTGTCAATACCCTATTATGATGTCTATCTCAATCAGAATTCATCAAGGTTATGCAGTATAAATCCACAAAAGAAATATGGGACAAAATTGTTCTGAGCTATGAAGGAGATGAACAGGTAAAACGAGCAAAACTTCAAACCCTCAGAATTTAGTATCAAAATCTCCAAATGCACAATGATGAAAGTGCGGCTAACTATTTCCTTTGTGTAGATGAGATTGTTAATTGTATGAAAAATTTGGGTGAAGAAATAAAAGAGGTTGTTGTGGTTGAAAAGGTTCTAAGATCTTTGTCCCCTAGGTTTGAATCTAAAGTTTCTGCAATAGAATAAAAAGAGAATCTACGAAACCTTACCATGTCTCAGCTGCACGGAATTCTGACTGCTTATGGAATGAGGAAAGGAGGGCCATCAGACAGGAGAGAAGTTGCTTTCAAGGCTTCAGGCAAAGGAGATTACTATGAGTCAGGACACGTGTCTGAATAAGAGGAGGAATCAAATTTTGTCAAGAACCTTCAATGGGGTACTGGAAGATTCAGAGGTAATTTTCCTTTCAAATTCTTTGCTTGTGGAAGAGTCGGTCACTATGCTGCCAAATGTCCTCATAAGGATAAGATTGACAAGGGGAAGGAACCTATTAGATGGAACAAGAAACATAATGTAACTAAGAAAAGTTACTACACTCATGAAGACAGTGATTGTCTTTCAAATAGTGATGAAGATGAATGAGGTAAGAATTATAAACTTTTAATGGATTTTGAAGATGATAATTACATGGATGCTATAGATGAAGATGGTTTTTATGAAGAGATTTCTAGACTCAAAGTGTGTTTAGAAGAGAAGAATGTGATCATTGATACTCTGCAATTCCAACTTGTTGAAAAAGAAAAATTTCTTGAGAAGTTAGAATGTGAAATTGTTGGTCTTAGAAAAGAGATTGAGAAAACGAAGGCTCTTAATCTTAAATTTGTTAAAGGATATGAAACTCTAGATGAGATTATCAATGTGCAGCATTCCCCACTAATCAAGATAGGTCTATTATATAATGAAGAAGCATCTCAAGCGCAGAAACCATCCACCTCAAAAAGTTATCTTGATGCAGCAAGGAGGAATGAGCAAGAGCCCAATGGAGATCACCAGGTAAAACAAGGACGATTTACATCAAGAATAAACAAAGACTACCAGGTAAATCGGGGGCAATCCACCTTAAGGATGGACAAAATCTACAACCAGCCACAGGTAAAATCTTCTCAATTTGCCTCAAGAATGGATGACAATAGAAACTAAAATCATTTGGCTGGTCGATTTGATAATCGCAAGAGTTTCTTCAATGGCCAATGTTTCTCTTGCCATAACTTTGGCCACAAAGCATCTCAATGTGTTTCCTATAAGACAATCATGACTAGAGAAGCTCAAAAACAAAGAAGTATGACTGGAATTATGAAAAGAACCTATAACAACTTTTCCACCCTTGAAAATGAAATTGAATGTTTTATTTGTAATAACTTTGGTCATGAAGATTCTGAATCCAGGAGCAGGTTTCGGCAGACAACTCAGAAGGAAAAAGCCTCAAGTTCCAGAACATGGAGAATGAAGGAACCACAACCAGAAAGATGTGGGTAGCCTTTTATGCAAAAGGACAAGAAAATCAATGGTACATCGACAGTGGAAGTTCGAAGCATATGAGAGGTGATAAGGAAAAACTTCAATCATATAGTGCTTTAGAAAAGGGAAAGAAAGTTTCTTTTGGAAATGATACCCCTGCAGTCATAAAAGGAAAAGGCACTGTTCAGTTGAAAGAAAAAGTCAAAGCTGGAAATGTTATGTATGTTGATGGCTTGAAGCATAATCTACTGAGTGTCAGTCAGATGTGCGATCAAGGAACTGAGGTAATATTTCGATCAAATGGGTGTAGTGTTCATGATCTTGATACAGGAAAAACAGTGATCAAAGGCATAAGAACTCCAAAGAATTTATACATATTTGAAGAAGTACAAAAACAATGCTATTTGAGCAAGAATGATGAACACGGGTTATGGCACCGGAGGTTGGGGCATCTAAGCTTTTCACAGATAAGGAAAGCATGCAAATACCAGGCAGTTCGTGGTCTTCCAGACATCAGAATTCCAGACAATACAATATGCAAATCATGTCAGTTTGGTAAGAAAACCAGAACTAACTTCCCTGAGAAGGAAGGATCAGAGAGCATGCCTCTTGAACTAGTCCATACAGATATATGTGGTCCATCTAGGACAAAATCACCTTGACGAGAAGAATAGTTTATATTATTCATTGACGACTTCTCCAGGATGGTTTGGATAGGACTTTTGAAGCACAAAGATGAAGCATTCGAAAAATTCAAATCGTTCAAAGCCTTGGCAGAAAACGAATCAGATCACAAAATTAAGTGCCTCGGGTCTGATAGAGGTGGGGAGTTTACCTCAAATGAATTTTTTGATTTCTGTGAAGAACATGGAATAAGAAGGGAATTCTCTACAACTGGGACTCCTCAGCAAAATGGAGTGGTGGAAAGAATGAACAGAACGGTTCAACAAATGGCTCGTGCTATGCTTGATGAGTCTGGAACACCCGCAACCTTCTGGGGTGAAGCTACATTTGCTTCGGTTGTTATTCTCAACAAAACAAATGTCCATGTAAACATCACTCAAACTCCTCATGAGCTCTGGTATGGTGAGACTCCTTCGGTAAAACATTTCAAAATCTTTGGAAGCAAATGCTATATTAAGAATAATGATGAACATCTTGGCAAGTTTGAACCTAGAGCAGATGAAGGCATACTTCTTGGTTATTCTCCCCATAGCAAAGCATATAAGTGTTACAATAAAAGACATGGAAGAATTGTTGACAGCATTGATGTAGTGATTGATGAAGAAGGAAACATTCCTAGGCAAGTAAATTATGAAAATATCGAAGAGGATGAAGACTACCCTTCAAATCAGACTGATGATGAAGAAGAACCTAAAGAGGCACCAAAGGAACAGATAAGGATAGAAGAGAAGACTCCATCCAAGTACGTTCAGAAGAATCATCCAGAATCTCAGATTTTGGGGCAGAAAGAGGCAGGTGTACAAACAAGAAGAACAATTGCAGAAGCCTCAAGCTATTTGGCATTTCTCTCCTCCACTGAACCACAAAATGTAAAAGAGGCATGCAAAGATGAATGTTGGGTCAAGGCAATGGATGAAGAACTTGAGGAGATCGAAAAGAATAACACTTGGGAGTTGGTTCCTAGACCAAAAGATAAGAATTTCATAGGGACAAAATGGATCTCTAAAAACAAGTTGAATGAAAATGGGGAAGTGATTAGAAACAAGGCCAGACTTGTTTGTAAAGGGTATGCTCAACAATAAGGTATAGACATTGAAGAAACTTTTGCTCCCGTTGCTAGACTTGAGGCCATCTGAATGTTCCTTGCTCTCTCAAGCTTTCAGAAGTTAAAATTATTTCAAATGGACGTGAAATCAGCCTTTTTGAATGGAGAAGAAGAAGTGTACATTGAGCAACCAGATGGCTTCATCCTTGGGAATGATCCAAATCTTGTATGCAGACTAAAAAAGGCTCTCTATGGTCTTAAACAGGCTCCAAGGCCTTGGTACTACCATTTGGACAAATATCAACAAAGTTTTTCAAAAGGATCAGCAGATAGCAATCTTTATATAAAAATTGAAAATGACAAATTGCTAATACTTGTTGTGTATGTAGATGATATTATCTTTGGCAGCAATGAAGAAGCTAAGAGTCAAAGCTTTTCCTTGGTGATGAAGAAAGAATTCGAAATGTCTTTGCTTGGAGAACTGACATATTTTATTGGACTTCAAATCCAACAAAATGAAGGTGATATCTTTTTGTCTCAAACCAAGTATCCCAAGTAGATATTGAAGAAATATGGCATGGAAGATGCAAAACGAATATGTACCCCTATGGTTACAGGATGCAACCTCAGTGCAAATGATGAATCAGCAGTAGTGCATCAACCAACCTATAGATCCATGATTGGAAGTCTCCTTTATTTGACAGGTACTCGACCAGACATCATGCATGCAGTGGGAATAGTTGAAACATTCCAAGCAAATCCTAAGGAAACCCATCTTCAGGCAGTAAAGAGAATTTTAAAGTGTCTTCAAGGAACTCAAAACTATGGCTTATGGTATCCTAGAGATACAGATCTCAGTCTACATGCTTATACAGATGCAGATTGGACTGGAAGCGTGGATGATAGTAAGAGCACAAGTGGTGGAGCATTCTTTATGGGTTCCAGATTAGTATCTTGGTTCAGCAAGAAATAGAGTTTGATTACTTTATCTACAGCTGAAGCGGAATATGTGGCTGCTGCATCTTGTTGCACTCAACTCCTTTGGATGATACAAACCTTACAGGATTTTCAAATCACTTGTACACCACCTATCTCCATCTTATGTGATAATACAAGTGCAATCAGCATTTCAAAGAACCCAATTATGCATTCAAAGACCAAGAACATACCTATCAAATATCATTTCCTCCGGGAACAAGTGTTGGAACAAAAGGTCAAGTTGGAGTATGTTCCCTCTAAGGAACAAGTTGCTGATATACTCACCAAACCACTGCCCAAGGAAACTTTTAAATACCTCAGACAGAAGCTGGGTGTAGTTGATGCATCATCTTGCTATTAAATCTTGTCTGTTTCAGAGAAAAATGGGGGTACGCGAGTTGCCTAAGGAGGATCTGCATACATACGCAGGTTTGTGCAGAGACAGTCACGTATATGGAGGTTTGATGGATATCAGTAGGGACAGGCTCTGGTTGAAGATAATCTGGTATGGGTCTGACAAAGACCATCTGGCATAGGTTCAGGGGGAGCAGATAAACTTCTAATGATGCATTGTTGGCATTATCTCAGAAGCTTTTGGTTCTAGTTCACAACTGTTGTTGGATTCAAGTGGAACAAATGCAGAGGGAGAACAGAAGGAAATCATGGTTGCTGATCTGAATGGTGATTGACAGATGCTTCTGCTATCAGTTATTGTGACTTTCATAAGCCTTGCTCTAGATATTTCATCTCTATGTCATGTATCTCTTTTATGGTGTCAAGGTCATGTAACGGCCTATTTTTGGTTACCCACTATGCCTGGGATGAAGATGTAATGTATTTGGTTGTCACATGTAATTCTCTGATGTATCCCCACTTGGTTGGGTGGATGATCCCCACTTGGTTGGGTGATGGATGTATGTATTAAGTCTTTTGGTGATAGGAAGGTCTTTTATGATGTATAAGTCATCATTCTTCTTGTAAAACATCTTTTTGCAGACCTTGCTTATAGTCAGGGGGAGCATGAACAGCACACTTCAGCATAGCAGAGACTTAGCATGTACTTAGAGGAATCATGGACAAAGTGGTACACCTTGGCATATACAAAGGGGGAGCTCATTCAGAGATTTCAGCAGGTACTCAGGGGGAGTATGGGCAGCGGAAAGTTTATCTAGGAAAGAGATTATCTTGGTCTGCCCTTTGCCCTTGATGACAAAGGGGGAGAGTGATTGGTTGTTGTTGCCATCAAGTCCAAAGGTGGAGATTGTTGGCATTATGATACATATGTTGCACTTGATGCCAACCCACTCATCTCAGATGATAAATTATAGTGCAGCAAAGTTCATGCACTTTCATGAAGATAAAAGTTTCTTTCATGCAGAGAAAAGTTTCTTTCATATAGAGAAACGTTCACGCACTTTCATGCAGAGAAAAGTTCCCTTCATGAAGAGAAAATTTCACTCCTTTCATGGTTGGCTCATGGTACTAGTCCGACAGCTTTTGATCCTATGGTTTTGGTCCATGGTATTGCATCCAAAAGTGTTGACCCCAAGTATTGGGTTCATGGTATTGTGTTATTATGGTTTTGGACTGCGGTATTGTGAAAGGCCTAAGACTATAAAAGAGGAAGGAGATCATTTGGCAAGGCAATCAATCTGAATGAATTGAATATCTAATAAGTGCTAGATCTGAAATATTTGTGATTGGGGTTATGGTGCAGATTTGGATTTGAATGAAGGAGGAACCTTAGCGCATAAAGAAGGATAAGTTCTATTGATGGGTCATAATCTTTAAGCTTGAATAATAATATCTTTGTATGATTTTGATCTGTTATATGAGGCGCATGCTTGATCTATAAATCTGACAATATGGGTTAATTAGTGTCTGAATATTTGAAAGAATGAATTATCCGTTATAGATCTGTACGCAGGTTCAGTGAAGTGAAAGAGCGTATACACACTAGTTCAGTGAATGAAAACGGTGTATACGCAGGTTGGTCCAAACACAGGAGTGTATGCACACAGGTTTTAGGTTGTTGAAGTAGCGTATATCTTTTAAATTATGATCTAGATGCCTCTGTTTATTGCTGCAGTATTCTGGGTTCAGAATTTGGTGTGTGGTTAATGTTACTATGTTCTGGGTACAACTGTCAGAGAAGTGTTTACTTGATTCAGTGCTAATTGGGGAAAAGGAGATTGTTTGATGCAGATATAATTGATGATTGATTGATGTTCATGGATCCAGTCTGAAAATTTATGAAATGAGGTCCCTAGAAGAAAGAGAAGGTTGTAGCCTTCAGTAGGCTAGCACCTACGTACTAGTATCTTGGCTAATACAAGAGCTAAGGGGGTTGTATCTCCCTTCCAGGAGAAACTGGAGAACGAGAGAGGGTTGTAGCTCTCTGCAGGTTGTAGCCTGTGTACTGGTAAAGGACTGCGCCAGTACATTGTAAAAAGAAGTTTCTAATTAAAAGAAGATAGAGATGAATTGTAGCCGGTGGTTTTCACCCACATTGGGTTTCCACCTTATATCTTGTGGTCTTGTGTGTGTGATAGTCTTCAGATCTGTTCTACTGTCTCTAGTTACTGGTTATTTGATTCTGATACACAGATTAATAATCAACTTCTGAAAGATAAAGTAAATTATAAGTTTGCATTGTATACGCGGGTTTCCTTCTACATAGTTGCGTATATACGCGGTTTTAATTAACTGAAGTAGTGTATATTATCTGGATTTGAAAAAGGGAATATTTGACTTGATAATACTGATTCACCCCCCTCTCAGTATTATTTCCAACAGACAGCCAACGCTGAACATATCATTGATTTCATAGATCAGTTCATAATCACCAAGTTTGGTTTACCCTCTGCTTTAATGTTTGATAATGCATCATATTTTTCTGGCAATGCTATGACTGAATTTGCACTTAAAAGAGGTTTTAAGCTTAAATACTCTGCCAATTATTACCCACAAAGGAATGGGTTGGCCAAATCAACAAATAAAAACTTAATCAGAATCATTAAGTGAACCATTGATCAGAATCATAAAAATTGCCACAAATCTTTGATGTATGCTTTATGGGTAGACCGAATAACCCAAAAGGCTTCCATTGGCACTTCTCCCTTTAATTTAGTTTATGGGAAGAAGTAGTTCTCCCAACTCATCTAGAAATTCCTTCTTTAGCCTTGGTTCAATTTATCGACGAAACACCAACTTCATCTTTAAAACTAAGACAATTGCAGATCCTTAAGCTAGAAGAGCAATGAGAATAGGCTAAAACCACACATGCTCATCATCAAGCATTAATAAATGCTTCCTTCGATTTAAGCATGGTATCTAGGAAGGATTTTAAAATTGGAGATTTAGTTTTGAAATGGGATAAGGCTCATGAGGAAAAAGGCAAACATTATAGATTCCAACGAATGTGGCTTGGCCCATTCCAAATTGTTGAAATCATAGGTCCATTCACTTTCATGCTGCAAGATTTAGCAGGGAAAAAAGAATCTTTACCTATTAATGGGAAAATCCTTAAAAAATACTTTCCATAGAAGATGAACTCTTCTATTTTTGTAAATTATTGTTTATAGACTTATTTTGATAATAAAATAGGTTGAAAATGGTTAACTTTGGGAATTCACAAAAAAGATTAGTGTTTCTTTTAGATTTTGTTTTTTTTCTTATATAAATAGAACTGATTTGGAAAATCGATCATTATTATTGAAAGATACAGTCAAATGCCACAAGCCTAAAAATGCTACTAGTTTCAGCCTTACAAATTTTGATGAAAAACAACCTTTTAGTGAGAATTTGTTTTATATCAGTCAATGAAAAGCATCAATAACAAAACGAAGGTTCTCTGTAGAAAAGCTATTTCCAAAAACTCTATAATTGTCGTCTAGAGTTATTCTTAATGAACCAATGACTTCCTCCCCACCTAGGGAATTACGAGTTTCAAGGAGTAATCCAATGATACACTATAAGCTTAAAGAATAAGAGGTCTCATCACGAGCCAACTTATCATGATCATAGATATTATAACTTGTTGACATTGCCAAAACTGCATACCAAAATAGGGCAATGACTCAAGATTGTTGCAATCAAAAGACAAGGGGTCTCATCACGAGCCAGCTTGTTCAGTAAAGTTATAAATCAAGTGAATGGCACTGTCATAATTTGGCTACCAAACCAAGACATTTTTCTTTAAGAATTAAAAGAAAACAAAAAACAACAAGTGTGGATATGGATTTATCTCTGAAAATTGTATATTTCTCCAAGTAGGATACAGGATCATTGCTGGGTAACAGGTAACCCTGTCGAGGCTATGAACGCCTGCTGGCAGCAGAGGCTCTACCTACGACAATTGAGCATACTTAAAACTAATCTATAGAGAAGTCTTTGTTTTTATCTTTACAAACTAAGCAGTGGCTGATGTAAATACAATGACTAGCTTTAGGAAGTAAATAATCAGAGTTAACAGAGGAGAAACAAACTACCATTAACAGCTGAAAGCATGATGCACTTTATATTTCTATAATAAAGTTTGATTTTCCAAAAAAATTTCTCTATTTTGGAAGTTTAGAAAACTCAAAAGATAATCAGAAATAACTAGTTCTCCCTAGTGAATCGCCAATTGTTGTGGCCAGCAACAACCCCCCTTTTTATTTAGTTTTAGTAATAAAGCTAAATAAATGGGGACCCTTCTAAAAAATAAAAACTAGCACTATATTTCCCTTTGAATAAAACATGCTATCATAAACTTAGGAAAATACCCGCAAAACCTAAAAAACTTAAGTTTTATGATAAGTTCCGAATAAAATCGTTCTCTTAACAATAAAACATCACATCACAAAGGGTAATGGGGAAACATCATATAAACAAGCTTTTGAAATTGCGAAAATGCGATGCGAGATCGCGCACCTTAAAGACTCATCGCACATCGCGGATTTCATACGCCGCAAGTATCACCTAAGGTAAAATATCCCGATCTGGTGATATGCGATAAAGCATCTCGCAAATTGCATCTCGCAGCCACCTAATGAAATAAATGATTGTTAACCAAATGGATTAGTGATATTGCGATCTGCGAAGTTGCGAAGCAAATCGTAAAATCGCTTTATCACAGATCTACAATGCTCATGATCCAATAAAGCATTTCTTGTAATCTGATACCGAGTTATGGGCATTAATGTCAATTTAGTGGTTAGTTGATGGTTATTTATGAGATAAGATTTAGATCTGATCGAAAGGTTATTTGACATAGGGTGATATATTTGATATGATTTCAGAATTAAAGAGCTTTCCTGTCACCTTATCTCTTATCATTATTCTTTCCTTACTTGAAAATTTGCAGGAGCTGCAAGCAGAATAATATACACAACAGTGTGCATAACGTAATGGGAAAGAAGGGAAAAGCTCCAGTTGTTGAGGAAAAAGAGATGACATCCTTATACACAGACACTACCTGCAACAGAGATGCCAGCATAACTACTTGGGAAGGCAAGTACAGTCTACTCGAAGAAGAAAAGCCAAGAATTATGGAGGTTGAAGCAACAACAGACTCATGCAGGTCGTCTGAGGCATTAATCATTGAACTTGCATGTTCATTCCTTCATCGAATAGTGGCAAGACCTAAGATTCTTCCATACACAGATATGGTTAAGTGGGTACTAGATAGTGCCGATATAACAGAAAGACACTTCAAGTCTCGAGGCCAAGACCTCATTGGGTCATTCAGTCCACAAGATTTAAGGCTTATGTATCATCTACCAGAACCGCAGGAAACCTACAACAAGAAGTTTGTAGAGAAGTTTACCAAAGAAATTGAAGATTTGGTGGAGTGTACCAAGAACTGCTCAGTGAGGGAAGAACCATTGAAAAAGAAAAAACATGGTATGTACAGTACTAGTTCCCTCTCCTCCCCATATTGCTTTGCTGCTGCTATGCTATGTAGACTATTTGGAAAGACCAACATCAATAAGTTTTCATCTGAGTGGCTACCCATATTAGATGCAACCACTAATGCCACTATTATGGATTGGGCTTAGATATCGTCTGATAATTTAGCTTCAGTTATTTGGAACTACCGTTCCAAAAGAACTACTACTCAGAGGATTTATCCTCCTTTCTATTTAGTTGCTTATGTTATGGATGCAATCTGTTATGTTTCCAAATTTCCTTTAATGTGTTGGAAATGGACTACACAAAATCCCTTGCCCATTCACATTTATCATAATGAATTTTTGGATTCCAAATTTATCCCGTATTTTTACAGAATTTGCCATGGAGTTATGTTGCCTCTGTATAGAATGTTGTATAATAGGGATGGCCCAAGATTTTCCCCTGAAGCGGAAGTTGACATTCTCCCTATCGCAAGATGGTTTGGGGAAGAATTTTTCACCTATGTCAGAGTATTTGGGAGCATTTCTTCCCCTCATGTCCTACACTTATATGTTCCTGATATGTTATTGGCTCGAGAGATTGCTTACTAGACCTGGAGGGTGGGAGGAATGAGAAAAGAGTTGAAAGATAAGAGGAAGGCCATTTGGCCACAATTTCCTATGGCCTGTGGAGCCTTTTTATTGTTTTATTTAGGTCATGCATTCAAAGAAGTAGACAATATGTTGTGTCTACAACTGTTCAAGTTTCCAGGAAAACAAGTTGACCCTTTTGATGTCATTAAGAATTTCACTACTGCTATCAAGATAAAAGTATTTTCCAAAGAAGATGATCTTTTTGATGATGCCTTCCAACAGAAAATCACACTGAAAGAAGTTTTGAAATGGCTCAAATTCAGTTTCCCCTAGTATAATCCCAAGAATTCAAATTGTATAGAGAAAGGAGATTAGCTAACATCCCCTTGGATAAGCTACACTTGGAACCAATAAGGGAGCCTACTCCCAGTATCAATTTAAGTGAAAGCTCAGTTATAGACAAGTCCAGGTATAAGTCTGGAAAAGAATCACCAGAACACTCTAAACAATCCGAGAGTGACTGTAATAAAAGTGAAGGGTTAGTTAGAGACACTTCCCAATCTAAAGAATTCCCAGAGCAATAGGTCTTGACTACATCACAGGTAAAGGTTACCCCTCCCATCATCTAGCCACTAAAACCAGTAAGAACTGAGATAGATAAAGAGTTGGAAACATTCAATGAATTGATTAATGCTGAGGAGAAGAACACGAATACACCTGAGGGTACTGTTAGCGCTTGAAATTTCACCTCAGGCTAAGAAAGGTAAACCTCAAGGCAACATCAAACCACTTAGCCTCGTAGCTAGCCCTATGGGGCTGGAGAGGGCTCTCTCCGGTCTATCTCGGTGAAATCTTCAATGGATGAGATGACCAATAGGGTAACACTGATTTTAGGCTAGTAAACTGATCAAAAAGGTTGATTTGGGGTTTTTAGGGTTTTTGGTGGAAAATTGGGGAAATGGCAATTTTGGGTGCGGGGATTGGACACAGTTTCTGCAGGGGGTTCTTCGGGGCGAGGTAGGAGACAGTATTGATGCCTTTGATTGAGGTGGATGATCAGGAATGACAGGTGAAGAGCTAAGGAGAGCAAACAATAACTTTGAATTCTCCTTAGATAGTAGAAAACATTGAAATTAAACAAACTTAAAAGCAGAGCATGACAGTCATGAATTCTTACTTTAACACTTCATTTGTTTAATGTGCAGAAGGAAAAGAAAGGAAATGGGTCACATAACACACTTACAAGTACATAGAGAAACACACCATCAATACATGTAACCACAAGAATCCCAAAAAGGACTGCAAAACCCTGGTCTTCCTTAGCCAAAAATTGCAGAGATACAGTGAATAATACAATGATAGCTTCTCCCTCCAGAGTCCAACCATGAAAATGAGCAAGAAAGTACATAATATAGATGATCTAACCTCTTTCCCTGCCTCCATGGGTCGAGCTCACTATCCTAGGAGCTGTTTCAACCACTTCTAAACTAAGCACTACAAACTAGGCGGTCAAAACAACTTGCCTCTATAAGCTAGGAAATCAATTCATTCATTTAATTTTCACCTTTTTCATGAATGAATCTTCTAGAAGAGATACATAAGAGTAAAAGTGTCAATAAAGTACATTAATTACATCAAATAGGACAATAATCCACCTCAAAAAGTCAAACAGGGTCAAACTGCGTTTTTCTGAGCTGTACATTGAAATCTGGAGAAGTTTGCTTGACGGGTCGCGCGCCTCTGCCTGACGGGTCGCGCGCCTTTGGGACCACATTTGGGGCACTTCCAGGTGGCCAAATTGAGAAAGATTGGGCTTGTTGGAAAGGCCTGTGAGTCTACTTTCCAACCCAACTGGAATATTTGAATTTGGTGGTCATTTGCCCCTCCAAAATTGCAATCTCCCAAGACTGCTTTCTGCAACTCAAAAATGTGGCAGAAAGTCATTTTTTGCTCCTTTTTTGACTTTCTGGAGGCCCAAAACTTCATAAAATCTCAAGTCCATTGGTGAGCATATGTAACTTCTCATGACAAGTTTGGAAATGCTGAGTTTTTGCAAAATGGAGTTGCCATGATGTAGGGTCGCGCGGGGGGTGAGACCCGTTAATGAGCAAAAACCTGTAAATTGCCTGAAAAATCAAAATTGACCCAAACTTTTCAAAATTTCTTGGGATTTGTGCTGTGACTGGGCTATTTAGTGCCTTGGTCCTTCAGTGAGGCCTCAGCTAAGATATGGAGGGGATCGGGCCTCTTTATCCCTTTTTGTGCCTTGGCCAACCGCCTTTGGAACATTTTCATCTTTGCCTTGCACACATGCATCCTTGCCCAGTAATGGTTCTTCATGTTCCTCAGCAATTTCTTCTCTTGGTTGGCCTTAGCCAACAACCTCTCCAAGTGTGCATTTACCTGGATGAGCATGGACTCTCGCTCAGCGGGCAATAGATCACCGGGTCTTCTCTGGTTCAAATGACGGTCACTACGAATCCTCCACAGCTCATCAAGTGCTTTCTCATCCTCCAACTGTTTGTTGCGCTGCTCCAGGTATGAGATTGTCCATTGTGCCCCTTCTAATCTCCTCTGCAAGGCATCATTTTCAGCTCTAAGGTGCTGAATGATCTCCTTTGCCTCTCGGCTAGGAGAACTGACATCAAGATCAATAAGCTCTATATTCGGAACACCTGATGGTCCCTCATCAATCTTGGGTTGTTTGCCCCTCCCTGGTACCTGTGCTGGTGAAGAAAGCGAGACCCCTTCCACCTGATGTGGAAATAACACTCGCTGAGCCGATGAAGAAGGTGAGACCCCTTCCACATGCTGTGGAGAAAGTACTCGCCGAGCTGCTGCAAATAAGGCCCTCTGGCCTCTCCGATAAGTAACCAAAGGTGGGGAGCTGACATGTCTAGTGACGGGGATGTCATGCTGCTGCGATGGTCCTCCCTCCTCGTGAATAACCTCAGGATGTGGCGGTGGTGGTACTGTGAAAAGCTCACGAGAAATGAACTCCTCCCATGGGATGCCCTGTTGTTTTGACTGTTTGAGATGTTGTTTCAAGGGGACAAATAGCACAAGGGAAATGCTAGGGAGGGGGACTTTTAAGGGGACTTAGGGAAAATATATGTAAGAGGGAATTTAGGGAAGAAATTATGACATATACAACATCACATAATCATAATATGCAAGGGTTTTATGGGAAGTAGGGTTTAGGGTTATGTTATTGATTTTTAGGGGTAGGGGTAGGGTTTTAGGGCTTTTAGTATTTTTGGTAGGGAGATTGGGTAAAAATGATAAGGGAGGTGATAACGGAATGTGGGGAAAAAGTGGGGATGAAAAGGATGACCTTGAGCACAGCAAAACAAAACCCTAGCTTTACTTGCACTTTGAACTTTTTAAGCACAATACACATGAATTTCCCATTTCATCTTGATGGCATTTGACACATCTTCCATGCTCATTTTTTCTTTACCAAACAAAATCACCATGATTTAGAGGCCTACCCGAAGAAATTTAGGAGAAAGAAGTTGATTTGTGGCTCACTGGAAAATTTATGTAGGTGAATCCTAATGGATCGCGCGCACTGCCCAACAGGTCGCACGCCCTCAATGGGTCGCACCAGTGTAATTTTTGCACTAGCAAAGGCACCCTGATGGGTCGTGCGCCAGGCTTAACGGGTCGCATTTTGCAGGAGGCTTTTAGAGGCCTTCCTTGTGTTAGAATCGGGTGCAGGATAGCTCGTTGGAAAGGTATTTGAGTATGCTTTCCAACCCAACTGGAATTTTTCAATTTGGAGTTCATTTTCCCTGTCAAAAATCAAATCTCCCAAGACTGGTAAAAATGTGCCAAATGAGGCTACTTCAAGGAAGAGTGTTGTTGCAGTCAACTTTTGAATGCCTTCCACAACCCCAAATTGAGCTCATGATAGCTCATTGGAAATCTATTTGTGTATAGTTATCATTTTACCCATCAAGAAAATCATTTGGCCAACAAAGCTAGGAGAAAACTTGATTTTCCCAAGGTCACTTTAGAGATAACGGTATTCTTGACATTTCTCTCAAAACATGATACCTGTGAAAAAATGGAAGGAGGTTTTTCTTCTTTGGCATGTTTTGGACAAAAACCTCTCTCAGTTTCCCAAAATTCATCTTTTATTTCTCTAAAACATCTTTTGAGTGAAACTTATCACGATGTGTGAAACAAGGAATTTTGTCGAAATGAAGCGAAATGAAGGGGATAGGGGGCTTCTAAATTCTTGAAGAAATTTTTGGGAGTGGGGAGGGATGTTAGGAAGCAGAGGAAAGTGGAATCTTAGAGATTGAGTGAGGGGAAGGGGTCCAAAAGGGAAAAACACCGGCCAAACCTAGAAAATTGCCAGGTTGTAGCTAGAAACTAGGGTTTGTGCGAAAATGAGGAATTTGGGGGATCTAAGGGATGGGAAGCATTTGATAGGGTATTTTAAGGATAGGGGAAGGTGTATGAACACCTGGATACGAGTTTTGCCGATGACTTGACCGTCCAAGAGAAATTTGCTTTCAAAACCCTAGGAGAGGGAAATGACCTTGCCAAGGCACAACTGAAGCATGAACAAGGTGTAAAATGACTCATTAGACACTGACATGATAATTACAACCCTATGAATGGTGATAGACTCAGATGAATGATGACATGGACTGCCATTTGGACAACTTTGAAAAGAGTGAAAACAAAGCCTAGACCTAATGCCTAGTGACCAAATTTTGCTTGAAGACTCACTGAAATAACAAAATTTGACCTTGACACTTCAAAATCACTTTGTAAGAGCACATTTGATCACTAGAGGAAGGCTGGAAAGACTAACACTAATAGGTACAGTACAAATAATGACATATATGATCGTGGAAACAGTCAACAATGCTCCAGAAATTGAGCATATTCTCATTACCCCATCATCTGAAATCATGCTCAAAATAGAGGAAATTCCTCCTTTAGATGTATTCTATAGTCCACATCATAAGGTAGTGGTAAAAAGGCAAAGAAAGAAAAGGAAACTCGATAGTGTGCTCTCACCTGAGGCAAAGCAGCTAGATGTCCTTTGGCGAGAACTTACCATTGATCCTACTGAAAATATGACTAAGTTATCTCAAATCGCGGGAGCCTATGCTTCTGCAACCATTGATAAAGAATCTGAGGTACAACAATTACTTAAGGATAGAGAGGAAAAAATCCAAATTTTACAGCAACAGCTATAGCAAGCCAGTGCCAACCGAGAAGCAGAGGAAAAGTTAGAAAAACTACAACAAGATTTTTAACAGATGTAGCTGGGATATCAGAACAATTTGGCCGAAAAAGAAAATCAGTTGTAGGCTATGCTTGAAATGCACAGAGATGATCCCAAGCTTACAGAGTTTGTCTCATAAGCCCTTGCCCTAAACGACCAACTCTTGCAATAGCAGGAGGAATTATGCCAAAGAATATCGCAATGGAATGCCCATTGTGAGATAAGCGATAAAATTACCAATCAAGTCAACAACTTGCAACATGATTATGATTTAATTGATAAGAGAATGTTTGATTATTTGACTTGGCAAGAATCAGAAGAAGGAAAGAAAGTAGGCGCACTCAAAATCAATGAAGCCCATAAAGAAATGTTTTTCCATAAATGGGACGCACAAATTAGGAAGGAAGAACAGGCAACGCAAGAAGTAGCTACAACGACTAACAACATCATTGACTGTGTCAATGAAAACCTGCACAGAGAAAACCTCATTTCGGAGGATTTCTCCCAAAGGCACAGCAACTGCAGACAAGTTGGAAACAAAAAGCTAAGGAAAGGGCAAAGTCCATCAAAAAGTTAATCAAGCTAAATTGGGATACTTACTGGTAGTACTTGGTTAAACCGCACAGTCAATGCATGACTCTCCAATGCCTTACAAACTCTACCAAGAAAATAGCACCAGCACTTGCCGATTCTGTTTTCGCAAGGCAAATAAAATCAGAGGTCGGACAACCGATGCTCCTCAAGCCAATGCTGAATGCTTGTGATCTCAGAGAAAAGATACATAGATAGTTAATTCCATATTTAGCTTTAGTTTTCGTTTTGATTTATTTTTGTCTTAGATGAGGACGGTCATTTAAACCTCCTCCTATATTTTTGTAATAAACTATTTTTAGTATTTAGGAAGTATTATTTTAATCACTCTCATGCATTTAGAGAGGGGTCCTGAAATTTGTCAAAAACATTTCCTCAAAACATGCACTTATGCACCCTCAGAGAAGGTTTTGATGAATGAATGGAACGAGATTTATTGATATCTGTGTTTAATGTTTGCTACTGAGATGCACTTTTGTACTCTTAGTAGACGTTGAATTAGGAAGAGATAGATCTATATTGTTGAAGCTCATGAGTAGGACTTGTTATCAATGGTACTTTTATCTCTTAATGATTTCTGCTTATGTGTCAAAGTAATATTTTATGCTCAGTTATTTATATATGAAAGCTTGAATGTTTGAGTTATCATTTGGCACTTTTGTACGGTGATGACTATTTTGTTTTTGCTCAATGTATGAATGACTTATTATGCGATATGTTTTCACAATTGTTTCGGCTAATTTCTTATACAAAACAATTCATTTTTATCGAATTCTTTTCTTGTATCGATTGAATGATCTTTATTGCCAATTGATGTTAGAAATTATTTTAGATTGCATAATTAAAAAGTTGAATCCCGGGTTAGTTTTAGAATTAGATATTTTTGTTCATTAGAATACAATTGCATGTCTTAAATTAGACTTAGATTAAAAGAATTTTACTTAGAAATATTTAGAAAAAGGAAATATAAATTCTTACCAACACACACAAATTGGGAAACTGGTCCCATTATCCCCAGTCGGACCCACCATCCCAATTAGAAAAGGAGTTGCTTTCAAGGTCCGGACCGGGTGGGTATCCCCCTTGTTGTAAACTCGATTTTCGGGGCTTCAACAGATCCTTATGGAGAGATCCCTCTCCCGACCTAATAGGGATAGCTACTTGGCTAAGCATGGTTTGTGGTTACCCTGGCATTGCCTTGCTTTAGCCTGAGGTTCAATCCAAGTGATAACACTATTGTTGTTGGACTTGCTGCCGTGTTAGTGTTGATTCCTTTTCTATGAGCAGTTGAGTGTCCGCATACATTGGCAAGATAATTAGCACTTTCTCAATTGCTTCCCCAATACTTCTTTCAATGGTCTCTCTTGAAGAAGCTTTCTTTGGTTCCATGCTACAATTATTGCTAGAGAGAAGTGCTTCGTGAGTTTGGAACCTATGGGACAAAAGATACTCTCATGGCAAGAAAAAATTAGCTCTTACAAATTTAACTTCATAGCATGATCAAGCAGCAATTAGGGCATTTAATGAGAGAGATTGCACAATTTTTATTGACACGGGTAACTGAATGACTGTGGAAACTACGCATTGTGTAGTCCCAATAGTGAGTGTGGAAGCTTGATGAATGGAACTATGTAATGCGTTGTTCGGTCTGGGCTAGGGCCTAGGAGAGACTGCACATTGCACAGTCTCAATGGCCAAGCTAGGAGACTGGCTCCTAGAACTACGCAGTGAACAGTTGGATCCAAGACAAGATAGGCTCTGCAAAATTCCAGAAGCCAAGGAAGACGTCTTTAGCTCTCAAATTACACAGTGCATGCAGTGAAGTGTGAGATCTAGGGAAGGGGAACCCAGATCTTCCCATGGGAGTGTGAAAATCAAGTAGATCTAAAGTATGATGTGATGCTAGGTGCAGATATGACTAAGTTTTAATGCATTCATGTGGAACAAGTTAATTAATTGATTAAAATGAAGGAAAATGAAGCATGTAAAGGGAGTTTCCACAACAACAAGAGTTGGTAAAAAAATTGGAAAACTCATGCCACACTTGGGAAAGGCAATCTATAACATGAAACAACACTTATAAAAGATAAAACAATTTAAAACACCAATAGTCATTCAAAGAAACAATTGAAACAACACTCACACAAACTAAACAAACAAAAGTGACGAAAAAAGAGGCAAAAGACGATAAAAACAAAACTCACCCAGAAAAGTGAGGATAATGCTCCGAAGGCTCCTTAATCTCCTTGGAAATGTTGGATGTTGATGATCAAATGTACAAATGAGTTCTAGAGGCATCCATTACATATAATTGAGAAAATTGGAATTTATCACGCCCATGCCTGAGATCAAGGACAAAAGTGACACTTGGTGAAAACTTCTAAGGATAGAAATGTGCAACCTTCGAGAAACTAATAATAGATCCTTGCTTCCTAGGGATGCTTATTTCCCTTTATTTTTCTCTCTTTTCATGGGGTAAACTTGCCATGCATTTCCTGAAAATATTGCATAGTTATGGGAAGGACTGGGAAACTCTATGGCTCATGCACTGCGTTGTCTCTGAGCACAGTGCGGTCCTGTGCAATTTTTGTGCCGAGTGGCTTTGGGCTACCTCTCATGTTTTGTGCAATTTTCCAGGTGAAGGCTATTTTTCCACTAGATCTGCGCAAATTTGGAGCTAAGGGCTCATTGTGAGCTTGAAATGCACAATTCCTCATAGCAAACCTAGTTGGCCTCAAGGATTGCATAGTTCTCTAAGGCAAGCTCAGAACTAGGAGGAAACCAAGTCAAGAGATCAGTTTGTGGTGTAGACTATAAACCAAGTAGGAAAATACAAGCCATAGTGCAAAGGATGAAGTTCAAATCACAAGTACCTAGGTCAGTGCAAGATGATTTGTTGTAGTTTAGAAGGGAAGCTCCAAAATGAAGCAAAGGAAACATTTTGGAGGGTGGTTGTAGCTACTACAATAGGTTATGAAGGTTTGGTAACCAAGTGGGGTGTTACAAGACTTCCCCAATAAATTCATAGGAGTTTGCATAAGGTATCGTGTACTCATTTATCCTCCGCATTTACATTTATTTATGTAATTGAATGTTTGGTCCTTTTTATCGTTTAATTCTCTCAATTTGACACAATGGTATCAAATATTTTTTTGATGTTGTGCGTTAGTTGTCATTGTTCAGGCTAGTGCTAACAATTATTATCTTGGAAGATGAGAGAATTTCAACCTTGGAAAAATTAAGATTAACAACCATATGACAAGTGAGAAAAATCTAGAAATGTTGATCAATGATTTAGTTGCCAAGTTATGTGCAACAAGGAAAAGGGTGACATAAAATGGGAACATTGCATTGTTATGAAGTTTTATCTATGTTTATGACCCTCTGCAAAAAACATGGAGCTGTTGGAAATATGTTGGAAATTTAGAAATATTCTAGAACACACATAACTATTGATGATGCAATATTTTATTTATTCTCTTTGTAATGGCTATTTCAATCCTGTCATGTATAAGAATTTTGGTAATGGTGGCCTCCCTTCCCATGTTGTGTTTTTCTGTTGTTTAGAATCTAATTCATATGGTTATATATAGCTTGAGTGGGCCTAATGTTTAAGAGCATGTGTTTCCTCCTAAGAGGTCATAGGTTCAAAACCAGAGGGGGGTAGAGTATGTATGCCTTCATAGACTTAGCAGTCAAATCGTTGCACGGAGGTGGGTCCCTTCTCCCACAAACAAGGAGGTCTCATAACCCAATTTGGTGTCTGGCTTGGCTATGACCTTAAAAATGGATATTGTTATTATTATTATTATTATTATTATAAACCCTAACGTTAAACCAAGAAGGGTAATGGATGTTGCACCTAGAATTTCCTTATAACAATATAAGCTTATTTATGTTGCATGCATGTCATTTCATTTGTAATTGTTTTTTAATATTACAAGGTAGTGTTTTTGTCTTCTTCCTGTGATAATGAATGTTGAGTTTTCATTCTCTGATTAGAATTTCATAACAATCTAAAAGTTTTTTGTGTATTAAATTGTTGAACTGGAATCATGGACTTATAAATATGCTTTTTAAAATTTAAATCAAGGATATTTATTCTTAAATTGTTGTCCTCTATATGTTGATAGTTGTTTTTTTTATTTATTGCAATGTTGGTGAATGTGGCACTTCTTATGTCAATGGTATTGTGCTTTGAAATGTGACATTTCCATTGACTCCAACAAATACTACTTTAAATTTTTCTACACCCCACCTTTAGTCACAAATTCATCCAATTCTTTTTCCTATTGTCACCCTTCCCATTTTTCTCCTGAATCTACCAATTTTGTAGGACAAAAGCCTTATATTATTGATATATATTCCAAAAGAACATGGAATTCCTACTTTTTTACAAAGCAAGATGTAAATGTAGAGGCTCGATATGTCATTAGAGAGAAATATGTTGTAGAAATGAAAGATTTCATCAACTGTCATTTTGGGAAGGAAAGTTGAAAATTCATTTTTTGCAAAGAGTATGTTAGAGTCGGTCTGGTCAGCCCTTCGTCAGAGATCAAAACTCTTTATGCATTTCATTTTTAGGAGTCCCACTCCATTCACTCAGCTGCATTCCGCTAGGGGCATGCCATAATCTGACGGAAAAGGTCATGCTAGTCATTTCCCCCCATGTCTGGCTCCTACTAGCTTAGGTTTTCTGTCAATGATCACCAAAGTCCATGACAGTCAAGGTCTGGTCCTTTAATGGACAAAAGTAATTTTCGATCATTAGGTCTAGTGATTAATCAATTTGGTCTTTAAATATGTCCAGTAAACCCATGCAGGCCAGAATGAGGCTCTTACAAAGTAATGATTCAGAGAGTTTTAGCGTCATACTGATAAACTTTGACTTTTCTTCAAAACTATGTTTTGAAGAAAAGTCAAACAGTGTCATTTGTGATAAAATTTTCAAAAGGTCGCCAATTGATTTCTTCAGATGCAGTCATGGTTTCCGTGGCCAAATGTCCTGTCATGCAATCCCTGCAAAGAGTGCCGAAAATTTCATCATTTGAGCTAAAATTTCAAAGGGAAAGTGAAAATCAGTGTTGCTTTAAATCAGGGAAAAAGTGTCAAAACATAACATTAGAAAAATGGGTTTTTGAAAAGCAAAGATTTAACCCATGACTTTCAAGTCTTTAAATATAATTTTCCACCAAAATTGAAGTCATTGTGCAAATCAGTGCTTAGGGAAGCATTGCAAAGTCGTGGAGTGTGCATTGTGTGTGTTAGAGCAATATTGGAGGCGATTTCAGGGCGTGACGCATATAAACAAGGGCGTGGCGCACACAGAGGAAGCACTCAGAACCTTGCCAAACTTCCTCAAATCTTTTGTGAAGCCCATCAAATTGCAAGGTAGGCTCTATAACATCACTGGTTCCTCAAATTTTGTAAATGATATGGTGATTTATGGCAATGTTTGAAATGCAACAAAACTCATAAAGCAACCACAAGAAAACACAAAGGGCCATTTTTGCTAGGGTTGTATATTTGTGGTGTTGATGCCAAGGTTCCATTTTCCCTTCCTTACCATTTTTCCTTATCCCCCTATGCCATTTTTCCTATTATCACTACCCTAAAATATTACCAAACTCCTATTCCTTATCCCTCCACTATTTGGGCAATACAAAACGCAAACCCTACCTTGTCAAACTCCAAAACCCTACCCTATTAAATACCCAAAACCCCTTACATATCCCTAAACAAACTTCTCCCCATAACCCCTATTCCCATCACATTACTCCCCTCCTAATACTCTCTTTTTTTTCATTGTTCCCCTTGGTGGCAGATATCACAACAACACCTAGTTTCACCATCATCAAAGGGCAGTCTAAGCACAATACATAAACAACAGTCATGGCATCTGAGGGTTCATCAGAGTATGACGTGGAAACTCACAGTGATACAGCTTTGGAAGAACATGCTCCTAAGAGACATCACAAGAGTGGCAAACATGTTAGGGATGAGCCAAACACCCTCACTGAATTGCAGGCATGCTCTCTTGCTATGTCATGTTTCCAGCACCTAGCATGTTTTGAATTTTGTCAAAGGGTGGCTAACGTTAGAGTTCATCATGATTTGGCCCGTCTTTTTGTGCTTCACCTACATGGAGGTCAGTCTATCTTGGTCGGGGTCACCTTCACATTGACACCCGAAACTATCTCAGTGGCAACAGGCATACCAAATGTTGGAGAATAACGGCATAAGAAGAACAATGTGGATAGGCAATACTATGAGCCTTACATGAAGGCCAGTTGTTTGAGGCACCTCACAAGAGTCCTCCCATTAAGATATTTGAAAGATGAGTATGCTCTGCTCATGAAATTGATCATGAAGTACTTCAGTTGTGAGGGGAGGTTCTCTCGCCTATATGCCTATCACATCAGGTTGCTCATGCACTTTACCAGGGTGCGGATGATGAACCTCCCATTTTTCATTTGCAGGAACATGGAGAGAATGAACAATTTCATGCAGCATAAGACCCCTCAGCAACAGATTAACAGTGTTTATCACTTTGCTCTTATCCGGATTTTGGTGGATCATCAGTTGGGATTGCAGGGCATTGCTTGGGAGGACTTCATCTCCCGTGACTTCTTCAGCACTCCACAGGTACTATCAGAGGCAGAGCATGAGATAGGTGGTCCTTCTCATCAGTATGAGTGCCATGAGACCGCTACTATGCTAGTATTCATCACCTATCAGAGAGGCAGTAGACATTTGTTTGCAGCGTCAAAGCGAGTGTTATCTCCACCCGGGGTGTAAGGGGCCTCACTTCCTACATCGACAACACAGGAACAGGACAGAGGTAAGGAGCCATTGCATGATGAGGGGCCTTCAGGTGAGCCATTAGGTGAACGAGAGAAATAATTCGTTCTCCTTCATGATTATTAGACAAATATAGAACCGAAAAATGCAGAGCTTAGAGAGATCATCCAGGAGCAGCAATCAAATATTGAGGCCTTATCCCTTGACTTGGAGAGGGTGAAGTGGAACATGAAATACCTAGAGCAGAGCAACAAACAGTTGGAGGATCAGCATGCGATTATGAAGCTATAAAACATTCGTGAGCATCGCCAAGCTGCACAAAGGAGAAGAGTTGAGCTCACATCATTGGAGAAAGAGATCAATGAGGATCGGGAGGCCAATCTCGAGAGAGTTAACATGCACTTGGAGAGGCTTCTGGACAAGGCCGACAAGGACCATGCCTTACTAAGACACATGGCCTTCCATTACAGGGCACGAAATATGAGTGCAAAGGTCCAGATAAAGAGCTTGAAGGCAAAATGGAGCAAAGCAACAGAAGAGGCAAAAGAGGCAAAAGAGCAAGATCGGCTTCGAATCTTGGCTGAAGCTCCTTGGCATAGCATATCACTTCATAGAGGACCTCCAGCCCGAATTTCATGAAATTTGGGGAAATTTTGGTCACACAACAAATTTTTGGGTAAAACACAGGGTTTTTCTCCCTGTGGCGCGGCGCTAAAAATTTGGAGCTCCAAATGAAGAATGGTTTGCACTTTTGTATTCATCATGAAACATTACGACTACTAGTGCTTGGAAAAGAAATTTGGCGAGATCTGAGTCTCCAGGAGGTCAAAAACACCCAAGAAATGACCTCCCTACCCCTATTTTGACACACAAGAAGCAGTCTTGGGAGAATGAAGATTTGGAGGGGAAAATGAGCACCAAATTCATAAATTCCACTTGGGTTAGAAAGTAGACAGGACAGTTTTTCCAAAAAACACACTTGGGCACATTTTTGACTCGTAAAGTGCCTCAAAACAGGCTCCAAACTGGCGCGGCGCACACAGAAAATGGTGCAGCGTATACAAGAAAAAAGCCCAATTTTACCTCCGTTTCACGAAATTTCGATTCACGACTTCTCCAAGTGGGCCCGCTCATCTACATTTCAGTTTTTTGGCACCTAAGGTGGAATTTAAAGTATTTTCACTCCATATTGGCTTCTATCCAAGTGGAAAAGGAAGGAAAACGGTCACCCAAGCCATTTGTCATGTTTGTAACGCTGCACCTGTAGCTAATGGTTGGCTTTCCACTTCCATTTTGTAATGATTCGAGTAACTCCCCAACCCCTGGGCATTCTATCTCTTCATGGCACATTCTATATATTGTATGAAAACTATTTGCAAAGGGTTGGTTGGCTTATAACTTCTGGGAGACTGTGGAAAAGAAACTTTGTTTCTTCACTGTATATTTTTGACAGAGAATTAATGAAAGGCGGCGGCTCTGTTTCATGAGATTCATGTGGTTGTGAGTGTAGTAAATGTGTCTCTTATGTTTCATATGTATTTTGTTATGTTCATAGTTCAATTCAAATTCATTTCCAGTGAAATTTTCTGAGTTATATAAGGTAGAATTCAATTTTATTGCTCTGCTTGTGGGAAAATTTCATGTTTAGTGTTCTTCTTCTGTTGAAAAGGATTCATGTACTTATGCCCTTTTCACTCTCCTAAGCAATCTCTCCATTCCGCGTTATTTCGAACTAAATTGCTACACTTTCCGCTTGTCTTGCCTCACAAAGTAATCTGTGCCTTTGTATTAAATTCTCTGTTCATTGCTGTCTGTTGGTCCCATAACATCCCAGAAGCTCAGTCATTCATAAAAAAAAATTTGTGTATCCATATTCACTTACTAGACTAATATCAATATTTCACTATAAGTCATCTGAGACCGTTTTGTTTATCTATTCACTGAGCATGACTCGGAGAGAGCCCTCTCCTGTTCTGGTAGGGCTAGCTACCAGACTGAACGTGGTTTGTGGTTACCCTGAATTTTTCCTTCCTTCAGCCTAAGGCGGATTTAGGTGCTAACATAGTGTTGACTCCACTGGGGAACGGAAATTGTTTGCTTGAAGATTATTTTGCCCCAGTACACATCTCAAGTTCAGAGCTGATTGTTTATGGTGAACAACGACCAAACATAAGAAGGCTGAAATCATTCACCTGGCGAGTCCATTCACTGAAGAATCCAGAAATCAATCCTTCATGGTGACTCCACTGTAGAGAGATCAGTAGCTTTGAGATTTTCAAAATGGATCGGGTTGCAAGAAGATACGCTCCCATGAGCCGAGATCACATTCCAGTCTTTCAAAATAAGATTCCGAAAGTAGATTGGTCAAGGAATTTGCCTACGTTTAAAGATGATGGTAAGAAGGACACTGCTTTACATCTAGTTCGATTTCACATGCATATTCGCAAGTTGAAGGTTGATTTTCCTGAAGATTGCTTAATGAAGATATTCATGGCCACTCTAGAAGGTGAAGCCCAATCTTGGTATGAAAGTTTGCCGCCTACTTGTATTTACTGTTTAAAGGATTTTCATGCCATGTTCATTGAAAGATATAAAGACTCTTATCCATCATTAAATCTAGTTCATGACTATTGCAAACATGCTTCTACTTTTATTGAAAGCCTTGAAAAATACTATGAGGATGATAATTTTATGGATGATGAGATCATGGAAGCCCTCGATGAAAATCCCTTTCAGTAGCAGAAAGACGATCATGAAAATTTGAAGCATGATCAAGATTGTAGTATGGTGGAAGAGGAAAGAATTTTGCATCTTGAAAGTCAACGGGAATTACATGAAATAGACCAGCAGTATGAGGAATATTTATATACACCTTCACTTGAAATTAATGAAGATAATCATTGTTTGAGCGAAAGGAAACAAAAGGTCTTATCTCCTTTGTCTGAAGACGAGATAGGTAAACTCTTGCACGATTATGTTCCAACTCAAGCTAAAGCGGATTTGCAGTGCACACATGGTCAAGAAAGTGTTGGTGAAACTTATTCCTCTTTTGAAAAGGATGACAGTCCAGTGGACATCTTTATAGATCAGCGGGTTGAAGAATTCCATATGGTTGAAAGTGATGAAAGAAAAAGTGTCGTTTCGGATTTGTCCATAGAAGAAGACAGCATGCAGGGAATTCCAGCTCTACTTTCAGAATCTGATAACGTTAAGTCAACCCTCTCAGATCCAGATTCGGATTATGGTGACCAAGAAAACCTTGTACTAAGTCCCATGAAAGAGAACTCTACTGCTGAAATCATCTGGGATGAAGAAGACAGAGTTTTGGATCCAAATGTTCTCATGTCATCAGAACACAGTCTTCATGAAGAGGTAATCCAGTCAACTCATGAACAACAAGATGAGAATTTTGTTCAAGTAAATCAAAAAGGTTCCTTGGATGAATTGTTGGTAGATGATAGAAATGTCATGCTTGGGTTTCAAGAATCATTCGAAGTTTCTTTTCTCATGATTTATGAATGTAAAGACAATCTAGTTGTCATATCATATGAAGATGACCTACAATATATTCATAATTCAGCAGACCAGACCATTCAGGATTCCCTTTTAGACTCTTCCTCATATGTCTCATGTTTTAAAATGTTCTTTGAAGAGGAAATCTGCTCACCTATTTGTTCAGAATTTTTTGAATACCAGGAGCATACTCTTATTTATGAAGAAAGACTAGAATCAAGAAAAAAAGATACCTTGTTTTTTCAGCAGGAGGGAAAAATTTATGTTTTTCAGGATACAATGGCAGATTTATTGCAGTCAGCAATGAAGGTGATTATTGCAGTATTCAGTGATGAAGGAGATCATGGTCAATTATGTTTTTGGATGCCCAGTTACAAGTATCTATTGTTGACCAGGAGACCTAATCAGGAGAATCAATTAGCAAGGCATCTACTTGATTAGTTACATTGGAATACACATTACACATGATTGTACATATTGCATTAGTACAGAGGTTGCTGTCATCATGATTTGGAAACCTCAGATCTTGATGGACTGCTACCATTCAAAAAAATTTGTGAGTTCTTGTTTTAGTTAAGTCAGTCATGAGTCGTTTCCTTTTTTTAGAGTCAAGTTTTTTCAGTCATGTCAATTTGCATTGAGTCAGTTTCAGTCAATAAATGAGTCGAAGTCTTGTGTTGTTTGTCGAAAAATGACTCCATATCCCAATGGACGAAGGCACTGTCTAGCTCTTCCAGAGATCTGTTGTTCTTGGCACCTCCAAGGAGCTACCATCCCCCATTGGAGCCAATGTTAGAGTCGGTCTGGTCAGCCCTCCGTCAGAGATCAAAACTCTTTATGCATTTCATTTTTAGGAGTCCCGCTCCATTCACTCAGCTGCATTCTGCTAGGGGCATGCCATAATCTGACGGAAAAGGTCATGCTAGTCATTTCCCCCCATGTCTGGCTCCTACTGGCTTAGGTCTTTTTTCAATGATCACCAAAGTCCATGACAGTCAAGGTCTGGTCCTTTAATGGAAAAAAGTCATTTTTGATCATTAGGTCTAGGGATTAATCAATTTGGTCTTTAAATATGTCCACTAAAGCTATGCAGGCTAGAGTGAAGCCCTTACAAAGTAATGATTCAGAGAGTTTCATTGTCATACTGATCAACTTCAACTATTCTTCAAAACTTTGTTTTGAAGAAAAGTCAAACAGTGTCATTTGTGATAAAAAACTTCAAAAGGTCACCAATTGATTTCTTCAGATGCAGTCATGGTTTCCGTGGCCAAATGTCCTGTCATGCAATCCCTGCAAAGAGTCCTGAAAATTTCATCATTTGAGCTAAAATTTCAAAGGGAAAGTGAATTTCAGTGTTGCTTTAAATCAGGGAAAAAGTGTCAAAACATAACATTAGAAAAATGGGTTTTTGAAAAGCAAAGATTTAACCCATGAATTTCAAGTCTTTAAATATAATTTTCCACCAAAATCGAAGTCATTGTGCAAATCAATGCTTAGGGAAGCATTGCAAAGTCGTGGAGTGTGCATTGTGCGTGTTAGAGCAAGATTGGAGGCGATTTTAGGGCGCGACACATATAAACAAGGGCGCGGTGCACACAGAGCCGGCCCATAGTGCATTTTTCTGACTGGCGCGGCGCACACAAAGGAAGCACTCAGAACCTTGCCAAACTTCCTCAAATCTTTTGTGAATCCCATCAAATTGCAAGGTAGGCTCTATAAAATCACTGGTTCCTTAAATTTTGTAAATGATATGGTGATTTATGGAAATGTTTGAAATGAAACAAAACTCATAAAGCAACCACACGAAAACACAAAGGGCCATTTTTTCTAGGGTTGTATCTTTGTGGTGATGATGCCAAGGTTCCATTTTCCATTCCTTACCATTTGTCCTTATCCCCCTATGCCATTTTTCCTATTATCACTACCCTAAAATATTACCAAACTCCTATTCCTTATCCCTCCACTATTTGGTCAATACAAAACCCAAACCCTACCTTGTCAAACTCCAAAACCCTACCCTATTAAATACCCCAAACCCCTTACATATCCCTAAACAAACTTCTCCCAATAACCCTTATTCCCATCACATTACTCCCCTCCTAATACTCCCTTTTGTTTCATTGTTCCCCTTGGTGGAAGATATCACAACAACACCTAGTTTCACCATCATCAAAGGGCAGTCCAAGCACAGTACATAAACAGCAATCATGGCATCTGAGGGTTCATCAGAGTATGAGGTGGAAACTCACAGTGATACAGCTTCAGAAGAACAGGCTCCCAGGAGACATCACAAGAGTGGAAAACATGTTAGGGATGAGCCAAACACCCTCACTAAATTGCAGGCATGCCCTCTTGCTATGTCATGTTTCCAGTACCTAGCATGTTTTGAAATTTTTCAAAGGGTGGCTAACGTTAGAGTTCATCATGAGTTGGCCCATATTTTTGTGCTTCACCTACATGGAGGTTAGTCTATCTTGGCTAGGGTCACCTTCACATTGACACCTGAAACTATCTCAGTGGCAACAGGTATACCAAATGTTGAAGAACAATGGCATAAGAAGAAGAAGGTGGATAGGCAATACTATGAGCCTTAAATTAAGGCCAGTTGTTTGAGGCACCTCACAAGAGTCTTCCCATTCAGATATTTGAAAGATGAGTATGCTCCGCTCATGAAATTGATCATGAAGTACTTCAGTTGTGAGGGGAGGTTCTCTCGCCTATATGCCTATCACATCAGGTTGCTCATGCACTTTACCAGGGTGCGGATGATGAACCTCCCATTTTTCATTTGTAGGAACATAGAGAGGATGAACAATTTCATGCAGCATAAGGCCCCTCAGCAGCAGCTTAACAATGTTTATCACTTTGCTCTTATCCAGATTTTGGTGGATCATCAGTTGGGATTGCAGGGCATTGCTTGGGAGGACTTCATCTCCCGTGACTTCTGCAGCACTCCACAGGTAGTATTAGAGGAAGAGCATGATATAGGTGGTCCTTCTCATCAATATGAGCGCCATGATACTGCTACTATGCCAGTATTCATCACCTATCAGAGAGGCAGTAGACATTTGTTTGCAGTGGCAAAGCAAGTGTTATCTCCACCCGGGGTGGAAGGGGCCTCGCTTCCTAAATCGAGGACATAGGAATAGGACAGAGGAAAGGAGCCAACACATGATGAGGGGCCTTCAGGTGAGCCATCAGGTGAATGAGAGACAGAATTCATTCTCCTTCATGATGATGAGACAGATACGGAACCGACAAATGTAGAGCTTAGAGAGATCAACCAGGAGAAGCAATCAGAGATTGAGGCCTTATCCCTTGACTTGGAGAGGGATAAGTGGAACATGAAATACTTGGAGTAGAGGAACAAACAGCTGGAGGATCAGAAGGCGATTATGGAGCTACAAAACATTCGTGAGCATCGCCAAGCTGCACAAAGGATAAGAGTTGAGCTCACATCATTGGAGCAAGAGATCAATGAGGATCGGGAGGCCAATCTCGAGAGAGTTAACATGCACTTGGAGAGGCTACTGGACAATTCCGACAAGGACCATGCCTTAATGAGACACGTGGCCTTCCATTACAAGGCACGAAATATGAGTGCAAAGGCCCGGATAAAGAGCTTGAAGGAAAAATTGAGCAAAGCAACAAAACAGGAAAAAGAGGCAAAAGAGAAAGATCAGCTTCAAATATTGGCTAAAGCTCCTTGGCATAGCATATCACTTCATAGAGGACTTCCAGCCCGAATTTCATGAAATTTGGGGAAATTTTGGTCACGCGACAAATTTTTGGGCAAAACACAGGTTTTTTCTCCCAGTGGCGCGACGCTAAAGATTTGGACCTCCAAATGAAGAATGGTTTGAATTTTTGGATTTAGCATGAAAAATCACGACTACTGGTGCTTGAACAAGAAATTTGGGCAAGATCTGAGTCTCCAGGAGGTCAAAAACACCCAAACAATGACTTCTCTACCGGGCCTATTTTGACACACAGGAAGCAGTCTTGGGAGAATGAAGATTTGGAGGTGCAAATGAGCACCAAATTCAGAAATTCCACTGGGGATAGAAAGTAGACAGGACAAGCTTTCCAACAAACACACTTGGGCACATTTTTTACTCCTGCAAGTGCCTCAAAATAGGCTCCAAACTGGCACGGCGCATACAGGAAAAAAGCCCAATTTTACCTCTGTTTCGCGAAATTTTGATTCGCGACCTCTCCAAGTGGGCCCGCTCATCTACATTTCAGTTTTTTGGCACCTAAGGCGGAATTTAAAGTATTTTCGCTCCAGATTGGCTTCTATCCAGGTGGTAAATGAAGGTAAACGGTCACCCAAGCCATTTGTCATGTTTGTAACGCTGCACCTGTAGCTAATGGTTGGCTTTCCACTTCCATTTTGTAATGATTCAAGTAACTCCCCAACCCCTGGGAATTCTATCTCTTCATGGCACATTCTATATATTGTATGCAAACTATTTGCAAAGGGTTGGTTGGCTTGTAACTTCTGGGAGACTGTGGGAAAGAAACTCTGTTTCTTCACTGTATATTTTTGACAGAGAATTAATGAAAGGCATCGGCTCTGTTTCATGAGATTCATGTGGTTGTGAGTGTAGTAAATGTTTCTCTTATGTTTCATATGTTTTTTGTTATGTTCATAGTTCAATTCATATTCATTTCCAGTGAAATTTTCTGAGTTAGATAAGGTAGAATTCAATTTTATTGCTCTGCCTGTGGGAAAATTTCATGTTCAGTGTTCTTCTTCTATTGAAAAGGATTCATGTACTTATGCCCTTTTCACTCTCCTAAGCAATCTCTCCATTCCGCGTTATTTCGAACTAAATCGCTACACTTTCCACCTATCTTGCCTCACGGAGTAATTTGTGCCTTTGTATTAAATTCTCTGTTCATTGTTGTCCGTTGGTCCCATAACATCCCAGAAGCTCAGTCATTCATAAAAATTGTTTCGTGTATCCATATTCACTTACTAGCCTAAGATCAATATTTCACTATAAGTCATCTCAGACCATTTCGTTTATCTATTCACTGAGCGTGACTCGGAGAGAGCCCTCTCCTGTTCTGGTAGGGCTAGCTACCAGACTGAGCGTGGTTTGTGGTTACCCTGAATTTTTCCTTCCTTCAGCCTAAGGCAAATTTAGGTGCTAACAGAGTACACTTTCCTTATTGTAGGAAAAATAGAGGTATCATAGTCTACCACCATTCATTGATAGATATTTTGTATATGTATTGTAATATGTGTACAACTATCACTTTCATTGATTGAATGTAGGATTGGTGAGAATGGTACTTGTATATTCGTTAGTTGTATGTGATCGTTGACAGGTCAAAATAGAGATTCATCACCAAGTATTAATTTCATTCATACTTTCAAATAACAATTCGCCCACTTTTTCTTCTCAATAATAGGAGAAACATGCATAGTGATAATAATGGTATGAATACTAGGTTCACGAGCCAGAAAAGATGTAGGTGGAATGTGCAATGGTAGTTCATCAAATGAAGCATATAAGAAACAAGATATTCCTTCATCGTTGCAACTCCCTTCTTCAAATTTCATATTTCGTGTCTTGCCTCTACACCTTGGCATTAGGATTTTCTATTGTAAATTGTGAGTAACACACATAGATTTGAGAAGAAATAATTTAGAGAGATTCTCAATTTCTGTAGAGAACTAGGTATCGTGTCTTGAAAGATCCAAGTTCTTCATTTTCATAAGCAGTCTCTACATCTTCCCCATTATTTCCTAGTGTTTCAGAAATATTGGTCTTTATCTGCAGTGGTTGATCTTGTTTATGATAACCCTTTCTCATAAGATCCTTCTTAATGGGTTCCATGTCACCTTCCCCACTCTCATCACCTAATGTCGGGGGTTTGTTTTATAATGTCTTGGTTCTTTTAGGATCAATTTGATTGGTATTGTCAATAATCCAAGTGGATGGTTTTGGCATAGAATGTGTGGATGTATTTTTCATTTCTCAGAGCAGGGGTAGAAGCCTCACTTGGAACATTTTGAATTAAACCTAAAAAGTAGAAAGATTTTGAAACAAACATAGAACAATGTTTCATTGAAAAGAAAATAGATTGTGTGCCTAAGACAAAAGTTTCATTTGAGGATTCATCTATCAATATATTTTTGTAGGGCTTCAACTTTCATGTCCCCTTTATCTCGTCCATCTTCATTTTCTTCACTAGAATCATCAGAATCAATCCCTCTATCATCATTGTTAAAAATATTTCTAGAAAAATATGGGAGTATCCTCTTCATCCATATCAGTCTTACCCAGTGCATTGTGATTTTGATCCCAGTTTTGGGGTTTCAAACTCCTTCTTTGTCCTCACACTGAACAATAGAGTCTTGGTAGTGCAAGCTTTATGTGCTTGTAAATCAAAAATAAATCTAATTGGTCATGACTTCATGTGCATGTAACCTTACAGATATTTTGAAATAAAATTGAGAGATTTTTATATTTCAAATAAAATAAAATTAAGGCATTAAAATAGGAGTTTTGTTTTGAAAGTATGTTATTACAAGTATTCTGCAGGTAACTTTTTGGGCCCAGTGCAAATCCTATATTTCCTTGTATTTGTGGCTTCAATTAGTATCCACACCTTCTTAGAAGAGTTACCAATGTGTGCTGAGGATTTTTTCAAGCATTTAAATTTTGTTACAAGTATCTAATGGAATTTTCTTATTATTAGCATCATTTAATATACTATTGACAAATCGATTGAAACATATTTTGTTATCCACTGTTCTTTGAAGAATTATTATCGTTGTTTTGTTATTATTTTTATTGATATTATTTTTTTTCAATATCCAAGATTCATTTAAAAAAAATAGGGTTTGGTTCAATGTACTACCCCTTGCCTTTCAAGAATGAAAGGAAAAGTCACAAATTGAAAGTGATGGTATGGAAAATTACATAGCTTTCTCTATTGCATGTCCACAAAACTCTATAAATTGATATAATATCATTTTTAAAAGGTGGAAGGAATCCCATTATAGCCATACACATGAAAACCTATTCAGACAGTAAATAGACATTACACAACTGTACATTGGATATCGATGCTTATGATATTCTAGCTGCCTAGTTGTATAATAGATTAAACAGTGAACCACAAAAAGGATCAGTGTTGAAGTTGAAAGAAACATAATAAGGTAATAAGGATAATTACTTTGGAAAAGAGAATGTTTAGGAATGGAGCTCAAGTTGAAGACAATAAGGAATAACTGAAATTAAAGGAAGATGGGACAAGTTGAGAAATTTCATCGCACAGATTAAAAAAATGATAAACAAAGGAAGCCATGTAACCAATTTTGCAAAAATGGATAAGAAAATTTCAATAAGATATGTAAAAGGTGTATATTTTTACTGTAGATTCAAACTTCTTATGTAATATGAAAGAACGAAAGACTTGAATCTGCTCTACTCATGAGAGGAAAAAAAAATTGATCGATGAAATCACGAAGCAGAAAGGGAAGAATTTAAATCACACATAACACAATATTTTTATGGGGAAATAAACATCTAAAAACTCCGCTATATATATTGCATTAAATATAATATTTGAGAAGAAAATACAATGCTTGTTCAACTCAAACAATCTCTACACAAGTACAAACTATCTCACTACTTCACAAATCATCTCGAGCCAAAAACTTAGCCAAATTTGTTGCCTAACAAGCTCCTACTTCCTTGTGTTGTTCCATTGGGAATTAGCCAATATTTAATTGGGAAATTCCTCACTCATAACTGTGCAACCCATCAATAGGCCTTCCTCTAATTACATCCATCATCAACTTAATTTAGAAGTTTCTACAACGAATAGTACACCATCCCTGTACTCTAATATCAACTAGGTCTTCTTCTAAAGTGACATGCATGAGTTATTTTTGAGTGAATTATCAGGTATCTAATTGATCACTGCATGTGAACTAAATCTAATTTAATTCACTTGACCTCACACTATTTCCTCCAATAGTTAGAACTAGTTTAACTAAATTTAACTTAGTTAAACTGAATTAAATAATTATAACTCAACAAGAACTCAACCTGGGCCCCTAAAATTTAGGGATCACTCTAGATGAATCTATATAGACTTCTAGCTCCAATTTAATGATTCAACTAAGTATAATTAACTTAGTTAACTGTTACAAGTTTCTATGAGAAAAGAATTACAATTTAATTCCCAATTTAATTCAAGGACAAATTAAATTAGGGTTTTCTTGTTTCTATTTTTAACACTCCCTCTCAACAATAAAGGGATTATCTTCTACCTCGATCCTTCCTTTGTGAAACTCAAACTTTCATCTTGATAATGCATTTGTTAAAATATTTGCATCACATTCCTGTGTAGGAACGTACTCGAACAACATGATTCTCCTCTGCACACAATCTCGTAGATGGTGATACCAAATGTCAATATGCTTGGACCGATCATGAAAAAAAAGATTCTTAGAGATTTTGATACAACTCTGATTGTCACAGTAAATCACTATTGTATCTATTTGCTAACCAATCAACCCAGCAAGTATCTTCCTCATCTAGATAGCCTCACAATATGCTTGAATAACCGCCATGTATATTGCTTCTGCTGTACTGAGTGCAATTGATCTCTTCTTCCTACCGTACCAAGAAACTGTTGCTAACCTAATACTGATGATTAACCTTGATGTTCTCTTCTTGTTAGATGGACTTCTTGCCCAATATTCATCTATGAAGCCTTGAAGCTTCACTCCCTTTGTCTCTATTTACCAAAGACCAAAGTGAGTGGTGCCTCTGAGGTATCTCAACACATGTTTAGCTTCCTTCCAATACAGTTTCGTTGGCTTAACCATGGATTGACTAAGTTGGTTAACTGCAAAACAAATACCCGGTCATGTGTTCACCAAATACATAAGTGAACCCATAAGCTCTCTATAAATAGTATCCTCCACCACTTCACCTGAATTAGCATCCTCCTTCATTTAGTTACCTACTAGAGGAGTTTCCATGGGTTTGTTTCTCTCCATGTGGAACTTATTTAGTATCTCATGGGCATACTTTCCTTGAGAGACAAACAATTCCTAATCTCCTTACCATACCTCCATACCAAGAAAGTAATGCATGAGCCCTAGGTCCTTCATCTCCAACTCTCTTGCAAGATCCTCATTGTAATATTTAATTAGCTTCTCGTCACCTGTCACAATCAAATCATTGACATATAATACTATGATAAAAAATTTATGTTCAACGACAATATGGTAAAGGTTCGCATCTACTTCAGGTTTGGTGAAACCCAACCTATTGAAATAACTTTCAATCCTGGTGTACCAAGAACGGGGTTCTTGTTTTAGTCCATACAATTCTCGCTTGAATTTGCACACATATGAATCTTTGTTGAAGGTCTCAAACCCTTACAGCTTCTCAATATACACCTCTTCCTCAATCATGCCATTGGGGAATGTTTCCTTTACATCCATCGAATGTATCTTCCATCCCATCTGCACTAACGGTGATAGAATATATCTTATTGATGAGTACCTTTCTATAGGTGAAAAGGTCTCATTATAACCAATCCCCTCCACCTAAGAGAACCCTATGGCCACAAATATGGCCCTGTGTTTCTCTACACTCCCATATGTTGCTTGTTTTACCTTGTAAATCCATCTAAAACTCACCACTGACTTGTCTACTAGTCTTGGGACCACCTGCAAAATATTGTTTATGATCATGGAGTCACACTCTTCAACAATCACATCAATCCACACTAGTTGTTGCATTACTTCCTTTGATCTGAAAATCACTCATGAATGATATTAGTTAATTAATGAAGGTATTACAGACCCATGTGCTGGGATGTGCCTATGTTATTTTAAGAAACAGATCGATAAGATTGCAAAATACACAGGCACATGAAACAGTAAGAGAAACACAGTAAGAAAATACAAAAACACAAAAAATTTAATAAGGAGTTCACCAATCCTCCTGGGCTACGTCTCATGGTCCAGCCTTCAGTGTTGAGCTTTATATTGTGTCTTAAAGCGGAGATTTTACAATCAGGAGCTCAATTTGAGTCTCACTTAATAGAGAATGATCAGTAGGATTGTACTTGGATCCCCCAAGTCTCTAGAGTACATAGACTCCCCTTACTGAATCTCGACCTCAACTGGTCTCAGTGGTATGAGTCCAATTTGGTACCCAATATCTGACAGGAATACACAGAGGAGTTGCTTGAACCTCTCGAGCCTTCTCTGGAGTTCACAGACTCTCATACTCTCTTTGTTTTGTCTACTTGATGTTGCCTTTGCTCTGCAGGTCAACTTGGCTCCTCTGTTCTCTACAATTCACTTCTTTCTCTACTTCTGTCTCCCCCTCTATTCTTTGTCTATTCGTGGCTTAAAGCCAATCTGCTCCCTAACTATTTGTTTCCGCTTCCCGGCTCTTTGGATCGCCTGCCTCTGTCCGTTGGAATTCCCCTGCTCTGCGTCATCATCGATGTGTAACGCTTCACAGAGAGGTGGCCACCTATTTCCTCAGGTACTGAGTGTCAGTTCTCTTTGAATGGTCGTTATTTCTGTTGCTCCAAGATCCCCCGCAAAACTAATTCCTCTACCAACTTAGCAATCATGTCGGACCTCAAATCTCATGTACCCCAGTCTATGTCCCCATCAAATCCGGTCTTCCATTGGGTTGATTCTCTGCCATTGATCTGGAGCCTCCAGATCCTATGGTCTCTGTCTATATTGCGTGGGTAAGTTGCTCAACCGTTACTCACATGATGTAAGTGGTTTTCACTCTCATCCGTTGGACACGTGTCACCCAATGTGTGGCATCGCACTGAACTCGGCCAAACCTGCTTACCGCTCGAAGTGCACACAATATCCTACTGGTTTTGGGCACAGGACCCGCCTTCTAATGGTTTCCGTATGGTTTCCTTTTTTCCTCGTGACCGAGCGCTTGGGGCTTTCCTTTATTGAGAGTTATGCCCTACGATGGGATCATCACGTATCAAAAACTGCCTCTGTTTTTGGATCTAGGCTTCTGATTTCCAATTTGCATCCATGCGCGGTTTCCATGGGCCAACGGTCAGCATGCTTTGACCGAGGGTCCTCATTGTTCCATGCTGGCCAAAAATTTCCATTGTCTAGATGTCTTTTCTGATAAGCTCATCATTCATAAGATTTTGAAGCTTGACATAATTTAAAACAGTCATGGAAATGTTTAAGGATTCGATTCAGATCATGACCTTCCCACTGAAAAAGATTTTGGACCACAAAAGTTGGTTTTCAAGCATCGACTAAGTGAGGGTATAATTGTCTCACTATTTTATAGTGCTTGGGTTTGAACCCTTGAGTCCAATCCTAAGGTACTCAACATTTCCCCTGTACGTCATCCTCACCTTCTTGTCCAAAACTGTGTCTTCCTGAAATTCGTTGAGATATTCAGGTAACAGATCATCAATAGAAGGCAATTGACTCTGCTCTTTGGGATCTTCAATTAATGAAGGTTCAAGTAATCTCAAGATGTCTGCATTAACGATTGAGTAGATGTGCATGTAAGCTGGTAAATCAAGGCGAAAAGCATTCTCACAAATTTTCTCAAGTATCTTGAAAGGTCCATACCTTATTGGATTTAGCTTTTTACCTTCACCTTGCATTCTGTCTTTGCTGATATACAGCCAGACTTGATCACCAACTTGGAAACTATGCTCCATATTATGCTTTTCATGCCTTGCCTTGTATTTAGCTTGGCTCTTTTCCAGTTGTTCTTGTGCTACCTGGTGAATCTCTTGGATTTTTTCAATGAATTTGGTTGCCTTGTCCACATCACTGTGTCCATCAACTGCTATGTCTTTACCAAAGACAAAATCCAAGGGAGACCTTCTTGTGAAACCAAAACAGGTCTCAAAAGGAGATCTCTGTGTAGAAGAATGTTTTGCTCGGTTGTAAGCATGATGCACATAACACAAATGTTCATCACAAAGTTTGGGATGCTTGCTGCAATAGCCTCTGAGCAACTGGATCACTATCATGTTGACCACTTCTATCTGGCCATCTATTTGTGGATGAAAGGTTGTGCTTTTCTTCAGTTTGGTGTCCATCAGTTCCCACAAACTCGACCAAAACTTCCCAAAAAATCGAGTGTCACGATCAAATATAATGGAAGTGGGTAATCCAAAATGAACCCATACATGCTAAAAGAAAAACTTTGCAGTTTGTTCAGCTGTAATTTGTTTGTTACAAGGTATCAAAATACATATTTTGCTGAACCTATCCACAACAACATATAAATAGTCATGACCTTTCCTAGATTTAGGTAGTCCTCCAACAAAGTCCATGGAAACACTTTCCCAAGGATGAGAAGGAACTGGCAGTGGAGTGTGCAAGCCTAGTTTTCTATTGTTGGGCTTGCTTTTAGCACACATGGTACATCCTCTTACATATCTAGAAACTGTCTCATTCAGTTTTTGCTAATAACAAAATCTTTGCAGCTGTGCAATCGTTTTACTTACCCCAAAGTGACCTGATATTAGAGAAGTGTGTGCTTCTTGAATTATATTTACTCTTTCATTTTGTGGAATGCATAGCTTCCCACAGTGATACAAGAGTCGGTCCTTAACATGATAATCCAATTCTTCTACTCGTTTGCCTTAACTTAAAGTTGCATATACATCTTCGAAATCTATATCTTGAGCATATTGTTCAATGTAGCTCTCATGCAATACTGAATTATGCTTGAGTATAGTGGATGCATTTATAATACGTCTAGATAACATATCTGCAACTTTATTGTGTATGCCCTTTTTATATCTGATGACTAAATGAAACTGTTGCAGAAAACCCATCCATCTATAGTGTCTTGATTGTTGCAACTTAGTTTGGGAGTGTATATATTGAAGTGGTTGATCATCAGTATGTATAACTGTCTCTTTGCCCATTAAGTAATGTTTCCACTTTTTCACACTCTGCACTAATGCATACAATTATTTATCATATGTGGGATAGTAAACTATTGCAAAATTAAATGTCTTAGAATGATAACATATGGGTTTACCGTGTTGTATCAGCACTGCTCCCATGGAATAGTTGTTGGCATTTGTTTGGATCTCAAACGGTCTTTGAAGATCGGGTAGTGCTAGTACTGGTGTTGTACTAATATTTTCTTTCAAGGTGTCAAAGGCTTTCTCCTATTTGCCTCCCCACTAAAACACCTTGTTCAATCCTGTCAAAGCATGTAAGGGAGACGCAATTAAGGAAAAGTTAGAAATGAACTTTCTCCAATATTGTGCTGCTCCTAAGAAGCTTCTAACTTTTGTAGTAAATTTGGGTTTAAGCTAGTTTACAATGACTGCCACCTTAGAGGGATATATCTTCAATTCACCACCCCCTACTATATTGCCCAAATAATTCAAAGATGTTTTGCTGAATTCACATTTTGAGAGCTTAACATAAATTTTTTCTCTTTTCAAAACATCTAGTGTCTGCTTAACATGCATTAAATTCTCTTCCAACGTTTTGATAAATATAAGAATGTCATCCAAATATACAATAACAAAATCATCAAGAAAAGGTATGAGCACATCATTCATTATTCTCATGAAAGTAGCAGGAGCATTAGTTAAGCCAAAAGGCATAACCAGCCACTCATACAATCCCTGCTTTGTTTTGAAAGCAGTCTTCCATGCATCTTTCTCTACAACTCTAACCTGATGATATCCACTATGCAAGTCTAACTTGGAAAAATAAACAACTTCTTTTAGTTTATCTAATAAATCATCTATGAGAGGAAGGGGATAACGATTTTTTCTCATTATTTTATTCAGTGCTCAGTAATCAATGCACATTCTCCACGAGCCATCTTTCCTTCTCACCAAAACGATTGGAGACCCACATGGTGATGTGCTAGGTTTGATGAACCCCTTCTCGAGCAACTCCTGCACCTGCTTCTTGATTTCTGCATTCTCTAAAGCGGACAACCTGTACATTCCGATGTTAGGAAATGGAGCATCTTGTTGCAAATTAATATCATGCACTATTTTCCTTTTGGGTGGCAGACCTTTAGGTTCTTGAAACAAGATATATACTCTAAAACAACTTTTTCTAAATCAGCTTCTTGCTTAGCATCACAACCCTCAAATACATTGGTTTTATCAGGTTTCTTTTCATTTACAACCATCAGTAAAAATTGTTTGCATGAATTTACAATTCATTTCATCTGCCATGAGTTTATGAGAGCATAATTATTCTTGAGCTTATAAGCTCTTACAAAGTATTCGATTCCATATTTAACGAGTAGATACTTGTTCTCGGATTTATAGAAAATAGCTTTCCTATCATACAAGTAAGGACTTCCTAAAACAATTCCACATATATCCAGAGGAACTATATCTAACTCAACCTCATCTACAAATTCTGACCCAAAAGAAAACTTAAGTTTACATTGTCTAGTCACTCATAGTTGTTCTTTATCACTTAACCAATCTAATGAGTATGGTTTATTGTGAGGTGTAGTCAATAATCCCAACTTCTTTACAATTGCTTCAGAAATTAAATTTACTTGTGAGCCACTATCAAACAAAGTATCAATCTTTTGATGCTTGGAAATAACTCAAATATGGAAAATCTCATGTCTTTTTCTCTCATTTTCTTCATCATCAATAGATTGTGCAGAATTACTGGTAGATGCTTCAGAATTTTTACCTTTCATACATGTGGCTGCAATGGTTGTTTCATCTCCTGAGTCTGACCCAAATCTTTCTGAATAGCTACAACAATATTCTTCTTCTTTCCCTCGAACTTATTAGGTCTCATCTCCAGATGAAGAATCCAACAGTGCTCATCATCATGGCCATCCTTCTTATAGTGAATGCATAAAGACTTTTTCCTTTGTGCAGTATTAGCCTTCCTTTCTTTCCATTTCTGTTTTCTTTTCTCCTTATTATTGCTTGCAATGGGCTTGGATGATCCTCCAACTTTTTGGTTCCCATTCTTTCCTCTAGCTTCTAGATGTGTAGCTTGAACAGATACCTCATCTATGCTAGTGTGATTAAACATGAAGATAGAGGATAGTGTGCCTCATGTAGCTGTGTAGACCCCCTATGTACTTCAATAGAGTCTCGGGTGAGTCTAATGAAATTCCTAGAATCAAAGCTCTCTTCCTAAATTCTTGGGTGTAACCATGTACACTTTGCCCTTTCAATTGGCGAAGATTTTTCCAACTCATCATGGCTTGCTGCATGTAAGCTAGTGGATAGAACTCTTTTTTTATTGCAGAAACAAATTCACTCCAGACAGAAAGAATCTTACCATGTTTCTTCATGTCAGCTTGGGTCCTGCCTTCCCACCATACCAAGGCAGTGCCTCCGAGGCATAGGCTAGCCAACTGAATCTTACTCTTGTCTGAGTAGATACTCTGCACTCTGCAATAAACATCAATTTGTCTGATCCAATTATCCAGCTTCTCTACATTCAGCTCTCCATCATATATTGGTAAATCAAATTTAACATCTAATTTAATCAAAGATGCCTTCTTTTTATGTTCAGGGCTATTAGGAGGTGTGAGAAAGCTTTCTTCTTTCCCTTTTCCTTTTGAGTGGTCATGGAGGAGATATTCTTCTTCTCCTTTTTCTTGTTTGGAGCCTGATGAATCTTCATCTTTATGTTTACTGAAGTCCTTATACATTTCCTCTACCATGGACCTCATGGCCAGGAAACTATCGATAAATTGGGGATCTGGTCCCAAGGGACTTTCTTCTGACATTTTCTTCTAAGGATAGATTGTTCCAATCTCCAGGTTAGTTTCAACCAACTCTCCTTCTCCTAATTTAAGCTTTGATCTAGTTAGCATTCATCAAAAAAATCCATCACAAGCTTGTCTAACCTTAAACAACCTAGTTTCTCTAATACCACTTGATCTTAAAATCACTCGTGAATGATCTCAGTTAATTAATGAAGGTATTACAGACCCATGTGCTGGGTTGTGCCTATGTTATTTTTAGCAATGGATTGATAAGATTGCAAAATACATAGGCACTTGAAACAGTAAGAGAAACACAGTAAGCAAATAAAAAAACATAGCAAATTTAATAAGGAGTTCACCCAATCCTCCAGGGCTACGTCTCCTGGTCCAGCCTTCAGTGGTGGCCTTTCTATTGTGTCTTAAAGTAGATATTTTACAATAAGGAGCTCAATTTGAGTCTCACTTAATAGAGAATGATAAGTAGGATTGTACTTGGATCCCCCAAGTCTCTGGAGTACACAGACTCCCCTTACTGAATCTCGACCTCAATTAGTCTCAGTGGTATGAGTCCAATTTGGTACTCAATACCTGACAGGAATACACAGAGGAGTTGCTTGAACCTCTCAAGCCTTCTCTAGAGTTCACAGACTCTCGGACTCTCTCTGTTCTGTCTACTCGACGCTGCCTTTACTCTGCAGGTCAGCTCGGCTTCTCTATTCTCTGCAATTCACTTCTTTCTCTACTTCTGTCTCCCCCTCTGTTCTTTGTCTATTTGTGGCTTAAAGCGAATCTGCTCCCTGACTGTTCATTTCTGCTTCCTGGCTCTCTGGATTGCGTTCCTCTGTCCACTGGAATTCCCGTACTCTGCGTCATCATCGATCTGTAACGCTTCACAGAGAGGTGGCCACCTGTTTCCTCACGAACTGAGTGTCAATTCTCTTTGAACGGTTGTTATTTTTGTTGCTCCAAGATCGCTCGCAAAACCGATTCCTCTGCTAGCTCAACGGTCATGTCGAACCTCAAACCTCATGTACCTCAGTCTATTTCCCCGTCAAATCTGGTCTTCCATCAGGTTGATTCTCCGTCATTGATCTGGAGCCTCTAGATCCTATGGTCTCCATCTATATCACGTGGGTAAGTTTATCGACCATTACTCACGCGATGTAAGTGGTTTTCTCTCTCATCCGCTGGACACATGTCACCCGGTGTGTGGCATCGCGCTGAACCCGGCCAAACTTGTTTACCGGTCGAATTGCAAGCGATATCCTTCCAATTTTGGGCGTGGGACCGACCTTCTAATGGTTTCTGCATGATTTCCTATTTTCCTCGTGACTGAGCGCTTGGGGCTTTCCTTCACTAAGAGTTTTGCCCTGCGATACGCGATTAGTGCTTTGCGCTAATCGCATATCAGAAACTGCCTCTGTTTTTGGATCTGGGCTTCCGATTGCCAATTTTCATCCATGTGCGATCTCCATGGGCCAATGGTCAGCGCGCTTTGACTGAGGGTCCTCATAGTTTCGTGCTGGCCACAAATTGCCATTGTCCAAAGGTCTTTTCTAATAAGCTCATCATTCATAAGATTTTGAAGCTTGACATAATTTGAAACAATCATGGAAATGTTTACTGATTCGATTTGGATCATCCTTGAATGAAGATGGCTCAATATATACACTCTCGCTCATCAAAACTATGTAGCCAGTGTGCCTCTCTGGTGACCTCCTCTTCCTGTGATGTGATGTGGGTGCTCCCGCATTCTCTCTAGCATCATGAAATAACTTGTTAGCCTCTCTTGTGCACTTTCTCTCATCTTTGGAATTCTCTACATGAGTGGGTCTTTCCACTCCTTGCTCCTCTACATGTGGTTTCTCCACATCATCCTGAGGTTATGCCTTTCGAGCTAAAATCTCCTCAACTGCATGTAGCAGAAGCTCCCTCTCAGGGGAACATCTCATGGCCTTCTCTTCATTGAACTTCACATCTATGCAAACCACTGTCATCTTGTTGGTTGGAAAGTACACTCAATAGCTGTGAGGTGTATCAGTGTACCGCACAAATATGCCCAACTCAACTGTTGGCTCTAGCTTTTTCCATGCATCCTTGGAAACATGGCACTAGACTAATGAACCAAAGATCTTGAAGTGTGCCACATCTAATTTCTTCCCTGAAAAATCCTCTTTTGGTGTACTCATCCCAAGAATTCAATGAGGGCTTCCATTATGCAAATAAATAGTTGTGTTGCATGCTTCATCCCACAAGTACAATGGTAGGCTTTGATCATGTAACATAGCCTGTTCCTCTCCCACAATTCTTTTGTTCTTTGTTTAAACCACCCCATTCTTCTATGGGTTATGAGGTGTTATAAACTTCTTTCCAATGCCTTCTAAAGTACCTAATTTCTTTAATTCATTCGACACATATTCTCCATTGTTATCACTTTCGACAGTTTTAACTTTCCTTCCAGTATTTTTCTCGACAAGTGCTTTAAATTCACAAAAATTAGCGAACATTTGATCTTTCTTCTGCATGAAGAAAATCCAACACTTACGAGAAAAATAAAAATAAAAAATATTACATAATACTTGTGCTTGGCCATGGATATTGTCGAGAATGGTCCAAACACATCTGAGTGAACTCAATCAAGAATCGCTTGCGCTCAACTGTCTTTGTCATGAAAGGAAGATTTGGTGTACTCCCCAATGTACACCCTTTGCATGCGTCTTTCTGCTCTAGTGTAACCTTAGGAAGTCCTGTAGAATTGTTTTGCATGATCTTCAAAGCTCCATGGTGCAAATGACCAAATCTTATATACCACAACTCACTGATGTATTAGCTCTACACCTTCTCTTCTTTAGTGCTCAAAGCAGCACAATATTCCGCCTCCAATTTGTAGAGGTTCTTCACCCAAAACAAAATCCACTTCACCTGTCTTCAGGCTATGTGATCAAGGACAGAATTCCCCTTACTAAATAACACATCATAGCCTCAATCCTCCAACATGGCAACAAAAACCAAGTTCTTCTTCACACCTGGAACATATATCACATCTTTCAATGTGTGGGGAGAACTAGACTCCCTCTAAAAGGTAACAATAAAAAAGTCAGTCACGCTATACCTCCCATCATCTCCCATATCGATGTGCATCTAGAGGTCCTTCTCCTCAAATTCACTGAAGAACTCCTTTTTTTTTCGGTCATTTGGAATGAGGCCCCACTATCTAGGTACCACACACTACCCATCGTCAATGTCACCATGAAAGTGATGAGGATGAAATCCAGTTCAATCTATGAAACAAAATCTTCACGTGTCGGTCCTCTTTAGGGCTTCTTATCAGCCTTTGTGTGCAGACACTTTGTGGCATAGTGTCCCAGCTTGTGGCAGTGAAATAATTTGACTTTCAGCATGTCCTTCTTCTTGCCACCCATAAAAGAATCTTATTTGGAATGGGATGACTTCCCCTTCCCTTTCTTTGACCATAATCTCTCCCACTCTAGTAGCTTCTCCCTCCCATTAATTGAGTCCTGGTAGTTGCGCCAACTCTAGGAAGTCCTAGAAGTGCTAGGCTTACTAGATCGTCTTCTACAATAGTAACCCTCACACTTCCAAGCTCATCTCGACATTGGGTGAACTTTGTCAAGTACTTCGGAATAGATTCACCCTTATCCATCTTGATCTTTCTGATTTTGTCTTTCTGTTACAGCTTCCTATGGTCACTATTGTTTTGAAACAGGTCCGTGAAGGCCTTCCACATAGCATATGGAGTTTCCTTGCCATGGAGATTCAAGATAATATGATCTCGAACTCCTAGGATAATTCTTCTCGCCTTAGCCACACACTTTGTCCGTTCTTCCAGATCCTGTGCATTAGTTGTTGGAGGCTTAGGAATATCATTATCTATGAATTCTTTAAGCACATTGTCTTCTAACATTGCCTCCATCATGTTCATCCAATTTATGTAATTCAACCTACCCGCCAAGGCATACTCAAGTCTCAAACAGTAGAAATACATATTGTCTGCTCTGAAGTATGAACTACAAATTCGAATTCTCCTGCAACCACAAAATCGTATTCTCCTCTTCGAGAGTGAATTCATCTCTGATACTATGTAGATTTTTACTGTAGATTCAAATTACTTATGTAATATGCTAGAACAAAAGACTTGAATCTAATCTACTCATCAGCGGAAACAAAAATTGATCGATGAAATCGCAAAGCAGAAAAGGAATAATTTCAATCACACATAACACAATATTTTTATGGGGAAAGCAATAGTGAAAAAACCCGCTATCTGTATATTGCATTAACCAGAAGATATGAGAAGAAAGTACAATGCTTGTTCAAACCGAACAATCTCTACAGAAGTAAAAACTATCTCACTGCTTCACAAATCAGCTCAAGCCAAAAAATTAGCCAAATATGTTTCCTGAAAAGCTCCTACTTCCTTGCGTTGTGCCCTTGGGAATTAGCCCATATTTAATTGGGAAATTCCTCACTCATAACTGCACAATCCATCCATATGCCTTGCTATGATTGCATGCATCATCAGTTTAATTTAGTTGATTTTACAACTGATATTACAGTGTCCCTGAACTCTAATCTCAATTGGGTCTTCCTATGAACCGGGATGCATGAGTTATTTTTGAGTGAATTATTAGTTATCTGATTAAACACTACATGGGAATTAAATCTAATCTAATTCACTCGACCTCTCACTAGTTCCTCCAACAATTAGAACCAGTTTAACTAAATTAAATAATTACAGCTCAATAAGAACTCAACCTGGGCCCCTAAAATTTAGGGATCACTCTACATGACTCTAGATAGACTCCAAATCGAATTTACTAAGCCAACTAAGTCAAATTAACTTAGTTAACTATTACAAGTTGCTACGATAATAGAATTACAATTTAATTCAAGGAAAAATAAAATTAGGATTTTCATTGCACAGATTAAAAATATGATAAACAAAGGAAGATATGTAACAAATTATGGGAAAATGGATGAGAAAAATTCAATAAGAGATGTAAAAGTCAAGTTAAATATACGAATATATAGTTGATCAAAATATTAAAACAAAGAAGAAAGGCCTAGGGTAACAATTTTAAGAAGGTATCCATGCATTTTTTTATCTTTTTGCACAACCTTATGGCCACATAATTTCAATGTACAATCTCTCTCCCAAATTTACCTCCTCCACACATTGTATCTCTGGCCAAAGCCTCTAGATTCATACTTGCCACAAAATGGTGTCCAAAAACCATCTCGAAAACAACTTTTGCTTTAATTCAACTAGTCTAGTGTTTAATAAGCCATAAATTTATGTTCAAACTCCAACTGCCACCTCAAAATAGAAAAAATGTAGGATTCATAGTTCTACATTTAAATCAAGGATATTTATTCTTAAATTGTTGTCATCTATATGCCAATATTTTTTGTGTTATTTATTGTAATGTTTGTATAAATGATACTTCTTTTGTCAATGGTACTATCCTTGGCAATGTGACATTTCCTTTGACTGGGACAAATACTAATTTAAATAGTTTTTCACCCCACCTTCAGTCACAAATTATGTGACAACCCTGGTGAAAATTCCATGTAATAAATTTTAATAAAGGAAAAATCATAGTGATGGGGATCACTTGTGAATTTTTAATGGCTAAGGAAGTTGGCAAAGGCAATGGTTAAGACTTTGGAAAGGAAAATGACATTTTTGCCACATTTATTTATGAAAATAATGAAAATTAGGAGAAGAGGGAGGTGAAAGGTGACAGGCTGCATGTGAGGATGAAATGAAGGAAAATAATGGAAAATGAAGAAAATAGAGGCCTCATTCATATAAAGGCTTACGAGGATCAGTTGGTTACCTTTGGTCAGTTTAGTTTTGGAGCTCTCTCATTATTCTCTCTCTCTCATACTCTTGGACACTTAGAGTTTTATTGGATCACTCTTGGAGGGTGTGGCATACTTGTATTTTTGGAGCAGAAGGAAAATGAAGAGAAGGAAAGAGCAAGATGATATCAGGATCAACAGCAACAACGGTATTTTCTTATAGGTACCGAGTTGCCTGTATGTTTTTCTCACTATTTTTGGCATGCATGGCATATGCATGTGGATTATTGGTCATGATCTGTCACTAGTATGGAGGATTGCATGGATTTATATTGGATTGCCTAACCTTGTCATTTCTTAGATAGCCATGGATATTGTGGGTTTATTTCCTTATTTTGTTTTGGTTGGTTCTCATGTTTCCTTAGCTTGGGTTGAGTTACTAGTGTGTGGAGCCTTGTTTGGACTAACCTCTGGAGCATTGTAACATCTTGGGTTCAGTGACTAGTCCTGTAGCCTTGGTTTATAATGATGCTCTCAAGCCCTTGGTGGCTTGAGTTACTAGTCCTGGAGCCTTGGTTGGACAAACACTCTCGAGCTCAGTGACAACAATGGGTTGAGTTACTAGTCTTAGAGCCTTGGTTGGAACGAACACTCTGGAGCCCTGGATGGCTAGGATAGAGACAGATCTGATGAGCTTTTTTCTAATGTTCGACCATGAGGTGGAATCACTATTTGATGGGTTAAGGTGGTTGACCTCTAGAAGCCCTAGATAGTTTTGGATTGATGTGTACTATGAGATCCCACATTAATGTTTGGAATATGGCATGGGGGTGAATGACTTAATAGAGATTTGGCTCAACCATTCTATGGTTGCATGGAACGTTGAAGTCTCATCCTGGGTTTGGATTTTTCATTATCAATATGAGGTTATTTCTCCTTGTATCTCTATAAGTACTATATTGGTTTATATGGTTGTAATTTCATTGGTATTTTTGTTGCTATTATGTTGGTTATATATATGTTTTATGAAAGTAGTTAAGTATGTCTCTCATCGTGTTTCTATTGTTAAATGAATGAACAATGTATCTATGACCTAATGGATGAAATGGTAGTTGATGTGTTGAGGCAACAATGTTTCTTAGCAATTCTCAGCTAACTATGAGACCCCTATGCTCAGATCTGTTATTTACACCTGTAGATTACATATTAGTGATATGTTTGACGAAATTATTGTCATGGCTAGTAGGGGTCTAAACAATGTAAACTTTGAAATGGGAACTCTGGCAAAAAAGCACCGAAAAAACATCAAAAACAGTGCTAAAAACAAAAAGTGTGTATACTGGAACGATGGTTTTCTTTTTTAGGGACAATTTTGAACATGTTTTAAAAATGGCAGTGAAAATGAAAATTTCGTGCAAAATACAGCTTGAAAACGAAAAAGTGATGATACTGGAACGATGATTTTTATTAAGGGTCAATCTTCAAAATTTAAAAAAAAAAATTGCTAGTAAAACCAAATTTTTAGTGTGGATAACAAAGTTGTTTATGAGGAAAAGAACACACTAATTTTTTTGGTAGAATAACATTTTTTTTTCCTAAGTATAAATTCAACATGTTCTCAACCATAACATGCTAGATACAAAAGAAATTGAAATTTTTTCAACCATAAAATAAAAAAACCATGACATTTTGAACAAATTACATCACTAAATGAATTCAAAAGTCATTATTTGTATATTGAATGAAACATACATTATATCTCTAATTTAATGTTTCATTGTAGATATTCTAAACAATAAAAATTATCATAATTAAGACATATAATCCAACAACATAAAAATGACTCATAACTTCTCATTTAACACCATATGGAAATCAAAAATTTTATTTCAAGATATGATGCATACATCAGTTGTATAACCTTTCTTAAACAATTATTCAAAGTCACTCATATTTTCTTGCACACCATCAGAATTCACATCTTCAGATGAGTGACTGGATGTTGACGAAGATGTTCCATATTCTTCTCTTTCATCAACTAGTGCCCCATCTGAGTCCACATGCATGCCCACCATTTCAAGTTTCAAAATTCTTCTAGATCTACGACTAGTTTCAGCAGACTCCCATCTCAACATTGTTCCTTCTGGTAACAACCTTTTCAAAATCTCTATCATCTTGAAGTGAAGAGTTCCTCTCTTTGTTAAATTGATGTCATAAACAAGTATGTCAACATCCTCCAATTTTAATATGTCTATGCGGCGACGATTTGTATTTGTACCCTTTCTTTTTCTCTTTCCACCATTTTTTTGTCAACTACCATCTCTGGCTTATACACACCATTGAATGGGTGTGTATTTGTGGCATACCAATGTACTTCAACACTTGTAACATCCTCATTTTATGTCAAGAACTTTATAACTTTAGCAACCCATAATGGATAGCCATTGGGATCTCCATCTGCTAGCACTGCGATCATGCAACCCTCCTTAATATCCTGTACTGAACCCCTGTAAAGGTCTTCCATGGCTTCACATTGTGCACGAGATCTTCTGGATCTCTCTTTCCTCTGCCTGTGAAGAATTAATAATACCTTGAGATTGTTGATGTTCAACAATGTTTATTTCCTCATGTTCATTCAACACATTTTGTGACCAAATAAATGGAATTTTCAAAGGTATATCTTCATTTGTTGTTGTTGAAATGATATCACTTTGATTATTGAAAAATGACTCCCACCAAACTAAATTAGCAATGTCAAAGTACTCATATGTATATCTAATACATTTTTTAATGTCTGCGTGCATTATGAACTTCACCAACTGATTGTAATAACAATATTTTTGATGCAAATATTGGATGATCTAGAATGAACTTCAAAAATTGCAAGCCTTATGACGATGCCCATTCTACAATAGTTGAATACTTCTTGCCCCATATTAGTGTTTTCCCATCAATTTTTTTTATACGAAATTGATGTTGGATGCTAATGTCATTAAGTTGTTCAATGCAATTCCCCTCACCATATGATCCCAGAATAAAACTTCGCATGTCAACAGTTTCTTCCAACACATCAAAAGTAGGCTCTGGCATGTATGATTTTTTAATACATTCAATTCATGATGGCAAGCTCCCAACTTCCTTCCTCCACAATGTGACTGAAAAACGAATGAACATCTAATCAATATGGTCATGAGTGTGCCCAACAAGAAGGAAAGCAACCTTTACCTTCTGAAAATTTCTCAATTCAACAAGCATGTTTAGATATCCAAAAATAACCTGATTTTTGTTTTCACGGCAAGTGTTGTCCGATTGTAGATACAAAAATTTAGGAAGATTACCAGACCAATGAGAAATCACATCATGAATTATGGTTATGGTCATATTTTCATCATTATGAATATTTGGAGTTGTGAAGTACACCCTTGGCAACATTTTACCATTGAAGACCATACAACCGACCAAGTGATACTGAATAAAATTTTCCTCCTGTAAATTTTTGGGTGTGCAAACAAAATGTGGTAAAAGTGTTTTCTTCTGGTCCATACCATCAATTATTAAACCCAAATATTTATTCGGATTATCATAAAACTTCTTTCGATGCTTCTACAACTTTTTCCTTTCATTTGTTTGTTGTTCATGATGCTCCTGAAGTTCTTTGACAATTGAATCTACACAATATAAAAGAAAGCCATTAAGAAATATGTTTTCATACTTGACGAATATACAATTTTAAAAGTTAAAGTTATGAATGCTTACCTCTTTTTGACCCTTCACATTTGTCCCTTTTTTATTTAAGAGAATCACATGTACTGCAAATCCCCATCCTTGTCTTCTTAGGAATACAGACATTGTTGAATTCTTTCTTCCATACCTTCATAAAATATTGATATGTAATAAACCGACCATGTCCCTCAGCACCTTCTGCATATTCTTTGTATAAGTTGTAGATTTCTCGTCTTGAAAAATTATTTGGAATATGTATTGTCTCTCTATTTGACATACACTCTCCATGCTTTGAAAAGAAATCTTTCATCCATGACATTGCAGTATTTGATAATGGCCCAAACTGTCTTTTATGACGTACTTCTGAATAAAATGTGGGATCCTTTTCCAAATTTTCTTGAATTCTCGAGAGACGAAAATTCCCAATCAAATGAAACATTTTGAAAGCTTTTCTATAGATAAATAAAGTCCTAATATGATAATCATAACCTGACAATGTAGATTGCATACACCCAACTAAATCTGAATTTTGCGTGCTTTTATTCATTGACAAATATCTCTTCCTGCTCTCTAATGAAAATTTGAAATCCATATGTTTCAAGCAATCTTTTTGGCAACATTCACTTGAAATGAGTGCAATGATATAACTTCTTCTCGTTAGATATTTTATTCTACCCCTTGTATAACTAGAACATCATGCATTGATACGAAAAGGTATACTCCTACTCCTCGATACAATATTTCTTGGCAACATCTCCATCATTAGATCATCATTTGTATAAGGATTTTCATCATCATTAAGAGGAATGTTATCAACACTATGATCAGTTGTGCTTTTCAAATACTGATTTGGAGGATACTCTTCATCTTCCCCTTCTTCAGTGCTACTGTCATAGTCCTTAGAATTCAGACTCAATTGAAAATTTGACTCGATGTTTATTGGATATTCTTCCTCATGTGCATTTTCAGTGCTGCTCTCATAATCCATAGAATTAGGACTAAGTGCATCATCCTGTCCTTCATCACTGCTACCTTTATACTCATTAGAATTAGGACTAAGTACATCATCTTGTCTTTCGTCACTGCTGCTCTCATAGTCCTTAGAATTAGGACTAAGAGGACATTATGATACTCCATTCTATTGAAATTCATCATCACGCTCTTCATAACTGTTGCACTCATAGTCCTTAGAATTAGGACTAAGTGGACACCATGACACTCCATTCTTTTGAAATTCATCATCCCACTCTTCATCACTACTGCTCTCATAGTCCCTAGAATTAGGACTAACTGGACACCGTGACACTCCATACTTTTGAAATTCATCATCATGCAATTCATCATTGCTCCTCTCATAGTCCTTAGAATTAGGACTAAGTGGACACTTTGACACTCCATTCTTTTGAAATTCGTTATCATGCTCTTCATCACTATTGTTGTCATAGTCCTTAGAATTAGGACTAAGTGGAGACCGTGACACTCCATTCTTTTGAAATTCATCATCATGCTCTTCAACATTGTTGCTCTCAAAGTCCTTAGAATTAGGACCAAGTGGACACTGTGACACTCCATTCTTTTGAACTTCACCATCATGCTCTTCATCACTGTTGCTCTCATAGTCCTTAGAATTAGGACTAAGTGGACACCCTGACACTCTATTCTTTTGAAATTTGTCATCAAGCTCATCATCATTGTTGTTTTCACAGTCCTTCGGACTAAGTGGAATCCATGACTCTTTATTTATTTGAAATTCTCCATCCCCTTTTTCATCGGTGCTGCTCTCATAGTCTTTAGGATTAGGACTAAGTGGAAGAATTGACTTTCTATTCATAGTGGAAGAATTCCAGCTATATTCATCCATATGAATAGAGTTGTTACGCGATGAAGATATTGATGCTGTATAAATCGAAACTTCACTATCAGGACAATCTATCCCTTTCAAATAGTAGATGTTGAATGATACAAATGGAGAGTCTCCTAAAGATATTATATAGCTTAGAGAATGAAATTTTCCCTCCAAAAATTTCCCCCCCAAAAAGTTTTGCAAAAATATTTCCCTCCTAAAAGTTTGTGAGATTTATTTCTCTTCATTATTTTATTCTACAATTTAACGAAAAATGTAAACTAAATTTTTTATGAAACAAATCATTAAAGTTAAAATTGTAAACTACAACTTCTACCTAAATTATTTTAATAGTAAAAGTATATAATATTTACTAAACAATTGAATGGTTTTTTGAATTGTTATAATACATTCTGAAATAAATTAATCCCACATTCACCCCTCGATTTATCATATTTTCCTTCATCACCATAAAAATGATGTTAAAATTTTTTAAAACTAATTAATCCCGCATTCACTGTACGATAAAACATCTACGTAATTTCACCTATATATTGAACTCCATTATCACTATTACTCACATTACATCAAGGTTTCCTGATGTTCATTGAAAGACTTGGAACGAATTTGTGGAGCAGCTACATTGCTATCAACAACATATTCGACGAAGAATTCTCGCAATTAAAAGGTTAGTTAAATTTCTTTCCTTAAAAATTTTCATGTTAAATTAGTTTAATGAAGTAGATTTTTTTTTTTCAATTAACACTTTTTGTGAGCCAAATTAACCAATACATTCGTCATGAGCATGGTGGGCCCAGTAAAACTGGGCACCCCCACCTCAAGCCACCCTGGCGGCCAACCCGCCCGCCCGGGGTGGTCGGGCGATTCTCGGAATCGCAGGCCACCATGGGCAGGCAGGCGGGCCGTCGGGATGGCGCGGGGTGAGGGGTGGTGAATCACCCAGCCACACCGGGCGGGTAGTCGGGCCACCGGGGTGGCGTGGGGTGGGGTTCCGCAGCCCACCCCGTGCCACCCCGACGGCCCGCCCACCCGCCTGAGGTGGTCGGGTGGCGGGCGGGATGCTGGGGAGGCACAAGTTGAGGGGCGACACCCTACCCCATGCCACCCCGTGGCCCGCTTGCCCCCCTGACCACACGGTGCCTACGCACTCGCCCGTCCACCCAGCACCCACCCGTCCGCCCGCCCACCCTGCGACTCGGCGACCACCCAACGCCTACCCCCACCCCCCCCCCCCCCCCCCCCCCCCGCCCACCCCCCGCCTACCCGGTGCCCACCGCCCGCCCACCCACCCACCTGGTGCCCACCCACCCGCTCACCCACCCGACGCCCACCCCCCTGCCCGCTTGGCCACCTAGCGCCCGCGCCTGCTCGCCTGCCCACCCGCCCACACAGCACCCACTTGCCCGCCCACCCGCCCGACACCCACCCGCCTAGCACCCACTCACGCCACCCCGACAAACTGCCTACCTGTGTGATGGTGGACAATTTTCTTAGTGTTAATAATTTTTTAATTTCAATTATCTGATTATACAAATTACAAATTTATGATATATTTTCATTGTGCATTTAAGTTAATATGTTTTCGTTATTTACTGATTTATGTGTTTCTATTTTTCAGGAATATGGCATCAAAGAAGATTTCAATGAATCTTTCTCGATCAAAGACTCTTAAAGGTGCATCTTTAAAAAACATTGGTGAACGAACTCCACCTGAGCTCATGGCTACAAATCTTTCAAGTGCCTCAAATGATAAGAAGATGATTTCATACTGGAAAAATTCAAAAAAGGTGAAATTTCCATCAAGGATATGGTTTGTGAAAGAAAGAGAAAGCCAAAATGTGAATATATATATCTATATATTAATATACCGAATGATAATGGAATTTATGAGGTGATGGGAAGAGTCATAGATATGTGTTCAGTATCGGACACTGAAGTTGTTTACATACTTACAAAATCTCTCAAGTCACATGAAAGGATTAAATACCGACTATCATATTCATTGTATGACACAAGAGAGGTATCTACAAAGTTGTGTAAACAAATCATAAATGAGATGAAACAAAACATCATAAGTATTGTTATTTATATTTGTATTTTGTGTTTTTGAAAGTGTCTCGCTATATTTTTTTAACTTTGTTTTTATTGACATATGATATTTTGTTTGGCAGAATTTTGTTGAAAGTTGTTCAATTAGGTTGGGAGGCATTCATTTCATAGAGCATGATATCATGAAAGTTGTCAGCAGTTTTTACTCAGTGTTAGAAGAAGATATGGAAAACAAGCAAAATGTAGTAATTGATGATGCTACAAAACTACATCCAAAGGATCATAAAAAAAGGCCTCTAGTGGATAAATCTAGCAAGGGTAGACAAGTTACTTTTGAGGACGATGAAGTTGAAACTGACAGTGAAGCATATGTTTCCATTACTGAAGATGAAATTGGAATTGAGAAGAGCCATAAAAGACCAAAAGTAACAATGCCCAAGAATAAATCTGTTGAGAATGTTATGACGAAGAAAAATAAAGTTGAAGATTTTGAAGTAGTCATTACCAGCAGTCAAGAACCTAGTGAAACTTCAAAAGAAAGCAGAGAAATCATTACACCAGGAGCTGATTTAGAGGATGGCATTATCAAAACAAAATAAAATGCCATTCGACATAATTTGACAAAGAGAAACTTAATTGATGGTGGTCGTACATTTCAGCTTAATGTTAGACAAACCTATAAGGCAAGTGAAGGACAATGTCAATATCAAGTCATGAAGCCACATCATCTGCATGTTCACAACTTGAAGACATTAATGACATACAATCCATATACTCATGTGGTTAGTTATGTGCTTTTTGTTGATCCACTTCAAGTTCCCAACAAAGAAGCATTTGATAATTCAAAATGCTTTGAATATAATTATTATGTGCTTGGGGGGAACCATTATGTAGAAGCTCAAAGACAATTGATGGAGGAATGTCCTAATAACCCACATTTTGAAACAATGAAATGTATCATTTATGTTGGTTTATCAGATATAGAAGCAAAGTTAGTGGCATGGGATCATAATTCAGATAATGAATATATGATGTCTATGAATTTCATCCAAAGGGCTAGATTTATTCATAGTGAATTTCAAGAAAAATGTGGTTGGGATAGGATAAATGTTACTGCAGATTTCTGAAATGGATGTTGTATGGAAATAGGCTATCAAAATGAAGAGAAAACCAATTCAAAAGGTGGAAAAGGCAACAAAATTAGTGATTTATTCAAGGGTGTTGATAACATTTTCCAATTGGCATTTAGAACTGGAGATGTTTGGAAGTTGATTGATGATATTTTTAGCATGTCCGAAAACATTGGCATTAAAAACCAAAAGGTCAAAAAGTCTAAGCCATTGATATGTAGCAGCAGTAAATGAGCTCCTGAAATGAAACAGCTTCTAGAAGATATGACTATCACACCTTGGAGAGCAATGCAAAGAGTGAAAGATGAAAAAATTGTCAAAACAATATTATCTTGTGTGAGGCCAGGGGAATTATCATTGAAGGAAATGTCTGAGGAATTTCAAAAGTAAGTTTGTTGAATTATTTTTATTTATTTCTATATTATAATTTTCTTTTAAATAAAACATGTTGTTGTTGTTGGGAAAAGTATCCAATACGGAATGACCCTATCCCACTCTAAGGGTGATAGTACCTCGACAACAATCAAAGCAAAGCTATTCGAGATTACTTCTTTATGAGATGTAAGAGAGAGGAGGAAGAGATCCACTAACCGATGTCTTCCGCTAATGATTGATCCAATCTTCTCTCTTTGCTGCTTGCTCCCAGCTCCTTGCTCTTTCACTGGCCCAGCTACACCAAGATCCTGCAAAATAACAAGAGAGGGAAACTACAAGAAGCATACATTCATAATTGATTCAAGGATTAGAATAAATCAAATACACCAGTATAACAACACATCATTGAGATACATGCATATAGAAGAACCTCAAATGCTTTATTAATGGAAGAAGTAAAGTTCAGGAAGTGATACAACCATAAAAGGCCCAATCCAGCATCACCTCCCAGCAGAAAGAAATCTCCTCTTCACCTCCTTCAAGAAAATCACCCAATAGTTCTATACTCAAACCAACAGCACTTCCTTACATTCACCAGATTCCAGCCTTCCTTAGACCTCATGAGAGAGCTCTATATATAGGAGTTTTGGAGAAAGGATGAGTCAGCTTGAGCTTGGCATGGAGCTGACTAGTGTCCTCTCCCACTTCAGTTATTCTTCAGTTCTTGAGTCCACTTGGAGGTTCTTGCTTCCACTTGGAGATCTAGACCCTCTTACTCATCACTAGGCGAATTCTCTGATCCAAGTGTCATTTTGGAAGCTTCCTGGGCATTGACACCTTGAGGAATGACTGTGCCACTTGGCCAAACTTGCCCAGCGCAGGTAGCCTTCTTTGCAGTTGACATTCAGCGCAGGTACACAGTGGAGCAGTTAACATTCAGCGCAGATGCTCAGTGGAACAGTTGACATGATCCAGAATTAGCTTGTTTTTGAGTGTTTTCAGGTGGAGAACTGATATTCAGTGCTGTGGTTTGCTGACCTTGTTCCTCTAGGGGTAGGAACAACATGTTTAGGGACTTTGGATCCCTTAGATTATTGACATTTCATGCTTCATGCTGTTAGGCACAAAAATGTCTATAACAGTTGTTCTTGGTGGAATTTGTTATACATAGCATTATATTAACTTTTTGTTACTTTATCTATGCAGTCACAAAGTTTACATGAAAATTCAAGAACAAATGGTTAAATTGTTGAATGAAGATAGTTGGGATGATGTTGTACGCAACTAGCCCGATTCAAGTTCTACATCAACATTAAAAGCTTTTTATCTTGCATTTAAAAAGGTATCTTGATTTATACATTCATTTTTATTTCATCTGTGTACTATTTTTAATTTATAACTTACACATATATTTTTTTATTTTATAAAAGATGAAGAAGGATGATAATGGAGCACCAGATAGCTTCATAACCTTTATTGAAAAAATAAAGATCGAAAGGCTGAGGAAGCAACGTATTAAGAAAATTGAACTTGAGCCAACTCTTACTCATTTCATTTGGAATGGGCTAGACACTATTCAATATCAAGTAATACAAGGCGACTGTGAAGACATTGCTAAACTCATACCTAAAAGGGATTATGCCCTAGTTATTACAGATATTCCCCATGGTTTCAATATTCCAAACATTGACTATGATAGTGACCCTTATACTTATCAAGCTCTTAGTAAAGTGGTTGAGGGATTTGTATAAGTCATGTCATCACCATTATGGAGATTTGTGACATTTCATTCAGACACACAATTGGCAATGATATTGTCAAGTTTCAAGGGGAAAACAAATTCAAGGATGAAGCTTACATGGTAAGACGTTTAAAATGTATATTTGATTAATGTTGAAAAAATCATTTATGTACAAGTTAATTGAACTTTTACTATTTCATGTTACAAACAAAATTCAAATCTTCTTAACCGTGAAAATCAACTATTTATAAATGATTGTGAGTTCATTCATATTGATAGTTGGGCAAAAGATGATAGCTATATGTCTATGATTTTTAATCGGGTAGACGGAAAAAGTCATAGCAAAATACTGACTTATGATGTTGTTGTGAGAAAACTAACATATCAAGACAAAGAAGCAAAAGGAGAGATAGTTAACATTTATCAAAAACCACAATTATTGATTAACTATCTTACGGACATATGTTCAAATGAAGGAGATTGGGTTCTGGATTTATTTTCTGGCTCAGGTAAGTTTTATTATATGGAATTGAATTTCAATATGTTATTTTTTAATTAATATGTCATTGTACTAATTTACTTCATTATTTATTTTGTGCTTGATAATTAGGTACAACACTAGCATGTTGCCTTCAAAAAAGAAGAAATTGCATTGCAATTGAAAAAGATCCAATACAGTGCAATTTCATTCAACAAAGAATTAATGCTCTTCAATTTCTTCCAGATGCAATGCAAGAAATTGGATTGAAGAAAGGGGACTTTAGTGAATCATGTGTGGCAAAAAAGGAAAAGGAACCCCAACCACCATTACATGGGATGTTTGGAAAGACATACATTGGGAGATTCGCAGACATCAAGGATCCATTAGAATACGAAAATGAGCAAAAGGAAGCAGAAAATATTGTGAAAGAAGACAATGATGAAACTCTAGAGGACGAAGAGTTTGGATTACGTGACATTGTTGATTAAATTTAAGTTATGCTTGGAAATCAAGCTCATTTCTTGTAACTATTAAGTAGTTATACTTGTAATGTTTTCACTTTGACATTTTATGAGAAGAATATACACTCAATTAAAGTTGTTATGCATTCAATGTTTGTAATATGTGATTTTCACATTAATTTTTAAGTTAGTCATTATTTTTTGAAAAAAAAAGTGATTATTATTACTTTTTTGACATGAAATTCATAAAAAAAACTATTACTTAACCATTTTTAGTTAAAATTTTCGTATAAAAATTGTGATTTTCGCATGTCAATTGTAGCAAAAACTTATCAAAATGTGTAGTTTTTTAGTTATATTTATGTTAAAAATGGCTATTTTTATGTCCATTGTTAAAAAATATTTTTTTTTAGACACAATTATTTCTTGTGGATTGAAAAATTAATTAACGATGTATAAATATGTAGAATATCGAAAATTCAAAATATCGACCTTCTTCTTTAACTATGCAAAACAATAAAAACTTCACTACAAAAAAATTAAAACTAAAATAAAAACAAGAAAATATGAAGAAAAAGACCACTTCAAAAATTATTAAATTTACAAAATAATTATTTACATTTCATACATTAGAAAAAAAAAAACAAAACAAAAAACAAAAAACAAAAAAAGCCTTTTAAAAAAAGGGCCTAGTGTAGAATTACCACGTTTTTAAATCAGCATAAAAAACACTACCATTCTAAAATGAAATGTACATAAAAAAATTTATAGTGCCAAAAACTATACTCTAAAAAACACATGTGTGTTCTACATCACCCCTTTTCAAAATCGCATCATTTTTTTGCTATCTCTACAAAACAGGTAGCAGTATGAGTTCCCGCTTCAAAGTTTACATTGTTTCTAGTCAAGGTCTTATTCAAGTAATTTATTTTTCACTATCATTTCGCTATTATCTTATTGTTTTGAAGATGCCATTCTATTCTGCACAGTGACTTGGGCTATGGGCCTGAAAAAGTAGCTCAAATCCTAGGGATGCTGGCACATCATTGTGCAAAAAATTCCATAGACACTACCTTGCAGGCTTGTGAGAAATTCTAGAGGTACCTAGATGCTAGCATGCCCATAGCATGAGAGCATTGAGAGGTTAAGTGGTCCAAAAGCTCTGTGGGACCCAAGGGTTGGTTGGCACAAAGGTTGGATTGGTTCCTGAGGGCTCTAATTCTAATGTTGAATGTTGGTATGGTGCGTTTCCCTCAGTTCCACTTCAGTAATGTGAGTTAGGAGGTCAAATCATATCATAGTGGCCTCTCGTCTCATGTTTACCTCAGTTGTATGGTTTCTTGTGTAGATGTGGGAGAAGGGTGTAACAGAGTGGTATCAGAGCATGGTTCACCCTTCAGACTGGATGGGCTATGTGTTGGTCATGCATGCATGTCAGTTTCATGTGTGTCTCTTACATTTGCATTCCATGTGATTGTTGCATTTGCATAATGTTGATCATGGTTATAGTGATGTTGCCATGCAGAAGGTGATGTTATTATTGTGGGGTGCATCATCGTGAGTGTATGACTGGTTACATATTTTTATATGTCGCTTACATGTATCATTATTGTATGCTTGGTTACATTCTTTTATGTTAGTTTTCATTCTTGTATGCTTGGTTGCATGTTTCATTCTTGTAGGTTTGGTTTCAAGTATTGCTCATTCATGCTTGATCATATGTGTTTATGCATGTGTGTTGTTGATTACGTGTTTCTTATGCATGTTCATGTTTTCATGTGGTCAAGTGTATAGTGATGTAATGGTTTTCGTCATGCATGAGGTCATGGTATGCATTGTTGATAAGGTCATGCATTGATGACTGGACCCTAGCTAGAATGACGATTACATGGTCATATGGTTTTCAATATGTTTTCATGATTATGTTATACATGTATCACGCTGATTAGAAGGTATCCTCCCCGAGCTATACTAAGGTACGTTGGGTTATTGTGATTCAGTTTAGCTGACATGATATACCTTGTAGGAAGAAATATCAAATGGTTCGCACGATGGTAGACTACAAATACTCTCCCTATGAATCAGAAGAGCAATATGGTATTGGGAACTCTTCCAATTTGGAAGATACACTGAGAAGCTTAAAGGAATAAATAAGGAGTTGTAAGGCAGATAATGACAGAATCATGCAAGAAAAAGAGAAACAAACAAAGGTAAATTCAATGATACTTTAGAGTTTATAGTATTTGTAGTGACATGGAACACGTCGGGTCAGCTATGAGCAGGAGGACGGAACTAATGGGGCATATGGTAGTAGATCACATGGTGGTCATAGGTCGGATATAGATGAAATGATTAGAGATGTCATACTGTTGGACAATCTAGATAGGATAGGGGTTAGAAACTGGTACTATTTTAGTTAGGATTCAAATAGGCACTATGATCATCATTGTTATCATCCATTTAGAAGGAGTGGTAGGGGATAATTGCTAGATGATTTTAAGAAAGAAAAGGAACCTACTTTTGATGGAGAGATGAATAGACCTTGTGATTTAGATGCATGGTTTCTTGGCATGAGGAAGTTCTTCATGTTAGATGATTATTCAAAGAACATCAAAGACAGAGTAGCTACATTCAGTCTCAAATTTAAAGAGAACATTTGGTGGGATGATGTGAAGAATGTCAGATGAATTCACGAGGAAGAGTTGACTTGGAGTGAGTTTGAGTAGTTATTCAAGAAGAAGTATTTGTGAGAGAGATACTTTGATGACAGGGAAAAAGAATTCTATGAGCTAAAGATGGGATCGATGACAGATGAGGAGTATGCTAGCAGGTCCTTAGAGCTACTAAGGTATGTGACTTATCTCACTTAGGAGAAGGCCAAGATTCAAAGGTTCATTAGTGGATTACCGGTTGCATTCAAAGACATGATTGATTGTTATGGCAAATATATTGAGTGCTTGGATGAAAATGGGGAACCAAGAGTCTTGCAAGGAAAGAAGAAAGCCACATCAATTAGGATGGTGATAACTTTGCAAGCAAAGCGTAGTCATAGAAAAGGGTGTACATTATTTGTAGTGCACATTTCTAGTGACAAGGGTAAGGAAGTTGAGGATGAAAATGTTTTGAGCAGATACACAGTTCTATAATTTTTCAAGGATGTAGATCCTGAGGACATTACATATTTTCCACCTCACAAGGAGGTAAACGTTTCTATTGAGTTGGTGCCAGTGGTAGCTCTAGCATTGAAAGCACCTTACAGGATGAGCACACCTTAGTTGGTAGAGTTGAAGTTGTAGTTGAAGGAAATGTTGAAAAAGGGATACATTAGACCAAGTGTATGACCATGGGGAACACCGATATTATTTGTGAAGAAGAAAGATGGAACTCTCAGATTATGCATTGACTAGAGGCACATGACCAAAGTGACCATTAAGAACAGGTATCTGTTGCCTAGGATTGATGAATTGTTCAATCAATTGAAAGGAGAAATAGTGTTCTCGAAGATTGATCTAAGATCCAGATATCATTAGGTACAAATTAAAGTGGAGGAAATTTACAAGACAAATTTCCAGACCAGGTATGGGCATTATGATTTTCTTGTAGTTCCATTCAGTTTAACTAATGCTCTAGCTACATTTATGTGCTTGATGAATATTGTGTTGTGTCCATATTTGGATAATTTTGTTATTGTGTTCATTGTTGACATATTGGTATATTCTAAAAATGAGGAAGAACATGTCGAGCATTTAGCAGTAATGTTGAGGTTGTTGAGAGAGCATCAGTTGTATGCTAAGCTCAACACCTATAATTTATTTTAGACTTAGGTGCATTAATTGGGGCATGTTGTCTCCAAGGAGGGAATTGCAATAGATTAAGAAAAGATAAGGGCCATCATGGAGTGGGAAGCTCCTAAGAATGTAGATGAGGTGAGATCCTTTATGGGGTTGGCAAGCTATTATAGGAGGTTCATCAGGAACTTCTCACAGATTTCTTATCTTATCACATCATTTCAAAGGAAAGGTAAGAATTTCAAATGGATAGAGGAGTGTGAAGCTAGTTTTGAGCAGCTCAAGCAATTTTTGACACATGCACAAGTGTTAAATATTGCAGATCTGAGCAAAGAGTTTGTAGTGTGAATAAATGCTTATAAGAAAGGTCTTCGTGGAGTCCTTATGTAGGATGGACAGGTGGTATTCTATGAGTTGCGGAAACTAAATGAGCATGAGAAAAACTATCCCATGCATGAACTTGAGATAGAAGTGATTATACATGCGTTGAAGATGTGGAGACACTATCTTCTAGGCACGAGGTTTACATTGATGAGTGATCACAGTGTTTTGTGGTATCTATTTGACAAATCAAATCTAAATGGTAGGCAGGCTTAGTGGTTGGCTATGATCAATGAGTTCGATTTTGAGATCAGATATATCAAAGGTAAAGAGAACAGGGTGGCATATCCTCTTAGCAGACTGATATAGATAAATCACTTAGCACTTATGATCTCCTATGGGACAGACTTAGAGGATCAGATCTTGCAGGCAAGCCAGCATGATGTTAGATATATGGAGATTATGCATAGGTTGCAGCAGAGTACAGGTATAGGTATAGGTGCAAGTGCACAAGTTGTGGATTGTTTCCTTACAACAAATGTATTGGTGAGATTCAGAGACAAGATATATGTTCCATATAATAGTGAGCTCAAGAAGGTGATCTTGAGGGAGTTTCATGCCAACCCATATTCGGGTCATCCAGGTTATCAGAAGACATTGACTTCAGTAAAGAAGTTTTATTATTGGTCGAACCTGAAGAGGGATGTAGTAGAGTTTGTGGCTAGGTGTTTTGATTGTCACTATGTGAAGGCAGAGTGTGAACATCCAAGTGGACTTCTACAACCAATTGCGATTCCATAATGGAAATGGGAGGTCATTTCCACGGACTTCATCACAGGTTATCCGAGGATAGTGAGACAACATGATTCCATCATGGTTATTGTGGACATGTTGACAAAGGTTGCATATTTCGTTATTGTGAATTCTACATTATCATATAGTGATGTAGCACAGGTTTTCATCAAATATGTGGTCAGATTGCATGGTGTTCCGAAGAGGATTGTGTTAGACATGGATGCAAATTTCACTTCCAAGGTTTGGAAGGAGATTTTTGTAGGTTTGGGCACAAATTTGGCCTTTAGTACAACTTATCATCTGCAAACGGATCGAAAGATAGATAGGGTCAATAGGATATTGGAGGACATGTTGAGGATGTATGTGATGCATTAGCAACAAAAGTGGGAAGAGTACCTTCCACTGGTAGAGTTCACTTACAACAATGGGTATCAGGAATCTTTGAAGATGGATATGTTTGGACATTGTATATGCAGAGTTGAAATACTACCATCAGTTGGATGGATCTAGTTAATAGGGTGTTGATTGGACTATACATGTTGGCGGACATGGAACAGGAAATGCAGGTGATCAAGAAGAATATAAAGGCATCACAGGATAGGCATAAAATATATGCACATTATAATATGTTGTTCAAGGAGTTCCAGGTTGGGGAACAGGTGTACTTGCGCATCAAACCGAAGAAGAGATGTTTACAGATTGGATCATGTGCCAAGCTGGCACCACGGTTTTGTGTACCCTTCAACATTATTGAGAGGATTCAGCTAGTAGCCTATCGGCTTGCACTGGTGAAAATTCCATGTAATAAAAGTTAATAAAGGTAAAATAAGACCACGGGTAAGGGACACATATTCCAAGCTGAATCTTGAGAAAATATATCCTAGTGGGGATCACTAGATTTTTGTTCTGGCTAAGGAAAATTGGAAAAGGCATCAAAAGGAAAATAGGAATTTTTGGTACGTCTATTTATGAAAATAAAGGAAATTAGGAGAAAAATAAGGTGAAAGGCCACAGGTTGCATGTGGGGAGGAAATTGAAGGAAAATAATGGAAAATGAAGAAAATAGAGGCCTCATTCATAAAAAGGCTTCTGAGAATCAGTTCATGGTTTTTGTCAGTTCAACCTTTGGTTAGTTCAAGTTTGGATCTCTCTCATTATTCTCTCTCTCTCTCTCTCTCACTCTTGCTCACTTATATTTTTCTTGGGGTAGTCTATTTTGGAGCAAGGGAAAGGGAAAGAAAGTAAAGGAAAGGAAGGTAAGAAAGGAACGAGAAAGGAAAGCGGAATCAAGTAGCTTCAACAACAATACTTGTAGCTAAACTTTTGCATGTGTGATTTCCTAGCTAGTTTGGACATGCATGTATTTACGTGTTGGTGTATGGTTCTCTAGTTGTCAGTGGCATGGTTTTGCTAGGTCATGACAACAAATTTCAGCCTAGCCTAGCCTTTTTCCTAATGCCATGCTATGTTGGGATGTTTATTTCAGTTTTTGAGATTTGGTTTGCCAGATGGATTTCAGAATCTATGGTGGAGGTGGTCTTGAGGTTCATTCCCAAAGGCCTAGGAATCTCTTAACTAGTTTTGGCAGGATACATGGTAAAACATAAGGGATCAGTCTTGGTTTAGGGCATAGTGATCTGGGTTTGGATTGCGGTAAATCCTAAGAGACAAGGAGATGGAAAATTCCTCAAGGATAGTGATGGATTCCGAATAGTATTCTAAGTTCTATTCGGTTCTGATCGAAGCACCAGTTTTGGTGTGATCATGGTTTGATGAGGGTGGAGTTGTTTTAACTTCTGGAAACCATTGGTTGTTCTTGGATTGGTTGTTCTATTATATCCCAAATTCATGCCTGGAATATGGCACGAGAGTGACTTGATTAAAAAGAGATTTGGTTCAACCATGTCTATGGCCGAGTGGCACTTGGAACTCCCAAACCTGGTTTGATTTTCCTATGATTAATAAAAGTTAAGCATGGTTGAATGGATGGTTTATGTCATGGTTATTTCATATAATATTTACTTGTCACTCTTAAATGGATCAATGTAAGACCTAATTGATCATGTAGTAGTTCAATGGAGAAGTAGGCAATCCTTCTGGTTATGTTTCATAAGTTTTTTCAATCATTTATGATCTGTCTTATATGCTAGACCTGTAGTTTAAATTGATGCCAAGTGTTTGATAGAATGTTTGTCCCGGTTGGGGATGCTCATGCCTAGTCCTGAGGTTGATTTTTGATGATCAGTGTTTCTATCATGATTTTAATTAATTTTGGAAGTTACAATAAGTTATGGGTAGAGGCCAAGATTTTGGGCTAGAAAAGTGGCTTAAATTGTGAGGTCACTGGCAAAGAACTAGCACTTCTCGTTCACATTCACTGGCAGGTAGGCATGTGAGAGTGACCTTGGGTTGTTGCTCATTCCCTTGCCCATATTATGAGAGAAACTATGACCTAAGAGCTTCAGAATAGCAGTGGGACCCAAGGACAAGCTATCTGAGTGGTTGACTTGTCTCCTGATGATTCTGTTGATGATGTTGGATGACTATATGTGATGTTTCATCGATTCCCCTTCCTTAAGGTTTCATAAGAGGTTGAATCTGATCATAGTAGTATCTCTACTCATGTTTACCCTGGTTGGCATGGCTACTTTGGGTGGACCTGGGAGGGGATGTTACAAAGTGGTATCAGAGCATAGTTGCACTCTCTTTGGGTCATATCTAGTGCTACAGATATGGATGAATGTACGGGTCATAGATGCATGTGTTGGGATGGGATCCCCTGGGTCAAATTTTGATAAGATATTGTAAATTATCTGCATTTTGAGGAGCGGAGCGCAAATAGTGTAGGTCACTAGGAGTCAAGGGCTTTAGGAAGGTCAAATCCCCTTAGTTTTTGTATTTTCTTGAGCTCCACCCATGGTTTTTGGACCATGGTAGTTTAATGAGAAAAAGTATATAAAATGGTATCTTAGCGAGTCTAAGAAATTAATTAATTAGTAGAATTTGATTTTGATATGTTTTGAGTATCTATGATCTTTATGTATTTTTGGTGAAGGGGAAGGCTCCTGCAGCTCAGTCCCCGGAGACCTTGGTAAGTCCACAACTGAGTACGTGGGCCCGTGCAGCTGTGTGTGCAAGATTTAGGAAGTTTTTATAACTAAGATCTAAATTAATAAATAATATTTGAAGCAATTCTGTGTCCAATTTATATACTTGTGCGTTTTTTGTATTTATGCGCAATTGAATATCATTTTCTCTATTTTTGTCTTAAGTGCTCCACAAAGATCTGGTTCTACTGTAATACATTAGTTTATACATGGCTAGACATTTATGTGAAGTTCATAACTCTGTTTAACTGAAAATCACTTTGAGTTTTAGATTTTATGGATAAGGGTTTGCGAAGGTTAGATCAGGCCTAAAACTAAAGAAACGCCCTAACCCGATGTCACATAGCCTTCTAGATGCAGAAACCTAGTTCTAACATCTTCCAACACTGCCTCAGGTGAGACCGCAGCCTGTGCTAAGCGGGTTGTTGCCAAAAGTGCCGGTAGTGTAGGGTTTTGTTGGTTAGTGTAGCTAACTCTTAACCTCGATCCAAGACTCCTCAAGCCAACAAATGGTTCCATTGATGGGACTCGGATCTATCTAAGGGATGTGTGATGTGGCGTAAGTGGATTCGAACTAAGAAGGAAATGAAGAAATTGATAGATCAGAAGTTGGACGAGTTTGTAGCTCAAGAGAATAAGAATTTGTGCTTGTTAAAAAGAAAAGTGATTATAGAGATATCTCTACACAAAAGTGCACAATGTTTTCTTTTCAACATTCCCTTGTGAATTACACGTGTGGCTATCCAAATTAGTGGATAGAAAACCTACTTGAAAGCATGACGATCCTATTGCATGGACTCCAGAATTAGTCCAACCTCTTGAAGGATCTGATTATAAGGTTTCAAGGGTTGTTGATTACTGGATTGATAATATCTTGGGTAGTTTCATCACTGAATGACAATTATTCAAAGGTCTAAGAGGTATGTACCTAAAATCACTACAAACCCTGATTGAAATGATTTTGTGTGAAAAAGGAATTAAGCCTTTACCTTAATGTTTAAGAGGGTTCAGACTAGATTTACGTGAAGTGGAAAGCGATTCAGAGTAGATCAAGATAAATTTATCGAAAGTGAATACAGTGCTTTATTGGGAGATTGTGATAGTGAAGAAGAAAGAAGTAGTCTTAGCATGCCCAGAGGTGCAGCGGAGACAGTAGATCAGGGTACTTCTAGAATTCCACATCCATCCACTCCACCTTCACCTTCACCTTCGCCTCATACACCTACACCTACAACTCCACCTCCACCTCCATCTCCACCTCTGCTATTCAGTATGGAAAATATAGTGAAAATTCCCATATTCAGGGGTCAAGGATAAGAGGATCCTGATTAGTTTTCGTTGGTCGTAAAGGCTATGTGGAAAGCGAAATAGATCAATGATGATGACATGAATAAAGTGCAACTAGTTACAGCGCTGCAGGACACAGTGCTTACTTGGTACATTAGATATAGTATGACTCATCCAGCTACTTCATTGGCTAACACAAAGGATGCGTTGAATGCAGAATTTAGGAAGCCGAAGTTGCAAGCTCATTGTGTGACCGAAATCAAGGAGATCAAGCAGAGGGTTAGTGAGTCTGCATGGGATATAGATCAGTGACTAAAGTGCTTATTGAGTCAAGCTAACCTTCATATTTTAGATGAACAACACATGGAATGGTATATAGCTTCGCTATTACCTCACTTAAGATTTCCATTATCTCTGGAGAAGATTGGGTCTCAGGCTGAAGCATTGGAAATTGTGATGAAGCTAGAAGCTTCACCAATCAAGGATACAAATATAGGAGTTCAACAGATCCAGTCACAGCTAGAAAGCCTACATATGGAGCAAAAAGATATAAATAAGGGAAAGGAGGTTAAGTCAGAGAGACATCTTGAAGTTTGGTGCACAAAGTGCAAGGCTGAAGGTCATCATAAGGATCAATTCCCTGTATTCCGGGATTATAGAGCTACGGAGGTCCTAACCCACTAAAGCTAGAATCTTATGATGGATCAAGCACTGGTGCAAGTACATGGTGTAGCATATGCCAAGTATCAAGACAACATTCAATAGATAATTGTTCCTTATTACAAAAATTTATACAATCTCCAAAGAAATTTTTTTGTAACTTTTGTAAACTAGTTGGTCATGATCAAAGGAATTGTTGAAGCTATGAACTAATGATGGACAAAACTCCATTGTGTAGAATGCAGGCTGAAAATCGTGTGCAGAATGATCAATTCTCACCTACATCTCACAAAGGATTGCAAGGACGAGGAAGGGGACAAGGAGGAGGAGCTAGAAGAGGTCGAGGCCATATTATCTTTTACAACCGCGGAGAACTAGGACACTTTTGCGACTGTCAGAATCCAACACACCCTTCTTGTCAATATTTTCATCAATTTGATCATGCTATAGAAGATTGATTGGTCTTAATAGTGCAGATGCAGGAGAAGAAGAACCAGCAGCCGACGCAAAATATTTAGATGATGAGATCCGAGCTGCACAAAGACAATCCCAATATCAATATAGTCACACAAAGCAGTGTAGCCATTGGTGAAGACAAGATCGAAGGAAAACGGCCAGAATCATATTCATGGTTTCAAAAACTAAGTGAGAAGAATGTTGGGTTTGATTTAGATAGAGAAAAAGAGAAGTTCATGGAGGAAAGAAAGAGTTTTATGGATCCAGGTGCTTCTATGTCTCAAAACCAGATATCGATAGTCTCATGAAAGGAGAAAACTGAAGAACCTACTACGACACAAGATTCATATCCCACGGTGTTCAAATTATTTCTGCAGACCTGCATGAAGTTATTATGGGATTAGAAGGTAATAGAAGGACTGCAAGAGCTAATAAATAACTATTCTAGCAAGATAAATCGTTACCATAACATCGTGCTGTCAAATAGGTGAACCGAAGCAAGAAGAGAACTAGTAGGGAGATGCGATTGACTACACAGATTGGTGATTTCGAAATGGACCATGTAATCCTAGACTTGGGCTCTGATGCTAATGTACTACCAAAGCAAAATTGGGAATGTATGGGAAATCCTAAGTTACAGTGGTCACCAATGCAACTACGCATGGTGAATCAGTAAAAGATAATTCCAATGGGGTACCTGCATGGAGTAATTGTAGATATTGAAGGCGCAAAAACATAGGCTAATTTTGAAGTTATTGAGATCGTCAATGAAAGTAATCCTAATGCTTCGTTACTCACGATTGATTGGGACTTTGACATGAACACAATCATTAACTTAAAGAAGCGAAGCATGGTATTTGAAAAGGATGAGCTTCGAGTAATTGTCCTGTTGGATCCAACTAAAGGTGTGCAATAAAAAAACCAAAGTGTGACTATTATGAAGTTGAAGACATTCCACACATATGTAAGTTAACTGCATGAAATGAAGCTTGGATCAATCACATTACCGATGGAAGGATCAACTGGGAGAATGACAATTCGTTCCAATCAGACTTAGACAAAGAGTTAGAAAACTAGCAGAATCGGTTGCATGAGGTCTCTATGCCATGATGTAATCAACTTACAAATTCGCTATGATGTATATCTACTGAGGTACATAAGTTACCCTATTATGATGGATTAGATGATTTCAATATATTTCTTGACCATTTTGAAATGGATGTACCAGAGGAACATCAGTTCCAGGCCTTAGATCTAGCATTAAGAGGTACGCCTGCAAGGTGGTGGGGTACGTACAAGGATAATTTTTCCGACCGTAAGGAATATTGTAGAATGATGTGATTAAGATTTGGCTACATTAACACCCGACTCACTAAAAAATACATAGGGAAGGATGATCCACGCGAACATCTTCTGCGATGGACTAAGGCGTGGGCTGAGATACCTCAACCTAAGTGGGTGCATATCTTTATTCATACCTTGGATGTTATCCCAAGGAACTGGTATTTAGAGACAAAGATGTGACACGGGACCACTGATTGGGAAGAGATGAATGAAATTTTCTCACTGACATTCAGTTTCGAAGATGCGTTCGAATGCATTGATGAGGCACTTTAGGAAATTAAAGTAGCAATATTCTGAACACCCATAGAGCCTATCACATGGGTACAGCCTGACTGGTGTACACAGCTACAACATGCTTTAGAATGTTACAACGTCACGATGGAAGAAAGTGATGAGGATCCACAGAATAGTAATATCCCTCAATCATAGGGACAACGTGAAGTTGGTGGAACAAATGCGAAGATCCTGATATTTATTGACCGATGTGCACAAAATAGGTAAACATTGGTTCAAAAGTAGAACCAAAATTTGCAAACATTGGCAACTATTGGGATGAAGATACAATGGATAAGGTCGCTAAATTATTACATGAATATAAGTATTTATTTCCAACTAAGTTCTCTGACTTGAAAGGGATAGTAGGATATTTAGGTATGATGAATATCAATGTGAAACTTGATGCGAAGCCAGTTAAGCAGTGCCCATATTGGTTGAATACCAAATACAAGGAAAAGGTAAGGGAGGAACTTGACAATATGCTCACAAATAGAATAATTGAGCCTACAGAAGAATTCAAATGGGTCATTCCTATGGTGGTCCAAGAGAAGAAAACAAAGGGTGATATCAGGATCTGCGTAGATCTACGAAATTTAAATGATGCATGCGTACATGATCCATTCCCTACGCCATTTACAAATGAAGTTATTGAGAATGTTAGTAGACAGGAAGCTTATTCATTTACAGATGGATTCTCAAGCTACCACCAAATTAATATTGTGTCGAAGGATAGAAGTAAGACTACCTTCGCTACAAAATGGGGGTCATTCCAATATACAATCATGCCTTTCAGACTAAAAAATTCTCCTGTGATTTTCTCAAGGGTGGTTGTCGCAACATTTAAGGAATTCATTCATTAGTTTTTGAAGTATACTTTGATGATTGGACAATGTTTGGGTTGGTCAAGAAACATGTCTCTAGTCTGTGCCTGATGTTAGATACATGTAGGAAGTATCAGATCTCCTTGAACTTGAAAAATGCATTTTTTGTGTACCTTATGGAATATTGTTTGGCCATGTTATTTGTAAGCAGGGATTTATGGTAGACCCTGCTAAGATCATCATAATTATCAATCTGGAGTCCCCTAGGAACATAAAGCAGCTATGTGTGACATTAGGTCATACTGGGTACTATAGGAAGTTTATTAAGGAATACGTGCATATCATTGTGCCCATGGAGATGTTGTTAAAGAAGGATGCTACATTTTGTTGGGACAATAATTTTCAGAAGAGCTTGGATACTCTAAAGGAGAAGATGGTTATGCCACCGATCCTAGTATTCCTGGATTAGAAGAATGAAATTCATTTGCATTTGGATGCATCTTGTATAACATTGGGAGTAGTCTTAACTCAACCAGGGGAAGGAGATGTTGATCACCCGACTTCATTTACCATTCAAAAACTACGTAAGGCCAAGAAGAACTACTCAACCATAGAGCACAAAGGATTGGCCATGGTTTATGCACTACAAAAGTTCAGGCATTATCTGCTAGGTGCACAATTTAAGATGTACACAGACCGTTCTGCTTTGACATATCTAATCAATAAGCCTGGGTTTTGGGGGAGGTGGAATTTGTAGATGGTTTCCCATTTTCCAAGAATATGATTTTGAAGTGATAGTGAAGCCTCAAAAGTTGAATCCTGGATACGACCACCTTTCTCAAATAAAAAATGGTGAAGAGCCTACAAATTTTTTTGAAGGATTACCTGACAGATAGATCTTTGTTGTAAGGGTTGCAAATGAGCATCTTATAAACATTATTTAGGTTTTATCTACTGGCGTAGCCCCTAAAGGTTATATCACATAGCGGAAGAAGGAATTAGTTTTCAAGGCTGCATGTTTTTCTTTGACTGTAGGGAAATTATATAAGATGGGGTTGGACGACGTTCTATGTCGATATGTGCCTAAATATGAAAGACACAACATTCTAGATGAAGCACATGGTGGTGTCACTCGAGGACACTATGCAGGCAAGGAAATTGCGTAGAAGATCCTATGACCAGGATTATGGTGGCTACTAGTACATAAAGATTCCAAGGAACACTGAAATGCGTTCGATGTATGTCAAAGGGTCGGGAGACCATCACGAAGTGAGGAATTTCAATTAAATCCACAAGTCACACTACAAGCATTTGATAAATACAAAATTGACTTCGTTGGATCTATCCATCCACCAAGGAAAAAGATGGGATCATGTTATATTATCACTGCGATGGAGTACTTAACTAGGTGGGCTGAGGCATAGCTCGTGAAGGATTACAGTGAAATCACTACTACAAGGTTCATATTCGAGTTTATTCTCTCAAGGTTTGGATATTATGAAGAAGTAGGTGTCACACACGTTGAGTCTACGAAGTGGGCTGCTAGAATTGAGTGGGCAGGTTTGTTAAACATGCAGTATGTTCCCCATTTTGGGCGTAGTATCATCAACACTATTTGTGTGCACCAGTTTTTGGCGTTGGTCCATGATGGGTGCCTATGGCTGGGATAAATCATCCCTATTGCTAAGATGTTGATCAAACAACCATGCTACCCTATCAGGGAGGAAACTCAGATGATTATTCTGTAGGTAAGTCAGAGGAGAACAAGCTAGCAAATCAAATGAAGAGTTACTTTGGCCTAGTCAAGAAGTCCTGAGGCTACGCTCTTAGCTCTATCAACAATGAGGTTGTGTGGTTTTCCACCTCTATTTTGGTAGGGAATATTATGGGGAAGTGCCACGTAGGTGATCTGTCGGCCCCTATTGTGTTCTTAGTTTCATAGTGAATCCAGGGGATCGAGTTCAACTAGGTAAGTTATTTGTATCAAGAATTGCTGAATGACTGCCACGAAACACAGGAGGAAGGAACATCATTCCATTATGCATGGTTATTGCTTCTGATTGCGTTAATCACTTGGAAAGCACCAAAGGAATCGCAGTTCCCTGCGGTGGACCCAGATATCTGTGAAGCTACTCCATATGCCTCATTATGGGCATCCAAAGACCCTACAAGGGCCATGGAGAATAAGGTATTTTGGGTTTTTCTCGAAACAAAGTTGTGCATGGTGATTAATCAATGACCACGGTTATCGGCTACCCTATTTGATCAGTATCGCGATCTTGCAAAGTTCAAGGCTGATTTTCACAATGTTTATATCTGTGCCAACAAGGATTTGATGGAAGAGTAGCATGCCCTACCCTATCTGGTAGCCAAAGAACATATCTTGGTTATCATCAGTAAGTGGTCAAGCGATTGGCTCGCCCTGGCCGAATAAAAGATAGTTCCAGTTACAAGCAAGACCATTGTAGAAACACGGGCTGAGAAGAAGGATCCCAAGAAAGGTTCCAAGAAGGATCCCAAGAAGGGTTCGAAGAAGGATCCCAAGAAACATTTCCATAAGGAGCACAAGAAGGTCATGATTGACTTGGATGAAACCACTATGCCAGAGAGAGAGCACATAATCTGCACAGAAACTTCTGAGTAGGAAGAGGGTGGCGAATACCCTTTTATGGGCACGGAGGACTTCAAGTCTCTATTCATTATCAAGAAGAGGAAGAAGCGGAGTGGTAGCGGTGCGCAGAATAAAAAAAAAATCAGATAAGTCCACCAACATAGAGCCAATGGACCTTATGGAGGGGATCTTGATAAAATTGAAGATAATGTCCCATCTGTGACAAAAGACATATGGGGGCACATAGAAGAGAAATACCAGTCCATCTTGACGAAGGTGCAATAGGGCCTCAGGAATTTCAGGTACAGACGAGTGTTCTACAAGCAAGTGTGGGTCAAGTGAGCCTGAAGCAAGTGAGTGTGACAACCTTATAAGAAAAACTTACCACATACCTCCATAAAGTGCAGTTTTTGTAGGGATCATTACATGTTGACAGTTTATAAGAATTGGAGTGCCTACTACATATGAAGAACTCGAGCCTTAACCTTACGGTGCTCCCCATTCAGACATTGTGTCAGCTTCATCAAGGAGTCTTGGATGAGCTCAGTGTCTGGGAACAGAAGGAATTACTCATTATTAGTGAAGTCAAGACTAACAACAAGTAAATGTTTGAGGAAAAGGTGCAGGCACTCAAGGAATGGGAAGAGGTCGTTGCGCACAGTCAACAATTGGAGAAAAAATAACACATGTATGTAGTGAGCTTCCAGAGCTTCAGATTCTTGTTGAGGTAGCTTCGGCTGAAAAATTACAAAATATGGAAGCAGTTGTCAAGGAATCTAAGGCTGGGGTAGAAAAGGTGTTGTTTGAGCTACAACTACAGATATATGAGCTTCAAATGAAGCTGCAGCCTACCAGCCCTCCATAAGTCCAAGAGCAGCACGACGCTACTATTAGAGATGATATGGAAATTCTTTTCACTGTAGTTAGTGACTGTAGCTAAATTTTTGAAAGTAAAATGGAAATGTGGGCCTCATTGTAGGAGGACCTGCATATGCAGAAAATTGAACCTGATATCCACGAAAAACAACTACAGTTTGATGGAAGCAGGGTGACAACGCTGAACTTAACACCTATGTAGATGTTCACTTGACTCCAAGAAGGGAAATTCATACAAACCCAGATTGATGATCTACATCAGAAGGCTTCTATCATTTTAGCAAGGATGCAACCATGGGATGACAAAGCAAATCAATTGTCGAATGTCCAAAGAAAATTAAAATCCCTTCAGCGAACGCAAAGGATGATGAGTTTAGTAGTCACAAGGCCAACTATAGAAAAGTCGATCGAAGAGGTTCAACAGGCCGCCACATGGAGTAAAACAGAACTTGAAGTCTGAATTCTATGGCCTCAAAGCATGCATTGAGGATATACCAGCAGAGTGACTCGAGGATGAGTCACATGTTTGTGTTGGGGGCCTGTTGGGATGGTCTCCCCGAGGTCAAGTTTTGATAAGATATTGTAAAGTCTCCACATTTTGAGGAACGGAGCACAAGTAGCGTAGGTGACTAGGAGTCAAGGGTCTTTGGGAAGGTCAAAGCCCCTTAGTTTTTGTATCGTTTTGAGATATGCCCATGGTTTTTAGACCATGGTATTGTAATGAGAAAAAGTATATAAAAGGGTGTCTTAGCGAGTCTAAGAATTCAATCAATCAGTCGAATGGGACTTTGATATATTTTAGTCTGTACAATATTTCTATACTTTTGGAGAAGGGGAATGATGCAGGAGCATCCTGCTCAGAATATTATTGTTCATTTGGTTGATTTAGGGGGTGTTTTTTTAAATTATTTTTAGGAATATTTCATAGATTGAGTGAGAAATCTATGTGTGAGGGTTCAGTTGTGAAATATTCTCAACTATGTGAGAATACCAGGGATAATTGATATGTGTAGATATCGTAGAGATCTTAGGGATTACGAGATCCTCGAATAGGAATTAGTTGAGTCAATTATGGAAAAAAACATGGATTTAGTATAATACATAATTATGTAATTAATCTATAAATGTAAGCCTGCGAGGAGAGTGTAAAAGTGAGTTAGAGAGTGTTAGAGAGAACTAAGTAGTGGTGAGAATAGATGATAGCATGAGATGTTCTAAATGTATATGTAAATATTGTTATGAATGAAAGGAGTATGTGTTCAAAAATTGTTTCTGTGTGGTATTTTATTATGCGATTTGATTTCATTAATTCTTTAAATCATAGGTTGAATCCTCTCTTAAATACGAGAAATTGTGTGTGTGAAATTAAAACCTTTAGTAGAGTCTATTGTTTGATGATTTTTTGGACAAAGGTTTTAACTTGTTGGTGACCAGTTGAAAACGAACAAAGATTGAATGCAATAACAAATCATCATTGATCACAGGATAGATCAATGATGATCTATTTGATAGAATATCGACGGTGTTCACTGGTGAATGTGCACGCACATTAACATAGGAAATGGACCCGAGAACATTATAAAGTTGAGTTTATTGATTAATTGGTCATGACCATTGAAGTGATATGATGATCATCGCGTGCCAAAAGGTGCAGTCATTAATTCCAAAAGTGGGCGTGATAATTTATAGAACTGAGTTAATAGCTCAGTTAATCGTGATTGTTCGCTTGAAGAGGTCAGAGTTTGACAGTAATCGCTTTGAAAGATGCATGAGTTTTAATTTAAATTTTGGATGTGATATCTTATGGACTGTGATTTAATCTAGTTGAATTTTGGATCGATCCCAGTCATTCATTATGTATGGACGAGATCCGATGGATATCACTCTGGAAGATGCGTGCTGGTTAGCATAGTTTTCGAATGCGATAAGGTTTGAATGGGATTTTAATTTGTTTTGAGTTCCACTAAAGATAGTGAATGCACGTATGCTACTAAATAAGGAATTTGCTGCTATAGAGATAGCTAATGGCCATTGTTATGATCAATAAATTTTTTGTGAACCTGAAGGAAATTAGGATGATTATTTTTCATTCTATGAAGTTGAGTTTGCAGAGAAGGAAACAATAGCTAAAGAGGCAGAAGCCAAAGAAGTTGAGACCAGAGAAACTGTAACAAGAGGAAAGGAAACCATAGAGAACATCAACTGTGTTGATGTGATTAACAAAGAGGAATTACTCCTAGAGCACGGTGGAGAAAATTTATTTACATATATATAGAATTTGGTTGACAGTTCGAGTAATGATGATGGTGAACTTTCAGATTTAGTTCTTACTAATCTCAGCATGACAAAGTTACCTAGAAAAACTATAGGAGCAGACGGAGAACCAATTCGAGACTCATTCAAAATTTGGAAACCAGGAAAATGGGTATTCAAGTTTCCACATGCAGTTCACAAGTCTATATTTCCAGAACAGAGGATGATGAGGTGTGTAAAGTCAAGAATCATGTTTAATAATTCTTTGAAGATATTATTCTGTGAATTTAATGCCAGACTACATGATGACTTTATTCCTTTGAAGGAACATCAACAAAACAGAGTTTGGAATCCTAGAGGTAGCAAGTCATTCAAACTTGTAGCTGTCACATTATTACATAAAAGTGACAGACCTTATAGACAGAAGTCTATGATTTTTTTCTACATCAGGGGTCTGATGTAGGAGCATCCTCTCATAATATTATTGTTCATTTGGTTGATTTAGGGGGTGATGTTTTTAATTATTTTTAGGAATCTTGTATAGATTGAGTGAGAAATCTATGTGTGAGGGTTCAATTGTGAAATATTCTCAACTATGTGAGAATACCAGGTATAATTGTAGATCTCGTAGAGATCTTAGGGATTACGAGATCCTCGAATAGGAATTAGTTGGGTAAATTATGGAAAAAATCATGGATTTAGTATAATCCGTAATTATGTAATTAATCTATAAATGTAAGCCTGCGAGGAGAGTCAAAAAAGAGAGTTAGAGAGTGTTAGAGAGAACTAAGTAGTGGTGAGAATAGATCAGAGCACGAGATGTTCTGAATGTACATGTAAATACTATTATGAATGAAAGGAGTTTGTGTTCAAAATTTGTTTGTGTGTGATCTTTTATTATGTGATTCGATTTCATTGATTCTTTAAATCGTAGGCTGAATCCTCTGTTAAATACAAGAAATTGTGTGTGTGAAATTAAAACCTTTAGTGGAGTTTGTTGTTTGATGATCGTCTGGACAAAGGCTTTAACTTGTTGGTTGCCGGTTGAAAGTGGAACAAGATTGAATGCACTAACAAATCATCATTAATCACAGGATGGATCAATGATGATCTATTTGAGAGAAGATCGACGGTGTTCGCTGGTGAATGTGCATGCACCTTAACATAGGAAACAAACCCGAGAAAATTATAAAGTTGAGTTAATTGATGAATCGATCATGACCATTGAAGTGATCTGACAATCATCACATGCCAACAAGTGGAGTCATTAATTCCAAAAATGGACACGATAATTTATAGAACTGAGTTAATAGCTCAGTTAATCATGACCATCCGCTTAAAGAGGTCAGATCTGATGGTAATCACGTCGAAAGATGCATGAGTTTTAATTTAAATTTCGAACGCGATATCTTATGGACTGTGATTTAATCCAGTTGAATTCCAGATCGATCCCAGCCATTCATTATGTATGGACGAGATCCGATGCATATCGCTCCAGAAGATGCATGCTGGTTAGCATATTTTTTGGACGCGATAAGATTTGAACAAGATTTTAATTTGTTTTGAGTTCCGCTAAAGAGATCGGGGTCTGATAGTTTAATTAAACAGGGTTTAATTAATTTAAAGTTTAGAATTATGTAAAGATGTAGTTTCGCTGCATAAGGGAAGGCTCCTGCAGCTGATTGCGTAGAGACCTTGGTAAGTATACAGTTGAGTGTGCGGGCCCATGCAGCTATGTGTGTAGTATCTGGGAAGTTTGTATAAGGAACAACTGAAGTAATAAAGAATATTTGAAGCAACTTTTTGTCCAATGTATATACTTGTGTGTTTTCTGTATTTATGCACAATTGAATATCATTATCTGTATTTTAGTCTTAAGTGCTCCGCGAAGATCTGGTTCTATTGTAATATGTTAGTTTATACATGACTAGACGTTTTTGCGAAGTTCATAACTCTGTTTAGCTGAAAATCACTTTAAGTTTGGGATTTCATGGATAAGGGTTTGCGAAGGTCACATCAGGCCTGAAACTAAAGAAACTCCCTAACCCCATGAAACATAGCCTTCTAGATGCAGAAACCTTGTTCTAACATCCCCCAATATTGCCTCGGGCGAGACTACATCTTGTGCTAAGCGGATTGTTACCAAAAGGGCCGGTAGTATAGAGTTTTGTTGGTTTATGTAGCTAACTCTAAAACTGGGTCCAAGCCACCTCAATCCAATAGCATGTCAGTTACGTGTGTGGCTCTTACACTTTCATTCCATGTGCTTGTTGCACTACATCATATTCATCATGGTAGTAGTAAGGTTATCATGGGGAACTTGATGTCGGTTTTATGGAATGCATCATCATGATTATATGACTGGTTATACAATTATATGCAGCTTGATTGCATCCTTGTACATAGGGTTTCATTCTTGGTTATTTGATTACATGCATCAGTCTTGTAGGTTGATTACAGGAATTGATTGCTTATGCTTGACTACATGTGGTTATGCATATGTGTAGTTGATTAGGCCTTGCATATGCTGGTGGATAGTTGCATGAGGCAATGTGTATACTGGAGTAATGTTTGTTTTCGTGCATGAGGTCATAACATCCATTGTTGATATGGCTTTGCATTGATGACTAGTCCCTAGTTAGTATGATGGTTATGCGTTGATGCACTTATTGATATATGTCTATATGTTATTATGGTTATGTTTTACATGCATCATGTTGATTCGATGATCTTGTAGACAAGGTATCCTCCCCAAGTTATAATAAGGTATGTTGATTTATGGTGATTTCGTTTAGTTGACATTATACGCCTTGCAGAAAAGAGGTCAGATAGCTAGCAAGGTGGTAGACCAAATAGAAGCTCCTTATGCATCATATGGGAAGCATGGTGTGGGGCACTCTTCTGAATTGGAAAAAACATTGAGAAGCCAAAAGGAATAAATAAGGAGTTGCAAAGAAGGCAATGACAAAATCATGTAGGTAGAAGAGAAACAAGTATATGTGAATGCGATATTACTTCAAAGTTTGTCAAATTTGCAGCTATAGGGACCTCTTCGAATCAGCCATGAACATGAGGACAAAAATAATGGGACATATGGTAGTAGGTATCATAGTAGAATAGGTCAGATATATTTGACACTATCAGAGATGGTAGGATGTTGGACACTCCGAATAGGAAGGGTGACAGACACATGTATTACTCTAGTTTTGGTTCTGATAGATCATGATCATGATCATTATCATCTTTACATGAGGAATGATAGGGGATACTTTCCGGATGAGTTCAAGAATGCAATTACACCTACCTTTGATGGAGATATGAATAAATTTCAAGGTGTAGAGGCTTCATTGCTTGGCATGAGTAAATTCTTTAGATTGCATGATTACTCAAAAAACATGAAAGCGAGGATAGCCCTTTTCAATCTAAAAGGTATTAAAGCAGATATTTGGTGGGAAGACATGAAGAATGTAAAGGACATAAATGATGATGATTTGACTTGGCATGCATCCCAAAGGCTCTTCAAGAAGAATTACTTGTTTGAGAGGTATTATGATGACAAAGCTAAGGCATTTTATAAGTTGTGGATGGGTTCTATGACAGATGAGGAGTATACTAGCAGATTTTTGGAGTTGTTGAGATATGTGCCTTACCTCAGAGAGGAGAAGTCCAAGGTTCAAAGATTCATCAGTGGATTTCAAGATGCATACAAAGACGAGATTGAGTTCGATGAGCCTAGATGTTGGAGGAGGCCATCCAAAAGTTGAAGCATTGTTATGAGTAGTCGAAGCGCAAAGTTGAGCCGAAAGATGACTTGGAGAGAAATGACAAAGCTAAAGGAAAATGGCCACTAAAGAGAGGAATACCTCAAGATTCAAGCGAGAAAGGTAATGTAGTTCCTTACAAGAGATTCAATACAACTGAGAAGGGACATGGAGAGCAGCAGACTAGAGGCAGTGGTAGGAAACCATTACAGTCTTTGATATGTGGTAAGGATTGTCATAAGAGGGGTTTTCTATAGTATCAAAGTGGTGGTATATCCTAGATCTACAATGTTTAGGAGGCACATACAATTAGTGATGTTGGTTGTAGTATTCCTCAAATTTATGAAATTGTGGATAACAGGAAGGTGGATCATCAAGAATCGATCATTGGGATTGACGTAAGCTTTGTGATCAAGTTGTTTCTATTTTGATTGATCATGTATCTAACTATAGTTATATTAATCCTAACCTAGTGGATAAGTTTGGTTTGATAAAAGAAGTGCATGCAGAATCTTGGTTGATACAGTTGGCTACAGGTAGAAAGAAGTGAGTTCACCATTGGGTAAGAGCTTGTGGACTTTAGTTAAATGGTAAGCCTACAAAAACACATTTGAATGTATTTCCATTGGGATCGCATAGTATGCTTTTGAGTATGGATTGTTTATACCTTCACAGAACCAAAGTGGATTGCTTCGACAAGGCCATTGAGTGTGTGGATGATAGTGGAGAAAAGAGGACCTTGCAGGGAAGGAAGAAGCCTACATCAATGAGGATGATTACCGCTATGTAGACTAAGCATAGTGGAAGAAAAGGTTGTCTGATGTTTGCAGTAAACATTTCCATTGAAAAAGGTAAGGAGGTTGAGGATGCAGAGGTGTTAAGCAGGTACCCAGTTTTGTAGCAATTTAAGGATGTATTCCCTCAGGAAATTCCAAATTTTCTGCCTCACAAGGAGGTAGAATCTTCTATTGAGTTGGTGTCAGGGGCAGCTCCAACATCCAAAGCACCTTACAGGATGAGCACACCTGAGTTGGTAGAGTTGAAGTTGGAATTAAAGGAAATGTTGGACAAAGGATACATCAAACCTATTGTATCACCTTGGGGTGCACCAGTGTCGTTCGTAAAGAAGAAAGATGGTACTCTCAAATTGTGCATTGATTACAGGCAGCTGAACAAGGTAACGATCAAGAATATGTATCCTTTGTTGAGGATTGATGATTTGTTTAATCAACAAAAGGGAGAATCAATGTTCTCTAAGATTGACTTGAGGATATCTTCAAGACTGCATTCAGGACTAGGTATGGGCATTATGATTTTGTTTGTGTTCCATTCGATTTAACTAATTCTCCAATTACATTCATGTGTTTGATGAATAGTGTGTTGCATCCTTATTTGGACAAGTTTGTTATTGTATTCATTGACGACATACTGGTACATTCTAAGAATGAGGAAGAACATGCCAAACATTTAGCAGTAATGTTCAGATTTCTAAGAGAGCATCAATTGTGTGCTAAGCTTAGCAAGTGTATCTTCTTTCAGACTGAGGTACACTACTTGGGACATGTTGTCTCCAAGGAAGGCATAGCAGTAGATCCAGAAAATATAAGGGCCATCTTGGAATGGGAAACTCTTAAGAATGTAGATAAGGTGAGAGCATTCATGGGATTGGTAGGTTACTATAGGAGGTTCATCAGGAACTTCTCACACATTTCATATCCTATAACATCATTGCAGTAGAAAGGTAGGAAGTTTGAATGGATGGTGGAATGTGAAGATAGTTTTAAGAAATTTAAGCAGTTGTTGACTCATGCACCAGTGCTAAAGATTGCAGATCTAAACATGGAGTTTGTAGTTGTACAAATTCTTGCAAGAGGGGACTTGGTGGAGTTCTCATGCAAGAAGGAAAGGTAGTGTGATATGAGTCGCATAAATTGAATGAGCACAAGTAGACCTATCCAACACATGATCTTGAGCTAGCAGCGATTATACATACATTGAAGATGTAGAGACATTATCTTCTGGGTAGGAGGTTTACATTGATAAGCGATCACAGTAGATTGAGGTATTTGTTTGACGAGACAAATCTAAATACTAGGAAAGCTAGATGGTTAGCTACCCTTAGTAAGTTTGACTTAGATATCAAATACATCAAAGGGAAGGGGAACCAGGTTGCAAATGCTCTTCGTAGGAAGGTATAGATAAGTCATATAACATCTATAAGCTCCTATGTGACAGAGTTACAGGATAGGATCTTGCAGGTAGGACAATGGGATGAAAAATACATGGAGATCATGAACATGTTATAGGAGAGTATAGGTGCAAGTACAGGTTTAGGCACATGTCCACGTGCAAGTACAAGTACATGGGATCAGGATGCAGACTATCATCTCATGAAAGATGGCTTGGTGAGGTTTCAAGACAGGATCTATGGTTTGAATTGAAGTGAGCTCAAGAAGTATATCTTGAGGGAGTTTCATGTGAAATCGTACTCAAGTCATCCAGGATATCAGAAGACATTGACGACGGTGAAGAAGTTTACTATTGGCCGAATTTGAAGAAGGAAGTGGCAGATTTCATGGCTATATATTTAGACTGTCAGCTGGTAAAGGCAAAATGCAAGCATTCAGGTGGTCCACTACAACCTATTGTGATTCCAAAATGGAAATGGGAGGTCATTTCTGTGGATTTCACCACAGTTCTTTTGAGGACAGTGAAGAAACATGACTCTATTATGGTCTCGTTAACAAGTTAAGTAAGGTAGTTCACTTCATTCCAGTGAAGACTACATATTCAACTAGTGAGGTAGCATAGGTGTTCATCAGAGAGATGGTGAGACTACATGGTGTTCCAAAGAATATTGTGTCAGATAGGGATGAAAATTTCAGCTCCAAGATTTGGATGGAGCTATTTTTAGGCTTGACTACATAATTGGCCTTCAGTACAACTTATCATCCATAGACAAATGGTCAGAAATATAGGGTCAACAAGATCTTGGAAGATAAGCTGAGGATGTATGTGATGCACCAACAGAGGAAATGGGAGGAGTATTTTCCATTACTTGAGTTCACATACAATAATTCTTATCAATATTCCTTGAGGATGAGTCCTTTCAAGGCATTGTATGGATGGAGTTATAAACTCCCATCAGTTGGAGTGATCCATTGAACACGATACTTATTGGACTAGACATGTTGGCAGATATGGAGTAGGAAATGCAAGTTATAAAGAAGAATCTTAAGGCAGCACAGGACAGACATAAGATTTATGTAGATAAGAACACAGTGTTCAAAGAGTTTTAGGTTGGGGAGCATGTGTATTTGCGCATCAAGCCCAAGAAAATCTCTTTGAGGATTGGTTCATCTTCCAAGTTGGCACCACGGTATTGCAAGACTTTTGAGATCCTTGAGAGGATTGGACCAGTGGCATATCGACTTGCACTGACTCCAACATTGAAATTCCATGATGTTTTCCATATTTCATTTCTTAATAAGTACATAAAGTATGTTGATCATGTTATTCATTGGTCTATATTGCATATGGAGCAAGAAGTAGAGTTCTAGTCGGAGCCTCGGTGCATATTGTAGTGGAAGCATCTCATGCTCATGAATAGAGCCATAGAGAAAATTAAAGTGTAGTGGAAGCACTTTGGTCCTGAAGAAGCTACATGGGAGATGACAGAACAAATGTAGGCCTTATATCCTTCATTGTTTTCCGGTTGAGGCAAAGCAGTTTTGGTTTGATATTGGTATATGTTTGGCATATGTTTTTTTATGTTTTGGTATATGTATGTATATGTATATGGATGTAAATACCACCATGAGATAACTTATAAAGCTCCAATAAGTGGTATGGGTGTCATGTTGTTATGGTTTTTATAGTGTCATATTGTCATGATGTTTTACTTTTGAGCAGGTTCTTCATTCTAAATACTACAATGAGCTAAGTTGTACAGCCCCATAGGTAGTATGTTTTCTTTTAAGTGGCTTTGTTGATGTCTTGGTGTGGTTTAACACTGAGGAAGGTGTTCCCCAAGGGGGCAGGGGGGGTGGGTTGTAACAATCCTGGTGAAAAGTTCATGTAATACAAGTTAATAAAGGAAAAATAAGACCACGGGCAAGGGAAATGTATTCTAGGATAAATGTTGGGAAAATATATCCTAGTGGGAATCACTGGATGTGTCTTCTGGCTAAGGAAAATTGGCAAAGGCTAAGGCAAATCCATTGAAAGGAGAAAATGCATTTTCGGCACATTTATTTATGAGAATAAAGGAAATTAGCAGAAAAGTAAGGTGAAAGTTCATAGGTTGCAATTGAGGATAAAATTGAAGGAAATAATGGAAAACGTAGAAAATAAAGGCCTCACTCATAAAAAGGATTATGAGGATCAATTGATGAATGTTTTCATTTAACCTTTGGTCAGTTCAATTTTGGATCTCTCTCATTATTCTCTCTCTCTCCCTCACTCTTGTCCACTTAAATTTTTATTGGAGCACTCTAGTTTGGAGCAAGGGAAAGGGAAATCAAGAAAAGGAAAGGAAGGAAAGCAAGGAAAAGGGAAAGGAAAGTAGAATCAAGTAGCTTCAACAAGAATAATTGCAGTTAACCTTTTGCATATGTGGTTTCCTAGATGGTTTGGACATGCATGGATTTGCATGTTGGTGTATGATTCTCTTGATGCCAGTGGCATGGTTTTGTTGGGTTATGATAATGGATTTCAACCTAGCCTAGTCATTTTATGGATTCCATGGTATGTTGGGATGTTTATTTCGGTTTTTGAGCTTTGGTGTTTCGAATGGATTTCAGAATACGGGGTGGAGGTGGTCACAAGGTTCATTCCCAAAGGCCTAGGAATCCCTTGACCGATTTTTGGCAGGATACACAGTAAAGCTCGAGGGAGAAGTATAGATTTAGGGCTTATTGAGTCGGATTTGGACTGCAATAAATCCTAAGAGACAAGGATACGAAAGATTTCTCAAGGATAGTGATGGATTCTAGATGGAATTCCAAGTTCTGTTAAGTTGTGATCAGAGCACCGGTTTTGGTGTGATCATGGTTTGATGAGGGTGGAGGTGGTTTAACCTCTGGATTCCCTTAGTTGTTCTATGAGATCCCAAATCCATGCTTGGAATATGGCACGAGGGTGACAACCTGAAACAGAGATTTGGTTCAGCCATGTCTATGGTCAGGTGGTATGTGGAAGTCCCAAACCTGGTCGGATTTTCCCTTGATTAATAAAAGCTAAGTTCTCTTAATTTTGCACTGATTTATATGTGGATTTAATTTATGTCATATATATGATATTTATATGGTTTTATGCTAGTTATAAGCATTATCGAATCACTGGATTATGTCATGGTTATTTCATATATTTACTTGTAACTATTAAATGAATGGATGCAAGACCTAATTGATGATGTAGTATCTCAATGGAGAAGGATTTGATCCTTGTGGTTATGTTTCATTAGTTGTTTCAGTCATTTATGCTCTGTCTTGTATCCTAGAAATGTAGGTTGCATTAATGCCAAGTGTTTGACAGAATGACAGTCTTGGTTGGGGATGCTCAAGCTTAGTCCCGAGGGTGATTTTTCATTGATCAACATTGTTATCGTATTTTTAATGAATTCTGGAAGTTACAACAAGTTCTGGGCAGAGGTCATGATTCTGGGCTAGAAAAGTGGCTTAAATCCGAGGGTCGTTGGAACAAAACTAGCACTTTTGGTCCACAGTCGCTGGTAGGTATGCCTGTGAGAGCGAATTTGGGTTGTTGGTCGCTCCCTTTCCCATAACATGAGATAAGCTATGGCCTAAGAGTTGCAGAATAGTAGTGGGACCCAGGGACATGTTGTATAAGTGTCTGACTTATCTCCTTAGGGTTGTGTTGATGACGTTGGATGATTGTAGATGATGTTCCATTGATTCCACTTGCTTAAGGTGACATAGGATGTCAAATCTCATAATAGGAGCATATATCCTCATGTTTACCCCGATTGACATGGTTACTTTGGGTGAGCCTGGGAGGGGGTCTTACATTGTGATTTTAATTATGTAGGTGTCTAGATAAATTTTAGAAAAAGAGGTAATTGTTACAAAGGTGTTATTTGGATTTGCAAAGAAAATCAAGAAAATTACTATTACAAAAGAAAATTCAAATGATTTTAAAGTGGCCTCATCTTATTCCTCTTCATTTCCTCCAAATGTTTCATCTTTTATTTGTGTCTCATCTACTATGTTTGGTTCTTTATCCATATTCGCTCAACATACTAAGGATATATTTTCCTTTCATTTAATTGATTGTAGTGTCATGTTTGAATTTTTTTTTTTATTAATTGATTTTTTCAATTGAAATTTATTGAAATCTCCTCACAGGTTTGAAGAAGAAAAGTCCTTTCCCCACCAATATTGATGAAATTAGATCCCTTATTTCTCATGCATCTACATTCGCTTATTATAAATCTACAAGGATGGAAATTGGTTCCTCTTACAATGTAGATGGTGTTTGTGGGTTTAAAAATGAAACCGTGAATGTTTTATCTCCTACAACTTACACTACCCATAATTATATTGCATCTTTTTCCTTTGGTCAAAGATATGGATAACTTGGTTAGCGATATGGATAATTAATCAAGGAAATAGTTCCAATAAGTAATAAGAATATAATATTATTGAATTTGAAGATTAAGATGTTGTTGCCCCCTACTAGAGGCAAAAACTACAAATATTCTTGTAAAGGTGGACAAAGCTTCTGAATATCAAAGAAATAAGATATAAGAAGAGAAAATTGATTAGAAATATGACGCATTTCCTTCTCAAAATTCAATAGTCCCATTTGAATATCTAGTAATTTAAGTCTATACAAAACCAAATTAGCGCGCATGTAATTTCCTATAACATTTGTTCCATTGTATATAGTAATTTTAGAATTATTTTTGTATGAGAAAAATGAAAAGATTCATGAAATTAAATTATATTTTTCACTTAAGATTAATAAAAAATATGACATATTAAAAACTATATTTGAAAAAAAAAACTTAATTATCTTCAATTAAAAAAATTAAAATTAAAATTTTAGTGTCTAAATTTAATATAATGTTATAAAAGACTAAAAATTCCTTAAATTATAATAATATTTAATACAAAAATTCCAACATTAATGGTGAAGTGGTTAAATCATTTCCAAATTGAAAAAAAATCATAGTTGCAAAAAAAATCTTTAATTTTACATCCCTACCTCTTTACAAAACGCCCGTTTATTTTGGTTGTATGGCAGAAATCTTTTGAAAAGGTTGGCAAGATTAAGGAAATCCATGTAAAATGGATTGATATGTTCGAATTATGGAGAAAAAAATTCCTTAGCAAAGGAAAACCTCTACAATATAGGTGTGTTGTTGGGAGGCCCTTCCAAAATATTTATTTTGGGCAGTTTAGTTAGTTTGAAATGGTGAAATCTTTAAAGAGGACAATCCAACTTCTATTTCAATGGAAACAAAGGATTTAAATATTTTATTTGAAACCATTTCAGTGTGAGGATTCAAAAAATATGAATTTGAGGATTTATCCCTAAAGGAGAAGGGATGGATTGAACTCGATAAGACTCAAAATCTTCCAAGAAATCATAACCATTGACCAACTCTTATAAATTTTGTTGTATTAAAAGGGATCCAAGTATATTTCTAAAATTGTCCTTGAACAAATATCAATTTTGGATTTTCATATGAGGTTGGAAAGAGCTAGAGGGGTTATTTTTCACCCCAATGACCAAAAATAATCACAATATGCTTAGGGTTTTAGCATTTCAACCAATAATCCAAAATAATTATTGGCTCTCTCATAAGGACTTGAAATAGCTAAAGCAAAAAGAATTTGGAGATTAATAATTTCTGGTGCTTCAATGATAGTAATTAGATAGGTTAAACAAGTTAAAGGAAATTATGCCATCCCTCTCACCTGAATACAACAAAATATAGCACCACAACTTAGACATTTTGAGGAAATTGATTCTTATAATATTTATAGGAATTTGAACACGATGGCTAATGTTCTAGCGAAAAAGGGAACATCAATACAACAAGGACCTTTGGAACATGCCCAAGAGTTTATAATATACTCCCCTCTACCATGAATCGTCAAAACAAATATTCAACCAACAAATATGAATATAAGGGAGATTATGAAAATTGTTTAAGGCGATGGATGGGAGATTGGAAAAGTAATCATAAAAATCGGCCTAAACATTTCTTAGAAAATAATAATCATCCACTAATCTAGAGAAAGGATTGATGACAATGCCAAATATCTCATCTTCTATGATCGTTAATGGTGTGCCTCGGGATTGAAATTTTTTATTAATGCTTAACGACTAGCAACATATGGACTCGAAAGTGGCACCATCTTAATTTCTTCCGAGGCAATGCATGGTGGCCACAAGAGCACTTGCAACTTGTCATGGAGAAGTTAGTTTTCCAACACAAGGCTCACTTAAAGGCCCATCCCCTCAACATAAGGTGACATTTGACTAAACTAAAGATGTGATCTGCTTTACAAGTGACATGATTTCAGAGGACATTGTATTAAGTCCTCTCGACTAGTTATCATTGGGATGTAATTGTCCTTGGATAGCATTCCTATGAGAATTCAATATATAAAGGGATCAGAAGAAGGGTAACAACCTTTTTCAAAGAACAATTTGGAACCAAGGCATGCAATCGAGCATAATGATATGACTGAGCTTGAACACTCATAGGAAAATAAGGATTAGATATTAGAAAGGTTCTTTAAGGTAATGGAAAACATGTTGATTGTCATGAGAGAAAGAGTCGGTCTAGTCAATAGGGAAAGGAAGGTGGATATAGAATTAATAGATAAGAGGTATGAATTGATACATAAAAACATAGAATAAATCCAAGAAATCACCGAATGAAAAATGGCCTTCCTCAAAGTTAAAATAAACAATCTTGAAGACAACATTTGTAGAGAGATAAAATGCAAGTAGAAAAAATTAGACATCACTGAGGAATCAATGATGAATAAAATTAGAGGCACAACAACTCAAGGAATGTTTACCAAGGATAAAGTCTTTGGTAAGAAAAAGTAATATTAGGATGGAGGGCATTCAACCTCTTGTTATTAAAGGATCTTCCATTTTTTCTTATGTATTGTCACTATAAGAAATATTTAGGAGTATTCTATCAGGTTTATGGTAGAAATCGGTATATGCTAGCTAGTAAAAATGGACATATATATAGAAAAGAAACATTCTCGACATGTAAAGATTTTCTAGTTCCAGAAAAGGATGAATCATGTGAAGGTTCAACAACCAGCTCTTTCTATATATATATATATATATATATATATTATTTTAAGAAAATAAAATACATATGAGTGAAAATATGAAGATGGGTTACACTTTTGTGAGAAATGCCTCTAAAAAATTCATAATCCAAATTTTTTGGCCAAACAAAAGAAAATAAGAACTAGAGCCTATCTTTAGTCACTTGGAGCCGATGTTTGGGAAATTGTGGAAGGAGGATATCAATTTCCTGCAACAATACCTACATATACAACAAGTAAGAAGTTATATGAAACCAATGCCAAAGCAGTGAATACTTTATTGGGAAGGTTGTGAGAATCAGAATTCGTCAAAGTCATGCAGCTCAAGACAGCAAAAGAGATATGGGACAAAATCATTCAGAGCTACTAAGGAGACTCCCAGGTAAAACGTACTAAGCTCCAAACACTTAGAATTTAGTATGAAACTCTTAAAGGTATTGCTAGTTACTTTTTACCTGTAGATGAGACTGTTAATTGTATGGAGAATCTAGGTGAAGAGATAAAGGAGGCTACTTTAGTAGAGAAAATTTTGAGATATTTGTCTTCTAAATTTGAGTCAAAAGTATCTGCCCTAGAAGAAAAATAGGTTCTTCAATCTATTATTGTTGTTCAACTTCATGGAATTCTAACTGCCTTTGAAATGAGGAAAGGAGGTCCATCAGATATGAGAGAAGCCACTTTCAAAGCTTCAGCATTTAAGGGAAAAGAAGAGGAAGAGTGCAATGAATGAGGATATATTTCAAAATAATAAGATGAGATAAAAAATTTCAAGAAGCTTCAACGGGGTTCTAGAAGATTCAGAGGTAAGCTACCATTCAAATGCTTTGCTTGTGGTAGAGTTGGCCATTATGCTACAAAATGTCTTCATAAAGATAATCATGAAAAAGGAAAGGAATTTGCAAAAGGAAACAGAAAACAAGTTGTTAATAGAAGAAGTTACTATACTCATGAAGATATTGATGAATTATCTAATAGTGATGAAGATGAAACTGAACAAGATTATAAACTACTCATGGCTTATGACAATGATCATTTTTTGGATGTCTTAGAAGAGGAAGACTTTCTTGAAGAAATCACAAAACTCAAAATATATTTTGAAGAAAAGAATATGATCATAGACACGTTGACACATCAACTCACTGAAAGAGAAAAGCACAATGAAAAACTAGAATATGAAGTGGTGGGTCTAAGAAAAGAACTAGGGAAGATAAAATCTCTTAATATTAGGTTTGCTAAAGGATCAAAAACTTTAAATGAAATCATCAAGGTTCAACGTTCTCCTCTTATAAATACAGGTCTTGGATATACTGAAGAATCATCCCAATCACAAAAGTTTTCAACCTCCACCAGAAGTTATCTTGATGCAACAAATACTAGTGAACAGTATGTCAATCATTAGCAAAAGCCTAAAAGTACTCATCAAGTAAATCATGCTCAATTTACTCCAACGATGAACATCAATAGAAGCATCAACTAGAAGGTAAACAATGCCACACTAAAACTATGATCACAAAAACTTCTCTAATGGACAATTCTTTTCATGCCATAACTTTTGGCATAAGGATGCTCAATGTGTTGTTTACAGAACTACCATGACTAGAGAAGCACGAAATCAAAGGAGCGTAACAGGAATCAAGAAAAGCTCCTATAATAACTTTTCTCCTCTTGAATATGAAATTCAATGTTCACTCTGTAATAACTTTGGTCATGAAGACTTTGAATGCAGGAGCAAATTTCGGCCAACACTTCAAAAGGAGCAAACATCATCAAATTCCAAGGTATGGAGAAAGAAGGAATTTAAATCAGAAAGATGTGGCATAGCTCTGTTTGTAGAAGGACAAGATAATCAATGGTAAATTGACAGCGGATGCTCCAAACACATGATAGGTGATAAAGAGAAACTTCATTCATATAATGCTTTAGAAAAGAAAATAATGTCTCCTTTGGAAATGACACACCAGCCATCATTAAAGGTAAAGGTTCTATTTATTTGAAAGAAAAGGAAAGCTAGAAATGGCATGTATGTCGATGGCTTAAAACATAACTTGTTGAGTGTCAGTCAAATGTGTGATCAAGGAAATGAATTTGTCTTTCGATCAAACGGATGTGTGGTTCATGAGCTTCATATAGGAAAGACTGTAATAAAAGGTACAAGAAATCCAAATAATTTATACATACGCAAAGGAGGACAAAAAAAATGTTATCTAAGCAAAATAGATGAAAATTGGTTATGGCACAGAAGATTGGGGCATCTAAGATTTTCTCAAATAAGAAAAGCATGTAGGCTCAAGGTAGTCCATGATCTTCCAGACATCAGCATTCCAGAAAATACCATATGCAACCATGTCAAGTCAGTAATAAAACCAGAGTTCATTTCAGTGAAAAAGAAAGATAAATAAGTAACCCTCTTGAACTCATCCATATTGACTTAATATGTGGACCAACAAGGAAAAATTCACCTCGTGGAGAAGAATACTTTATTTTATTCATTGACGATTTTTCGAGAATGTGTTGGATAGGTATACTAAAGCATAAAGGTGAAGCATATGAAAATTTTAAAGCCTTCAAATATTTAGTTGAAAATGAATTAGATCAAAATATCAAATGTCTTAGATCTAATCGATGGGGAGAATTCATAAGATGAATTATTTGACTTTATGGAATAAAAAGGTAGTTCTCAGTCGCTAGAACTCCTCAACAAAATGACATAGTGGAAAGAATGAATAGAACAATTCAACAAATGGCTCAAGCTATGCTTGATGAATTTGGAACTCCTGCAACCTTCTGGGGTCAAGCCACATTTGCTACCGTGACTATTCTCAACAAAGCTAATGTTCGTGTAAATAGTGATCAAATTCCATATGAACTCTAGTATGGTAAGCCTCATACTGTAAAACACTTTCGAATTTTTGGAAGTAAATGTTTCATCCAAAGGACTGATGGAAAACTTGGTAAGTTTGAACCCAGAGTAGATGAAAGAATTATTCTTGGTTATTCATCGAGAAGTAAAGGATACAAATGTTATAATAAAAGACTTTGAAAAATTATTGAATGCATTAATGTAGTAATTGATGAAGCATGTAGAAATATGGAGCAAATGAAATCAACAGAGGAATATGAAAATGTGGAAGATGGTGAATGATTTCCCATATCAAATCAAAATGATATAGAGGAAGAAACCAATGAAGCACCAGAAGAAGAGACAATAGATAGGGAAAAGACTCCATCCAAGTATCTTCAAAAGAATCATCCATAATCTCAAATTCTAGGAGAAAAAGGGTGTGGAGTACAGACAAGAAGAACTCTTACAAGTACCTCAAGTTACCTAGCATTACTATCCTCCATAGAACCATAAAATGTAAATGAAGCTAGTAAAGATAAATGTTTGGTTAAGGCCATGGATGAAGAACTTGACGAAATTGAAAATAATGATACTTGGGAATTAGTTCCTAGACCTCATGATAAAAATGTTATAGGAAAATAATGGATATTTAAGAATAAGTTGAATGAAAATGGAGAGGTTATTAGAAATAAAGAAATACTTGTTTGTAAAGGGTATGTTCAACAAGAAGGTATAGACTTTGAAGAAACTTTTTCACCTATTGCTAGACTTGAAGCCATAAGAATGTTTCTTGCTCTTTCTAGTTTTCAGAAATTCAAAGTATATCAAATGGATATAAAATCATATTTTCTTAATGGAGATTTAGAAGAAGAAGTTTAAATTAAGAAACCAAAAGGATTCATTCAAGGAAATGATGCAAAACTTGTATGCAAGCTCAAAAAGGATCTTTATCAACTGAAACAAGCTCCAAGGACTTGGTATTATTGCCTTGACAAATTTCTACAACGACAAGGGTTCACAAAAGTTTCTGCAGACAACAACTTATATACAAAGGTTGAAAATGATAAACTGCTAATTATTGTTGTTTATGTAGATGATATCATATTTGGTAGCAATTAAGAATATATGAGTCAAAACTTTGCTTCGGTTATGAAGCAAGAATTTGAAATGTCCTTACTTGGCGAACTTACTTATTTTCTTGGTCTACAAGTAAAACAAACAAAAGATGGTATTTTTCTTTCATAAACTAAATATCTCAAGTAGATTCTGAAGAAGTATGGAATGGAAGATTCTAAACCAGTATGTACTCCAATGGTAATAGGATGCAGTCTCAGTTCTAATGATGAATCACCTACAATGAACCAACCAGAACATAGATCTATGATTGGAAGTATTCTTTATCTAACAAGTACTAGACCTAATATCATGCATGCAATAGGAATTGTTGGAAGGTTCTAAGCAAATCCAAAGTAATCACCTCTTCAGGCAATAAAAGGAATAATCAAATATCTTCAAGGAACTCAAGACTTTGGTATATGGTATCCTAAAGATACAAATCTTACTCTTCATGCATATATAGATGCAAGTTGGGTAGGAAATGTTGATGATAGAAAAAGCACTAGTGGAGGTGCATTCTATACGGGATCACGATTAGTGACTTGGTTCAACAAGAAACAAAGTTCAATTGTCTTATCTACAGCTGAAGCAGAATATGTGGCTGATGCATTTTTTTGCACACAACTACTTTGGATGATGCAAACATTGCAATACATTCAAATCACATGTACTCCACCCATCTCCATTCTATGTGATAATACAAGTGCCATCAGTATTTCGAAAAATCCAATCATGCACTCAAATACCAAGCACATACCCATTAAATACCACTTTCTACGAGAACAAGGGCTTGAACAAAAGGTTAAATTGGAGTATGTTCCCTCCAAAGAACATGTTGCTGATATATTCACCAAACCGCTTCCTAGAGAAACATTTGAATATCTCAGAAAAAATCTAGGAGAATTTTCTGCATCATCCTACTCTCAAGTCCAGCTTTGCAGAGGAAGGTTCATATATGCGAGTTTCATGAAGGATAGTCACTTATATATGTGAGTTTCTATGGTTGCAGGAGCGTATATGTTTTTATGATAGAAAAATAGTGGGTTAGAATCTGATATGGGTGCTCAGTCTGATATTGATGATTACAGTCTATTGATATGCTTTGTTCATTGATTTTTATCTGACTGATGAAGATGCCTTGATGAATGATTTGTTGACAGTGCACGAGAAGCACAAGTTTAGTGGGAGCTTTAGCCTTCACAAATATTCTACATTGTTGGCATTATGGTTGCTAACTTCAGCTATGGTTTCAAATATTTATACCAATTGTTGCATAAGTCATGTAAAGATCTAGGGTGTTATATGTCTCCTTTTGTCATAGTCTATTTTTTGAATGAGTCCTATTGGACATATGATGTAATTTGTATCCCCACTATGCATGGTAAGGATGATGTAATAATTAATATTTCGCTCATGTATAAAAAATTGGTATATCCCCACTTGGTTGGGTGGATGAATCCAATTTGATATATATCCACTTGGTTGGGTGATTGATGTATGTATGAGTCATTGGTCTTACGGAGGTCACACTCACTTAGTTGAGTTATAGAGTCATGTTATTCTTTTCTATCTTTGCAGACTTTGCATGTACTCAAGGGGAGCATGGACAACTTAGTGTATCTCAAAGGGGGAGAATATCTTGGTCCGCAGTTTTCCCTTGATGACAAAGGGGGAGAGTGTATTTTGGTGATTGCTTGATATCTCTAACAGTTTCTAGAGCTTACAGTAATCAACACCAATATGGTTGTCCTCAAGTCCAAAGGGGGAGATCATTGACATTATGACACATGTGTTGTCCTTGATGGCAACTCGCTCACAGGTCATTTCATATTTGATAAAAGGAAAGTTGTAGTGTTACAGGTCAATTCAAAGGTAATAGGGTAGTGGTAAAGAAGAAACAGGAAGTTGGAACAAAGCTCTACTGAACAAAATCAAGAATTTGAAGGAAAATGGTGTTTTTAGATAGTTTAAGATGTATATGCAGGTTCACCTTCTCAAAGCAACGTATACATGTAGGTTCACAGAACAAAAAAAGCGTTTATGTATGCATGCACTTTCACAAGAGGAAAAGAGCGTATGGGTTGGAAAATCAAGGAAATTCAAGAGTAAATAATATTGAGGGTCAATACCAAGGTATTAGCCCACAATATTGAGTGGAGTAATGACTATTTGATCCCGTCGAAGAATACCACAGGTCCTAACTGTGGTTTTGGTCCAAGGTATTGAGAAAGGACAAAAACTATATAAGGAGGAGAAGATCAAAGGGCCAAGGTGTGCAAGTGAAAGGGTTTCTGAGGAATAATCTATCTAAAGTATATTTTGTGTTGTAGGGGCTATGATTGTGATATGATCTGAAATATTTTGTGCACCATGAATTCAAAGTTGGATCAAGATCATGAGACTTGAAATGACTTATCATTGAATGATCTGGTATTGGTTGGGCTAGATCTGATTTCTTTCACATGTTTTATTCTTTAAATGTCATGATCTGGGTATGTTTGAAGTCAAGAATAACAGCGAAGTTTTGAGTTAATATTTGTAGACCTATACATTGGTTCACCTTGGTAAAGGTGCGTATACATGCAGGTTCGACTCTTCCAAATAGCATATGCAAAGAAAATCCTATTCTTCAGAAATGATTGATCCTTTTTTTTTTGGCTGTGGTTCACGAGCACCTTGGTCAATGGGTGGTCGCTACATCCACGAAAAAATCTGGTCTGATCAACCCTAAAAGGAATCTAGCCCTGCAGCCCACGAGCAAGGCCTAACCCCAAGGGCTTCTGGAAAAATGGACCCTGTGACCTCTCGAATGGCAAGGCATTGATTTTGACCAACTGAGCTAACCCTTGGGGCTAGAAATGACTGATCTATCTCATCATTGTTGTTGTTTTACTGTTGTCTATCAATCAAGTCTTCTTAGATCTGAATGTAAAATTGAATGCATAAGGAGTTTTTTGTCTGATTGATTGATTGTTTAAGTGAGAAGGGTTATCTCTGCTACCGACTATCTAGAGCTCTATAAATTTATAGTAGATGTTCAGAATATTGTTGGTTGGTGTCGACCTAATTCAGAAGTTTTACGTTTCAGTAGTTTTGAAGGTATATGCAGGTTTGGTTAAAAGAACTGGCGTATACACGTAGGTTGTGTTCAATAAAGTAGTGTATAAATTATAATGTATGATTTTTGAGGTTGCAGCTAGTTCTAAATGATGATACATGTTTCTGGGTTCAGCACAGTATTCTGGTGACAGTGATCTAACTGTTTAGATTAACAGAATGTTAGTTGATGCAATTTGAGTTTTAAAGTTCTGATGGTTCCAGTGTGAAAATTTGATGAAACGAGGCCTTCATATTGTGTTTTTGTGTACCAGGAGCGTCTAGTCTGAAAATTAATGAAACGTGGTCCCTGGAAGAAGAGCGAAGGTTGTAGCCTTTTGTAGGTCGGCACCTATGTACTATCAAACACGTTGGCTAGTACAAGAGCTAGGTGGTTGTAGCTCCCTTCTAGTAGAAGATGGAAAATGAGAGAAGGTTGTAGCCTTCTTTAGGTGGGTGCCTGCGTATTGGTATGGGTCTGCACCATTACAAGATTGTAAAAAAAAATTTGTATATTAAAAAAAGACAGAGATGACAACAATAGGTGGTTTTGCTCCGGCATTAGGTTTCCACCTTAAATCTTGGTGTTCTTGTGTGTTGTTTATGTGTGATGGTTCATTATGTTATTATTGCACTTAGTTATTGTATAATAAGGTATTGATGCATTAATTAAAGATGAACACATGATAAATTGACTAAATCGTAAGTTCTTTGGATATACGTTGGTTTCTCTAATCACGGTACCATGCACACGCAAGTTCGCTTCACTGAAGTAGTGTATATAAATCTGTTTGGGAAATGAAAGATTATTGAATTGCAAATACTGATTCACCGCCCCTCTCAGTATTATTTCCAAGAGATAGAAGGCTTAAGAACAGCTAGGGAGTATGGATCTAATGGAATTGTTTTCTTCACCAATTCTGAACTTGTGTGCAACCAGATGAAAGGTGTGTACCAAGTTAAAAAAGAGAGGTTAAAACAACTGCATGGAGAAGAAAAAAATAGTGTTAGTCAATTTCAATCATTTAGCATAAGACATTGTGAAAATGTTAATAGTATGTCTAGTGATCTATTGTATGGGGCAATTCCAATTCAATATTTGTGTGTGAAAGAGGTATTAGTGTTATGAAGTTCTCCATCAATATTTATTGATGGACATTGTAGGATATCTTTGATATGTGTATGCTTTTTAGTTATAAATGTGTCATTTTTAATGACCATGTGTTTTTTTCAATTATATACCAAGTGTTCCCCCACCATGTAAGCAAAACTTGGTGAACTTGGTGAACGTATGCTAAAGAATATTTGAAAAGGTCATGTGACAATTTTTTTAATATTGTGAGTTTATGGATAATTTTCATCTGAAATTTAAATTTTTTAAGATATACATGTATATGTATTGTACAGGGAATCCAGGAGGGAGCAATGCATTGTAAACACCAAAAGGGCACAATCGAGGGAACACCATGAGGTATTGCATGGAATTTGAAACTTTTTATAATTTTGTTTTGATGATTACATTCTCATTTAATTTTAAAGCATTAAAATTTAATTTTAAGTACATAATATTATGTATATATACAGTTAACATGTTGTGCAGGGAACCCATAATTCAGATGAGTGGATGAGGGGGTTGATAGATCATATATTTAAGAGAGATTCTCTAATTTGAAGCAACTTTTTATTTACGAATCTTTTAATGTTACATTTACTTTTATCATGATATAAATTTTGGACATATTTTAAATCTTGAACTCTTTATTATGATTTAATATATGCTAATTTTGGAGTTTATGTACATTTTTCATGGTACAATTTGAATGATGTATGGTTTGATGCTTGAAACTTGGTTTTACATATTTAAGTTCATGAATATGAAGCAATGAAAGTAAATTTACATTTAGTTGGTACATTTTGCATTCAATCATTCCTATAATGTTAGTAGATGATTCTTAGGTTTGGTTTAAAGTTGTTTTGTCAAGTTATTTGAAATGAATCTATTAAAATTGAAAATTACAAAATGTGAGGTCTACATTTTGCATTTGAATGAATCTTATAATTCGGTGTAGATGTCTAAACCAATGATAACTTAAAATTGTATTACAAAAAATGGTTTGTACAGTTTGCATTCATGTATAGAAAGGCTACTATGGATGTCGGTTGATAGTTAATTTTTAATATAAAGTTTTTTGAATGCACAAACATAAGTTAGTTAAAATTTCATTATAAGCCATGACCCACAATTTGCATGATGCATGCATGGTTTGATGCTTTTAAAGGTTTTACATATTTGCATTCAATCATTCCTATAATGTTAGTAGATGATTCCTAGGTTTTGTTTAAGGTTGTTTTCTCTTGAGTTATTTAAAATAAATCTATTATAATTGCAAATTACAAAATTCAGTGTTTACATTTTTCATTTGAATTAATCTTATAATGAGGTGTAGATGTCTAAAACAATGATAACTTAAAGTGCATTATAAAATATGGTATGTACATTTTGCATTCATGTATAGAAAGGCTACTATGGATCTCGGTTGATAGTTGAATTTTAATATAAAGTTGTTTGAATGCACAAACATAAGTTAGTTAAAATTTCATTATAAAACATTGCCCACAATTTTCATGATGCATGCATGGTTTGGTTCTTTTAAAATTTTTACATATTTGGATTAGTTGGTACATTTTGCATTCAATCTTTCCTATAATTTTAGTAGATAATTCCTAGGTTTTGTTTAAATTTGTTTTTGTCTTGAGTTATTTAAAATGATTCTATTAAAATTTCAAATTACAAAATGTGAGGTTTACATTTTTAATTTGAATGAATCTTATAATTCAATGTAGATGTCTAAAACAATGATAACTTAAAATTGCATTATAAAATATGGTATGTACATTTTGCATTCATGTATATAAAGGCTACTATGGATGCCAATTGAAAGTATACTTTTAATATAAAGTTGTTTGAATCCACAAACATAAGTTAGATAAAATTTCATTATAAAACATGGCCCAAAATTTTTATGATGCATGCATGGTTTGATTCTTATAAAGGTTTTACATATTTGCATTTAGTTGGTACATTTTGCATTAAATCATTCCTATAATGTTAGTAGGTGATTCCTAGGTTTTGTTCAAAGTTGTTTTGTCTTGAGTTATTTAAAATGAATCTATTAAAATTCCAAATTACAAAATGTGAGGTCTACATTTTGCATTTGAATGAATCTTATAATTTGGTGTAGATTTCTAAAACAATGATAACCTAAAATTGAATTATAAAATATGGTATGTACATTTTTCATTCATGTATAGAAAGGATACTATGGATATTAGTTGATAGTTGAATTTTAATATAAAGTTGTTTGAATGCACAAACATAAGTTAGATAAAATTAAGTTATAAAAATGGCCCACAACTTGCATGATGCATGCATGGTTTGATGCTTTTAAAGGTCTTACATATAATTTAAGTTCATGAATATGTAAATGAAAGTAAATTTGTATTTAGTTGGTACATTTTGCATTCAATCATTCTTATAATGTTATTAAATGGCTCAAGAAACCATAATCACAAATTAATAGAGCAGTAACAGTGCTTGGCTAAACCAACCATAATCACAAATTAACAGTGAAGTAATAGCGTAGTATACATCACAAATTAACAAAGTAGTAAATCCTCAATATAGGTCTACATAATAGGAAGTATACATATAACTTTGTAACTCAATACAAGACCCAATGAGAATTTCTTTCACATCATCACATTCTTAAGAGTGTACAACTTAAGAGTGCACAAAAAGAAATGCTAACAATGTACACTTGAACTCTAAGTTCTCAAAGATGAATCCAAGTAGAATAAATTATTGAGCAGTTCAATTAAAAATATTCAAATGGAATTCCATCTTCAATTATTCATTCATGGTCATCTTTTGACATTCTCCATTTTTTAACTTTTAATTGTTTTTTTTTTTTTTTATTGAAATTTTTTCAACTTTATACACATTTCACACACTAAGTGACTATATTGACAACTTACAAAATCGGGTTGATAGTATTGAAAGTAAACATTACTCTTAGTTTGGTAAGTTTCTTGGAAAAAATAACCTTCCAGTATAATAGACCCTCTTTCATATATAAAATCGTTATCACCATAGTCTTCCAATACCTTCATCTTTCGTTTAGTGCACCACATCAAATAATACTTGACATTTTCTATGTTGTTAATGGGTGAAACTACAGAAAAAACATCTCATGTATAACAAAACAAGTGTAAATTCAGATCATAATTAATATGAAATTAACTTTATGAATATGGACTTAATTTTATTATCTATTTCTAGATCTCTATATTTTAACTATTATCTAGATACTTATACCCATTGATTTTAAAAACATAAAACACACACACACATATATTGAAATCAATTGAAATGTTACCTTCTCTAACAAGATCAGAAACTCGATCACCTTCAGATGATACTATAGTCTCCTCTGATTCCATCTCTTCGAAGCTTGCAACTCACAATTTCCCGTTTGTATTTAGTTATGTATGTTGCCAAGGTTTTACATACATAGTTTTTTTCACAAACATCATTATATTGTGAGTCCTCTATGCAAAAAAGACAAAAACAAGAATATTTTTTAATTAAATGCAATTTTTGAGTCCCTATTATGGTTTCAACTTCATATGTAATCGATCTATATACATCTTTGAATCCAATATGCCAAAAAAACCTATAATAAATTCAAACAAGAATTTAAATATGTTATTCAAATTGCAATTTATATATCAAAGATAATAATCCTCATATTGTTTAAACTATATAATTCATAAATGTTTAAAATTAGAAAATGAATCAAAGTTATCATATATTAAAACTATATACAAGTTTATTTTAATATATGTACATACCTCTATACCTCCCTTGATGGGTTAGTGTGATGGCTTAGTGTAACATCACACCATTGAACAACTTGTCCAGTTGACACAAGTCTTTCTGTAGAGTGGTCCATTTTATATCTTCGAAGTGCTCATTTTATACATGCCCTTGCACCATCATGCTCTCCTTTTCCATGGTGAGACTCAAAGAAATTCCAACAATGTTTAAAGTGGGTTTTCTTATGAAGATGACACAACCAAAAGAATGATCGTGAAGATTTGAATTGACCTGCGTATCCATTTGACCATATCCAATGATCATTGAATTTTATTCCACGACCTTTCAATGAGTCATAAATCTTATCAAAACATTGTTGTACAAAATGTGTATCATGTGTACGATCATCGTTGATATAAAAGTGATATTCTTTAATACATGTCAATTCTCATTCGTGCTTTCTATATCATAAACATTTGTTTAACATGTCTATATAGAATATGGACAAGCAGATAGACTTGGTCATAAAGATAATATTCACTCTATATTTCATTTTGTGCAGCAAATGTGTAATTCTTTGCAAAATCAACTATTGACAAAATGATCCTTTGTGGCAACAATTAACAGGATTTTTTGAATTGCAGGTCCTACCATCGATCTTTATGTGAATGCTTGGTGTACTTATAAATTTCTATCTCAAATTCCTTCAAAAACTTTATCACAAAAATTTCTTCTTCTTGTAAATCAATCCTTTTAGCACTTGTACTATTATTTGAACTAACTGATGTATGGATATATTCATAACCCTTCCATTTCAATTTTAGTTTAGACAATGATTGATAATTTATATCAATAGAATATTTCTCGTGAAATAAAGTCAAATTTCCATAATGATCACATTTTTTTACCACCAACACATTTCTTTTGGTAAAATAATTCATTACTTTCTCTTGCACATAAAATTTCGGATATGAAACCATTGATAGTGGAAAGAGGAGGTGAACTTTTCAAAAAGGTTTTACCAAAATTAAGGAAGGTGTCATAATATAATTGAAATTCTACATGATAACAGCAACAACAAGTGTCGCATACAATGATAGGTTGAACATACCATGGTTTTTGTTACACAAAAGTACTGATTGAGACATTAATTCCACGATTCTCTTCTATAAACTTATTGAACAACTCTATCTGAGTGGTGTCCAAGATATTTTTACATGTTCTTCACATTGATTTCGTGCTATTCTTCGCTGCATCACATCCCTTGCTTTTGGTGAAACACAAGAATTTTTCATCCAGTATTCATATATTATTTTTTTAACATCTTCTCCAATTCTATCTTTGTATGGTTGCATAAAAATAATTGTCGAACAAGCGAGCTTATCATTTACATCTATTTGCAATCGAAATTTCCTATGTTTATTTAATGTTTTTCGTGAGGTCCCTAATATTTATTCCATAGATTTTACCAAATGATTTTCTTTAGTACTTGATGAAACAACTGCCATTTGTATTGCTTTACATGCAACTACATCATTTTTCTTTCTAGATATTCCAATTGGTTTTAGAGAACTATTTACATTTTGAGTCAAAGTTTTCTTCACCTTTTTATCTTTCATTGATTTTTGAATACCTAATAGGGTTGTAGCATCTTTTAATCTCTTTGATGCTAAGAGACCTCTCAAAATTTGATCTTGAAATGTGATACTTTCATCTTTGAATAACTTCTCAATAATGACATTAACACGATATCATCTAACATGATAAAAAATTTTATCTCCATATATGTCAGTGTCAACATTTTTTAACATCTCATCATCGATATTGATTTCATGTGTACATATGGAAATTAAATGTAAATGGGTATAAATATTCATTAAATAATTAAATTAAAAAATATAATTTGAATGGAATTGAAATTAATAAATATGTATAATTTAAAATATATATATATATATATATATATATATATATACATGATGGTGATTCAACTTTTTCACTTGAATCTCTTTAAAAATATTCAACAACATCATCAATCATTGGTTCATTACCTTTTTCACTTTGTCTTTCAACATTTTCAATCTCATCATCAATGTTATGAAGAATATCTCTCTCTATTTACATTGCAAAATATTTTTCAAATTAGTTCATAAAATAAAAATTAAATTTCACAATACACTAGTTAAATTTTAAATACTATTTATAATATTTAAATTTACATACCTCCTTCAACTTTTTGTTGAGGTTTATTTTCCCTTTCAATATTTGTGTGCTCTTTCTTTTTTATTTTGTAATAGTTTCTCTCGTATTCTCTACAAGAATCAATGTCTTCTTTTCGATCATATTTTCTGTTGCAATTTCTTTGATTTCCCATGATAATTCAATCTATGTAGATTTTTCAAATCCAACCCAAAAAGGTCAATCTCAAAATCGTACAAAAAAAAACTCACTTTCAAAATTCAGCAGAAAATACTTTCAAAAAAATTTACTTTAAAAATTCAGCCAAAAAAATTTACTTTAGAAAAAACCCACTTTAAAAATTGATCACAAAAAAGTCACTTTAAAAATTCAACACAAAAGACTTACTTTAAAAATTAAGCTAAAAACTCTCACTTTAAAATTTCAGCCCAAAAGACTTACTTTAAAAATTAAGTCCAAAAAATTTCCTTTAAAAATTCAACCTAAAGTTTTAACTTAAAAGTTCACTCCAAATGAGGAAACAGTGTGAAAATAATGTTCAGTCTCTTTTTATTTATATCGTTCACCCGAAATGTTTTTTTTGAAGGGTCGCATTGTTCCATTTTTGTGGCCCACGGAAAATATCGACACATTTTCTGCCCAACTTTTAAAAATAATTTGTCTGAACTTTTAAAATAATTTGGCCAAATTATTTTTCCATTTATTTTAATGGGCGTCGATGAGAAACACAAGTTTTTCCGAATGTGGTTTTAGTTTTGTTTTAAGCTTTAACTCTTCAACAACTCGGCTCTGGTCACCTTTTTCCAAATATGAAATTCTTAAACTCCATCAAATTTGGTGAATTTACTGTTGGAACCAATACCATCGTTTGCACAATTGAATCTAGTTTCAATAGATATAAATTTTATGGAATTTCATAGAAATTTGTTTATTTTAATTAATTTTCTAAAAAAATGTGTGCAAAAATTTCTCAAGGTAATTATGATTAAGTCAAATCAAAAATTTGTATCTTCCAAAATACACTATAAAAAAATATTAAAAAATGGGTTATTACATTTGTGCATCTTATGTAATGTGTAGTTTTTAAATTTTTAGTTTAAAACTAATATTTTGATAAAGTTGATGCACAACTAAACAACTTCAAAATATATAGTTTTTTTATACTGGTTCAATTCAAAAAATTATAGTAATTATTGATGCAGGAGCATCTAGCTGACGGGTCATCATGACAGAAGGTTGTTTGGTCTTTGAGAGGACTAAGAAGGAAATTGCTAAGTGAACACTGTAGTTTTTCTTTTTTAATGTTGTTTTAATTTAGTAATGGACGGTATTTAGGAAGGTAGAGGATTAATTAGTTAAAATGTTGCAAGTAATTTTTTTTTATTTTCATGTCAACTTTTACAAGATTGTAACGTAGGACAATAAACAATTTTTGTAAGTAAAAAAAATGTAACCAACAGCAGTTAGGAGAGAACAGTTTCTAGACAATTATTGAAAAGGAACAGAATGCAATTGTAAGAGGTTCGGATTTTTGGAGAGAAAGAGAAATCTAATAAAATATCTTTGAGCACACAGACTATTTTCCAATATCCTGTAAGTGTCTATCTATCATTCTATTAAATTCCTGAAAGAGCGAAAGCACATTCTCTGTTTTTATTCCACAAGCATGTATGCATATGTGTTTCTATTTGTATTGATTCAAGAAAGCCAATAAATCAAAACAAGCCTACAGACATAACTAAGGAATATGTTGAGAAACGAGGGCATACAATTCCCAAATTTTACAACCAAAAGAGCCTAGAGAAATCTTGGACATTTACATATACTTCGAGCATCAAAGGTAGAGACAAGATGCAAGCATTTTCAAATAGTAAGGACGGACAAATCAAACAGGTACTTCTGAAGGATAACCCACTCTGTTTCATTTATAAAAATAAGCACAGAACCTCTGTTCGAATACATACATTCACAAAATCCTCTGTTTAAATATACACATAGTCCATGTAATAACGTTGTACAAGGTTTGAAGAGGTATCATAGCATACGGGTTTAGAAACCCTAACCGTAAATCAAACCCTACAGCAACTACCCACAAGAGGAATAGAGCAAGTCTAACAGCCTACGCACACATACTGACGGCAGTCTCAAGTTATCACAACCAACTTCTATAACCCTAGCCTACAAAGAATAGAATACAAGTAAAACAAATAATAAGGAACGACCCTACCTGGGTCTAGCCAACGTACTGAGGAGCCGAAGTCAAAACCCTCCAAGACGAACATACCTGCAACAAAAGACATCAACCGAAGTTTGTGAGTAATCTGTGGCAGATAAAGTAAAGACTAAAAGAAAAAAATGAAACCAGGGTTCGAATTTACCTTGCAGAGACAGGGCAATTACATTGCAGTCTCCTAGGGTCAATCTGCTCACAAAGGAGCAAGTGCGTCAGTTAGACAGTGTGAAAAGAAGAAAGAACTGATAGCAGAGAACAAAATCTCACCTTGACATTGTGGAAGAAACCAAAGGAATATAACCAGAGAACCCAACAAATAGTTGCATAGAAGGATTTAAGACCAAAAGGAGTCGCACAATCCAGCTAAATAACCAGTATAAACTTGTACACAGAGAAGTTCCAAATTCCAACAAGCAAACTATAATCCATAACTCAACCGAAAGATTAAGCACCATAGAGAGAAACAAATTATAACAGAAAAAGTAGGTTCAAACAAGAGTTCATTACTAGACAGAGAAGCTGACAAGTTTCCAGGTCAAGAGCTGAGCCAAAGTACTAGAGGCAGCATAATATTATACAGAGAAAACCGCGCAGAATAACCATATTGCAAAACCCTCAAATCTCAATAGTTCATGAGCAAAATGACCAGGAGATAGGGTTTGATACCCTCATACCAAAGCGGGAGTGACAATTTCGAGGAGCGAACACTTGTCCAATATCCATTAGTGCGGACCTAAAAATCATAAGTGTGGACCCCAAACCAATTATTAAATCATTTCAATCAACCGCCAAATGAACCAATATTACATGTAATCAAATTGTTCGTCATTAATTCTATTCATAATCATTTTAATTAACATTGGTAAGTGTGACAAGGGGGGCTGGGCCCATCAAGTGGTATCAAAGCAGGAAATTGAAAGTGTCAGGATATGGAAGTTGGAAGACGAGGACATGGGAGAGGTGTGTGCAGAGCAGTAGACGAAGGACTAAGGGAAGAAATAAGGATCCTTACTGCTCGTTTAGAGGCAGTGGAGGTAGGAAGGAGAAGGGATCCAGAAATAGGAGATGACAGTGAGGAAGAAGCCATAGTTACAACAGACGGATCAGATGAGGAAGGGCCAGAGATGAGGTTGTTGAGGTCGGTTCTATTGGCCAGCAGCAAGCCCAAACCGGAGATTCCTAACTACGATGGCAGCCTGTCCACAGAAGTTCTGTTGGACTGGGTAAGCGAGTTGGACAAGTATTTTGAAAGTGAAGAGGTCAGTGAGGATCGAAGAGTCAAGTTCACTGCAACCAAATTGAAGGGACATGCAGCCCTGTGGTGGGACAGTGTCCAAGTAGAGAGAAGGAGGATGAACAAGTTACCGATAAAGAAGTGGTCAAGGATGGTGGCCAAACTGAAAGGCAGATTTCTGCCTAAGGATTACCAGGTTGCACTTTACTGACAAGTGTAGAATTTAAGACAAAAAGGGATGATAGTAAGCGAGTATACAGAAGAATTATACTGCGTGAACTTGAGAGCTGGTTATACCAATGACACTCCAAAGAAGACAGCAAGATACATAAACAGTTTGAGACTGGAAATACTGGATGAAATCAACATTCTTTCCCCGAGAAATAGAGAAGAAGCCTATCAAAGTGTTGTGAAGACTGAGGAAAAGATTGCTAGAAAACAAAATGCTAGGAGAGGACGAGGAACCGACAAAGGACGAGGACAGTCCTATGGTAGAGGATGAACTACCAGTAATAGCGAAGAGGGAAGCAGCTCCGAGGCTTCAGGAACAACAGAGAAAGGATACAACACTAGAGGTGGCAGTTCACCATCAGCGAGGAAGGGGGAATGGCCGAGGTAAAGGAACCAACTATCAGTGCCACAAGTGGGGGCACAGATCTTTTGAATGCCCTGAATTAGAACAAGTTTTCGAGAGAGGAAAATTTGTTGCACAGCCTGAGGAAGCTGAGGCACCACCCCAAGAAGCAGAAAATGTAGCGGAAATGGGGGAGGCCTTAGTTCTAAACAAAGTATTGCTGAAACCAGCCAAGAAACAGCTGAACAGACCCAACAGAAAGCACTATTCCAGACAATTTTCAAATCACATGGGAAGTGCTGCAAATTGATCATTGACAGTGGGAGTACAGATAATTTGGTTGCCATCGAGATGGTGGAGAAGTTGGGTTTGAAGCGGCTTAAGCACCCCACCCCTTACAAGGTGTCGTGGCTACAGAAAGGCTACCAACTGTTGGTTGATGAAGAGTGTGAGGTTGAGTTTCACATTGGCAAGTACAAAGACAAAGTTATCTTTGATATTATGCCAATGGACATGTGTTGCATACTGCTAGGAAGACCATGGCAATATGATCGGAAGGTAGTACACGATGAGAAAATGAATTGCTACAAGTTTGTTAAAGATGGGATCAAGCATACGCTTGTACCCATCAAGGAAGAGGAGACAACAGAAACAAGCAAGACGAAAGCATTGTAAATAGGTGGAAAACAGTTTCTGAAACAGATCGAGGAAAGTGAAGTGAACTATGCTATTGTGAGGAGGGAAAAGATAGTTCTGTTGCATACAAAAAAGTCTGATTTTCCTACAGAAATTCAAGAGATGTTGCAGTAAGTCAGAGACATTGTAGTTGACGATTTGCCAGACAAGTTGCCTCCCAAAAGAAGCATCAGTCATCATATTGGCTTTATACCCGGAGCAAGCCTATCAAATAAGTCAGCATATCGGATGAGCCCCAAAGATGATGAGGAGATCAGGAAACAGGTGTAGGAGTTGCTAGATAAAGGGATGATAAGGGAAAGCTTGAGCCCTTGTGCAATACCAACAGTTCTCGCTCCCAAGAAAGGAGGAGAATTGCAGATGTGCACAGAAAATCACCATTAGGTACAGGTTTCCCCTACCACAGATGGACGATATGATGGACTGCCTATGTGGGGTAGCATACTTCGTGAAGATTGATCTGAAGAGTGGCTATCATCAGATCCAGATCAAGGAAGGAAATGAGTGGAAGACAGCCTTCAAGACTAATGAAGGGTTGTACGAGTGGCTGGTCATGTCGTTCGGTTTGAGTAACGCCCCTAGTAATTTTATGAGATTGATGAATGAAATTCTGAAAGAGTTCATCGACAAGTTTGTGATAGTGTACCTTGATGAAATATTATTTTTCAGTAGGACTAAAGAGGAGCACCTTCAACATGTTTGAAGAGTGCTGGAGAAATTGCAGCGGAATAAACTAATGATAAATTTGAAAAAATGTACTTTCCTACAAAGAGAACTAATTTATCTGGGCTTTGTAATTGCAGAAAATGAGTTGAAGATGGACCCAGAAAAGATTGCAGCAATCATTAACTGGCCATCTCCAAAAAGCTTATTTGAGGTACGTAGTTTTCATGGGTTGGCGAGTTTTTATCTCAAATTTATAAGAAATTTTAGTGAAATCTGCACACCTATGTTGGACACCATAAAAAAGGCCAGTCAGCCTTTTTGTTGGACCAAGGCAGTAGAGGAAAGCTTTCAGCTCTTAAAGAGGAAAATAACAGAAAGGCCAATTTTAAGGTTACCAGATTTTAATAAGCTTTTCCAGGTTCGATGCGATGCAAGTGGTATAGTTATTGGTGTTGTACTCAACCAAGAAGACAAACCTGTTGCACTTTTCAGCGAGAAGTTGAACAAAAACAGGTAAAGTATTCCTCATATGACAAGGAATTTTATGATGTCGTCCAAGCTCTAAAGTATTAGAGACACTACCTGTTGGGGAGTGAATTTGTGTTATTTTTTGATAATTCAGTGCTACAATATGTGATGCAACAGCATAAATTGAACCACAAGCATGCGAAGTGGGTGGAGTATTTGCAGATTTTCATCTTTGCGTTGAAACACATCAGCGGGCAGGCCAACAAGGTGGCAGATGCATTGAACAGAAGAGCCTTCCTCTTACAAGAAAGTACAATACAAGTGTTGGGTTTCGAGCATTTGAAAGATTTGTACCAGACTGACATAGATTCCAGAGAGGCTTATGAAGCCTGTCAAAATCTCGTGCTGAGAAACAAAAGTCCATGGTTGGACTACAACTTGCAAGAGGAGCTACTATTTAGAGGGGGACAGTTATGTATCCCTGATTGTTCAATGAGAGAAAATATTATACGGGAGAAGCATAGCAAGGGTCCAGCTGGACATTTCGGCATAGACAAAACTTTGGATCAGCTTCAACACTTCTATTACTGGCTAAGAATGCCAAGGGATGTACAGCAATATGTGAGTAGGTGTAAAGTCTGCCAACTGGCAAAGGGACATAGTCAAAACACCAGACTTTACACACCACTGCATGTTCCAAGTAGACCATGGGACTCAGTCAGCATTGACTTTGTCTTAGGACTGCCTAGAACATGGTGAGGTTATGACTCGGTGATGGTGGTGGTAGACAGGTTTTCGAAAATGGCACATTTCATCCCTTGTCGAAAAACTAGTGATGCCACTCACATAGCTCACCTATTTTTCACAGAGATTGTTAGATTACATGGCCTACCCAGATCTATTGTTTCTAATAGGGACATAAAGTTCACAGGACACTTTTGGCACACCCTGTGGAAGAAGTTGGACACACAATTGAACTTCAGCTTTGCATATCATCCGCAGACTGACAGGCAAACGAAAGTGGTGAATAGGAGTTTGGGGAACTTGTTACGGAGCTTGACTGGGTAAAATTCACAGTTATGGGATCATGTGCTCGCTCAGGTAGAATTCGCTTATAACGATTCACCGAACTCCATCACTGGACATAGTCCATTTCAAATCTTGTACGGCATGCATCCTCATAGAATACATTAGTTGCGGGATCTGGGAAAGTTGGAGAAGAGAAGTGTTGATGGGGAAGATTTTGCTGAAGCGATGAATGAACTACACGAACAGGTGAAATCAAGGTTGCAGATAGCATTCAGAAATACAAACAACAGGCAGATCTAAAGCGACGAGAAGTCTAATTCAATGTAGGTGATGAAGTCCTTGCACACTTACGCAAAGAACGGTTTCCTAAGGGCGCATATAACAAGCTGAAATTCAAGAAGTTTGGTCCCTGTAAGATTTTGCGTAAGTTCTCAGCCAACGCTTATGAGATACAGCTACCACCAGATATAAGCATATCGCCTATTTTCAACGTGGAAAACGTGTTCCCATATACTACCAACCCGGAAGATGACAGTGTGGTACGGCCAAAACAGGACACCCAAGTTAGAGACAGTTCTTGGATGAGGCACATGCCTTTGGCTCAACCCTATGAGATCGAGGAGATTCTTGACACACAAGTGGCCCAGAGGACTCACAAGAAGGAGTATCTTCGGTATCTTGTCAAGTGGAAGAACCATCCAATCGAGGACAGTTCGTGGCTCGATGCGGCGCAGATACAGAAGGCAGGTTATTCTGTGAAGGAGCTCATGGAACGGAGCCATGACTTTTTCTTACCCCGGGAGCCTGATGCAGGACCATCTAGTTGACGGGTCATCATGACAGAAGGTTGTTTGGTCTCTGAGAGGACTAAGAAGGAAATTGCTAAGTGAACACTGTAGTTGTTTTTTTATGTTGTTTTAGGAAAGGATAGTATTTAGGAAGGTAGAGGATTAATTAGTTAAAATGTCGCAAGTAATTATTTTTTTTTTATTTTCATGTCAACTTTTACAAGATTGTAATGTAGGACAATAAACAATTTTTGGAACTAAAAAAAATGTAACCAATAACAGTTAGGAGAAAACAGTTTCCAGAAAATTATTGAAAAGGAACAGAATGAAATTGTAAGAGGTTCGACTTTTTGGAGAGAAAGAGAAATCTAATAAAATATCTCTGAGCACACAAACTATTTTCCAATATCCTATAACTGTCTATCTATCATTCTGTTAAATTGCCTGAAACAGTGAAAGCACATTCTCTGTTTTTATTCCACAAGCATGTACGCATATGTGTTTCTATTTGTATTGATTCAAGAAGGCCAATAAATCAAAACAAGCTTGCAAACATAACTAAGGAATACATTGCAGAAACGAGGGCATATAGTTCCTGAATTTGACAACCAAAAGAGCACAGAGAAATCCTAGACATTTACATATACTTCGAGCATCAAAGGTAGAGATAAGACGCAAGCATTTTCGATCAGTAAGGATGGACAAATCAAACAGGTACTTCTGAAGAATAACCCACTCTGTTTCATTTATAAAAATAAGCACAAAACCTCTGTTTGAATACATACATTCACAAAAGCCTCTGTTTAAATATACACATAGTCCATGTAATAACGTTGTACAAGGTTCGAAGAGGTACCATATCATACGGGTTTAGAAACCCTAACCATAAATCAAACCCTACAACAACTACCCACAAGAGGAACATAGCAAGTCTAATAGCCTACGCACACATACTGACGGCAGTCTCAAGTTATCACAACCAACTGCTGTAACCCTAGCCTACAAAGAACAATACAAGTAACATGAATAATAAGGAACGACCCTACTTGGGTATAGCCAGCATACCGAGGATTTGAAGTCAAAACCCTCCAATATGAACATACTTGCAACGACATACATCAACCGAAGTTTGTGAGTAATCTATGGAAAATAAAGTAAAGACCGAAAGAAAACAACGAAACCGGGGTTCGAATTTACCTTGCAGAGACAGTGTGCTTAAATTGCAGTCACCTAGGGTCACTCTACTCATGAAGGAGCAAGTGCGTCAGTTAAACAGTGTGAAAAGAAGAAAGAACTGATAGCAGAGAACAAAATCTCACCTTGACATTGCAAAAGAAACCAAAGCCAAGACCCTGTGACTGCAACCTGTCCAAGAAACAGAGGAATATAACCAGAGAGCTCAACAAACAGTTGCATAGAAGGATTCAAGACCAAAAGGAGTCACACAATCCAACTAAATAACCAGTATAAACTTGTACACAGAGAAGTTCCAGATTCCAGCAAGCAAACTATAATCCATAACTTGACAGAAAGATTAAGTGCCAGACAGAGAAACAAATAACGGAAAAACCAGGTTCAAACAAGAGTTCATTACCAGATGGAGAAGCTGACAAGTTTTCAGGTGAAGAGCAAAGCCAGAGTACTAGAGGCAGCATAATATTATACAGAGAAAACCGTGCAAAATAACCATATTGCAGAACCCTCAAACCTCAATAGTTCACGAGAAAAATGACCGGGAGATAGGGTTTGAGACCCTCATACCAAAGCAGGAGTGACAATTCTGAGTGGATGCTTGTCCAATATCCATTAGCACGAGTACAAATCATAAGTGTGGACCCCAAACCAATTATTAAATCATTTCAATCAACCGCCAAATGAACCAATATTACATGTAATCAAATTGTTCCTCATTAATTCTATTCATAATCATTCTAATTAACATTGGTAAGTGTGACAAGGGGGGCTGGACCCATCAATTATGATGTGCATGAGTTGGCTTCATACATATAGCGATATGGAAGTAGATTTTGTCTAGATTGTTGCAACACATTTTTTTTCAAAACCGCCAAGTTAACAAAGAATACACTATTTCTCAAAAGCATGACATGTTATGAATCCCTTGATTTTTAAAGCACACACAGTCAAACAATTGCTAAGTTGACATATCAAATGTGAATAAAATATTTCCAAAAAATAAGTAATAGAAAACTCATAAAATTTCGAACAAGTTTTCTTTTTATTGTAAAATGAAATTCTAAAGAGAAAAATTGCTCTCGCTTTCCGAAAGTTGAAGAACTTCTAAAAATGATATTTTTTCCTCTAAAAAGAGAAAAAAGTGTAACCCAACTTCACATTTTCATCCATATTTGACTATGTTAATATGTAGTATTGAACCCTTTGTTTCATATTAATGTTGGTTATGTAATTTTTTGTGATTACTATGTTCATTATGGTTGTATTGTGTGGCTCGCATTCTTTCTCAACATTGTACATTCTCGTATTACATTCTGGTATTACATAACGATAAATATATTGACTTATTATTATTTTTTTGGAAAAGCTAATGGTACCTTGTTGTGTTATGAAGAGCATACAAGTGTTGAAGCAACTAATAAACATTCTAGAACTAGATGTTTAGGCATGTTTTGATTTAAAAGAGTTGTTGAGTGTTGAATATTTGGGGTCATTGAAGAAGTTGAAGGAATCTAGATTTAAAAGCGTTGTTGAGTATTGAACATTTGGGGTCGTCGAAGAAGTTCATGGCATCTAACTACCACACAACACTTCCCCTTTTACATGTTCATCCTTCCAAACACATCCCCACTTATGCACCTCCACACACATCGAGCCTCCTTACACCTCCATCTTGCACAACATCTCTAGCATTGTCCATAGACATGTTGACTAGGATTCCACTCATCACTATATATCTTATTTGAGGTATCGCATTAGAGCCATTAAACCTTAAAACATGTTTTATTATGTGAATGTTCTTCATTTATTTAGAAAATTCGACCTCATAGCAACAAAAAAAAGACACACACATATATATGGAGAGAGAGACAAAGAGAGAGAAGCTTATCTTATATTTAATATTTTCTTGAGAATGCTTATGCTATTCTCATCAAAATTGACTATTTTTTATTAATCATTTTAGTTTTTATATTAACTTAGGTGCAATTTTATTAAAACATGTTTTTTATAAAATACAACATTGCAAAGAATCATTTTATTTTTTACCTCTCATCATTTCAAGCTAGTATAAAAAAGGAAAACAATGGCACTCTTCTTAATTATCCACCTTTAATTGTTACTTATTTATATTTTGTTATCTTTTTCAAAAATATATATTATAAAAAAGTTTTTAAAACAATAGTTGTATCTAAAGAAAATTTTAATTGTTTTTATTATTTTAGTTTATGCTAGAGATTCTCAGCATACAATTCCCTCCACACATCTTTCCTACACAACGCTTATGCTTTCTCATGTTCCCTTTCTGTAGACATCCCCACTTCTACACTCACACACATTCTCACCTCTGTACACATCCATCCCACACAACACCTCTTCACACACATTCTCACCTCCGTACACATCCATCCCGCACAACACCTCTTCACACACAGTCTCACCTTTGTACACATCCATCCAGCAGAACACCTCTTCCCCAGAGGTACTATTGGTCTATTGATCAATTGAGACATCTAATGTAGGTGGATATTCTTCTAATTAGTAATAAGTTTTGAAAAAAATTTCTATATAAAATATCATGGAGAGACTTGGCTTTCAAAATTTAGGTGAAACTACAAGAAACTTATATTCTTGATCTTTGGAAAGAGTTGATCAAGTAAACACTTTTTACAAGTTTTGAGTTGATTTTCGTGGTTTTAGGAGGGAAATGTAAAGCTTAACTATTTTCTTATTTCCAGTAATTAAAGATTGCATTAATATTAGGTATAGATCAAGTAGGTATTAAACTCATTAGTATTTGTATGATCTGGTATGCGTGTTTAAAGATTTCGGGTTTAAGGGTTTTTTTAGTGGCATCATCTGTGAGAGGCAAAGAGAGTCTGACATTATTATTAAACTATCATATTTTTTTTCCCATTTAGCTAATTAGATTAGATTTGATTATCATATGATAAGGAGATTCAATTTTGTCATTTATCTATATGATTAAAGAAAGCATCAATTCTCTATATGGATATTCTATTTTGGGGTTCTATGTCTCCATTAAAAAAAGCATGGAGATTTATATGGAGATAATGCAAAGAGAGGGATTAGGTTTAATATTTTCAAGGTTCGAATTCTTTCCTATTCTATGTTATAGTGATTGATATGATTTATTGCTTCCATAGGTCTAAAGTTTGAATATGGAAAATATATTTTAAGTTTAATTCAATTTTTATATTTAAGAATTACTAATTTTTTAAAATAGTTTTATTTAAATGGAGGCCTATAATTCCTGAAATTACATTGAGATGTTTAAGAATAGAACAAATTTTCAATGTGAGAGGATATTTCTTGAGTTGCTCAAAATTTCATGTAAAAGCGAATGTGAGGCTAAGAGTTTAATCTGGACTATATGACATTTATGATTAATAAGATATTTTCTATTTTGAATTCTTTAGTTTACTGTGTTTTTCCTTTTCTAAATTTCTAAAATATATTGACCATGTTTTCCATTTTCTAGACATAATCAAGTATAATATATTCTACAATTGACCATAACCAAATTTGATGGACCTAATAATATTAACCAAGCTTGATAGCATTTTCCATAGCCTACATGTTGACTTGGATTCCGCTCATCCTTATGTATCTTAATTCAAGTATCATGTTAGAAGTAAGAAACTCTTTAAATCATGTTTTATTTTGTAGTTTTCATATATTCAGAAAACCTAGCTCACAACTTTAAATCAATTTTCTTTTTCACACATATATTGATTGAGAAGGACATCTTATATTTAATATCTTTTTGAGAATGCTTATGATATCTCAAATTCATATTTAACATCTGAGTTCTATCTTAATTTTTTTTTGGTTCAATTTCTCTTTAAAATGTACTATTTTATTAGTAATAAATTTTTTGTTTACATTAATTTAAGTGGAATCTTATAATTACTAGTAGCTTAGCTTTCCCGTGATCATATTTAAAATATATATTTTTTATAAAATTAAAAGAATGATTTTTTTACATATCATCATGTCAATATGGTATAAAAAGAAAGGAAAATAATGACATTCCTCTTAATTATCCACGGTTAAGTGTTACTTATTTATATTATCTTTTTTCAAAAAATTATATTGTAAAAGAGTTTTTAAAACAACAGTTATATTTAGATATATTTTTAATAATTTTCATTGTTTTAATTTATCTTAGATGGTCTCCACACACTTCCATCTACACATTTTTCTCTTGCACCAAAAGAACTCCTATGTGTGTTCCCCTTATGCACACATCCCCACTTCCCTAGTTTTTCCCACATTCCAGCCCACACACTTTTTTTTATAGACCTCCATCCCACAAAACACTTCTTCCACAAGCATACTCCAAATCTATTAATAAATTGTCACATCCAAAGTCGGCGGATTATCTTCTAATTAGCACTAAATTTTCATCAAATTTGTTATATAAAATATTAGGGGAAAGACTTGGCTCTCAAAATTTAAACGAGACTACACGAAATTAGATTCTTGATCTTTTGAAATAATTGATCAAATAGAATTTGTTTACAAGTTCCAAGGTGGTTTTGTTTGTGCTAAAAGGGAAATGTAAGGCTTACAAGTTTTTTTATTTTGAGAAATTAAAAATTGCATTAATATTGAATATAATGAGGTAGTTCTTAAATGACATTCATTAGTATTTATATGATCATATAGGGCTTTGTTTGTGTGGCATTTGTAAAAGGCAAAGAGAAAATGAAATTAAATTATGAGGAGTTTTTTTCCACTTAGCTAATTAGATTTGATTTAATTGTTTTTTTTTTATAAATATTCTATTTTGATGTTTGTCTATCCCATTAAACAATGCACTGAAGCTTTATAGGGAGATTCCGTTTTGGGGTACTATCTTTCCCATTAAACTAAAGTGAAGCTCTACATGGATAATTTAAAGGAAGGGATTAGGTTCAATATTTGCCAAATATAGAGGTAATGCAAAGGAAAGGATGAAGTTCAATATTGGTGAGATTTTGTATTGTTTCTCATTATTGTCTGATTTATTGGTTGCTTATATATAAAATTTAAATATGAAAAATACTATTGTGGATGTTTTTCGTTAAATTTTATTTAAATGGGACTTCTTAGAATAACCTGATTGAGATGTTTAAGAGTAAAATATCTTTGTGATCTAAAAGAATATTTCTGATTGCATGTAATAGTAAACACTAAGCTAAGCATCCCTAATTTCATTCCACACGTAATCTTTGCTCTATGGAATTTAAAATTAATAAGATAGTTTTATGTTTCAATTTTTTTAGTTTTTCACCAAGTGAGGATCCTTACCTTGACCATATTTTTCCTTTTCTAAAATTCTAAAATAGGTTGATGGTGCTTTTCCTTTTCTAAATTTTTCAAATATATTGACCACATATTTCTTTGGCTAAACTTGGAAAAAACATTTCAAGTATAGTATACTTTATTGCACATGTTAGCCAAAATTGTTGGACCTAATAATCTTAACCAAGCATGATAGCACTATCCATGTCCAAGTTTACTTGAATTACACTCATCATTGTGTATCTTATTTGAAGTATTTTGTTAGAGGCAAGAAACCCTTAAAATTATGTTGTATTTTATAACTTTATTTTTCTTGATTTATTGAGAAAAGTCTATCTGAGAGTTTTAAATCATTTATTGTTATTATTATTGACAAAATTTTATCTTATATTTAATATCTTGATGTGGAATGCCATTGCTCTCTTAAATTTTTGTTTAATATGTGGTTAAAATTTACTATTTTGTTATTAAATTTTATTTTATTTTTACATTAATTTAGGTGGAATATTATAATGACCAGCAAAGTAGCGTTTTGGTAATCATATTTAAAATGTGTTTTATTATTATTATTATTATTATTATTATAATAAAAAATACAAAAATGATTTTTTTTTACTTATTAGCATGTGAATTAATATAATTAACAATTTTTTTTAATTCATTTAGTTAGATAATTTTTTTATTTCTTCCTTCCATCTAAGCTAATAGTAAATATGAAATTAGTTAAATTGCACTCCGAATTATTCACTTGAGTTTTATGTATGTTTTGGTTTCAATTTAAGTTGGTAATTTAGAGATATTACATCACAATTGCAATAATATTTTGCACATCATTTTTCCTTTATATGATAAAAACTAATTTTAACATACATTGATTAGATATATAATAAACATGTTTAACAATAAATATAAGAGTATTAATATATTAAAATCTATTAGTGTCATTAACAAAAATATCAACACATTATTAATGTCTAAGAGACAAAGTAATCATCATCTCAGGTTTCTGGTGATTTACTAACTAGAGGACAATGTCTAAGAGGCAAGGTAATCAACATCTCAAGTTTTTTATGATGATTTACTAACTCGACGAAAATACATAATATTAATGTCTAGGAGACAAGGTAATGTGGAGAGCACCTGCATTTAATATTTGTTCGGTTGTCCCAATCGATGTCAACAATAGTTGAAAGATATAATCTGTTAGTCTTCCACTAATATGAACACCATCTATGAGGATATTTGTTACTTTCAAATGTAGATAATTCAAACCACCAGCAATATCCACAGAAATTTGTAGTGTGCAAATCAAAGGTGAAGATTTACTACTTGAATTCTCTGAAAGATTGTTGTGGTTGACATCTAGTTCACTCAAGACCAAAGAATCTTCCATAAAACGTTCATCTAGTAAAGATCCAAAAAAAACTCATTATTGCTGAGGCATGAGACCTCGAGGCTGTAAATTAAGTTGAAAGACTGAAGTTTCCTAAGAGCTGATTGTTGCTGATATCGAGAATCTTCAAATTTTCAAAAGGAATTGTGTCATTATAAGTCAAGCTTCCATTCAGTTGATTGCTACTGAGATTGAGATACTAAAGCGAATATATAAAGTCAGATAGAATCAACCACATAGAAGGCAAGGGTCCGGAGAGTTCATTTTTGCTAAAATCTACGTATTACAGAGACTAGTACAATAGCTTAAAGCATGTGTCAATGGGACCGATAAGCAAATCTAGTTGGTGCAGCTCTCTGAGCTTCTTGAAATCCTTTGGGATTATTTCAGTCAGATTATGATGATAGGGTCAAGTAAATTAGGTGTCACATAGAAATTCAGGCACTGGGAATTCTTCCATAGAAATATTTATTCGATAAATCAAAATACTAAAGGGAAGACATTGAACTCATCTCCGTCGTGATACAGGCACTGGGAATTCTTCCATAGAAATATTTATTCGATAAATCAAAATACTAAAGGGAAGACATTGAACTCATCTCCGTCGTGAGCTTATCAGATAATGAATTATTGTCTAGTGATAAACTTACCAGCATTTTCAGTTGACCTAGAGATCTGAGTTTGCCGTTCCCAATGAGGTTGAGGTTATCATTATCAATACTCGTAACGAGACCACTGACGCACTAGATCCTATGCCATGTGGTGGGGTAGCCATTGGACTCGGGAACATAATGGTAATAGGAGTCAACCACAAGACCTAAAGGGGCTTTGTGAATGCCCTTCTTGAACTCAAGAAGCGTAAGAGTGTCCTGGGATGGATCTTGCATGGAAGAAGAAGCCAACTGACTACTGCCGAGGGCTAAGAGGAATATCACCATAACCACTGTAATAAGTGGTAGTTTCTACATTCTTCTCAGTTCGGACATGTGAACCAAGGGAACCCGAAGCCTTTAAAAGTTACGGTCGAGGCTTAATTCTCATGGCTTACTGGTGTAAGAAAGCTTAACGTGCAACACAACTCCACCCAGGTAGGCATTGGATCGATGGGTAATGCACATGTAGAATTCAAACTTGCAACCCTTTGATCATGGTCTTCAGTAGGCCAATGTTTTGTTGTCATCTATGGTTGTATTCTCATATATGTTTATTTACATGTGTATTCTCATTTTGTTGTAAATTGGTGAAGCTTTTTGTTAAAATATAAATTATGTACTTAACCAAAATAGTAAACTCTTTGCAAATTTTTTTTTAAATCCAATATAAGTTAATGTCCATTAACAAATTGACTTTTTAAACCCATTTAAACTTCGCTTTTAAGTTTGTAACTTATTATTTTAAATATTTGAGTATCCAAACACGCTAAACTTTATAATTATTGTGAAAACCCTTTTCAATGACAAGTCTCAGGTGATCCTAAGTTATGACCCAAGATATTGTGGGGCTGGATGGCATTTACATGTGACATGCACATAATGAGCTGTGTGGTGTCTATCCTAACAAATTATTATGATTAAATTTATATTAAAATAAATTATCCATTATTATAAAACAAATTTTATATTTAAAATATTTTTTTATTAAAATAATTAATAATTTATCCAAAAAATTAAATAATTTATTTAATTTTTATTTGATATTTTTTTTAGCTTTCTAGATTGCTTTAAAAACTCTCCACACCAAATAACCTAAATAGACGTCAAACAAAATAGACATGTGAAACATTGGAAAAATAGACCTCTCAAACATGTGCCATGCCACAGTAATAATTTAAATATAAGATGGATTATTTGCATATCTTGAAGATTAAGAACAATCAACCTGCCCTACCGAATTTAGGTGTATATTAAATAGAAAATACTGTATTGAACCCTCAGCACAACAAAAATATCTGTCGAAAAACTAAAATTCAAATTTAACTACCTTTTTATATCAATTTAATGGCTTATAGACCACCACTCATTATGCAATTTGAGAAATCCTACAATTGCACCAGACTCTAGTTTGGGATCGAATAAAAATATCAGACTCTCTCAATAATCCTTGAAGTTGTCCACATTCTAAAATTGAGTAATTTGAATTGGGTAAGCTTTTTCTCATTAATCTTGAAGTTGTCCACATTCAAAAGTTTTTTGAATTGGGTAAGCTTTTTCCTTGCCATTGCAAGGCGAATGCAGTTAATCAAGAAGTCATATCACCACCGTAAATTTTTCCTTGCCTTTGCAGAGCGAAAGCAGTTTACGGAGAAGACATATCACGAACTGCGAACGGGTAATCTATGCGAAGCTGCAGAACATATCCACACTTCAGCATTGCTAGAAAAGCAATTTTGCTCACAATTAATGGGTAGTTTTATAGATATCAAACTTAAGGTTGTACTAAAACTTATCGTCTCTGTTTATCTGTCCCATCCCTCTTTCAAAGGTACTACGCCAATATGCTAATTGCACACGATTACAAGGAATGATACACAGCGGAAATTAAAAACATGATTGTAAACTTACAATCTAACTGCAGAAATTATGACTAATTGAAGACGAAATTATGACTAGTTGGAGATGACGGATACACCGTAGAAATTAAACATTACTGTGTACTTATAATCTAATTACAGTAATCATCATGGAGGAATAAGACTGAAGCCTGCCATACCAAATCATCATGGAGGAATAAGACTGAAGCCTGCCATACCAATCATAATATAGATGAACACAAATAAAAATAAAATAAAATAAATCTGGACTTTATATATTGAAAATTTAATTTTTAGTCAACTCTGAATCAATTGAGGTTCAACCCATTACTGCCAGGCAGGGAGAATACATGAAGAAAATGTTGAAATGTAGTCTAGTCTCACTTAAGTTATGAATTAGGCTTTCAGAAAAATTGTGAATTTTTATATGAAGTGCAGAAACTCATTACATGTTAAGAGACTACTATAAATTTTGGGTAGTAACCACTAATAAGTCTGCGCATTTACATTTTTGCTCCTACTTAATGAAGTGATCAAAAACACATAATAGTAATTAATGGTAAGTATATTGTTTACATCTTATTCCTATCCATTTGTGTATGCAAACACTTTCTTCAATTATGGTGGGAAATAACTAATGGTAAATATCTTGTTTACTTGAGTGTGAGCTATTTTCAAGGATTTTAAGTTTGGTTGGTTTTCCTATGGAACCTAAAAATGAAAAATAGATGCACAAATATTTAAAAATTATGCCATATATATTGCAATTATGGAACAGGAAGTTATGCATAGGTTGCAATAAGACATTCAAATTTTGATCCAATCAAATGTTTAATATATATATATATATATATATATATATATATATATATATATTAAACATTAAAGATATCTTTAATAACATTAAAGATATTGTTACTTCTAGGTTCAAAGAAAAAATGTGGTGTGAGAAAGATTTAGTGGCTAAAAGAAAATTAAGTTATTATAAGAAGGTCATCAACCCCACCCAAGAAGATCAAAAGTATCTCTCTATTTTAATTAGCTCAAAGAAGAAAATTAATATAGCAAAGATTAGAACGAATTCTCATGAGCTTCATAGTGAAACAGTTAGTTGGGCAGATGCCATGGATGGAAAGGATCTGCCATATATGTGAGAATAGGAACATCGAGGATGAAAACCGCTTCCTCGATGGAAAGGATCTGCCATATATGTGAGAATAGGAACATCGAGGCTGAAAACCGCTTCCTCTTAGAGTGCCCCTCTTACAACCACATTAGATCTCAGTTTCACAATCTTTGTTACAATACTGACCTTTCTAGCCTTTTACAATGTAAAAATTATAGTGAGCTTGGGAGGCTTCTCTCCAAGCTTTTTGAGCATTGGAATAAAATCCTAAATCAAAATAAATAATTTGTTTCTTAGGTTTGTTAAACCAATGTTTGGTCTCAACGAACGTTAACCACCACCATCATCATCATATATATATAACATTGTAGAAGTATTAAAAGATAAAATAAATATATATCATGTTAATATTATACCTATGTAATATTATTATATTTATCTTATTTTCATTAATATATACAATGTTGTTAAAAAATGTTTGGAAAATTTCAAGTAAGAAAAACATTTTTTATAAATTTTACATGTAAGTTCCTCTCTTATATCGTATTAAAAATAAGCTACATAAATTATTTTCTTTATATAAATTCTTACAAAAGAGGACTTTAACTATTTCAAATTAAATTTCCTTCATATATATCACCTTTTTCATAATATAACCACTTTGGTTTGAAGTGATTGAGTAAACTTCTTGATGTTAGCATTGGAATCTTTGGTCAAAATAAACATTTCAATTAAAATTCACGTTAATAATATCATAGTTTGTAAGTTTGAACTCAAATTTAGATTTAAATTGGATTGGAGAATGGAAAATTATATTTCTAAATTCAAATGTGATAATATATAAAAGATTATTACCTACTAATAAATTAAATTTATAATATTTTTTTAAAATTTATTTACATAAATAATTATGTTGATAGATATGTTTATTTTGGAATAAGTTTTCAAATGTGGATGGTAAATATTTAGATTTTATAGAATGAGTCAAAATCACCTGTCCTTTCACACCAATCCTTAACATGGTTGGTTTTTTTTCCATGGAATTTAGAGCTAGTAATATTTCATGGAGTGACTTAAGAGTACACCCCATTCCCATCTATTTTATGTCATGTGGGCAAATTAAAGGTTAAGATTTATTTTCAAAGTAGTTATGCCTTTTTTTCCATTTTAATTTAATTCATTAATTAAAAATAATTTGACATGAACAAGTGACATGTGAAATGACTTATAGTTCTTTGAATATGTGGTAATGATAAACCAAAATATTGATTTATGATATTGTAACAAATATCTATAATAATGTAAGAGTAAATCTTCATAATTAAAAATATTATTACATGTTTCTTTTAAAATATATATAAGTTTAACTTATACATTATTCCTTTTATCATTAATAATTATTATTATTCTTCTAAAATTAAATTATATTTAATTAGACCCATACAAATAATACAAAATAAATCTGCATATATAGAAAATTTCAATTCTTAAACTTTTTTGTGTGTACGCTCACACAAACTAAATTTCTTCTACTAATTTAAAGTAAACGACTAACTTCTTCGCATCTATTTCTCTTGTTTAATATATATTTCCTTCCCATAATTACGAACAATGAAATGGAAATAGAAAAATTAATTATTTTCATTAGTGAAGATTGCATCCCAGGTAGAGTGAATTAAAGACGCATGTCAAATTAAGACCATCTTTTGTTCCTCAAGTAGGTTAAGATGCTATTGACATTTTGTTTTATTTTTTTATTTTGGAATTCTTTCAAAAACTTCAAGGATCGTATTTTGTCTATGAGTTTGTTGTCCCTCAAAAGAAGATAAATTTCATACAAACTATGCTATTATTTATATTTCACAATATTGAAGTGTAATCTTTCATATAAAGTTGTGATTTGGACATTGATTTTAAAAATAATATAAATATTTTCATTATTATTAAAATAAAAGTGTAATTTTAGTTTTAAATGTTTGGTTTTTGAACATCTTAAATATAATTATATCATGAACTTAGAGATATATGTTTTTTCTAAAAGTCAAGGATTCTAAAGATATAGACATTGATTTTAAAAATAATATAAGTATTTTCATTATTATTAAAATAAGTGTAATTTTAGTTTTAAATGTTTGGTTTTTGAACAGATTAAATATAATTATATCATGAACTTAGAGATATATGTTTGACTTTAAAAGTTGTGGTGAAGTATGTAAATTTGTGGTAAAGTATGTATAGTTGAAGTGGGTTTTTTTGCCTCACAATTAAAAAGATCTCATAAGAATTTAGTGTTTAGTTTCACTAACTTAAAATAGATAATATTGTTAAAATAATTATGATAAAATTTTATTTAATTAAAAATTAATTTTCTATAAATTATTATTAACACTTAAAAGATTTTATAAAAATTTAGTGTTTAGTTTCACTAACTTAAAATAGATAATATTGTTAATATAATTATGATAAAATTTTATTTAATTAAAATTTAGTTTTCTATAAATTATTATTAAAACTTATAATTTTCCTTCTTGAATTTTTTTTTTGAAATTTATAGTATCTATATTATAAAAATAAAAGTAAATAGAAACAAAAAATTAATTTATAAAACTTTAAATAAAGCATATAGTAATGTATGTATAGTTGAAGTGGGTTTTTTTGCCTCACAATTAAAAAGATCTCATAAGAATTTAGTGTTTAGTTTCACTAACTTAAAATAGATAATATTGTTAAAATAATTATGATAAAATTTTATTTAATTAAAAATTAATTTTCTATAAATTATTATTAACACTTAAAAGATTTCATAAAAATTTAGTGTTTAGTTTCACTAACTTAAAAGAGATAATATTGTTAATATAATTATGATAAAATTTTATTTAATTAAAATTTAGTTTTCTATAAATTATTATTAAAACTTATAATTTTCCTTCTTGAATTTTTTTTTGAAATTTATAGTATCTATATTATAAAAATGAAAGTAAATAGAAACAAAAAATTAATTTATAAAACTTTAAATAAAGCATATAGTAATGTATAAATGTTTATATATATATATATATATATATATATATATATATATATATATATCTTATTTTAATTATTACATCAAATTATTTTAATTATTACACAATAAGTCCGCAAGGGGTAGCTTAATACTTGTGCTACCCTCCCTGAAAATGGAGTGAATAACATACATGTAAAAACTGGAAAATGAGAAAATACAAAAAAAATTATTACATTAAATAATTTAAAAGATATTTAAATTATATTATGTCTAAAATTAAATATCAATCCAATTTTAATATAAAATTATACACCTATACCCAATAGATATATTGGGTATAAAATAGTATATTAATTTATTTGTTAAATTGATGTTAACTTGAAACCATTATCAATATTATTTATTTTATATTAATAAGGGATGGAAGGTGGAGAAGTTCCACGGGCAAATAGAGGTGGAATACTAATAGAACTTATGCATATCTTTTAATAACCAAGAAGAATTGTGTGTACTCTCTTTTGAGGTACGAGGGTCAACATTTATCAAGTAGATTTCTAATTATAATAAATGATTTTAATATTTTTATTGGTCATTTTGATTTTGGAATTTTTTTGGATTCCATGTTTTATTTTATTTTATTTTATTTTGTCATTTTTATACGAGCATTTTGAGATTATTTGTTTAGATTTTTGTATTTAAGTCCAACATATTTTAAGAGAGTTGAATAAGGTAGAAACAAGTACTAAAATAAATCATCATCACTTTTTATAATTTATGAGTCAATTAAATTTTATATAAAATAATGTTACTTTAAAAATATGCTAATGAATTTCAATTAAAAAAATTATTATAAAATGATTTTCATGTTGTGACCGTGTCACTTAAAAAGCATAAAAGATGCATTTGGAGGTGATTATGACCCACAAACCCCACATGTGGTGGTAAATTTGAGGAGTAATCTTGTTGTGAGAAATAAAGATGATCATCCTTCAATCAACCATAAGAATGCCATGGTCACTCTTAGTATCCCTCTTAAGTGAGTAAAGACCTAAAAAGAGGAATCATATATAATTATCCATAGGAATTCCATGGTCACTCTTAGCATCCCTTTCATGTGAGCAAAGGCCTAAAGAAAGAATCATATATAATTATCATGAACTTGACTTATAGCACACATCATGGAATGTGGAAGGGAAGCATATTAATTATGGTAATCATTAGATGTTCATGTAAATGAGGCCATAGGCGTATAATGCTCAGTGAGAGAATAGGTGCATGAGATTCATTCTCAATCCTGGGATGTTTGAAATGGATTTAAACTAAGGAAGTGGATAATCATGAAGAAAATTAAGGCACAAGGAAACTGAAAAGAGCATTGAGTATCTTATTTAACATCTTTCAACTATTATGTTGTGCTGCTATGGAGGACCAGAAAAGAAAAAAAAAGGTGCAAATAGAATAAAGAGCAACGTTAAGGAATTCATCAGGATGGAAATTGCAATCCTCCGAGGAAAAATATATTATTTTCAATCAAAGTTGAAAACTTAACAAAAACATATTCTTATACAGTTATTACAAATGCAAAATATTGGTATTGACAAGCAATATCTTCAATCTCAAGTGCAATAGCTTCATGTGGTACAACTAAGAGACACCCACAAAAAATTTTCTACAAACTTGGCCCAATATGGAAGTGAACTGCTTGATGTTAATATGGTAATTGGCCCAATTTGGAAGTGAACTTCTTAATTTTAATATGGTAATTGTTGATAAACTTTTGATTAATATAGATTTTTGTTATATTATGATGCCAACTAAATGTTACTATGTTAATGGCATTTTCTATAGATTATATGAGTATGGCTTTTTTGGAAACTTAGTGTTAAAATCTAGACATAGCTAATTTGACCATATTAATATAATCTTAAAACTATTTATAATATTTTCTCTAAAACAATTATAAATGTATCTATCTACACATCAACTTAATTTTAACAACAACTTTTTATTAATGTAATCTATCTTATTATTATTTACAAGATAAATATATGATAATAAAACATACCTTTTAATATATTATTAATCTATTATTATACATAATAGGAAGGCATATATAAAAAATAACTAAATCATATATAATTATCCCATAATTATTTTAATAATAAATTTCACTTTATTTATATCTCTAAATATAAACCCTGACAATTCACCCTGCAAGGCAAACCCTGAAAGGAAACGAAGGCCTAACAGAGGGGCACCGAGACAAAGCATTAGGGGGCTAAGATTAAGTGCTAGGAAGTGGTTTCGTACGACATCGTAACCAAGGGGGTAACTGTTAAGGTGAAAAGGAACCCAATGTATTAATGTGATGGTCATGGCCCTTAGTCATATGAGCAAAGGTGCCAACATGAAGTTGCTCTAGAAGTTGGCAAAGATTATTGCACATATTTGGCAGCGCTATGGAATGAATGAGTTAACAACTATATATGGAAATGGTTTGTAATTAACAACATGAACGAGTTAGAGTTCCGATGGTGGAACAACTAGATTAAAGGAATATTTGGCTCTTAAGCCAAAATTAGAAAAGCACTAGAAATAAAAGAACTTCCACTAAACCCTGATAAAACTCCATAATTGGTTGTTTGAGCATATTGAAGTAGTTTAACTCAATGATTGAGTTATAAACAAAAGAGAAGGGTTTGAAGACATGTAGATCACATTCAAAAGAGTCAAGTAAAGTAGGAGAAATCTAAGGATAAGAGATTCATTTATAAATTAAAGACAAGAAGTTAACTAAAAAGAAAGAAGTCTAATTTGAGTAGGAAAAATTCTTTGTAATCATAATCAATTGAGCAAGTTTGAGAGAACCATTGTAGCATTGTGCAAGTTGGGTTGAACTGAGGTTGTTGATGTGGATGGTGGATTTCATAGTAATCAAAGATTGTTGAAGATGTTTCGGTGAATGTTTGAAGATGCCAATTTAATTGTTTATGTAAGGATTTGGCATTCATGGCTCTAGTTTGAAAAGGGACGAAAGATGAATCATTGATGCTAGGAAAGTTGTAGCTTGCAGATCAAGGGTTGTAGCTCCTTCCAGTAGTTGTTGGTAAATATTTAGGGGTTGGATCTCCTTTCAGTTGTAGATGATAAATCAAGGAGCATTTTCTTCCTATTGGTTATAGCCAGATAATTTTGTAACTACAATTTGTAGCTTTCCTTGTGAAGAAATTATAGAAAATTTTCAAGAATCTTTGTGTGCTTTTGTGTTGTTTATGTTACCTACACCAATTATGGCCATAAAGAAATAAATTGCAAAGTGAATTTATCCTACAGGCAACTCAGAGAACAAAGAAGAAATCAACAAATTAGAGAAAGTAATAGTAGACTCACGTAAAATAATTCATTTTCTCCTTTGAACAATTTGATTCAATGTTTTAAATGTAAAAAATTTGGGCATAGAGAAGTTGATAGAAGACTTAAGTATAAAAGGCATGAACTAGTTATTGAGAAAATTAGTTAAGAGCCAAGAGCCCAAGGTGTAGAAAGAAAAGGAAAGCACAAAGAAATGTGGTATTGTTTTGTATGATCACAATGAAGGAATTCACTAGTATGTGGACATTGGTTGTTCCAAGCACATGTGAGGAGACAAAAGCAAATTCTTGACATGGAAACCAGTTCAAATGTGTAATGTAACTTTTGTTAATAATGCACCTCGTAAGGTTGTTGGTAAAGTAGTTTTCAGTCTATCGAATGGCATAGGTAAATCCAAAAATGTTGTATATGTTGATGGGATGAAGCACAATATGCTTAGTGTGTCTCAAATGTGTGATCAAGGCTATGATGTAGTTTTTAAGAATAAAAATTGTAAAATCACATCTGTAGGAACAAGTGAAATAATGGTTGCAGCTACGAGAATAAACAATAATGTTTATGTCTTGAAAGAGAAAACAGAGAGGTGTTTCCTATCAAATATTGATGAGAGTTGGTTATGGCATAAGAGACTTGGACATCTGAATTTTGATTAGATATTCAAATTGAGAAAGAAGAATGTTGTCAAGGATTTACCCAAGTTGTCAAAACTATAGAATACGATTTGCAAGTCTTGTCAATTGGGTAAGAAAAATTGAGTACCATTCAAGTCAAAGGAGAGCTCATCATCAAAGCCACTTTAGCTAGTACAAATGGACTTGTGTGGACCATCAAGAACCCAATCAACCACATGTAAATTGTATTTCATGATTATAATTGATGATTTCAGTAGGATGATGTGGGTTGCTTTTCTCAGAGAAAAATATGAAGATTTTGAGAAGTTCAAAGATTTCAAAGAAATGGTTGAAAATTAAATTGATTTTAAAATGAAGAGCATAAGATCTAATAATGGAGGGGATTTTACTTCAAAAGAGTTTGGTGAATTTTGTAAAAAATATGACATTAAGAGGCATTTCAAAATAGTTGAGACTCCAGAACAGAATGGTTTTAAAAAAGAGATAAAACAAATATGTACAACAACTAGCCAAAGCTATGATGGATGAAAGGAAAGTTCGACAGAGATTTTGGGCCAAATCCATTCACATAACAGTGGTTATACTCAACAAAGTTCATTTCATACCAAACCGTGACAAAAAAACCCTATGAACTTTTGTATGGAAGACTTGCAACAGTCAAGCATTTCATAGTTTCTGGTAGCAAGTGTTACATCAAGAGGAATGATGACAAGCTTGGTAATACATTCAATGCAAGTGTCGATGAAGGTATTTTTATTGGATATTCTCATAATAACAAAGGCTATAGATGCTATAATAAGACCAAAAAGAGGGAAAAAATTGTATTGATGTCAAAGTGGATTAGTATGTTGATCTTGAAGTTAAATGGCCAATAAATACTAGCTCTAATGAACCAGTCAACAATTATGAGGAGGTCCATGAGCCATTTTCAGAAGAAGACATTGAATATCCCTCCAGTCCTCAAGCCAAATATCATTCAAGGTATGTGCAAAAATAACACTCAACTGATCAAATTGTTGGTGATATAAAAGTAGGTGTTCTCATAAGAAGGAAGTTGTTCAATCCCCCTTCACAAACACATCTAGCTATGTTTTCCATGGAGGAATCAAAGGATGTTCCACAAGCTAGTCAATATGAAAATTGGTTAAAAGCTATGCGTGAAGAATTGGACCAAATCGAGAAAAATCGGACATGGAACTTGTTCGTAGACCAACAAACAAGAATGTTATTGGCACTAACTGGGTCTTCAAGAATAAGTTGAATAACCTTGGTGAAGTGGTGAGAAATAAGGCAAGATTGGTATGCAAAGGTTATGCTCAAATTGAAGGCCCAATTTTTTATGAAACTTTTGCTTTTTTTTTCTAGGTTGGAAGCTATTAAATGTTTTTTGGCATTTTCTTGTTTTAAGAAGTTCAAGATATATCAAATGGATGTCAAATATGCCTTTCTAAATGGAGAGTTGTAGGAAGAATTTTACATTGAATAGCTAGATGGTTTTCAGCAAACAAATAGGCTTGATTATGTCTATAAGCTCAAGAAGGCCTTGTAAGTTATCAAGTAAGCCCCTTAGGCTTGGTATTCCAAGTTGGAAAGATACCTGCTCAAGTGTGGGTTCAAAAGAGGCGCAACTGGTAGTAATTTATATGTTAAATTTAATGATGAAAAATAATAATGGTGGTTGTTTATGTTGATGACATTATTTTATCTAGTGATTCAGATTTGTTAACATGCCAAATTTAAGTTGATGGGGTATAGCCAAGAATGACAAACACCCCATCCAGGTTGTTGCTACTAATTCATACCCATTTACTTGATTGTATATCATGACTTCATCATATCATTATTTTGTTTTTGATGATTCCTTTTGGCTAATTACGCCTAACTCTCTATACTGTAAAATTTTAAAACACTATACTACTCAGTTATCTTGTACATCTCTTCAAAGAATTTATTTTAAACAATGAATAGATCTCCCTTACAAGAGAGTGACCTAAAACATCCCACGCTTCTATGTAATTTCTAATTCTACCAATAATACAAATGGCCCCTCACACAAATACATATATACTTTTTTATAATTATCCTAAAATTTAGCATACGAAAAGGATAATTTATTTAAAAAAATTAATATTATTATGGTCATATCTAAAAGTTTTTATAGTTATCCTAAAGTTTAACATCCGAAAAAATAATTTATTTAATTTTTTCGAGTTTAACTTTTTAAATTATGAAATTTCAAATTTGTTTAAAATTGCTATATTCTGACCATGAAATCCCAAGGAAAAAAAAATAAATTGAAATTTTTTATCCTATGAATTATCAGTTTTTCAAACCAAAATATGTTTAAACCAAACCATATATTATAAAGTAATCACGGAACCGGATTCTCAGGGAGTCTGACCTCAGTGGGAAGTGAACTTTGGTTATACTGTACCGCCACGGGAAGCGAAAAACTCTCGACCAATGTACACAAAAACGAAACAGGGTCGCGCAATAATCCTGGGAATCAAAGGTCCATTCTGATACAAAATTGACTCGCACGACGCATCTTGACTCGTACCTTTTAATGCATAATATAAATCCAACCTTTTATAAGTCCCATTACATATAATACCACGCCACGGGAAGAATATTATGGGTGCTGTTTAATTTTGTCAACTAACAGTACTTCTGGCTTCACCAGACAATTACCAATTCACTATGTATGTCAAAAAAAAAAAGCCAGGGGTCCGAGCAGATCTGCTTCACCAGACAATTACCAATTCACCATGTATGTAAAAAAAAAAAAAAAAGCCCGGGGTCCGAGCAGATCTGGTGGTCGGAGTGGATCGAATCTATATAATCATTGCAAAGTCCATTAGTGAGGTAAGATACAAGTGATGAACAATTGATTCATGGATTCACATCTAACTATGACGATGGGAAGCGATGCAGAGCCCGGTGAATTGAGAAATGGGATAATTGTGCAGTCAAGCGATCATCTGGATGCAGGAGCTTTATTTGTCTTGGAATCCAAAGGTCTCCTTTCTGGTTTTTTTTGGGTTATATATTTTTATGTTAGCAGAAAACACTCTATAACAATTTATGTGTGTTTATTCTGCAGGCAACTGGTTGCACGCCGGTTACCATTTGACTACATCCATAGTAGCGCCTTCCCTGCTGAGTCTGCCTTTTGCATTTAAATCGTTGGGATGGTTTGCGGGGATTTTTTGTCTCATAGTTGGAGCTGCCGTCACATTTTATTCATACAACCTCATATCCATTGTGTTGGAGCGCCAGGAATCCCAGGGCAACCGCCACCTCCGTTTCAGAGACATGGCCAGAGACATTTTAGGTGTGTTATTTATTGATCGTGGCTCATTCCCAATTTGCTAGATTTTTCGATTGGAATTTCCATCTATCAGAAGGATGATGCTTTTCTTCTTTTGGCATAGGACCCAGATGGGCTCGATTGGCAGTGGCTCCGATGCAATTCGCAGTTTGCATGGGTTCTGTCATTGGCTCCATTCTGTTTGGGGGCCAGAGCTTGAAGGTTTTTCTCTTAATCCTACCTTGAAGATCTTAGTTTCGGTTGCCATTTCTAGCTTTGCTGGAAGATATATGATAATATATAAAGTCCCCTGAATACGTGGTAGTTTTGGGGATTTTCACAAACTTTATGGCTCCAAATCAGTAACCAGATGAAAGATTAATGAATTGAGGCTTGTGTGATCCATAATAGTTATAAGCAGAACGATCCATAATAGTTGTAACCAGAACTTCGACAAAAATCACATTAAGAAAGACCTTTATCCTAGTGTGGTTCATCGTCAAGCCAAGTTATTTTTCTGAATCAAAGCCAAAAAAATCTATATTATTAATACACCCACTCTAACCGTTTTGCATATGCTGTAAATGTTTGCAGTTCATCTACTTGATTTATCATCCCAATGGAGACATGAAGTTGTATGAATTCATCATATTATTCGGCATTGTAATGCTATTCTTGTCCCAGATGCCATCTTTCCATTCGCTTCGCCACATGAACTTGCTTTCCCTCATCATGGGCTTGCTATACAGCTTATGCGTTGTTGGTGGATCGATTCATGCAGGTGTGTTGTTAATCACTCGTTTGCAGATAACAATGCAACTAATAGCCATATTTTAAATGTGTGACCTTATGATTAAATAGTCTTACATGAATCGGTTGTTTCAGGACATTCAAAACTGAATCCAGAAAAAGATTATTCCGACACTGGAAGCAATGCCAGCAAGGCCTTTAAAGTCTTCAATTCCATAGCAATGATTGCAACCATATATGGAAATGGGATTATTCCAGAGATCCAGGTCAACTAGACTCATTTCTGATACACTATTTACTTAAGGACTCTAGATAGGAGTTTTTGTTTGTTTGTTTTTGTTTTTGATAATTTATACAGCTACCTGAAGAAACAATATAAAAGATAACTATTGCAGATAAACAGATAAAGTATTGTTGGGACAGTTTGGAGTCAGGGGGTTTCTTAAAATTCTGTCGGGGATTAAGATAAAATTTCTGTAGAAAGGGTAAATGTCATAGAGAGTCTTAACAGTTTTTATCTAACGGACTAGGCTATACCCCACGGGCAGAGTTTGGATCACAATGAATCATCAGATGCATCTTCTTGGCACCTCCTCGGTTGCAGGAGGAACTAAGCAGATATGTCAGACATCAGTTCCTGCAAAGGGACACAGTGTACATAACTCTGAAATCTTGGCACTGATTCCATAAGCATATACCATAGTTACCAGAAACGGGACGGTAGCCACCGTTCCCGGAAAAAAACGCACAAGAAACACAACGGCACGGGAAACGCCGTTTTCTACGGCCGTTTTTGTTAACGTGTATTTTTCCAGAGCTCAGTTCGTTGTAATTTGTTCGTTGTAATTTGTTTCTTTAGAGTTCGTTCTCAGCTCTGTTTTTTTAGCTCTTTGCATAAATTTATTTAAAAATTTCAGGTACCAAATTCCCTTCCTGTGTGTTCATAGATTCCTGCAATGAAGCATATGTTTACCAATGAAGTACCAAATGCACCAAATTTTAATAGAATCCACAGGGACGAGAATTTCTGATTCGACGGTCTTTGGGCCTTCGGATTCTTCGCCATGCATCTCATCTAAGGACTAAGGATTTTTCTATCATATTCTGAATTGCCTCTACTTTTTCTTAATGTCTTGGAGTTTGGAAAAGAGTTCTATAGATGTAACATTTGGATATTCTTTATGAATGTAAAAGCTTTTGCAGTGGTTTGCATCATTCACAAACAAACCTGAAGAGTAGAGTTTCACTAAGCTCATCAAACTGAGAACTACTAGCACTCCTAATAGCAATTGAAGACCAGATACCACCTAGCACTCCTAATAGCAATTGAAGACCAGATACCACCTAGGTCGATTTCCCTTTTTGAAAACAAGTTAATTTCTGCATTAATTTTAAGTTAATCTCTGCATTAATATATATGGGTAAAACTCATAGCTTAAACATAATTCCATATATGGTTTAAGAAGTGTATATTCAATTGTAGATTTTACTTATTGTTTCTCACCGAATGGTATATTTTGGTCTTGGGTGACATATATATACAATTTTTTGAAATTTCCACACATAAACAATAATTAGCAGAAGGCATAAGAAACAGAAGACATATATTTAATGGTCAATTTGCTAAGCATCAGTATGTGAGATAAACAGTATTCAATTTATTTAATTTTTATTCAAATCTCAAATCTGGTTATAAATCTAGTTTAAACTATACTGAAAATTGAAATTGAAATTAAATCTGTGTTTTTCATATTTTTGTTGTTTTTCTCTCTCCTCGTTTTTTGCATGCGAAACTTTCAAACTACGTTTCTCGTACCATTGTCGTTTCTCGTCTTGTTTCCCGTTTCTCGTTTCTGGTAACATAGGCATATACTGTTTTGCAGGCAACACTGGCCCCTCCTCTTTCTGGCAAAATGTTCAAAGGTTTGTGCATATGCTACACAGTGGTGGTATCAACATTTTTCTCCGTGTCGGTATCGGGTTACTGGGCATTCGGCAACCAGGCAAAGGGCAACATATTGAACAACTTTGCTCCTACCGGGGAGCGCTCCCTTATCCCGAATTGGTTGCTCTTTACAGCCAACATTTGTGTTATTGTCCAGTTATTTGCACTTGTCTTGGTATATAGCTTTTTATCCATTAATTTACACGTTTTATCTAAATTGAACCACAGAAAAAGGATATGTTGAGTCATGCATGGTAATGTGAAAGTAAAGGAAGGTCTTATTTCAGGTATATTCACAGCCTACATTTGAAGTTTTGGAGGCAAAATCAGGAGATGCGAGCAGTGGAAGGTTTTCTCGACGGAATCTCCTACCAAGACTGTTGTTACGCTCAGTATACGTAAGCGTGGCTACTTTGATTGCAGCGATGCTACCATTTTGTGCGGACATAATTGCAGTCATTGGCGCATTTGGGTTCATACCTCTGGACTTCGTTTTTCCTGTAGCCTTTTACAACATAACATTCAAGCCTTCAAAGAGGAGTTTGATATTCTGGATCAACACCCTCATAGCTGTCGTTTTTTCAATCTTGGGAGTATTGGGATGCATTGCAGCGATTCGCCAAGTTTATGTTGATGCTCACAATTACAAACTATTCGCCAACTTATGAATTTGCATATTCATCAGTGGCAGTATGTTTTAATCCATCTTATCTAAATATTGTAGCAGACTTTAAGTGGCTCTTCTTACCATAAAGCTTATATACTACCATCGAGCACTAGATGACAGTATAGATTATATACTATTATAGTGCTAAATGATGGGATATGGAGTTTTCCACTGTATAGCTATTTCCATTGGTAATTCAGTAATATAATGGTATTTATTAACAAATTATTCCTGGACGGATTTGTTATTTTTGAATTAGGTAATTTTCTATTATTGAGAGTACTTCGAAGTGTTTTTCCGGAACCTTCGCATTTTATTCATCTGGAACTAACCTTCCGTCACACTCCATAGAATAACATATATCATCTTTTCATTATTAATCTTTTAACAAATTTTAACACCTGATTAATAAACGTTATGGTCAGCGGATACCAATTTTATAATGGATGTATAGGATTCATAACTTTCTTCTTCAAAACACATAAAGAAAACAACATAATTACAGAACTTATATTTATAATGGAATAAAGCATTATTCATCTAGTCATGTGAAGGTGTATTTTATGGTAATGTTATTACTAGCAATTGCACAAGATGTTGCAAAGGAAAGGCCGTAAGGTATAGATTGGAGATGAATCATGACATATAAAATATTATTGAAGATAAAAATTAGTAAACAAAATTTCATTCAAAGTAGAAGATAAAAATTAGTAAACAAAATGTCATTCAAAGTAGAAGATAAAGAGAACTCACTTAAATGACATTCGAGAAGAATCATGACATATAAAATATTATTGAAGATAAAAATTAGTAAACAAAATTTCATTCAAAGTAGAAGATAAAGAGAACTCACTTAAATGACAATCTCATGTTGATTGACTCTAAACTTTGATATGAAATGTAAAGTATAAAAATTAAAACAATAGAAATTATAGAGAAAAAATATACAAAGACACAAAAATATTTATTTTATAATAAAGTCTACATAAATATATTGCAATTAATCTTAAACAATTATTTTGTATGTAAATACAAGACCATTCCAATTACAAATTTTGTTAATAATGAAAAAAGAGAGATGAATCTAATAACCAAATAATTTTAAAATTATAAAATCCTCTCCAAACCTTTATTCTCAACTTATTTCCATTATTAAAAAAAAATTGAATCATGACATATAAAATATTATTGAAGATAAAAATTGGTAAACAAAATGTCATTCAAAGTAGAAGATAAAGAGAACTCACTTAAATGACAAAGACTCCATGACATATAAAATATTATTGAAGACAAAAATTAGTAAACAAAATGTCATTCAAAGTAGAAGATAAAGAGAACTCACTTAAATGACAATGTCATGCTGATTGACTCTAAACTTTGATATGAAATGCAAAGTATAAAAAATAAAACAATAGAAATTATAGATAATAAATATACAAAGATACAAAAATATTTATTTTATAATGAAGTCTACATAAATATAATGCAGTTAATCTTAAACATTTATTTTGTATGTAAATACAAGACCATTCCAATTACAAATTTTGTTAATAATGAAAAAAGAGAGATTAATCTAATAACCAAATAATTTTAAAATTATAAAATCCTTTCAAAACATTTATCTTCAACTTATTTCCATTATTAAAAGAATTCAACTATTCTATTATTTATGTTTTATATAAATTAATATCAGATTGTGCATTCATATTCGACTTGTATCCCTATCCCTTTGTTTTTAGGTGTCTTTACTACCCTTTTTTTTTATTTTTTTTTAAGGAAAACATGTAAATGCAATCCAATATTATGAATAACAAAATTCAAAATTAAAGTGTAATGTTAAAATATAGAATATTAGATATAAGTAATCTCCATATACAAAAAAAAATTATATCTCAATTTCTATCCTTTTCATATACAAATTTATTTAACAATTTAACAATAAAACTATATAAATTAATCTATGTGATAAATCACAAAATATAAATATTATGAATAATAAAATTCAAAATTAAAGTGTAATATTAAAAAATGGAATATTAGATATAAGTAATCTCTATATACAAAAAAAAAAAAAAAATATATATATATATATATATATATATATATATATATATATATATATATCAATTTCTATCCCTTACATATACAAATTTATTTAACAATTTAACCATAAAACTGTATAAATTAATTTTAGAAGAGCGAATAAATATACAAAGATACAAAAATATTTATTTTATAATGAAATCTACATAAATATATTGCAATTAATCTTAAACATTTATTTTGTATGTAAATACAAGACCATTCCAATTACAAATTTTGTTAATAATGAAAAAAATTATTAATCTAATAACCAAATAATTTTAAAATTATAAAATTCTCTCAAAACCTTTAGCTTCGACTTATTTCCATTATTAAAAAAAATTTAACTATTCTATTATTTATGTTTTATATAAATTAATATAAGATTATGCATTCGTATACTACACTTTTTATATCCATTTGTTTTTAGGTGTCTTTATTACCTTCTTTTTTTAGGAAACATGTAAATACAATCCAATATTATGAATAATTCAAAATTAAAGTGTAGATATAAGTAATCTCTATATACAAAAAAAAAAAGTATATCTCAATTTCTATCCTTTTCATATACAAATTTATTTAACAATTTAACAATAAAACTATATAAATTAATCTATGTGATAAATCACAAAATATAAATATTATGAATAATAAAATTCAAAATTAAAGTGTAATGTTAGAAAATAGAATATTAAATATAAGTAATCTCTACATACAAAAAAATATATATATATCTCAATTTCTATCCCTTTCATATACAAATTTATTTAACAATTTAACCATAAAACTGTATAAATTAATCTATGTGGTAAATCACAAAATGATCATTTTACAATGAACCACCCTTTTCCATTATTAAATTTTTTTAACTATTCTATTATTTATGTTTTATATAGATTAATATAGATTATGCATTCATATACACTTTTGACTTGTATCCCTTTGTTTCCATCTGGTTTAGACTTAGTTATCAGTTAACTTTCATACGAAATGTAAAGTATAAAAATTAAAGCAATAGAAATTATGTATAAAAATTAAAGCAATAGAAATTATGTACTCTACCCAACAGAAGAGAGAGTAAATATACAAATATACAATAATATTTAAATATACAAAGATACAAAAATGAGAGTAAATATACAAATATACAATAATATTTAAATATACAAAGATACAAAAATATTTATTTTATAACCAAGTCTACACAAATCTATTGCAATTAATCTTAAACATTTATTTTGTATGTAAATACAAGACCATTCCAATTACGAATTTTGTTAATAATGAAAAAGAGAGATTAAACTAATAACCAAATATAAATATATTGCAATTAATCTTAAACATTTATTTTGTATGTAAATACAAGAGTATTCTAATTACAAATTTTGTTAATAATGAGAAAAGAGAGATTAATCTAATAACCAAGTAGTTTTAAAATTGTAAAATCCTCTCAATACCTTTATCCTCATCTTATTTCCATTATTAAAAAAGTTTAACTATTCTACTTGTATCCCTTTGTTTTTAGGTGTCTTTACTACACTTTCGACTTGTATCCCTTTGTTTTTAGGTGTCTTTACTACCTACTTTCTTCTTACTTTTCCATCTGGTTTAGACTTAGTTATATTTTTGTATCCCTTTGTTTTTAGGTGTCTTTACTACACTTTGGACTTGTATCTCTTTGTTTTTAGGTGTCTTTATTACCTACTTTCTTCTTACATTTCTTCTCACTTTTCCATCTTTAGACTTAGTTATCATTAAAAGAATAAAAGAACATAAGAAGAGAGAAAAAATATACAAAGACACAAAAATATTTAAATATACAAAGATACAAAAATATTTATTTTATAATGAAGTCTACATAAATATATTGCAACTAATTTTAAATATTTATTTTGTATGTAAATACAAGACCATTCCAATTACAAAATTTGTTAATAATGAAAAAAGAGAGATTAATCTAATAACCAAATACTTTCAAAATTATAAAATCCTCTCAAAACCTTTATCCTCAACTTATTTCCATTATTAAAAAACTTTAACTATTCTATTATTTATGTTTTATATAATTAATATAAAATTATGTTGTATCCCTTTGTTTTTAGGTGTCTTTACTACCTACTTTCTTCTTACATTTCCATAAGGATTAGACTTAGTTATAATTTCATTTTTTTATTATTCTATTATTTTTAGATTTACTTATCATTTCATTTTCAGCATATTGTATAATATTTTTATTACTCTATTATTTATGTTTTATATAAATTAATATCAGATTATGCATTCCTTTTTAGGTGTCTTTACTACCTCATGCTTTTTTAAAGAAACATGTAAATACAATCCAATATTATGAATAACAAAATTCAAAATTAAAGTGTAATGTTAAAAAATGGAAAATTAGATATAAGTAATCTCTATATACAAAAAAAATTATATCTCAATTTCTATCATTTTCATATACAAATTTATTTAACAATAAAACTGTTTAAATTAATCTATGCGATAAATCACAAAATATAAATATTATGAATAACAAAATTCAAAATTAAAGTGTAATGTTAAAAAATGGAATATTAGATATAAGTAATCTCTATATACAAAAAAAATTATATCTCAATTTCTATCCCTTTCATGTACAAATTTATTTAACAATTTATCCATAAAACTGTATAAATTAATCCATGTAGTAAATCACAAAATATAAGCCGTAATTGAATTCCAAATATCAATCATTTTACAGTGAACCACAATTTATCCATAAAACTGTGTAAATTAATCCATGTAGTAAATCACAAAATATAAGTCGTAATTGAATTCCAAATATCAATCATTTTACAGTGAACCACCCTTCCAAAAATGGCTATGGGCAACCTGCTAATAGCTATACACAGAATTATCCTTAATAGCAATCGTCGGATACAACTATGAGAATAAGGAAAATATATTATAAAATTCTGTATTTTTTGAAATATAAAGCATAATCATGTTATAATTTTTAATAAAAAAGTAAATTTTTTAATAACTAACTATTTTTTTTTGTAACCATAGCTTTCTAAATATAAAAATGGTAAAATGATGTTTCTGTGTATCTATTGTACCATGGCTGATTGCTCGTCGATCAAGGAGATTCAAAAGTTGTTTTCGAGCGCCACGCCCTTTGCTGAGCCTTGTTGCTGAGAATGGCAACGGGTAGTTCCAAATCCGACGGGATAAATTAGAGAACCAGAGCCACGCATTGTCAGCGTGAATTGATTATGTAAACCAAAAACTCCGTCAGATTGAATTGATTATGTAAACCAAAAATTCTGTACCTTACTAAACAATTGACATATTAAGATGCGAATCGAACCGTATTAACGAATATTCCAATTTTTTTTCTCGATAAAGGTGAACTTGGTAACTATGCAATAAACCAACCTGTGAGTGCCCACCCAGGAGACCAGCAAAGTATGGGTTGGATGGTGAACTGGACGATTTGATTGTGCTATGTAAGAAGGTGCAGAGCAACGTCTGCAAGCGGCAAAAGCGAACAACCTCACTCCTGAAAATATCAATTAGACTTAGCTCTTTAGATAGATTGTGATATCTACTGCCTTTCGCCTACACACACCTGTTGAGAAGCAAAATAAGGCTTTTGTTTCACTTGTTGGACCTGGTGTGGGCTTTGGACAACAAAACAATATGCCTCGTGCGAGGTTTTGATAAATAAGAATATCCAAATGGAGAAAGTTTTCATTTTCGACTTTGGAATCAGTTTCAGCATTCTGCTCTGCTCTTTCTTTTCAATATGAATTAGGTACGGAAGGAGATCGAGGAAATCAATGAGCGGTTGTTGCTCATTCTCTATATATGTAATTATGCCAACCAACAACGGGAAAGGTCATGAAAGGAAAGGCAGGTCTAGTTTGGGTAGAGTATTGCTAGGATATATGGTTCAGAGTATTGCTAGGATATATATAGAACCATATAGACTTCTTTTTCAGGATCGGTATGGAGAACCAAAAGACATAAGTAAATACAGGAGCAGGAGCAAAAGAACTTAGAGTGGAGTAACTAGAAGGCAAGGGCATTGGAAGCACTGGTAGCAGAAGTAAGAGCAAGCGGACACTGATTTCAGCCCACTCCCAGCGATTTCTAAACCACATCAACTCACTCCATTGTCCAGAACTATCCTATCTAAAACCACATCATGGAAAGCAATTTACCTTGCAGGCCATCCCAGAGCAAGGTCGAGTATTTTTCGAAGTGCCGACTTGGACGACAGAGAGATCGTGACAGCATACTAGTGAACGATTTCCTCTCACGCGTATGATCGACGACACCACCTCAGAGACAAAGAAGAAAGCTGGTTGGTGATGGAGTTACTCCAGCACAAACCCTTGACCTGGATCCCGGGCCATGGCTGGGTGGCGATGGACCATTAATCCTCTGCGTTGTACTCCTATGTTCTGGCCCACTCTGCCCTGAGGAACGTAACCGCTTAGAATAACCGCTGCGTGGAGGTACCTATGTTCTGGCCCACTCTGCCCTGAGGAACGTAACCGCTTAGAATAACCGCTGCGTGGAGGCTCAATGATATTCGCAGGGAACAGAATAACTAAGTGCCACCTGACCGATTTTAGTAACAACCCAGATATGCCCTGTAACCACTCAGATATGCCGTGTGATGGAGGTATCAATCGGACGGTAGAAAATAATTCTATCGTCTAACATAAAAATGGAGGGTGGAAAACTGTACAGAGTGGCAATTTGGGGAGTTGGTTTCAGAGGGAAATGCCTTACGGCGTAATTATTTTTTAAATATGGTTTAATATTGTGTTGTTGCTATTACAATATCTTCTAAAATTTTACTATATTTTAATTTTGGAGCTTACTTCATGGTCGTATCAAGTGTTGCCTTGGTCACCAAGTATTGTTTCGTGTTGTTTCATTTGTCTGAAGTGTTCTTGAACCTTCTCAAGTGTCGTCGCATCAAATAGCACATATTTATGTGTTTTTCGTGGTCTCAACATCTTTCTTATTGTAAAACGACACTTCCGGGTTCCAGTCACGTACACTTCACTATTTATAGTTGGGGAATGTGCATAGTGTGGCATTTTCATGAATATTCCTTGTTGATTAAGTTTGTCTAAGTTTTCTCGATGAGTTGGTATATGTCGCATGTAGTTTTATGTCCATTACTCATCTTGGCCACCCCTAAACCAATCATGCAGACTTGGACAAATTTTGATTTCAAGTGAGCCCATTAAGGTCAAGAGCACATGAACACACTCCAAAGCCTTGACAGGTGATTCCTCGTTGTTCAGAAGTGTTCATTGTGCCCTCTTACAGAGTTGGGTGCACTCCAAAAGCACGAAGCCCCTTCCATGTTCCGAATTGCGCCCTCAAAAAGAGACTAAGTCTTCCTTGAGCACACTCCTTCGACTCGGAGAAATGCACACTTCTTGAGCACATTTGCGCATCTTGAAGACCTGAATATCAGCCCTTCAACGTTCCCTGATGCACCCTGCGCACCTCTTGACTTGACTTGAGTGCACTACCACACCCTGAAGGCACAAAGCTTCAACATTCAACCTTCAAGAGTGCACCCTGCACCATTCTTGAGTCCTCCTAGCTGCATGAGTGCACCCCGAAGGCACGAAGCCTCAACCTTCAGTCTTCGGGAGTGTGCCCTATGCCCTATCTCTCTCCCTTGGGTGCATAACGCACTTTGGAAGCCTAAAGCCTTCCCCTTCATCCTTCGACTTGCGACATGTGCCCTACCTTGATTGCTTTCTTCCTTTAGGGCGCATGAGCACATGCCAAAGCCCCAAAGCTCCTCCTCTTCCATATTTCAACCTTTTCGAGTGCACCCTTACGCCCTGAAGCCTTGTTGACCATTTTAAGCACGTCAAAAGGACATAAACAAGAAAATATGCATAAAACATGGTAGAGTAGGAGATTTTTAGACGAATAATTGCTCGTCATGAGTGATTGTAGAAACAAGTGTTCCAGGAACCTTATGGAAAGCACACACAAGGAAGTTTGGGTAAAGAGGATAAATAAAGGAATCACAAGAAGAACCAATAATACATCTAAAATTTGATGACCAAAGCACCATGAAAACTCCAAAGTTTGAAGACCCTTTGGAGGGTGGAAGCACCATGAGAAGATGATGATAAAAAACAGACACAATGGCATCCATGTCACCACTGAAGCAGATCCATGTCATCAGTCATTGTCGTGTCCCAGTCATCCAAGATAGTGGCATGTTCAGTTTCATCACATGATGATGTGGAGGTCATGATGTATTATCGTAATCATTGTAAACACAAATAAGTGGAAGTCCAAGAGTCATATGTGGAATATGAAAAGTTACTTAGTTATATATGGACAAAATGTCTTTAGGAGAAGTCCAAAAGTCATATAGAGAAGTCTAAAAGATATTGGAAGTTCAAGAGTTGTTTCGAAGTCCAAAGGACACATTAGAATTCCAAGACTCATGAGGGTAATTCAAGATTCATGGGCATTGTTATAGACATATTTGGGCACATCAACCCCAAACTCATATGTTGATGTATTAGGGCTCATCAACCCCTAAAAGAGTTGTTTCATACCCTAAAGGAACATAGTAATCTGAATACATCATTCCCCAAAAGTTCCATCTGAGAAATCATCCAGAAATTACCTAAATTGAACCATACTGACTGCTACACTGTCAAAGTGCGATGCATACTGACTGCTACACTGTCAAGGTGTGATGCATACTGTTTAGGCCTTCTATAGGGTGGATGGGCAAGGATGGACAAATTTCCGGGACAGTTTGTTAGTTGGTTGCTCATGGAATCTTCTAGAAACTTCTCCTGTGCTACTTGCCTCTCTAAATTCACCTAAGGATGAACAAGGGAACTAGGAAACCATCTCCAGTCCCCTCTCTTGTGGAACCAATTGTAACAAGTGGAATGACACTAATCAAACCCCATGGATGGCTCACACCCTTGCAAATATCTATAAATGGATCTCCAATCCAAGAGATTAAGAGGATGGAATGTAGTGAATTGCAAGTAAGTGCTGATAGTTTGTAATTGAGGAGAGAGCATTATATTCTTGTTGGTGTGATCTTGCTATTTCATGAGGTGAAGAAGGATTGAAGCTAGGAGGATGGCGCTGGATCAGACAACTGGGTTGTAATTCTCCTTTCTATAGATAAAGCTCTTCAAGTTTTCTCCCATATGATTGTGAAATTGTGAATGCTATCATTTGTTCATTATATATCTAATTTTGTAATGTTTATGTTGTAATAGATCATGATGCTTTGACGGTTCTTTGTTTTTGTACTTGTGCAGGTACTCTCCAAGCATGTTATGTACAGGGAGGAGTTGCAGGATCTGCCAAAGGAGAGAGAGATCAAGCAAGGGATTAAGTGGAAGTTCCAAGTTGGTTCCACTATCTTTCTCTTATTTGTTACACATAGGAAAAATCATTGAATTGCTTTAAACTGTTGTTTCTAAGGTAGCTGCCAAACCTAGAGGGTTAGTCATTTGACAAGACACTAATTTTCCAATAAACAAATTGGCGACTCCGCTGGGGAATGAACAGATGTTTGTTTGTTGTTATTGTTTGTTTTATGTTCAATTCTATAAACTATAGACAGAGTCTGAAGCCAGCCAGGTAGCTTTCGAACTGCTCTTGCTCTGCAATTGCATAATAAATAAACGCTGCTTTGGTCAATCTCTAGTTTAGTTTATGAATTAAACGTTTGACTTGCAAGCACATCTAGATGCCCTTTTGGTAGCTTAGTAACCTCTCAAGACATTCCATCATACTTTTCTCATCATTGTTCATCAAAACCAAGCTTGATTTCATTGAAAACTGCTCCACATTTGAGCCAAAACCTCTTTCAGTTGCACACTCTGGACCATTGCACTACCTTCCACTATGTTCTAGTATGCATCCCACCTACCAAGTGTAGAAAGTGCAATGCATATTATTTTTTATGAAGCCCAGGTGCGATGATTAACTGAACTCATTGTTCCAATCTAGGACTTGAGGAATTTTTATTTGTTTTCAGTTTTGTTTGGTTGTTTTGCTGCATAAGAATAGTGCCTCTTCGCTGAAGCCTACATGCATCACTTAGATCAGCCTCAATTACATTAGGATTAGTGAATGTTTTTTTTTGTATTTGTTCCTCATTTACAATCCTTTGTCAAAAGTTGTTTTAGTCGATTTGTCGCTTTGATACAAAAAGTGTCGTAATTGTCATTTTTTGTCGAAAAGAGAAGTGTCGTAAATTCTTCCTTCCCTTGATAATTGATTAAAATTTTCTTGATTCATTCGATTTGATTGTTTACATTCAAAGTGTCGAAATAATTTTGTTCAAAATTGAAAGTGTCGTTTTGAGTCTTCCTTTCCCTTTTGAAGGAAAAAATTGTTGAAAATGTCATTTTGAGTGCAATATTTTAGATCTTTGTTGCTTTTAGTTTTCCTTTTTGCATCTTTCACATTAAGGAAAGCGAAAACAAATACATGCATTTGCATTTAGCATTTTTTGATTTGTGTGCGAAAAGATGATTTAGGGAAATGCACTAGTGTGTGCTCTTTGCTCTTTGCTTAAAATCACTTTTAATCTTCTTTCCCTAGTAGCTAGGATTTTCATTGCTCAAATAAGCAAAGATTTTTTATCATTGTAGATTGCATCTTAGGATTTTTAGATCATCATTACGCGGTGAACCATTGAAAGGCAAACTCTAAGAAAGATCAACTTTAAAATGAACTTCAATGAACCTAACAATGCTTTGGAACTTAACGCAACATATCTAGAGGTCTAGGCTAGAGACATGTTCCGGTGTCGTTAAAACTGGTGGCTATCATTTTCATTGAAGGTTGGGTGATTCCTCCTCTTTGATACGACAAGTGATAGCACGGACTTGTGCTCCCCGTACCGTCGCGTATATGTTGGGAGACCACAATAGGCTTAAATCCTTTATCCATAGGAAACCGATTCTGCCACTTTATTGATCGCAATGCACTGAACACAGCATTCGGGAAGATTTACTGTCGTACATAATTCATTGGTAATTTCTCTTCAATTTACCACCAAGGTGTATATTGCAGTTTTTCAATTGGTTTGGTAATCCCTTTGTCTAGATTCTCCAGAGTAGTCACTTTCGTTCCCTTCAACTCTCTAAAAGAAAAGGTCCATCTGTGCACTTGTCCTTTCAAGCTCATTAAAAATGAAAGGAGACTAGAGTCATCCTTAGCTTTTTCTCGACTCTTAAAAATTGAAAAAGCAAAGTTGTGTCCAAGTGTCATTAAAATTAATTGAATTCGAAATAACATCACTTTCCCATTAATTTTGAGTTGATCAAGTAATCCACAATCGTGGAATAAAGTCAATCAAAACCTCATCATTTGCGGAGATTAGCGAGTCAATCGTCTTTGCCTCTGGAAGCAAAGCCAATCCGGACAAAGTGATATCGTTTAATTGAGTCCAGTTCATCTGGTTTATTTGAAACTTTTGTTTCAACATCGTTAGAGACTCCAGTTACTCTGAATATTTCTGGTACATCTGCCTTAAAAGAGGAAGTTTCGTAGTTACAAGAGGACATTAGAACTGATCCTAGTGTAACGCTAAACACTTTGTATCTGAAACAACTCCATCTAGAGTTGATCCAGAACCTCCCTTTGAGACTGAATTTCATTTACATGAACATCTGGACTTTGAGTTTCAGTATTCAGAAGGTGTCACCCCTCCAACATCTGTCACTGTAGAATCTATACCTTCTTCAGCTCCAGAAATATTTTACGGACCTGACAGTCTACCTCTTCCACCTGGTCTAATTGCTATAGAGGAGATAGTAGAGGATCCCCCATCTAGTACCCCGTTTCATTTTGGAACTAGGATTCATTTGTATCCTGCTACTCCTGAGTTTGCTTCCTTTAATCTTGCTTCATTGCGAGTTCCTGTCGAATCGCTTGGAGAGATTTTGGATAAGCTAACCATGTCTGAGCAACCATCAACATCTAGGAATGTGTCATTTGATGCAGCTGCAGCAGAATCTCCTGCTGTTATTCCTACAATGTTTTCTGGTACACCTGAGTCATATTTATACGGTACACCATCCGTTCTAGCTGGTTATCAATCATTAGCTGGAGTCCACTTAGGGGCTTCTTCGACACCACGGTCTGCTTCCATTTATTCATCCAGAGTCCCATATGGTTTTTCTTACATGGAAACTCAACCATTTGATCTTGCATATCAGTATCAATATGGGCAATCCAGTTATCAAAGACTGTTATATCCTTTAAACACTGGACTATCGCCATATGGAGAGTAGTATGCCTATTCACCATTTCCTCCTTTTTCTGGGGGACAACCATATGAGAGTTTCCAACAGTATTTAGGTCAAGCTGGAATTACATCTAGTGGTTGGATACCCATACTACTAGCTCAACCAAGGGTTTTATATCCAACGCAATTGAGTCAACCTGTGTCGAATGTTACCACTACACCTACCATTATGACTGTCGTAAACACAAGCACAACCTGTTGTGTCTCAACCTCAAACTACTCCTTCTTCCTCGCAACCTCAAGTTTCGAGGCAGAAGGGTCAAGCTTCTCAAGTTTTTGTACAACATCCGCTTGTCTTTACATCTCAACCACAACCTCAGGTTAGTGCTCCTTTATCTAGAACGACTCAGGCACAAACGGGTATTATTAATTCGCAACTTGGTCAATCTTCTAGTAGTGGGAAACAATAAACGGTCCAACAACCGTGGCTAGCGCAATATCAACATCCACAATTCCAGCAAACCCCACCTCAGTTTGGACTTGGTTCACAAGCTTAGACTGGATTTGGTCAATATCAAGCCTACTGAGGAGCTAGGAAACAAGGCTTTGTAGGTTATGGACAACCACATTTCCAAACTGGTTATCAACAACCACCCTATACTGGTTATGTCCAACAATCTTATTAAGGTTACCAGCAACAAATGACTTATGCTGATATGAAAAGGCCTATTTCTCAAGCGATTCCATCTTATCCTGGGTATGCTCCACCCAACCTGAATCAGCAGTTGTTGTTTGTAGCAACTCTAGAACTACCATATTTGAACCGACTCACGAATGATCCAATTGCATACACCCCTTGGTGGCCGGTGATTCCTCATAAACTCCCCTCTGATATTCCTAAGTTCAATGGAAATCCAAGTGAAGACCCATCGAATCACATAATGACTTTTCATTTATGGTGTTCAGCCAACACTATGAATGATGATTCGATTAGACTTCACCTTTTTCAGATAACGCTTACTCGTCCAACAATGAAATGGTATATTGAATTGCTTAGAGCTTCGTTTGATAACTTCACCATTCTTGCCACTACCTTTCTAACCCACTTTCAGTTACCCATTAGGTACGAAATTGGAACAGAACTTCTTACGAATTTTAAACAGACCATGACCACTCACATATCTGATCATATTCATGGGTGGCGGCACTGTCATTGAATGGTAAAAACGTGTGTTCCAGATCAGATTTTAGCTAAGTGGTTTATTAAGTCCTTAGTGCCATCTATCACTGAGGACTTGGCGAAAGGAGGAGTTGTCACAGAAGAGAAAGTCATTGCTCGTGCCCAATATTTAGATTTGATCTATACACAATCTAGCACACTCTACGACAAAATTCCTGACGCTCCTAAACCAGATTTTTCCATTCCACCCCCCCAAATCGAGTAGGGACTCTCATGCCGGTGACGGTGTGATCGGTTCCTCGAGCACGCAAATGGCAAGAGGACCATCTGGTCAAGCTCTTGCTATTTGTAGTCAAAATGCAAATGACAATTCTCTTGCCTCAGAGATTAATGTTGTGCCATCTGACAAGGGTAAAAATCCAAAGCAACTAGGAGGCAAGAAGAAAGGGAAAAGTAATAAGAAGAAACAGGAGAATTCCACTCCTGAAAGATCATCTGAAAACCCTATTGCGGTAAGGAAACCTCCTTGTTATCCATGTTTGATATGTAACGAGGAGCATTTTATGAGATATTATCCACATTGATTTGAGGTTTCAAAACTTTTGAAGGCTTCGAATACCTTGATGGTGTTGACTGATCCGTTTCCAAACCCAGAAACTCATATGGTTGCTACCGATAATGCTTCCACATCCCAAGTGCTTATGCTATCCATCATGAATAAGCAAAATGATGTTTTGGTATCGATAAGGAATAAAGATTATGGGAATCCATCATCGTCGAACAATTAGGCTACTGATCAACCTAGTGCTTCAACAACAACTTTGCTAGAAGTTGTTCCACCCATTACTCCTGAATTAACCATAAAGTCACCAAAGGGATTTGTACACAAATTGGCATTTAATCCTCGTGCTCGAGCTGTTCAGAATTATAATATAGTGGAGCATCTGGCTCAATTGCCATCGGCTATGTCGACACTTGAGGTATTGCAAAATTGTCCCTCCCAAAAGTAGGCTTTGTTATCAGCAATAGGTAGGATCGATCCAATGGATTCCAATCTTGTGGTCTTTAATCATACTGGATATACACCACAGTGACCGGCCCAACTCACTTTCCTTGTACAGGTAAAAGTCTTCAATAAAAATGTTCACCGAACCATCATTGATGAGGGGGCATCGACCTGTATTATGTTAATGAGTTGCTGGAAAACTCTTGGTTCACCACCCTTGTCACGATCACCAACAACACTAAAAGCATTCGATGGAAGAACGTACACTCCATACGGGATTTTAAGTAGATTGCAAGTTGAACTGGGGGAAAAACAGTAGATATTGAAGTCAAGGTTGTTGATGGACTCCTTGATTACAATATTTTACTGGGAAGGCCCTGGGTTTATGCTATGGCTATGGTTGTGTCTACATATTTTCGAACGATTGCATTTCCCTTCAAAGGTGGAATCACAGTCGTTGACCAACTAGCCTTTTTTGCTAATAGTTCACAAGCTACTGGAAGCATTCCATTGATCCATGGAAATTCACAATCGCTTCAAAATGTTGGAGTAGGTCTCCTAAAAGATCCTTCCTTGATGGGTACTTTTTCCCTCCCGTCTCCATCTGGTTTCACAGAAGTGGCCACAGTGGAAACCTGCCACATGATCTCTTCTACATCATCTGAGTTTAAGAAGAGTTCCAACTATTTTGATAGTGATGATCATTGTGAGGCATTGCCGCCAAGCCCCATCGAATCTTTGTAGCAATCAATCTACTGGGCTTGTGTGGCAAACCCGAATCCGCACTAAACGAGTGTCTAGGTAGATAGGTGTTTAGAATATGGTACCTCTTCTGTTCTTTGGTCTCATATGCATTCTACAGACGAAGGAATCATCCAATCAGTGATGATAGGAGAGACACCATGGGAACATTATCATCATCGTTCCCACCTTTGAGCTCACAATGAAGATTATTCAAATGGCCTCAATCACCCTTCAATTGTTGATTTTTTATTAAATTCTATAAATGTAGTCAATTCCGAGCGAAATCTATCCAACATTGAAGAAACTATCTCCATTAATATTTTGACCAAACCCAATATTGTAGAGAATATTCAGGTCAACAAATCTTGTTCTCCATCAGAACTACATAGTTACTGTGCTCTTTTTCGCGAATTCAAAGATGTTTTTGCATGGTCTTGTGAAGAAATGCCAGGGATTGACTCTAGCATTGTTGAACATGAAATCAAGATGTATCTAGATATTAAACTAGTATGAAAATGGCTTCAACCTGTTCATCCGAAGAAAGCCACTACCATTAAAGTAGTGGTTGAAAAAAATTTGCGTACTGGCTTCATTTACCCTATACCTCTCATCGATTGGGTATCGAATATTTTTCCTGTGATGAAAAAACAAGGAACGATCAGAGTGTGTGTCGATTATAGGGAAGTAAATCAAGCATGTCTGAAGGAAAACTATCCTACACCCTTTATCAACCAAATTATTGATGAATGTGCCAGATGTGAAATCTTTTCATTCATGGATGGATTTTCAGGCTACAATCAAATCAATATCCGCCCACAGGACCAGTCAAAAACTACATTTATATGTCTGTGGGGCACATTCGCATATCATAAATTACCTTTCGGTTTGAAGAACGCAGGGGAAACATTTTAGAGGGCAATGAATTATGCTTTCCATGACATCAAACACATTTTTCAACCATATCTCAATGATCTGCCTACTCATTCGCGAAAACGGACTGATCATTCGCAACATTTGAGAGCCATATTTTTACGTTGTCGAAGATACAAGATACGACTCAATCCGCACAAATGTGTGTTTTGTGTTGGTTATGGTCAACTACTTGGTTTTGTAGTTTGTAAGGATGGAATTCGGCTCAATCCATTAAAGGTTCAGGCAATTCTTGACATGCCTCCACCTTCAAATTTGCTTTAGATTCAGAGAATCCAAGGGAAAGCGAACTTTCTGAGGAGGTTCATTCCAAATTATGCTTAGCTCGCTAAAGGTTATGCACGTATTTTGAAGAAAGGGGTACCCTTCCATTGGGATAAGGTTGTGCAACCTTCCTTTGATGCTCTCAAACATTCCCTGATAAAAGCATCATTAATGTATGCTCTTGACTATCAAAAAGACTTCCACCTGTATCTCGCCGTTGTATATACAGCCATTGGTATGGTTTTAGTGCAAGAAGATGACGGAATTGAACATCCTATGTATTATTTAATTTTTAATCTTAATGATACAGAAATCAAGTACTCTTATGTTGAAAAGTTTTCTTTAACAGTCGTTTAAGCAGTACAAATATTTCGACATTATATACTCCTTCGCAAAACTACCATTGTGTCAAGTTCCAACCCTATGACATACATTCTATCACGTCAATTGCTGGGGGGAAAATATTCCAAATGGATAGTCATCTTACAGGAATTTGATATGGAATTCATCAAATCCAAATCAAAGAAATTTCTTTTCTTTGCAGATTTACTTTGCGACTTTCCCTCATCCTCCAATGATTTCACATTAGAAGCATCAATCGTGGACGAGACTCCGTTTCTAATATCGTCAAGTGATCCGTGGTACGGGGATATACTGATCTATCTCCATACCCAATATTTTAGGCCTAACAACTCTCGCTCTGAATAGTGATGTAATCGATACCAAGCCAAAGATTATCTGATCATTGGTGATACACTTTATTGTCGTGGTGTCGATACGGTTTTATGAAGGTGCCTCACGCATGAGGAGGCCGAAAAAGTTTTGAATGATTGTCATTCAGGTGCTTGTGGGGGGCATCTATCTAGTTATGCTACTGCACAAAATATCTTACGAGCTGGTTACTTCTAGCCCACCATATTCAAAGATTGCATACTTGTAGTCAAAAGTTGCCACGCCTGTTAGATTTTCAATCGCAAAACTAGATTACCACCTGCACCACTGCATCCAGTCATTGCTGTTGGCCCATTCGCTAAATGGAGCATTGATTTCATGACATGTAACCCCACCTTGGCCGGGGGCCATGGGTATATTATTGTCGTTGTTGACTACTTTACCAACTGGGCCGAGGCGATGCCTACGTTGAACAACAACGGCGAAACGGTTGCTCTTTTCTTTTTCAATCATGTAGTTTCTAGATTTGGTGTACCACAGTCTATAGTCACAGATCATGGGTCGCATTTTCGCAATCACATGATGATCGAGCTAACTACCAAATTGGGACTATCCCATGATAGTTCCACTCCATATTATCCGCAAGCCAACGAACAAGTTGAGGCAATCAACAAAGTTCTTAAGCGCATGTTGCAAAGAATGATTGGAGTCCATAAACAGAATTGGCATTTAATCATGTACTTAGCTCTGTGGGCATATAGGACTTCGGTGAGAAATGCGACTAGATTTATGCCCTTTCAGTTGGTGTATGGTCTGGAAGCAGTCTTACCAATTCACTGTGAAATCTCATCCCTCAAACTCGCAATTGACCTGCTACCCGAAGCTTCTGAAGAAGAAGCTCATTTCTTGGAATTAATAAATCTGGATGAAACCCGTCGTGATGCCACATTGGCTAATGAAGCACATAAGAAACACATCAAGGCGCAATATGACAAAAATGTTAAGCCTCGTGTCTTCTCAGAAGGTGACCTGGTCTTACTTTACGATCAGGATTCTGATAAATTAGGAGCAGGGAAATTTGAACCACTATGGATGGGCCCTTATATTGTTAAATGTGTGTTGACAAAAGGAGCCTATGAGTTAGTCGATTATGATGGGATTCCACTGTCGTAGCCCCAAAACAGGTTGTATCTTAAATGTTATTATGCTTGATTAAATGTAGTAAAACTCATTGTACATATGCTTTTATTGCATTTTTGAGTGTTTTCTTTTAGATTTGTCATTTTTGTTAGGTAATCCACTTCACATTTGTTGCAGATGTCAAACTTTTTGGAACCGTTTGTTGGGTATGCCGATGGAGCTAGTCATAGCATGCATAACCTATCTTCTGCGGCCTGGGCCATCTTCGCTCCAAGCGGCGAGTTAGTGAGTTTCAGGGGGATATGTATTGGTTGATCGAAAAACAATATCACTGAGTATGGCGCATTGATTAAACTTCTCTCTGATGCCATTTCACGTGGCATACATTGAATCATTGTCAGGCTAGATTCACAACTCGTTATTCTACAGCTTATTGGTGTTTATTCCGTTCGGAACCCAGCTATTCATCGCATGTTTCTAAGAGTTAGGATTTTGGAAAGACATTTTGATTTCATTCAATATAAACATATTTCCATAAACTTAAACACATTGACTGTTTAATTAGCAAACTATGTGTTAAATAGACATTTGCAGCATATGTAAAGAAAGCATTTCATGTCAACATTTGCATGGGATTTCATCGCTTAGCCAAAATAAAACTCCAAAAGTCAAAGTAGATAGTCGTTCATAAGTTTTCACAAAATGTTTTGTGTCCAAGACAAAATTGGTCATCTGACCCAGAAACTCAAAGTAAATGCAAAAACAAAAAAAAAACATCCTAGACTAGTGACTGTTGGCATTATGAGACAAGTGTTGTCCTTGATGGCAAACCACACTGATGAGAAATCATAGTGCAGAAGGACAACAGCAAGGAATTGATGATCAGACTATAAGAAGAAGAGAAAGTTCATACACGCAGGTTCGTTAAGCCCAAGTCGCGTGTACACGCAGGTTGGCTTCAGCAAAAGCGCGTGTATGTGGAAAAGTACCTTTGGTCCATGGTGGTTATTCCTTGGAAGTTGTGCCTATGGTTTTGGACCTTGGCGTCTCGGCGGACGTGTTGATCCCTAGTTTTGAAGTTGATGGTATTGGATTTCTATGGTTTTGGCTCTTGGTATTGAACAAGGCCTAAGGCTATATAAGGAGAAGGAAATCATTAGGCAAGTGTATCTGAAATGTCTTGAATATCTGATGAAGCATTAGATCCATTATGCAGGTTATGGGTTGATGATGCATTGCTTGATCTGAGCTAAGGAGAGATCTCATAGGTTGATGGAGAGCAAGATCTAAGGAGAGATCGGGATCAAATGGTTTGAAATGAACTATCTTTATGATGCTTATTCTAGATCTACATACTGACGCATGTATTGTTCTATAAGTATTATGAGTATGATTGATGTCTGGTACAGCTGCAAGTTATGAGAAATTATTTTAGATCTGTACGCGGGTTGTCTTTGGAGAAAGCGCGTATACACGCGGGTTTGATTCATAGAAGTAGCGTATACATTGTAAAGCTTGATACTTGAAGTTGCAAATGGGTCTGATGGTTATTACAGAGTTCTGTGTCTGCTCTGTGTTCTGGTGACGGTGTTGTTAACAGGGTTTCAGTGATTCAGAGTTTGATGATTGTTTTGAGCTTCAATGATAGTTATGGGTCCAGTATGAAAATTGGATGAAATGTGGCCTTTCAGATTATGTGTTGTGCTTCAGTGTATCCAGTCTGAAAATTGATGAAACGTGGTACCTGGAGGAGAGAAGATTGTAGGCAAGCACCTACGTACTAGTATCTAAGCTAGTACAAAAGCTAAGGGAGATCTTTGGAGCATTGTAGCAGGTAGCAGCCTGTGTACTAGTAAATGGATCGGCTAGTACAAAAGCAAAGGGGGTTGTAGCTCCCGTACTGGTATAAGACTGCACCAGTACAAATATTGTAAAAGTATTTTCTTATTAAGAAGAAGATTGAGATGACTTGCAGCAGGTGGTTTTCACCCACATTGGGTTTCCACCTTATATCTTTGTGTTCATGTGTGTGGCTTTTGTGTGATGATCTGTTCTGTTATACTGCACCTGTTTACTGTTAATATGGTTAGTAATGTTCTGATGCATTTACTGAAGATAAGCTAACTGAATCATAAGATTTCTGGATATACGCTAGTTGCTTTAGACACAGCAGCGTGTACACGCGTGTTCACTTAACTGAAGTAGCGTATATGTTTTTGAGCATTGAAAAAGTTTTATTGATCTGATAATACTGATTCACCCCCCCCCCTCTCAGTATTATTTCCAACAATTGGTATCAGAGCAGGTCCTTTGATAGAAGCTTGATCGCTTGAAGGAGATCCGTGGAACAATGGGAAAGAAGCTTAAGAAGAAAGCTCATAAGAAGAAGAAGACATCTCAGAAGGACTATGATAGTGGGAGAATCGATTGGGGATTAGGTATAAGAGGCTCTTCAGATTCAGAATCAGATTCAGAATCATTATCAGGTATGAATGTGTTATCCTCTGATGTTCCTGCTATATTTCCTTGTGAAAGTGATGGAAGTGATAGTGAAACTACTGAACATGCTTTTATGGGTGAGCAAGAAAAGTATCAAATAGAGGCAGTATTTAGAAGGCTTGCAGACAAAGTTAAAGATCAACAAGATCTATTGAACAAAAGGGAATGTGCTTTCAAAGAAGAAGTTACCAAACTAAAGGCCCAACTAGAAGAAGGAAACAAGGTAAGAAAGTTACTCGAGGACAAGGAAGACCAATGTCAAAAATTGCAGCATGAAGTGACATCATTAAGAAAAGAAGTCAACGAAAGAAGCACAACCATCAAGAAACTCAAAGATAGATCCAGCTACTATGAAAATCTTGAAGCTACGATCCTCTCACTAAAGGAAGATCTTGAAGAATCCAAGAAGCAGAATGAAGATCTACACCAAGCAATTGAAAAACAAGACAACGAAGTCATCAGCTTAAAATCACAGTTGGAATGTGCCTTCAGAGTTCGTCAAATTCAGCAGGATCTGTATGAAAAGCAAGAAAAGGAGATACTCAATCTAAGGCAACAAATGGAAGAAGGAAGAAAATATGGAGAAGACATGAAGAAGCAATGTCTAGAAAAGGAGGAACAACTTCAAGTTGAGGTAAATATCTTGAAAGGTAAATTAGAAGAAAAGGATAAACTTTTGAGATTTCAAGATAGTACTAAAGCCTTGGATGATATTCTTAGTAGTCAAAGGTCTCCTGCTATCAAGACTGGTCTTGGTTTTCATGAATCTGTTGAAGGTGAATCTAGCTCACAAGGTGAGGCAAGGAACCCTAAAGAGAAAACCAAAATGATCAACAAGGAGATGAAAGGTCAATCCCATCAACAAGCAAGGAAAGAGACTCCTCAAAGAAAATCCTTTACTCCTCCTATGAATAATGTTGAATGTTATGTATGTCATAATCTTGGACATGTTGCAGCTAGATGTAGAAGAAGAAGAGTTCAAGATCATTATGCGAACAAGTCATCTCAATCAAGGTACTTTAATGGATATTGTTTTTCTTGCAATATGTTTGGTCACAAAGCTGCTGATTGCTACAGGAGGAATATGAAACATGTAAGATTTTATGCATGTAACAAGCTTGGACATATAGCAAAGGAATGCAGGAACAAAGGATGGACATCACACCAAAAGGAGAAAACCTCATCACACTTGAAGATATGGAGGAAGAAGGAAGTACAGTCAGCACAATGTACTGATACACAGCACAGCACAGACATATCAGACTCAGGGGGAGCTGAAAGTGTAAAACTTCAGCGTTCTGAATCTCATACGCAAGTTCCTTAAAGGGAAGTCGCGTACATACGCGAGTTAGACACTGCAAAGTCGCGTATATGTCAGTCTGAGGAAAAGCAGTGGGGACAGGATCAGAAAAAGGGTCTGATATGATTCAGTCTATTTGCTCTATTGGTTACAGTCTGCTGAGGATGTGTGGAAATGTCTTGTTACTTGTATGATGTCTAGAAGTGTCTTGATCCTAACTTGAGGATGATGATGTTTTGATGCTTATTGCTGATATATGCATGATTAGATCTAACAGATGGCACTGGTTGAGGGGGAGCATATGCCTTTAGTAATTCACTGTTGGCATTATGGTTAATAATCCTTGGTGATGATTCTTATATGGATATATCTTGCTATGATATGATGTTGTGAGTTGTCCATGATAACCTCTCATATGATTCTTGAAGTTACATAGAAGATGTTCAGATCAGATTTATGATTGATTCTTTGATGATGCATATATGGTGCTTACATGGTGATCTTCATAAGGACAAGGAGAAGTAAAATGCTTGAATACACATCTTCCTCACTTGATGATGAGTCACTCATATACTGCTGTTGTCATATGCATCATACAGTTATGATGCAGGCACTCTTGTGGATAAGGATTGTTGCTGTTGATGATATCAAGAAGTTTTGTCAAATGATCTTGAGCTCAAGATACATAATGCTGATACATGGATGACTACTCAAAGTTGCTTTATTGGAGACATGGTGATGAGTTCTTATCTATATGATGATAGGTTGATACTTACATATGTTGATTGATGCAGATGTTCCCAAGTAATGATACTTGGATCATGTAGATCTTGAAGTTGATGTAATGGCTATGGTGGTTTCACATGTAATGTGAATGATTTCATGATGATGTTTAAAAGGAGGAGTTGACATCTATGTTCAGACATACCTTGCTGCAGGACATTTACAGGTTGCTGATATGAACATGGTTGTACGCGAGTTTCATAAGGCCTATCCGCGTATATACGCTTGTTTATGTGGATGAATACGCGTATATGGAGTTTTGAAGGAAATCAGCAGGAACAGATGTTGGTTGCAGAAAGTCTGATATGGGTCTGACAGAGATCATCTGGCACAGATTCAGGGGGAGCAGATAATCTTCCAATGATGCATTGTTGGCATTATCTTAAAGCTTTTGGTTCTAGTTCACATTTGTTGTTGGTTTCAAGTGGAACAAAGGCGAAATTGGTTGCTGATCTGAATGGTGATTATCAGATGTTGATAGTAACTTTCATAAATCTTGGTCTTTCGTCTCTATGTCATATATCTCTTTTGTGGTATCTCTTTCATGGTGTCGAGGTCATGTAACGGCCTATTTTGGTTTCCCCACTATGCCTGGGATGATTGATGCAATATGATTGGTTGTCATATGTAAACTTTTGATGTATCCCCACTTGGTTGGGTGGATGAGTCAATTTTTGTATATCCTCACTTAGTTGAGAGATGGATGTATGTATGAGTCTTTGGTGATAGGAAGGTCTTTTATGATGTATAGAGTCATGTTCTTCTTGAAGAACATCTTTTGCAGATCTTGCCTACAGTCAGGAAGAGCATGTACAACACACTTCAGCGATACAGAGATTCAGCATGTACTCAGGGGGAGCATGGACAGATTGGTACACCTTGGCATATACAAAGGGGGAGACTATTCAGAGATTTCAGCAGGTACTCAGGGGGAGTATGGACAGTGGAATGATTCAGCAAAGGAAGAGAATATCTTGGTCCACCCTTTGCCCTTGATGTCAAAGGGGGAGAGTGATTTGGTGTTGTTGCCATCAAGTCCAAAGGGGGAGATTGTTGGCATTATGATGCATGTGTTGTACTTGATGGCAACCCTCTCATAGAAGAATATCTCACTTATGTATAACTGGGCGAATCTTCAGAAGAGATATCAGATGTGACTGATGGAGGACAGCTCAAAGGAATCAGATGATAGTTCTAAGTGTGACAAGTTAGCTTTGCCATCAAGTCCAAAGGGGGAGATTGTTGGCATTATGAGACAAGTGTTGTCCTTGATGGCAAACCACACTGATGAGAAATCATAGTGCAGAAGGACAGCAGCAAGGAATTGATGATCAGACTATAAGAAGAAGAGAAAGTTCATACACGCAGGTTCGTTAAGCCCAAGTCGCGTGTACACGCAGGTTGGCTTCAGCAAAAGCGCGTGTATGTGGAAAAGTACCTTTGGTCCATGGCGGTTATTCCTTGGAAGTTGTGCCTATGGTTTTGGACCTTGGCGTCTCGGCGGACGTGTTGATCCCTAGTTTTGAAGTTGATGGTATTGGATTTCTATGGTTTTGGCTCTTGGTATTGAACAAGGCCTAAGGCTATATAAGGAGAAGGAAATCATTAGGCAAGTGTATCTGAAATGTCTTGAATATCTGATGAAGCATTAGATCCAGTATGCAGGTTATGGGTTGATGATGCATTGCTTGATCTGAGCTAAGGAGAGATCTCATAGGTTGATGGAGAGCAAGATCTAAGGAGAGATCGGGATCAAATGGTTTGAAATGAACTATCTTTATGATGCTTATTCTAGATCTACATACTGACGCATGTATTTTTCTATAAGTATTATGAGTATGATTGATGTCTGGTACAGCTACAAGTTATGAGAAATTATTTTTAGATCTGTACGTGGGTTGTCTTTGGAGAAAACGCGTATACACGCGGGTTTGATTCATAGAAGTAGCGTATACATTGTAAAGCTTGATACTTGAAGTTGCAGATGGGTTTGATGGTTATTACAGAGTTCTGTGTCTGCTCTGTGTTCTGGTGACGGTGTTGTTAACAGGGTTTCAGTGATTCAGAGTTTGATGATTGTTTTGAGCTTCAATGATAGTTATGGGTCCAGTATGAAAATTGGATGAAATGTGGCCTTTCAGATTATGTGTTGTGCTTCAGTGTATCCAGTCTGAAAATTGATGAAACGTGGTACCTGGAGGAGAGAAGATTGTAGGCAAGCACCTACGTACTAGTATCTAAGCTAGTACAAAAGCTAAGGGAGATCTTTGGAGCATTGTAGCAGGTAGCAGCCTGTGTACTAGTAAATGGATCGGCTAGTACAAAAGCAAAGGGGGTTGTAGCTCCCGTACTGGTATAAGACTGCACCAGTACAAATATTGTAAAAGTATTTTCTTATTAAGAAGAAGATTGAGATGACTTGCAGCAGGTGGTTTTCACCCACATTGGGTTTCCACCTTATATCTTTGTGTTCATGTGTGTGGCTTTTGTGTGATGATCTGTTCTGTTATACTGCACATGTTTACTGTTAATATGGTTAGTAATGTTCTGATGCATTTACTGAAGATAAGCTAACTGAATCATAAGATTTCTGGATATACGCTAGTTGCTTTAGACACAGCAGCGTGTACACGCGTGTTCACTTAACTGAAGTAGCGTATATGTTTTTGAGCATTGAAAAAGTTTTATTGATCTGATAATACTGATTCACCCCCCCCCCTCTCAGTATTATTTCCAACAGTGACGCTGGGGATAACAGGTCACCACCTGTGCTATCATGCGCAGGAGCCTAGTCCAACGACTCAGTACACCAGTTGTATGGAGTTGTAGCCTCATAGGTAACTCATCTGTTCGGACATCTAGAATCCCAAGGGTCAATCCCTCTATCTGATCCTGTAGTTGCACAAGGGTCTCCGCTATATCCAGGTCCCTAAGGACTGCTCTCCCTACAGCTTCTCCGACTAGAGCATCCTCCTCTCGTGGGCGTGCCACTGGTACAACTGGTCCAATATCTGCACACACATATGAGTTTGTTTAGTCTTGGTAACATAAAAAACACAAAAGCAATAGAAAACTAAAAACAAAGATGTGGTCAAATCATTTTACCTATAGCACTCCACTGCTCGCCAACTGGTAATGCCAAATCCGGATCACCTCGGAAATCCATCCTGACATATGGATACTCCACAAATACCATCTCCTAGCGATTGAACCACTCGAAAAAGGCATCTGAGAAGGAGATCTATGACTGGCCAGCATGTCTAGCCATAAGGTCCACCCATCTCCGCATCCGTGGTTCCCTCGATGCAAGCAATCCCAATGAAATGTTTTGACATTGCATTAGTGGGATTCTTTCCAAAGCAAAAGTAGTCAGTATCGATCCATAACCATAGTTCTTGGTTCTTCCATTCTTTGCTTTCGACAATTGTTCTTTTATGACAGGAAGTATCGCCTCACACCAATTGAACACCTTCGGTTCCAGGCATTCCAAGGCATATTGCATGTAGGATCTGTTCCTAAATGTAAGGTTGCGCTGCCAGCCAATCTAGAAAAGGTAAATAGGATGGCCCTTAAAGTTCGATCAATAACTGTTAGGATATTCCGACACATAGGATATAGTTAAGTTCAACTTGGTCTAGTGTAGAGTTAGGTATAGAGTTAGGTAAAGTGTGTTTCTTTACCGTTGTACATTTTGTAACTTACAATCTGACGGTCACGATATGTAGTGATCCGACAGTTCATTCTCTCCTCAGTATTACCGACACTTGATCCGTGGCTTGACACCCGATTGGTCCATGAGTTCTATTTAAAGCGCATGGAGGGTCATTGTTCGGGTAATCCGTGCATGAGAGAAGCTTATGTAAATTTTCATTCTTTGATTAATAAATTGCCTGTAGTACCCACGTTGGGATAGGCCGTGGACTGTTTCCCTCTTTGAGGGTTTTAACCACGTCAAAAATACTGGTGTATTGATCTGTGATCTGGTTGTGAGCGGTGTCCTTTTGGTATTCTTTCTGAGGAACTTACCCTGTAAATTCCTACATGATATCAAATCTATTTGAGGGTCACGTTCGTTGGTGATCCAAATCTGAAGCCGGTAGAACTGCATGCGGCTGTCATTTCCTAGATCTGTTGTTTCTGACTGCTTTCAGGCCGAGAGGACTGCTCTGTTGCGTTCGGAGCATCTGTTCCAGTGAGGAACCCCTTTTGTTTCACGCGAAAAGGTTTCCGGTAGCCCTAGCTGCGTCATTTTTTAGATCGGGAGGTATACAGTGTTTTTTGCAGTTTACTGTTATTTTCTCTCTACTTATTTCGGTCTCAGTTTATTTAGTTTTTTTTTTAACCGGATCTATACCTTTCATTTCTGCGTATGCTCTTTGCCCTGTGACTCTGTGCGATCTGGGCAAATAAAAAACAGAAAGGAAGGATTTTTCTCATGCGTATGCTCTTTTCCCTGCACCTTAGTGTGATCTCGGAAAATCAGAAACATTGAGAAAAATATTTAGTTTTTCGGCTAAAGCTAACTTTGAGATTTTTTTTTAAAAACTTCTAGTTTTTTTAGCTAAAGCTAACTTCGAGCCGCAAGGTTCGTTTTTCTTTGCATATTCGTGTTGGGTTTTGTGTTTTGTGTTTTGTAGGGAAAAAGAGCTTTCTCAAGGCAAGCACGCAAACCAAGGCCCCCCCTCTCTCTCTCTCTCTCTCTCTCTCTCTCTCTCTCAAATTTTTTGTATAGATCAATTGGTTCAAAGCTATTTTAAGAGAGTAGAGGTCTTGGGTTCAAGTCTCCATTTTGTGGGGGCGGATTTTTTTTTCATTCCCGCACATTCGCGCACTTTGCCGGCAACGTCAACAATTGTTTTTCAAAAAGCCATAACTTCTTCATCCGGAAGCCTTTTTCAGAGCCGTTTTTTTTAAAACCGCCTATTTTTTCGAGATCTATCCATTGGACACTTACTTTCAGCATCTTCAGCTTCAGTTTTTTTAAAAAAATGGAAAGTCCATGCCAAGTCATTCTTGACAGCACTAACTACTTCCAATGGGTAGCCTACATGGAAGATTTACTTAGAAGTAAAGGTCTCTTCAGAATAGCCACAGACCAAGAGAAGAAACCAAAAGATGAAGACAAGGCTGCAAAATGGGAAAATAGACAAGATCAAGCACGTGGTTTGATAGGGATGTCTATTTCTCCTGATCTTAGATTCCACATTGCAGAACTTGAGACTCCTCATGAAGCATTAGAAAAACTTGCTAAAGTTTTTGGGATTAAAAATGAAATTAGAGCCCATCAACTTGAAAATGAGTTGCTTACTTTGGATCCTAATAATTTTTCTTGCATTGAAGATTTCTTGTCCAAATTCAAGACCCTTAGATATCTCTTGGAAGGTGTTAAAGTTAAGAAAGAAGATGGTAACCTTATTTATTCCATCCTTACTAAGTTGGGACCAGCCTACTCTGTATTTGTTTCCACTTTCCATTCTACAAGGGAAGCTTTCATTTGTCAAGGAAAAGACTACAAGGCCCCTTCCTTTGACTCCTTTTGTGATTCCTTAATAAGAGAACAAGAAAAACTCTTACACCTTGGTCTTCTTAATCTTGGAAACTCTTCCACGAAAGCGTTAGCCGCCCAGCAGCAACCAAATTCAAAGAATCCTAAGAAGTCATATCCTCAAAAGAATGGTCCTAAACCATCTCAGCCTCAAAATGAAAGATCATTTCAGCAAAATGATAAGACCAATAAAAACAAATGGAAGAAGACTGATAGACATTGTAACTTTTGTAATCGAGATGGCCACTTAGAATCTAAATGCTTTAAGAAGATGGAAGCCTTGGAAGCCGCAATGAAGAAACATAACATCCATGTGGAGCCTACTTCAACTTCAACTTCCGGAATGGCACTTTCTGCATGTCGTTGTCAATCATCTCAGTCTGGTTATGCATTAAATGTATCTTCTTCTTCTTCTCATTCTCATGAGTGGCTCATTGATTCTGGAGCCTCTTGTCACATGGCCAAAAACCAAGCCATGTTTTCTTCTTTAAATGATTGTAACACCAAAAATATATATGTTGGTGATGATAGATCTCTTAATGTTGTAGGGACTGGAACTGTTCATCTAGACAATGGTCAGTTTAATGATGTATTATGTGTTCCAACCTTATCCTGCAACCTTCTATCTGTCTATCAGATAACTCATTCAGGTGAAGGTAAAATTGTTGAATTTTCACCTCATGATGTTGTAATCAAGGATCTAAAAGATCCTAAACAGATTCTAGCTACTGGTCTTGCTGATGATTCCAAAAGGTTGTATAAGTTTCACAACTTTGGGTCATCAAATCTTCCCTCAGTATTTGTTGCTCATAATGATGAAGTGAGCAAACTTTGGCATGAGCGATTTGGTCACTTAAACTATCGCTCCCTTCAGCATCTATGTAAAGAAAATATGGTGACAGGTCTTCCTATGGTATCTTGCAGAGATGGTGTTTGTTCCGGATGTGTACTCGAAAAACATCATCGGGACAGTTTTGACAAACGTGCCTCTTGGCACGCCTCAGCCCCTTTACAGCTTGTGCACAGTGATTTATGTGGTCCTCTTCCTGTTGCTTCATTCTCTGGCTGCAAGTACTTCTTAACTTTCATTGATGATTTCTCCAGACGCACTTGGGTATACTTCTTAAAACTCAAGAGCGAAGTATTTAACACTTTTTTGGCCTTCAAAGCCTTTGTTGAAAAACAATCTGGACATCAAATTCTTAAGCTAAGAACTGATAATGGTGGAGAATATGTTAAAAACACATTCATCAACTTTTGCACCGAAAATGGAATTCAAATGCAACATACTGTTCCATACACTCCACAACAAAATGGTGTAGCTGAAAGGAAAAATCGCACCTTAAAGGAAATGGCTAATTGTATGCTGCAATCTAAAGGACTCAGTCTTAGTTTTTGGGCCGAAGCAATTAATTGTGCAAATTATATAATCAATCGCACTCCTACTAAGGTTCTAGAGAATATCACTCCAGAAGAAGCTTGGAGTTCCATTAAACCAGATGTAAGTCACTTTCGTGTGTTTGGAAGTGAAGCATGGGCCCATATTCCAGATGAAAAGCATAAAGCTTTAGAACCTAAGAGTGAGAAATGTACTTTTGTTGGATATTCTGAAGATGTAAAAGGTTATAGACTTATTCCATTTAAGTCCAAAAATGTTATCATTAGAAGAGATGTAAAATTTGATGAAAATAAATCGGCCTGCGAGCCTAGTCCGGCGGATGTGCCACCTCTTCCTATCTCTTCTACTTTTGAAAACATTTCTTCTTCAGATGATGAAAGCGAGGATGATAATCCTCCCCCACCTTCTCAGGATCCTCAACTTCCAAGATGGGTCCGTGCTACTCGGGATGCAGCAGGTGATCTTGCCGGTGATCCTACAGATCAGCGACGTACACGTTCTCAGTTTGAAAGAGCCTCTTCTTTACTGGCTCAAGCTCCAGTAAATCATGATCCTGACACTTTTGCAGAAGCTTCAGGCCATCCACATTGGGAAGCAGCTATGAATGAAGAATATCATTCATTGATGACAAATGATACATGGGATCTTGTTCCTCTACCAAAGGGACGCAAACTTGTTAGATGTAAATGGGTTTACAGAACCAAGTATGGACCAGATGGGAAAGTTGATAAACATAAAGCTCGTCTCGTTGCTAAGGGCTTTTCACAGGTTGAAGGCATTGACTACACTGAAACCTTCTCCCCTGTTGCCAAAATGAACTCTATCCGCCTTGTTCTTTCCCTTGCTGCCTCTTTAAAATGGGAAGTCCATCAGATGGATGTTAAATCTGCCTTCTTGCATGGGGACTTGCAGGAAGAAATCTATATGGAACAACCCATTGGCTTCATACAAACAGACTCCAGCCTTGTTTGTCGACTTAAGAAATCCCTTTATGGCCTCAAGCAAGCTCCTCGGGCTTGGTATGCCAAAATGGATAGCTTTCTTTTAGAATCTGGCTTTTCTAGGTGTCATTCTGACAATACTGTCTACACCAAGAAAGTGGGCAACTCTCTTATCATCCTTGTTCTTTATGTTGATGATCTTATTCTTACTGGTAGTGATCCCAACCTTATAAACCATGTGAAGTCCAGCCTTAAAAAGAAATTTGAAATGACAGACTTAGGACACTTACACTATTTTCTCGGTCTTCAAGTCTTGCAATCCCAGAAGGGTATTTTCCTTTCCCAGTCCAAGTATGCTTGTGATATTCTTCGTCATTTTCACATGGAAGACTGTAAGCCAGCCCCTTCTCCCTTTCAGTCTGGAGTCAAACTTTCAGTCTCTTGTACTTCTCCTGAAGTTGATGCTACCTTATACCGTCAACTTGTCGGAAAACTCTTGTATTTAACCCATACTCGTCCTGATCTTTCCTTTGTTGTTGGCCTTGTTGCTCGTTTTATGCAAAACCCCCGTGAAAGTCATTGGAAAGCAGCTAAAAGAATACTTCGTTATGTTCGAGGTACAGTACAGTTTGGGATTCATTACAGTGCCAAAGCAGCTCCTCTGTTAGTTGGTTTCACTGATTCTGATTGGGCTGGTGACCCTGATGATCGGAAGTCTACTGCCGGTTATGTCTTCACTCTTGGTTCAGGACCTATTACATGGGCTTGTAAGAAACAGGCTGCCATTTCTCTTTCGTCAGCAGAAGCAGAGTATCGTGGTGCCGTGGAAGCTAGTAAGGAAGCCTTGTGGCTTCGTCAGATCCTATCAGAGTTTGGCTTTGAGCAGCAGCATCCACCACACTTTGGTGTGATAATCAAAGTGCCATTCAGCTATGCAAAGATCCAGTCCAGCATCAGCGCAGCAAACACATTGAACTACACATGCACTTCATCAGAAAGCTCATTCATGACCATGTTCTTGAAGTGCAATATTGTCCAACAGATGATCAGGTTGCAGACATCTTCACAAAGGCTCTCACAGAGGCGAAGTTCACTAAACTTCGATATATGCTTGGAGTTCAGGAAGTTGTCACTAAGGGGGGATAGGCTCTAGTGCCTCCTTCCTTCTCCTATTGTGTCATATTTGTAAATCCTTCAATCCTATCCCAAGTTGTTCTTAAGGGGGGATGTTAGGATATTCCGACACATAGGATATAGTTAAGTTCAACTTGGTCTAGTGTAGAGTTAGGTATAGAGTTAGGTAAAGTGTGTTTCTTTACCGTTGTACATTTTGTAACTTACAATCCGACGGTCACGATATGTAGTGATCCGACGGTTCATTCTCTCCTCGGTATTACCGACACTTGATCCGTGGCTTGACACCCGATTGGTCCATGAGTTTTATTTAAAGCGCATGGAGGGTCATTGTTCGGGTAATCCGTGCATGAGAGAAGCTTATGTAAATTTTCATTCTTTGATTAATAAATTGCCTGTAGTACCCACGTTGGGACAGGCCGTGGACTGTTTCCCTCTTTGAGGGTTTTAACCACGTCAAAAATACTGGTGTATTGATTTGTGATCTGGTTGTGAGCGGTGTCCTTTTGGTATTCTTTCTGAGGAACTTACCCTGTAAATTCCTACAGTAACATCCCAGATGTTAATCTTACCATCTCTACTAGGTTGAGATCCATCCCCGCAGAACTGACAGATGTAATCTTTCACAAATTCACCCCCAAGAGCAAATCCTGAGAGTGAAAGAGGGGCACCACGCTTCGACAAACCCATCAGAAAATAAATATCCTCGATCATGAAAGAAATAGATTTACCTCTGATCTAGAATACCTGGCCAATAGGATCCCAACCATGAAGGAGATACTGCAACAAACTTATCTATTGTCTCATGCTGGATATGCGGAAAAACTTTAGTAAACCACAGTTCCTTAATGCATACACTGTGCCATGGTCATGTAAAGCAATCATATCCTCCTCTGCATGTTCTCGTTCACACCATGTAACAACCATCTTGATCCAACAAATATCTGAAATGCAGACATTGGATGAGTTAGGATCCAATTTTGAGCAAAAATAGGTAAAAATTTGATGAAAAAACATTGTACAAACTTTCCCTTCCGTGCCCATTGCACTTAGCCTTTGAGCAAGGTGAGATGCATATTCTTTTCCCTGTTAGCAGCCTAGTATGTATCGCACCTTTCGATATAGGCAAAGTGTGATGATTGGGGAGCGAAATATTCAAATCCCTGAGGCCCAGAAAAGTGAGAAAGCTTGCCCAGAATTGAAAAAATATGGAACGAAAATGAAGAGCTTAAGGATGGCTCCTACCTAGTCCTGACGGTGTGGGAAATGGTCCACAGGATCTCTCGCAATCGACTGGTGAAATTTGAGGGGGAAAACCGCTTCAGAGCTCCAAATCCCAAATTTGAAATGAAATGTTAAAACTACTTTTTATGTTTACTTTTCATGTACTTCAAAGTGAAATGTTAGTTTTAGTTCATTTTTTCATCCATATATATGTATTTCTAATCAATTTGATGGAGTTTTGAGCAGGTTGAACAACTGATGAAAGAATCTGATGTGCTAAACAATGAATTGAACATCTTTGACCACCAAGCAAACTTTTTGTCTTCTTTTCGAGCTTTGATTAAAAAATGAAAAGAAAACGATAGAGTCCTCTTTAAACCCTTTTTAGACTCTTTAAACATGAAAATATTGTCAAGTGCTTGTCCTTTCCAGCTCGTTAAAGTATTGGAAATGTCATCCCTCATGTATTATTTTATCCTTTTTCTGACCTGAGGGATTATTGTACGAAAAAGAACTTACGGAGTTTTATTTTCGTCCATTTTCAAACTCTCTAAACATGAAAAGGACCGAGTTATCATTGTCGCTAAACTCTTTAAAATAATAGCGATAAACTTGTCCATCTAGACAAGACCGAGTTTCATTGTTGCTAGACTCGTTAAAACCTCAAATAGCGATGGGTTTGCCCGAAGGGCAAATTATAGAACAAGCATATGTTATCCTCCTCAAGCTTGACAAAAATAAAGAGGTACTAGTTAGCAATGACTGGGGAAAAAGGGGAAAAACTTGAAGAATTTATGGTAGCAAGTCACTCTTGAACATGACACTTTCACTTCATCTCCATGATTGAGTTGGGTTGGGTTATTCCGTTCACCGGTCATCATACCATTGGTCTTTCATACCATCCATATTTTGGGGTTAACACTACCAATTCATCTCAGTGTCACCGACATGTTCAAGAGAAGTCATTCAGTTGAGAAGTCATCATCCAGTTAATGTCTCATACACTACAATACCTCCAACCTTCATTTTTCATGACCGCCATTCCTGAACCTTGTGTTGTCAATTCATTTTCACCTCCAGAAATCATTTGCTTTGTTTCGTGTCGTAGATGTGGGATACATCAATGCCCTCCTATTATGAGTCACTTCTTGTTGACATCAGCTCATTATCCAAGAAGTTGACTTAGAAACAACCTTTTCAGTGCTTTGAAGCTTGTTTTCATCAATGGCATATTTCTTACTTCCGGCGACAGGTTGACATCAATGGCCTTTGACCGAAAGATTTTGCATGGTGTTCAACATCGGATCATGTATTCACACCACGTGAAATGTACTTTAGTACCTTGAGGATCATTTTCATTATTGTTGATGCCTCTCGTGTCTGTAAATAGCTCACATCATTGGCTGGTAATCAGGTGATGTCTTTCCATGTTCGACTTCAGAACATCTTGTTGAGCCCAAAAACTACCTCTCCTCTACATACTTTCCTAGACCTTTTTCCCACACCAGTGCCTCATGAGCTATCAAAGATCATTGCATATTGATTCTAGGAGTGCATTTAAGTGGTTTTCTAACTATATTTTTGTGTTTTCTATTTGATTTCGATTTTGTTCATCAACTACGGAATGTAGCCACTTTCCGCAGCTGACTCGCGATTTCGCAGCTATTTTTATTGTTCTATAGGTTACAGGTGTCAGCAAGTGAATTGAGGCATGTGGGCAGCTCAGAAATGATCTGGACATGGACAAGGTCCTATCTGTTCAGTTGAATTTGTAAAGAAAAGCCTTGTTTAGAGGACGGTCAAACAAGGAGTCCTACAGTAAATAGGTCTCTGTTTTCAGCGCGTGAGAGGTCCGAGAACATTCCTAGATTTGTGGATCCCTCTTGACCACTGCAGGCTGTCTCCACGATGCAAATCCAACATCCACCTTTTGTAGATTGAATGATCATGGCAACCAAGATGCTGAGCTTACGGGTTCTGTCTTTTTACGTGTCCTCTGTTGAAGATTCCTCAAAGAAAAATAGTTATCTAATTTCCTCTATAAATAACACGTTTGCAAACACAAATAGTTAGTATTGTTGTTAGTTTTTATGTTTTTTCCGTAGCGTTAGCCCTGCTTCTGTAACGAGAAGAAATTTCCTCTATTTTGCAATATAAAAATATGTTTCTTATGACTGTGTAAGCATGATTTTGGGTTGACAGCGTATTAACCAATGGCCGTGTAGAGGGCCCCTGCTGGCTGAGGTTTTCTTTTTCATTTTTGTAAAGCTTTCATGCATCGTTTTCTTATTTCCATTGTATATGTTTCATAATTAATCTTTCACTCCTGTACATGATTTTCCAACATTGCATACTTTTACTAACACTGATCAGTGTGTTTCAGGATAGGTTATGCTCGAGCTTTTTCATATAATTTTCGCATCAAATAGTGACATGAGATTTTCCTCTCTGCTGAACTTTTTCTAAGCTTTTCAATTTTAGTTATGCTTTGATTTTAGTAATGTTTATTTGTTGTTGTTAGCTAGTTTAGATATCAAATTCTTCATGTTATTTGACGTGATCTCCGGTGCCATGGCTTAACCCCGAAAATCTACTTGGTGAGCTATTGGATTATAAGTGAAGTGATTTGATTTTAGTTTCATTAATCTGCAAGTAGGTAGTTTGGATATCAATTCTTCATGTTATTTGACGTTATCTCCGGTGCCATGGCTTAACCCCGAAAAGCTACTTGGCGAGCTATCGGATTATAAGTGAAGTGATTTGATTTTACTTTCATTAATCTACAAGTAGGTAATTTAGATATCAATTCTTTATGTTATTTGACGTTATCTCCGGTGCCATGGCTTAACCCCGAAAAGCTACTTGGCGAGCTATTGGATTATAAGTGAAGTAAATTGATCTAGCTTTCATTAGTCTGCAATTTTTGGTTTTTTTGAGTGCAATAGTTTAGAATTTATTTCTATAATTAGATGGGCAGAAAAGACAGTGATTTCATGATCAGTATTTCATCTTTTGTTTGATTTAAGTAGCTTCACATTTGCATTCTTGTTCAAGTACTAATTTTGTCACTAGCATGTTTTGAGATCTTTTGAAGTGCTATGTTCTGGAAGTTATCATAAGAGGCATAAAGCCTTGTCTTAAATCTATATCCATACTTACCCTCTAAAAGTATTCTTAAAACTTAGGGATATAATTTCCATTTGTATTAGGAGACCAACAAAGGCAAAACCCCAAAAACAAAATAAAATTGAAAAAAATAAAAGTAAGAAAGAGGTTGTCTTGCACATATAGTGCGCCACACTTCATTAGTTTACGACTCTCGGATTGATAATTAATGTAGCAATTTAGGACATACTAAATTGACTAAACATTTTGGCGCCGTTGTTGGGGAAGTGTAACTAGGTAGCTTATCTCTTACATAAAAAAAAGGGAAAATTTGATAACTTCTTGAAGTATGCTCTCCTCTTGCACCTAGTGTGATCTTGAGGATCGGAAAAGAGAGTTATTAGTTCAATAATTTTTTGAGTATGCTCTCTTCTTGCACCTAGTGTGATCTGGAAGATCAGAAAAAGAGTTATTAGCCCGACTCAAAAAAAATCATTAAAAAAAAATGACATGCATAGAGCAAGAGATTATAGGGGAAGGTTTATAGCCAGGGCCAAAAGTTCGATTTTTACAACTCCAACTACTTCAAGGCATAGACAAGATACACCTCCATCCTAGAATCATACTCCCAGCCTTAGGATTCCTGGAATTCAATGGGCAGCAACTGAACTAGAAGATTCTCCCACACTATCTACTAAATCTGATCTAGGAGAAGAACCCTTCTGCACTTCTATAGGGGAACATATTGTAGTTGAAGAAGTAGAATCACTTGGAGAAAAAGGAAAGGAAGAGACTCTCTCTCATCAGCCATTAATAGAAGAACCAGAAGACCCTGAGGAAACTATCATGGTAGAAGAAATACTAGATGGGGAATATTCTCTATTTGGAGGAGGGGGTAGAGGTAGAGGTAGAGGAAATAATGGAGGTAGAGGTAGAGGAAACAATGGAGGTAACAATGGAGGAGGTAGAAGTAATAATGGGGGAAATATGGAAGGATATAACTCATTTGGATTCTCTATAGCCGATGAGGAAACCCATACAACAATGAAAAACATTTCACCATCTGTCCTCCCAAACTTTTATGGGTTGCGAATTGAGGATCCTGAAACATTTCTATTTGAGTTTGAAGTCTTGTGACAAACCTATGACTATATGGAAGACTCTCAAAAACTCAAACTATTTCCTTCAACATTGAAAGGAGTTGCTTTGAAATGGTTCATGGGATTAGTCACTCAATCTATTAGGACTTGGAATGATATGAAACAAACATGTTTGGATAGATATCTTGATTATTGTATGCCCACTAATCATAAGGATGAGATATAAAAAATGATGCAAAAAGAAGATGAGAACTTGGAGGATTTACTTGAAAGATTTCAATACAACTTAAAGAGAGCGAAAATGAGTAATTTAGACGAGGAAACCTTGAAATCCCTTCTATTGAAAGCCATTAGAGATGAATGGATAGATATTTTAAACATGACGGGGAAGGGAGAAATTTCTCAACTTCCACAACATGGCATAGCAGAACTATGTGTCCATCTCTCAAGGGGAAAATCTAAAAATGGGAAAGGGCCTAGAGATCCTTATCTTATTAGAGGAAAAAAATCTGCAACTGGATCAGTAAGTAGGGCAGAGATTGGCAATATGCTTGATGAGTTCAAAATTGATATTCTAGGGAGCTTTAGTGAACAACTAGACACCCTTAAAATTCAAAACAAGCAGAAAGTAGAAGTTGATGCCTTAGCCATCTTTTTCCCAAAATGTAGAAAGAAACATGCTCTAAGGGAATGCCCTTTGGATGCAAAAGTTGTAGAAACATGTATGATTTTCTCAGAAAGTCATGAGACCAACGATTGTCCTTCAATTCCTGGGCTCAAAGCTGTCTTTCAAGAAGATCCAAATTCAGTGGAATCCCTTTGTTTTGTTTCAAGAAGACCTGGTAAGGGAAACAAAATCAAATATTTAACAATCCTATGAATTTTCAGCTCCCACCAAATTGGAATTCTTGGAAACAACCTTGGCCCCAACCTCAAAATCCGTATCAATCATGGGCACAAGGGGTACAAAATCCTTATGGGAGATTTGCTCAATTCTATCAATATCCTCCATTTTTTTCAAAATCAACAACAAAATCCACAACTTCCAAATCAAAATCCACAACTTTCATTGCCATTCCCACAACAACAACCTCCTCAACAAAATCAAAATTCTCAACTTTTGCTTACATTTCAACAAAAGCCAAACCAGCTACCATCCCAGTCATTACCAAATCCCAACAACAAAAATCCTCAAAATGCTTACATGGTAGAAGGACAACAATTTCCTACCTATATGATAGTTCCTCTTAATGATGTTCAACTCAGATCTCATAGAATTTTAGAAAAGGAAAAACCTTCTATAGATGTTCAAGAGCAAGATGCCTCTGAGGAGGATTCTCTAAAAGTCAATAAAGGTTCTGAGGAAGCATCCCTTAAAATCCCAATCATTCAAAAAGAAAAACAAAAAAAGTCAACCCCCACAACTCCTATAGTTGAGCAACCTGCATCTTCATCCACACCTCTTTTCCCTGAAAGATTACAGGTTGACAAAGGGGTGGAAAAGCAAATCTTGTTGCCTGACTATGATTTCCTAGATGAATTAAAGAATGTCTGTATCAAGATTCCCTTGCTACAAGCCATTAGAGAGATTCCTATTCTAGCAAAAACAATAAAGGAGTTGATTTTCAAAAGACCAGGTAGGAAACCAAGAGATACAAAAAGAATTCACCTGGTAGGAAAAAATGCAGATATCATGATGGGAAAGATTACCATGCAGAAATATGTGGATACAAGTAGTCCAATTGTCAAGACACACATAAATGGGATAGAAATTCCAAATACTTTGATTGACTTAGGGGTTGCTATAAACATTATGAGTAGACAGACTATGGAACAACTTAAACTTCCTAATTTTATTTTTACACCCACCTTACTGCAACTTGTAGATAGATCAATAATCAAACTAGATGGTGTATTAGAAGACATTTCAGTCTCCTTAGATTCTTGGGAATATACAGTAGATTTCATGATTTTGACTCCCAAGAGTAATCTAGGAGGGCACCCACTCATCTTAGGAAGACCTTGGCTAGCCACAGCTGATGCTTTCATTAGTTGTAGATCTGAGGATATGTACATTTCTTATGGTAGTTCAACAAAGAAATTCAATCTGTATTCTCCAGCAAAAGCCATTACAGAAGTAGGAGACAATGAATGGGTCAATGATGAAGATATTATACAACCTATCTTTACTATCTCTAAAGTTAGTGAAGATAGTCAAATTTTGAACACATTAGAAAATTTTGAAACATCTTCAGAATATGACCACACACAATTTCAGTTAGATTCTGATATTGAATATTTGTCATCAAGGAAAATGTCTCTTTACTCTATGGAAGAGTTTGGTAGTTCTACAGTTGAAATTTTTCCAGGTAAAACATTGAATATCAACAAAAATTTGGAAAAGTTACAACAGGAAGAGCTAACCAGAATCTTGCAAAAACATTCTGCTACATTTGCATGGGAGTATATTGATATGAAAGGTATTGACCCTAATACTTGCATCCATCATATCTATATCGAGGAAAACAGTATACCAATCAGACAACCTTAGAGAAGGATGAATCCAAATCTTAGGGAGATTGTGAAAGAAGAGCTCCAAAAACTACTCAATGTAAGCTTCATTTACCCAATTTCAGATAGCCGATGAGTTTCTCCCTTGGTTATAGTACCCAAAAAAAATGGTAAATGGAGGGTGTGCATTGATTGCATGGAATTGAATAAAGCAACTTTGAAGGATCAGTTTCCTTTGCCCTTTATCGATCAAGTATTAGATACATTAGCAGGAAAAAAGTACTTTTCATTTCTGGATGTTTTAGTGGTTATAATCAAATTCAGGTAGCACCTGAGGATCAGGATAAGACCACATTTACATGTCCATGGGGAACTTTTGCTTATCTAGTGCTTCCTTTTGTATTATGTAATGCACCCGCAACATTCCAAAGAGCAGTACTAGGATTTTTTTCTGATCTAATCCATGATTGTGTAGAGGTATATATGGATGATTTTACAGTTTATGGTAATTCATTTGAAGAGGCATTAGAAAATTTTAAAAAATTCTTTATAAGATGTAAAGAAACAAACCTTTCATTAAGCCATGAAAAATGTTTTATGATGTTTACTGAAGGTATTGTTTTAGGACATCATATTTCAGGGGATGGGATTAAAGTTGATAAATCAAAAGTTGAAGTCATCTCCAAGTTACCTATTCCAAACTATCAAAAAGATGTTAGAAGTTTTCTGGGATTTATTGGATATTATAGAAGATTTATAGAAAACTTCACCAAAATAAAATCTCCACTCTTTAGACTGCTTACAAAAGATTGTGAATTCAAATGGAATCCTGATTGCCAATTAGCATTTGAAACTTTGAAAACAAGAATATCTGAAGCGCCTATTTTGAGAGGACCATATTGGAAACTTCCTTTCCATATTTCTACAAATGCTTGAGATACAGCTCTAGGAGCTGTGTTGGGACAATAAGATTTAGTTCCTTATGCCATTTACTATACTAGTAAAAATTTAACTCCCACTGAATTGAATTATACTGTGACTAAAAAAGAGTTCTTAGCTGTTGTTCATGCAATCAATAAGTTCAGACATTATATAACAGGCTATGAAACTTTTATTCATACTGATCATTCTGATATTAGATATCTAATGAACAAACCCGTTACTAATGGCAGAGTTACAAGGTGGCTCCTACGTTTATAGGAATTCAATATCACTGTGTTAGATAGACTAGGGAAACAAAACACAGTAGCTTATTTCTTGTCTAGGATTCAGAATACTAAAGAAGATTCTCCTATAGAGGATAAGTTTCCTGATGAATATTTATTTGCAGTAACTACTAAGAGTCCTTGGTATGCAGATATAGCTAACTATTTGGTTATAGGGAAAATACCTCCACATCTATTTCCTAGTGAAAGTAGAAATATTATTCAGGAGAGTTCAAAATATTCATTGATTTCTACCGAATTGTTTAAAACTGGGCTAGATCTTGTGATCAGAAGATGTATCAGGGAAGATGAAATGATGGATATTCTCAAAGCATGTCATGATGAACCGTGCAGTGGACACTTTGTTGACAAAAGGATAGCCTATAAAATCCTTTCTTTAGGATATTATTGGCCACCCCTCTTCAAAGATGCAAAATAATATGTCAAAACATGTAATAGCTACCAAAGAGTAGGGAAACCTACCCTCTCAAATGAGATGCCATTACAACCACAGGTACTCATCGAACCCTTTGAAAAATGGGCTTTAGACTTTATTGGACCTATTAATCCACCGTCTAAACAGAAAAAGTATATATTGTAATGTACTAATTATGTCACTAAATGGGTAGAAGCCAAAGCATTACTTTCTGATACTGAGAATTTAGTTGCTATTTTTCTTTATGAGGATATTTTTACTCGCTTTGGTGTTCCAATAGAAATTGTGACAGATCAGGGAGGTCAATTCACATAGAAACTGGTGGAGAAGCTGATGGAAGAGTACAAGGTCAAGCACAGAAAATCTACTCCTTACCATCCACAAGAAAATGGTCAAGTAGAGTCCGCAAACAAAGTAATCGAAGGCATCATTACCAAGACTGTTCATCTACACAGAAGAGATTGGGAAGAAAGGCTTCCTGAAGCCTTATGGGCCTACAAAACTACATGAAGGAACACAACAAGACATTATCCCTATGAAGTTGTTTATGGGAAAGAAGTTCTGCTCCCCATTGAGTTGCAAGTTAGGACCTTCAAGATGGCATTTCAATTGGGAATGGATCTATCAGAAGCTCAAAAGCATAGAATGGAGCAGTTGAATGAACTAGATGAGATCAGACAAGAAGCAATCCTAAGAACTGATCTAGTTCAATATCAAAGAGTTAAGTGGCATGACAAATACATCAAGGAGAAAAAGTTTCAAGAAGGAGATTGGGCATTGCTATTTGATTCCAAGTTCAAAGATTTCAAAGGTAAATTTCAGACTCATTGGCTTGGCTATGAGATTGAAAAAGTTTTTAGCAATGGAGTAGTAAGAATCAAAACCATTGATGAGTATCAAACTCCTCTCATTGTGAATGGTCACAGATTGAATATCTATCATAAGCCACTCTCAAAGGAGGAAATTGTCAAAATCTTTCAAGATAATTCTGCAATAAGGCTAGTGAAGAATCCTTCTTCTCCACCAGCCTAGTCTTTGTTCTTTTCATTGTTGAAAAAAAAAAAAAAAAATGTATAAGCCTAAAAACCAATCACTGATTGGCAGTCTTATACAGAAAATATAGGGTGAAAATCAGAAACTTCTGACGCCCTATATTTTCCAAAAAAACATCCCTCTCATTTCATTCATAGTTGTTCCATTTCATGTCATTTCACTTCGCTTCATTTCATTCCATTTTTCCATCACATTCCACCAATAAAATTTCTTTTATGTCCAGTTTTCATATATCATTCATTTCCATCCATCTCCATTCACATCGCCAAGTCATATATTCACTATGTCAGTTTCCACAACGAAATTCTGATTCCATAGCTGAATACTGATTCCGCAGCTGATTGTTGATTCCACAGCTAATGCTCTGTTACTCTGCAGTGATAGTCAAATGTTAGCCAAGTAATGATGAAAACCAAATGCAGGTATGGAAGAGGAAGATATTTTGAAGATGTTAGCACCTAAAGCACCAACAAGAAGCAGCCAATCAAAGGTTAGCGAATGGAAGTGGTAAAATTCTAAGGTATGAGCAAAATTAATTTCAAATAGCATTTTAAAACACATAATCTGTATAGTTGTAAAACCACTGACTCCATCATGTGTAATGATTTGAATTGATAGCTTCCATAACTCCTCCATAACCTCTGCATAACTCCACCACAAACTCCGCATCAATTTCCAACGGCCTCATGATCCACTTCCGAATCTAACTCGTACTTAATTGTACATCTGCATTCCACCTGTTGATCCGGTTAATTATGAAGACGTAAGCTATTTTACTGTGGCTCTCCTCTGCCGCACAACTCCACAGTCATTTATGAATTTGCTAACGTCCACTCCACAACCTTTTAATTCAAAATTCTGCAAGACTCACTCTATTTCCATACTCTCCCATTGAATTTACGATTGTCAGTTCTAGCCTGTTTATACAAGCCTCCACTCCGTGAACTCATTTTCATTACATGCTATGTATTGTTTCTATTTTATAACTACCGTTTTCTCTGCAATCCTCCTCCATCTTCCACTCATACAACCGTTCTGCCTTCGTCAATCCATCACCTATAGTCTATCACCTACAGAGGTATTTTCAAAGCGAGAGGAAGGAATGGGCCTTCTGGTAAGAACAGAGCTGGATGGGCCTAAATTCATGGAGGGTTATCCACAGTTAAAGAGCACATTAAGGAAAGCACGGTGGCTACAATTTATCTAGAAATTCAGAGGTCACAATAAAGAAGTCACGAAGACATTTGCAAGGTCTTTTAACGGCATGGAAGTTGAGGTTGGAGATATCAAATTTTCAGTAACATATGCATCCATTGCAGTAGCAACGAAGCTCCCACAGGAAGGAAAACGATGTTTCAAAAACAAAAGCTTTGATGAGAGGGCTTGGAGGATTATTTTGCGTAACCTAGGTATGGATATAACCGTTTTTAAATGTGGAATCCCTGTTTCTGCCCTAGAGGAAAAGTGGACTAGTTTGTTATTGATAATTCAGAAGTTTATTACGTGTGAAGGAAGGTTTGGGTCCATGTACATGTACCACATCAGGTTATTAATGAATTTTCTGGAAAATCAAACCATCAATTTGCCTTATTTCTTGTTGAGTAGCCTAAAGAAGATGTCCACAATTGTACAAAAGAATCTGGATGACATAGAGCCTCACCTTTATCATCACGGCCTTGTCAAAATTTTGATTGAAAAACAATTGAGGGAAAGAAAAGACACATGGGAACAATTCCTTATTAGAAACTTCTTTCAGGAGCCACCTGAAACACCTGAAGTTAGCTCAACAAGGAAAAGTAGGAGAAGAAAAACAAGTATAAACATTCAAGATACTCCTACTAGCATAGCTAAAGAAACTAGTAAGGAAGAAATATTGTCTGAAACTTTGACTGAGGTTAGGAAGCAAGTGAAACAAAAGGGGAAAATAAATGTTGAAGATGTCTATCAAACCCCAGAACCTTCCTCAGAAGAGGATCAGATACTTTCTGAAAGACTAATCCACCTTAAAGAACAATCAGCTAAAGCAAAGGAAAAAGGGAAGGAAAAACAAAGTGTAGAAAAAGGAGATACCAGCTCACAGAATCTAAGAAGGAGCTCCAGACTTAAAGGCAAATTGAAGAAAGTACAAACTAAAGGGGCTCATTTCATAGACTTAGGAGGAGAAACACCAGAACAGTCACTAGCAATCATCCCTCTTGACCATAGCCCATAGCATTCTCCTTCTTCTCAACCAGATTTTGAGATAAGTCCAAGAAAGGCTACACCTGAAATAGATCCAACTCAGCAAGAAATGTATGATTTTATTGAATCATTGGAGAAAACTGCAATAGACCAGGGCACTTCATCTAATCAGATTAATACATCTCAAGAAGTTTTGATCCAATCACTAAAATAGGAAGTTTTTGAACTAGAAGTCCTGAATATACACATCAAAAGGGAAAATGAAATTTTGAAAGAACAGAGCAGGTTGGATAAAATTATCCATGAAAACACCATGTTGCATCTTGGATTGTGGCAAAGGAAAAATAGGAAATTGAAGAAAAAGAACAGGAGTTTGAGCAGAGCCCTCATCAACCTCAAATACAGGTGCCTAATGATGAAGCCCAGGATGACAGTGACACAAAGGAAGAAGAAAAGAAGGCTAGATGTATTAGCAGAGGTCTCAGAGCAAACGAACTGAAGGGAGGATGGTCACAGTTTTGGTTACATGAGGACATGCAACATCTTCACAGTGGGGATATGTTAAGCCCTAAAACTACCTCTCTTCTACATACTTTCCTAGACCTTTTTCCCACACCAGTGCCTCATGAGTTATCAAAGATCATTACATATTGATTCTAGGAATGCATTTAAGTGGTTTTCTAACTATATTTTTGTGTTTACTATTTGAGTTAGATTTTGTTCATCAGTTACGGAATGTAGCCACTTTTCACAGCTGACTCGCGATTCCACAGCTATTTTTATTGTTCTATAGGTTACAGGTGTCAGCAAGTGAAACTAGGCACGTGGGAAGCTCAGAAATGATCTGGACATGGATAAGGTCCTATCTGTTCAGTCGAATTCGTAAAGAAAAGCCTTGGTTAAATGATGGTCAAACAAGGAGTCCTATAGCAAATAGGTATCTGTTTTCAACACGTGAAAGTTCCAAGACTGTTCCTAGATTTGTGGATACCTCTTGATAGTTGTAGGCCATCTCCACGACACAAATCCAACATCCACCTTTTTTAGATTGAATGATCATGGCAACCAAGACGCTGAGATTACAGGTTTTGTCCTTTTACATGTCCCCTGTTGAAGATTCCTCACAGAAAACAGTTATCTAATTTCCTCTATAAATAAGGTGTTTTCAAATGCAAATAGTTAGTCTTGCTGTTAGTTTTTATGCTATTGTCGTAGCGTTAGCCCTGCTATTGTAACGAGAAGACATTTCCTCTATTTTGCAATATAAAAATCTGTTTCTTATGACTGTGTAAGCGTGATTTTGGGTTGACAACGTATTAACAAAAGGTCGTATAGAGGGCCCCTGCTGGCTGAGGTTTTGTTTTTCATTTTTATCAAGCTTTCACGCATCGTTTTCTTATTTCCATTGCATATGTTTCATAATTTGTTTAACTGTATATGTTTCATAATTTATTTATGGTGTTAATCTTTCACTCCTGTACATGATTTTCCAACATTGCATACTTTTACTAACATTGATCATTGTGTTTTAGGATAGGTTATGCTCGAGCTTTTTCATATAATTTTTGAATCAAATAGTGACATAAGATTTGCCTCTCTGCTGAACTTTTTCTAAGCTTTTCAATTTTAGTTATGCTTTGATTTCAGTAATGTTTATTTGTTGTTGTTAGCTAGTTTAGATATAAAATTCTTCATGTTATTTGACGTTATCTCCAATGCCATGGCTTAACCCCGAAAAGCTACTTGGTGAGCTATCGATTTATAAGTGAAGTGATTTGATTTTAGTTTCATTAATCTGCAAGTAGGTATTTTAGATATCAATTCTTCTTGTTATTTGACGTTATCTCCGGTGCCATGGCTTAACCTCAAAAGGCTACTTGGCGAGCTATTGGATTATAAGTGAAGTGATTTGATTTTACTTTCATTAATCTACAAGTAGGTAATTTAGATATCAATTCTTCATGTTATTTGACGTTATCTCTGGTGCCATGGCTTAACCCCGAAAAGCTACTTAGTGAGCTATCAGATTATAAGTGAAGTAAATTGATCTTTCTTTCATTAGTCTACAATTTTTTGTTTGTTTGAGTGCAATAGTTTAGATTTTATTTCTGTAATTAGATGGGCAGCAGAGACAGTGATTTCATGATCAGTATTTCATCTTTCTTTTTTTTTAAGTAGCTGCACATTTACATTCTTGTTCAAGTACTAATTTTGTCACTAGCATGTTTTGAGATCTTTTGAAGTGCTAAGTTCTGGAAGTTATCATAAGAGACATAAAACCTTGTCTTAAATCTATATCCATACTTACCCTCTAAAAGTATTCTTAAAACTTAGGGATAGAATTCCCATTTGTATTAGGAGACCAACAAAGGAAAAACCCCAAAAACAAAATAAAATTGAAAACAATAAAAGAAAGAAAGAGGTTGTCTTGCACATACAGTGCGCCACACTTCATCAGTTTACGACTCCCGGATTGATAATTAATGTAGCAATTTAGAACATACTAAATTGACTAAACACATCTCTTCACATGGAATGACTTGTACATTGAGTGAAGATTGAATGAGTTTGAAGACCCTGGATCTAGTTTCATCCATCCGGGCTGCGATATATTCAGGGATATAAAAACATCAAATGTAGAAAGGCTCTACACAGATGGTCATCCTAATCATGGATGATGACTGTATATCTGTAGAATCACCAGTCTATCTAGAGAAGACTATCTGATCTATGTACATGAAATGAAATTTATAAAGATGAGCATGGGAATGCCCCCCTCAGCTAGATCATGAAAATCATATTATGATGATGTATTGCATTGTAACTTATGCAGGTCACCTTCCAGTTCGAAACTTTGGATCCTCATGATAAAGCATTTCACCCAACATGAATTTTTACGATCTCATGCTTTAGGGGGCAACTATTATAGACATATTTGGGCACATCAACCCCAAACTCATATGTCAATGTATTAGGGCTCATCAACCCTTAAAAGAGTTGTTTCATACCCTAAAGGAACATAGTCATCTAAATACATCATTCCCCAAAAGTTCCATCTTAGAAATCATCCAGAAATTGCCTAGATTGAACCATACTAACTGCTACACTGTCAAAGTGCGATGCATACTGATTGCTACACTGTTAGGGTATGATGCATACTTTTTAGGCCTTCTATAGGGTGCGATGGGCGAGGATGGACAAATTTCCAGGACAGTTTGTAAGTTGGTTGCTCATGGAATCTTCTAGAAACTTCTCGTGTGCCACTTGCCTCTCTAAATTCGCCCAAGGATGAACAAGGGAACTAGGAAACCATCTCCAATCCCCTCTCTTGTGGAACCAATTGTAACAAGTGGAATGACACTGATCAAACCCCATGGATGACTCAAACCTTTGCAAATATCTATAAATGGATCTCCAATCCAAGAGATCAAGAGGTTGGAATGTAGTGAATTGCAAGTAAGTGATGATAGTTTGTAATTGAGGAGAGAACATTGTATTCTTGTTGGTGTGATCTTGATATTTCATGAGGTGAAGAACGATTGAAGCTGGGAGGATGGCGCTGGATCAGACAACTGGGTTGTAATTCTCCTTTCTATTAATAAAGCTCTTCAAGTTTTCTCTCATATGATTGTGCAATTGTGAATGCTATCAATTGTTCATTATATATCTGATTCTGTAATGTTTATGTTGTAATAGATCAGGATGCTTTGACAGTTCTTTGTTTCTATACTTGTGCAGGTACTCTCCAAGCGTGTTAAGTATGGGGAGGAGTTGTGGGATCTACCAAAGGAGAGAGAGATCAAGCAAGGGATTAAGTGGAAGTTGCAGGTTGGTTCCACTATCTTTCTCTTATTTGTTACACATAGGAAAATATCATTGAATTGCTTTAGACTGTTGTTTCTAGGGTAGCTGCCAAACCTAGAGGGTTAGTCGTTCGACAAGACACTAATTTTCCGAGAAACATGCATATGAAAGGTCATTCCCCTTATTATAAAAGCAACCTCATAACTCAAGCAAAAGGATTTTGGAGGCTTAAGTTTTGGAGAGCTAATCTTGCCTTTTCTACTTGGCATAGGAGAGAAAACTATTATTTGGAGAAGCAAGGAGTGACTTAATGTTCCACTATTGGAACTAGTGTTTTCCATTGGAATTGATGTACTTGGATCTTTCACCTTATAATTGAAGCTCTATGAGTCAACACATTTTCATGCATGTATTGCAAATGTTTTAGGACTATTCTTGGGATGTTTACGGTATATGTTGTGATCATATGTACTAGATAAATTGAACCATAACGGTGGCTTCGGTACTCATCTTGTTGAATGTGTGTTGTATTCACTTTAATATCGTTGTATGAACTATTTCACTAACGAATACTTTCATGCTCTTGTCTACCTCTTCTAGGATAGTATTATTACTTTCCTCTTAGAGACTCACTTCTCGTCTCCTCTCATGAAGGTTCCTTTTACATCATGTAATTGGTGCTTCACAATGTCAACTTAATTTCTTATTCAAGGTTTATGTATATAATCTCTTATGTTATCCGTTGAAACCAAGATGAACCTTTGTGTTATGGCTCTCGGGCTAATACTCTGGATGGGGTTCCTACTCCAAATGGTGTGATGTCTAATTGGGACTTCACATCGGGGGAGACCCCCTGTATGTTAGTGGTATCAAGAACCATCAACATTTTGGCGCTAGAAAGAGGGCCAGATTGCAAGTTGTGACATTCAATTCTGTTTTGAATCTCTTATATTAAATGGATCTTTCCCAAATCATAATCCCAGGATGTCTTTCTAAGGAGCTTGATTTTACTATCCCTACAGAAATCATTCATGACTTGTCTCAATCCAAGTTTGGTGGCAAGAGTGAACTAACTATCCTTGAAAACTTCTTTCAATTTTTTGCATTTTTGTCTTTCTAATGGAATACATTGTAAATATGTCATGGCCAGGTTGGTCACCCTCACATTTGAAGGTCGAGTTAAGAAATGGTGTTATTCATTACCTGTTGCTTCTATTCATTCATTTGAGAAACTTGTTAAGGAGTTTCATGAAGCTTTCGACATGTATGATTATCAAGATGTATGTGATCTAATTGACTTTCTTAGATTGGAACCTGGTGAATCTACGAAGGAGTTTCTTAATTAGTTTCTTCACCTTTGTTGTGAATTTCCCGAGGGAGTTATTGATTTAGATTTCATCATGGAAATTTTTCAGAATTTGATTCTACTCTCTTTGAGATCTTTTGAATCTGAACCCCCTGATGATTCTCTCTCCCCAACTTTTACAAACCATGGGATACTTCAATTTTCTGAAGAGGAACCTATTATTTGTTTTTTTCCTTGTCTTCCCCCTTTTCTAGTACAAATTTAGGTGCCCCCTGGTAATGAAGTTAAAGTTGAGAGATCTGAAAATCAAACTATTGATCTATCCAATCATCCTCCATCGAATTCTTATGATTCACATCTTACTGAGGAAAACTTGGAATGGTTCAGTAATTGCATGGACCCTGAAGTGAAAGGTGATCCCTCAAGTTTTGAAGGTCATATTAAAGTACAAAAGTCCAATCTTGAATCTGATCCAAATGAAAACCCAATTATCTCTAGGGATATTCTGAAACCTCTACCACCTATATTTCATGATTCCTTGATTCATGATCTGTTGGTGTCACCTACTTCAACTTTTAATGATGTTCAGTATGTTGTTTGAAGTGGTAATCGAGAGCAAGGTAGTTGTATTTCACATGTAGAGGAGAAAAGTATTGAGGATATTTGTTATCTTTCCTCCCTCTTTGAAAATGATAATCTTGCCTTTCTGGTTGATCTATGATATGTTAATCTTGATAACCTATCATGTGACTTTGAACGTCACATCCACGTTGAGACTTTGGATAACCATCACCGTGACATCCCTATTTCCATTAACACATATGGTGGTGAATATCTAAGTACATCGGATGATATATTCTCTTCTTCTGATGGCTTGGATTTGTGAGGTACTAATTCAGAATCTATTTGTCATAGTTTACAATCTCCATTTGTGAATTGGGATGCTCTTTTAATTCATAATGATCCCGAATTTTATTTAATTCTCACATCATTGGATGATAAATATGAAGTGGTTAGTTGTAAAGATCTTGAATCTTTATAAGATCCTGGCCAATATGAGTTTCATATCCGTATGCTTATCTTTTACCATTACATTGATGACAGTGATGTTGATTTGTTGTTCTTTCAAGTTCAATTTGATTTAAGTAAAATTGTTCCTCCTCCCTAGTATTTCAATCCTTCTTAACCTCTAGCACACTATCCATTGTATCAGGATATGTTTGATAAATCTATCACCCCAACAACCCCCTTAAATCCTTTTGAACTTTATCTAGCTGATCATGGTTGCAATCAGGTACAAGATGGTGTGAAACTACAATCAGAGGATGAAAAGTTTGAATCTATTATTCATAATATATTCCATTGAAAATATTTAGTTAGCTCCTTTTCATGTTCCACTATTAGTTAGTGACTTAATGTTCCACTACTATTAGTTAGTGACTTATAACACCCTCCAAAATTTTGGCGTGCATCAAATTTTGAATCCTTCCTTGGTTTTTTCCTTAATGTTTGAAAACACTCGAGCTCATCCCATGAGCTCGTGTAGAGCCTTTACACCCTCTTTTCTTGACCGTTCATCGGACATATTTTAGCATGTTGGTCACAATATCATGCTTGCAGTCATGTTCTGGATATGTTGAAGGTTTGTCTTCATGTGTACAATTTGTATTCACTATGTGAGCATATGTCGCACTCACACACAAAGTTGTATGCAATGTCGTGCAAGTGTTGTCGCAGTCATTCAATGATCTATCTCAAGTGTCGCACTTGTCTCTCATGCCCGTTGGTCAGTCACATTGAGCAAATGTTGTCTTGTTGGTTCGAGGTGTCTTGTCATCAAATCACGTTGAGTTTGTGTTTGTGAGGTCATGTATACACAAGTCCACTTACTCAAACACTTAGTCATTTTGTTGAAAATATATCGACCACACCAGCCTCCATTAGTCGAACCTCTGTTGAGCTCCACTGCGCAATCTCAGCCCTCAGTGATCAAGTATTGCTACCCAAAATTGTGTAGAGCTTGAGGTTGCCTCCCAGGCAGTCTACACTGCACAATCCTAGCATCGAACTGGATCATTGTCACCCAGAACAACACAAAAGTTTCCCAAGAATTTGTCTCAATATGTGTTTCCCACAAGCCAATCTATCAAGCCTCTCGTTGGTCAACCGGAGAGTCTGACTCGGTAGTGACCACGGGCTTCACTCCTCCAAAAAATTGCGTAGAAGTTGTGAGAATGCCTACCTCCACTGACTAAAAAAGGTGCATAGACTTGAGGGACAAACACCCGCTGCCTATCACTACACTATCTTTAAAAATTGGGCAATTATGTCATCCAGTCCCCCTATCACCCGACCTGCTTCTCCTCTTGAAAATTGTGCAGTTTTCTTAGACTGTCCTCCAGCTGCCCAACACCTCGCTCACCCCAGAAAATGCGTAGACATGTCCTGCATGCATGCTTCCCAGTTTTGTGCAGTTTTGGCCAGTAAGCTCCCATAGCCCGCTCCCAGGCTCCCCTGAGAATCTGTGTAGTTTTCACTGCCAGTGTTCTCCCTGCTACCCACACTGCCTCCCTGAAAAAATTGTGCAGTTCTGCCTCCCAGTTGAGCCAGATCCCGCAGAATGTCATTGTTACTCCGGACTACTCATCCCAGCCTCCTAGTGACCTCTGCACAATTTTCCTTAATAGTGCCCTAGAGCTCGCATCCCGGCCTAAAATGTGCTATCTACAGTTTCAGAGCCTTGTCCTCTCTCCCAGTCACCTACACCCGAAAACAAAATATGATGCATCATGGTAGAGTAGGATATTTCTGGATTTGATGTTGTCTCGTCATGAGTGATTGCAGATACAAGTACATGGATGATACATGGCGTGATGATGAACGGGATGAACAAGGAGCACATGCTAGGAGACTTTTTCGTGAACAGATGAACACATGAAGCATGCCAAGTACCAGCAAAGAGGATACATGCACGTGCAACATCAAACGAACACCAAGACCATCGAAGACTCCGCACACCTTTCCATGCGAAGGTGAATCTATGATACACCAAGAGCACACTCATCACTTAGTAGCACTGCATCTTGACATGGACACCACCATTAGCATGAACATACCACCACTCTCATGTCGATTCATGTCATGAGTCATCTCGGCCACATCAATACTATGGGCCATACTATTGTAATCAATGTAATGTAATGTGGAAGTCCAAGAGACCCACATACAAACTTGAAGAGACATGTTAGTTGAAGAGTCATGTAAGACAAATAGTCATGATGGAAGTCGAAGAGTCACAAGGGTCAAGTTCACCCTTGGCTATATATACCCCTCATTTGTACATGCAAAAGACTTTTTCACCTTGGCTCCTCCGACATAGCCTTGAGAGTCTGTAGTCTTTTCTTTGAGGAGTGAGTAGTGGCTCCAATGCCCTGCTATCAGGGTTAGTGATGTAATGGTGTATGGTTGCGTCTTGGAACTTTTCCTTAATTCAGAAGCTTGTTAATAGGCCAACACGTTTTCACACATATATTGTAGTCATTTGTAAGACTATGCTTTGGATGCTTGTAATGCATGTTGCTTTAACCTGTATTAAGATAGTTGAAACATTTCGGTTCTTTTAGTACATATGTTGTTGGAAATGTGTTGTATCAGTTGTTAACGTTGTCACGCCCGCGTGGACTATTCCGCTGGACACTCGACAGATTCATTCCCGTAAACTTTTTATAACAACCTTCGCACTCGTGTGGACTATTCCGCTAGGTGTTGTATGTGTTATCTTTTTGCCTTGTGTTTGTGACTGTCACATCCATGTGGACTACTATGCTGGAATATGTGCATGTCTTGTTGTGTTGTGTGTCTCTAACAGAGTTGGGACTATTCCCTTTCGACTTGAGACTCACTCCCACCCTCTCCCTCTGCAATGAAAGAACCTTGACACAAGCGACACTAATCACTCACCAGGCACGTGAACCGTGTTGTTAGAAGACTAAGTAAACAACTCTCATGTGCTGACAAGCAAGAGCTAAGGCATATCTTTAAGATAATGGCAACCAGGTCATCGTACTGGATGAGACTCCTACACCAAACAGTGTGAGGTCTAGTTGGGACTTCATATCTGGGAGATCCCCTAAATTTTGGCGTGTCTAGCATCATCAACATTTCTAGTGCTAGAAGGAGGGTCGCCAATTGTTTATGGCTGAATTTCCTCTCACCCCCACTCATCAATCATCTGGTCAAGGAAGTAGCTCGCACTCCCTCTCACCTACACATAACTCTGAAGTTGTTTACTCCTCACCTCCTAGACGTGGACATGAAATTTCATATCATCACCTCTGCTCTGTCTGTCCCATCACCCGTCAGTTTGCCAAAGCAGTCAGATTGATCCCAAGAATGCAAGATCTTCCATACGCATCAAAGAAGCCAAAGACCACTCCCACAGGATTTGTTGTCTGATTAGTTGAAGAAGCAGTTATTACCATGCTCTAAGGTCTGGCAGAAGATGTTGAGAACAAAGATGAACCTCTAGTCTTCTGACAGGGAGAACATGACACTCTTGTGATCTTGGGCTCAGGCTCTGATATAGGAGATGAAGGGGAAGACATTGGAGGAGGTGAAGGCAAAGATGAACCAACAGACTTAGAGCGAGAACCATAAGATTTTGAAGAAGAAGAGGAGGACGAAGAAGAAGAAGAGATGGCTAACCAGAACTTGGAATGGATGACTCAGGGACCATTGGCTATCTCGGGTGCTTTGCATAGGATGAAAAAGCTTTTAGAGAGGATGTTGACAAACTATGACCCTGACAGGATAGTCAAGGCAAAAGACCGCTTGGACAACTTCTACCTACAACTGCAGACGCTTGAGGTATGGCATGACAACGTTGCATGCAGATTTTTTCCATGTAACTTGGATGGCCAAGTAGCGGTATGGTATCACATCTTTCCTGTCAATTCCATCCATAAATGGGGTATGTTCAAAAGAATGTTTTCAGAAAAATTTGCTGATGATAAGACCCCCGCTATGTTGCTCAAAGAGATGGGCAGTCTGAAGATGGAGACGAAAGAAAAAGTGAAAGATTTTAATCAGAGGTTTTTATGCATATTGAACAAGTTTGTAGTAGACACAAAACCTCATGACTCCATCACTGTCAACTATTATATGTCTGCATTGCTAACTATTACCGTGCAGTTCATCAAGCGAGCTGCAAAACCAACGTTAGTTGAGAACTATGACTAGGCGATCACTGTGGAAAAAGACCTGCATGCGATTGGAGTCATCAAGGATGATGAACCAGCAAAATACTCCAAAGATTCGAGCAGGAAGTCCCAGGCTGTGGTGAGCAAGGGTAAATACAAGGAAGCAAGTGACATTGAAACCCTTACTCGTCTTGTCAAGAACTTGACAACAGAGGTGTCTGAGCTAAAGCAACGAAAGATCGAGACAGCTACGAGCATCCAACCTCCTAGACAATAAAAGGGGAGCATCTCATCAGGTGGCAATCACTTCCTAGCTAAAACTGTGCAGAGCTCCAGCTCAGTGTTCCAAACGGAACTGTGTGCGAACGAATATTTTTTCTCATTCCATCTAGATCGTCACCCAGAAGGAACTTGTCTGGAATGGAAACGAGTTGCGGACTCAATATGAAACCATATACCAAACACAGTAAACAATGCATAGTGTTAGCCGAGAGATGAAGATGATGAGGAAGATGTTGCATCTAATGAGGCACCCAGCACTGGGTAGGTGATCAACATGTATCAATGCTCGCAAGTAGCATAGAAAATGAACACTGAGAAGTAGCCCCCAAAGCAATGTGGTCGATACAATATCAGAAGTCAAGGGGCTCCCCTATGATTTGGGAGATGAAAGAAAGGCTTGAAATGTTGAGGAAGGTTGATCCACGAGTCATCCAATAGAAGAAATCACAAAGCAAGCTCGGGAAGACAATTGCAAACAAGAGTACGTCCATGAGCAGCAAACTTCAGAACACTCTATCGGACAGTAAAAACATGAGTCTAACCTCAGACATCTCGGTGAGTTTACCCGCTCTTGATTACAATATTATGGAAGATATGAAGAAAACTCATGCAAACATCTCTTTGTTCGAGTTAGCTAAGATCCGGGGTCAGAGGGATATTCTACTGCACGCATTGGGGCAAACATCCACAGATAACACAACCTCTACTAGAAAGGGAGCAAGCACATCTCCTGATTCACTCACAACTGTGATCAACACACTCTAGATGGAAGAAGCAAAATTTGTTTTCCCTCCATTATTGCTTTCATTTGAAATTTCTAACTACAATGTTCACAACTGTTTGATTGATTCTGGTGCATTAGCCAATGTCATGCTACTCTATATTGCCAAGAAGATCAATGCGCAATGGAGCAAGACATCTGTGAAGATCATCCAACTAGATGGAGCGTGCGTACCAGCCATTGGTGAACTCTAGGACGTGATCATCTGATTATCTCATGGCATCTGAGTTCACCAGTGCGTCAACATTGTCATTGTGGACATACCGAAAGTGTATAGCTTACTTCTTAGCAGAGACTGGTCCAGCAAGTTGAATGGGTACTTTGCTACAGACTGGTCACACTTATGGCTTTTGTACTAGGAAAAAATAATTCATATCCAGGTGTTATCCGAGAGATACATGAAACACAATGTCACTCCCATCAATGGTGAGAACAAACCGTTTCCTTTTGTGGAACTCATGTTCAGCAGCTGCCTCTTAGAAACACATCTGGGGTGTTATCTTGCACAACCAGCTCCAACCCCACCAGACATGCAGTTGTTTCTCCTTCCATGCCCAACTGATGGAAATAAAACTTGTACAGTACATTGTAACACTAGTAGCAGTAGTAGTAGCAGTAGCAGCAGTCATACTAGCGCATCAAGTGGTCTGTTTACAGACGAGTTGTGGACCATGTATTTTGATGGATCAAAGACAAAGGATGGCTCTGGAGTCGGGTGTGTCTTGATAGACCCCAAGCACAAGAAACATTTGATCTCGAGTCACTTGGAGTTCGAGTGCATGAACAACACTGTTGACTATGAAGCACTCGTATTGGGCTTGCACAAATCCATTAGCCTCAACGTTGTTGCGCTCAAACTGGTAGGTGATTCAAAAATCATGGTACGGCAGGTACGTAACACCACATACTATTTATCACCTCATCTCAAAATTTACGAGCAAGAAGTATGGTGACTAATCTCTAACTTCCAAGCTTTCAATATCATTGTTATGCCAAGAATGTGTAATGCAATTGCCGATGCCTTGGCAAACACAGCTACTAGGATGTCATGACTTAGGGATATGTTTACTATTGAAATTTTGTACAAGCCTTCTGTCCCTAATAATATAAATAATTTACGTGTTTTTGACGATGATCAACAGATACTTCACTTCATGGCCAACGTTGATGTCTTCAAGGATGCAACAATTGACGAAGATGAGCACGAGCAGTCTTTGCAAGCTGCAATTGATGACAAGAAAGGCAACCTCATCCCCAAGAGTGTGGTATATCTCAAAAATCTCTATGACTTGCAGAACCACTTTCAAGGGCCAAGGAACAACAAAACCAATAGTTCCACCATGATGCATGAACAGATAAACCTAGGAACATAACAAGATCTGAAGTTCATCAATCTTAGTACTTGTTGCACACAGCAAGAGCGACAAGCCTTTGTCGGCTTGTGTTAGGGTCCAAACCTAACTGCTTTATTTATGTAATAGGTTCGAGTCATAGTTATAGTTAGTTAACGAGTCAATAAATCATGTATTAATAATTGTAAGTGGTTGATCTGCATTTAAGAAAGGGACCAAAGTTAGTTGCTAATGGGCCATGGTATTAGATAGATGGTATTGAGAGAACCGTGGTAATGACCCATGGTATTGTATGTATGAATCCTATATAAAGGATAGAGACTACCCATTGTGGAATGTCGTGTCTTATTTTGTAATCGAGCTCTACTCTACTGGAGGTTGTCGCCTTGAAGAGGAAAGTGAACATTTCTTTCATCTCTGAATAATAGAATACTTGTTGTTTTTCTCATTTTGTTCTATGTTCTGGGTTGTATTTGCTCATATTTGGTATTCTGGAATCTTCTTGCAGGTCAACAACATAACAAGTGGTATCAGAGCACTTTCCAAGGCCAGTGGTACCTCCATTTTTTGCAGATTTTTTTTTAGGCTAGAGACGTGTCCCGGCATCTTAAAACCACAGGATCTGTCATTGAGCACATAAACCTGTAGATTTGGGGAGGCATGCACGTATGAAATACAATAGGTGGTCACGCTTGTTGGACTCCCTTGTAACCCCTGTGGGTACCCCTTTGAGTAGTAGCACATTAGACAGAACCACGCACAGACTGCCTTCCATGTACCCTCTGGGTATATCTGAAGCCCCCTAGGCTCACCTGAAACCTCACCTTAGCTAAACCGTTGGTCATCTTGCTGCTACAGTACACCAAGAACAACACTCGGGGAGATTACTCACACGTACGATAGGGTAGTCGCATAGTACGACTAAGGGTAAGGTTGATCCTCCTTAGTTAGTGCCCTAAAAGATTGGGCTGAGTACTATTGTTAGACCCTTATGTATATTGTGATATGTAGCACCTGACACTCCTTTGAGACCATAGTTCCCTCGACTCTCTGAAGATCGCCCATTATCTTATTTTCCATATCAGATCTAGTAGTTGGGGTTCTGTCGCCGCAGCAACAATTAGATCCACCAGTTGAGGTTCTACCACCACAATACCTAGCAGTTGGGTTCCGTCGCAGCCGCAGTTCAACTCACATTCAACATTTGGGGGTTTCGCAGGTAGATCTGACCATTTGTGCAGTGAGGGTTGTGGCTCCTATAGCCTGGGGAAATTCTCGTAGGACATCGGGCAGGATCAAGTTTTCTGGAATTTGGCCACTACAATATTGATAAGTGGGGAGTAAAACTCCATTCAGAGTAAAAAAATTAAAAAAAAAATTATGGTCTTTCCCAAGACGCTTCTAAGAGACATAGCCCATAAGAATCAGGACGACGAGCTGATCGCAGTAGTACCATTCACTTGTCAGCGTCAATTTTCAGGCAGTACCAAATTTTTTCAAAGCGATGGCAAGTGACCAAGATCTGTGTATGGTCAAAACCAGAGCTCAAGTCATGGCCAACGAGAAGATTAAGCACCTTGAACTCAGGTTGGATACATTCCAAAACCTAATAGACTAGATGTAGAAATCCATGGACCAATTAAAACCGAGCAAGTCAGGGTTGGATCAGGAGGCACATGGTAGTGATGATGACCTGGAAGGAGAATCTAGACATCATATTCACTTCCATGGAAATCACCAACATTCCCACCCTCGGCCACCCAAGCTAGACATGTATAAATTTGATGGCTCTAATCCGGCAGTATGGGTAGCACAAATGGAACAATATTTCATTCTGAATGATATCCGAGATGATACAACTAAACTATGTGTGAGAGCCCTTTACTTGGACCAAGAGAGATGGCAATGGTGGAATTGGCATCATAAATTATACCCCGAGAACATAACGTGGCAAGTGTTCACAAAATCTCTTTGTATCCGCTTTGACAAAGAATCTAATTTTTTGGATCGTTCTACTAAGCTCCGACAGACAAGCATAGTAAAAGAATACATTGCAGCCTTTGAGACATTAGCCTTCCGCACAGACAGTCTAGGAGATGAATTCTACTTGGAATGTTTTATAAGTGGCCTCAAAGAAGCCATCTAAGCACATGTCCAGATGCACCACCCTCCTACATGGATCGATGATTACAACAAGGCTATCGAAGTGGAACGTTATTTAGCTGACCAGTGTCCTCGTCCAAATTTCATAGCCAAGCGATGCCCCACCTAGGCTTAGGGCCCTACCCAAACACTTAAGGTTCAAAAGGTGTTTCCAGCAGAAATGGCTAAAAGAAGAAAACAAGGATTATGATACTATTGCAATGACAAATACTCTCCCGGGCATAAATGCAAGGAACCCAAATTATTTCAAATTGATGTTACTGATCACAGCTCATCTAAGGAAGCCCCACCCCTTGAGGGACTAGAGGATGAAGTTGAGGAAACCCAGTAGGACAATGAACTCCCAGAGGAACTAGTTATCTCGCGACATGCGTTGGAGGGCATTTCTGTGCCCCAAAATCTCAAAATCATAGGCTTTATTGAACATCGCCCTGTAGTAGTATTGATTCATAGTGGAAACACTCATAACTTTATCCATCAACAAGTCACCGAAGCTGTTCATTGTTTTTTCAGGGTAGTCTCTAATTTCCAAGTCCAGATTGTTGATGGGGGGACAATGAAATGTGAAGGCCACTATGAAAATATCAAACTTCAAATGGGAGATTACCACCTAAAGACCCACATGTTTGCAATTAACATGGGTGGTTGTGACATTGTCTTGGGTGCTGAATGGCTTCGTACACTAGGCCCAATCACCATGGAATTCCAGGATTTATATATGAGCTTTAAATAGAATGACCACATGCATACCCTCCGTAGACTCTAGGCAGGTTATCCTTCTATCATCAACTCTCATCACATGGAAAAGTTGTTGAAAAAGGGCCATCATGGAGTTATCGCCCAGTTTAATGCCATCCAGGCCATCGAGCCCATTACTCCTCATATTCATCCTGACATGCAACAAGTATTGAATCAACACCAACATTTATTTGAAAAACCTAAGGAGCTTCCACCCTCTAGAGGGGAACATGATAATAACATCACTTTGGTCCTAGGGGCACAACAACTAAATGTGTAGCCATATTGATATCCTTTCACCCAAAAGAATGAAATTGAAAAAATCATCAAGGAACTCCGTGAATCCGGTGACAAATTTCCTAGCATCAGTCCTTATTCGTCACCAGTGGTCATGGTGCTCAAGAAAGATGGGGAATGGCGCATGTGTCCAGACTTTAGGGCCCTCAACAAGCTCGTGGTCAAAGACAAATTCCCTATCCCGATTGTTGATGATCTACTAGATGAGCTACATGGTGCTCAATTCTTTAGTAAGTTAGATCTTTGCTCTGGCCTTCACAAAATATGCATGAAAGAAGTATACATTCCCAAGGATGCTTTCTGAACTGATGAAGGCCATTATGAATTCTTCGTTATGCCATTTGGTCTTTGTAATGCCCCATCCACTTTTCAAAGCCTCATGAATCACCTGCTGAAACCATATCTCTAAAAATTTGTCCTCGTTTTATTTGATGACATTCTCATCTACAGTCTCACCTGGGAAAAACATCTTTAGCATGTAGACCTGCTCTTGCAGCTTCTTCGGAATCATAAATTATTTGTCAAATTTTCCAAGTGCTCTTTTGGCATGGAAGAAGTCGAGTATTTGGGCCACATTATGGGTCGTGAAGGTGCCCAGGTGGATCCCAAAAAGATACAAGAAATGCAAGATTGGCCCCAACCAAAAACCTTGAAGAGTTTAAGGGGATTCTTGGGTCTCACTGGCTACTATCGCAAACTTGTCCACAATTATGGCCGCATTGCTATACCCCTCACTAATATTCTCAAGAAAAATTCATTCCTCTGGACTGATGCAGCATAACAGGCATTTATGGCTCTCAAACAGGCCATGTGTTCCACTCTGGTATTGACACTGCCAGACTTCACCAAATCTTTTGTGATTGAATGTGATGCTTCCGGTACTGGTATTGGTGTTGTCTTAATGCAGGAGGGTTGACCCTTGGCTTTCACCAGCCAACAACTGAGTGGGAAACATTTGGGACAATCTACCTATGAGAAGGATATTATGGCCATCTTACATGTAGTCGATACCTGGTGACCATACTTATTGGGGCGGCATTTCCAAATCCGCACAGACCATCAAAGCCTCAAATATTTTTTGGAGCAACGTCTATCCTCGCCCCAGCAAAATAAATGGCTAGCCAAAATGTTGGGATATGATTATGAGATAATTTACAAGAAAGGGTGTGACAATGTAGTAGCAGATGCTTTATCACGCCAATTTGAGGATGAGAACACCCTTCTATCAATCTCTCTTCCCATACCAGATTGGATTAAAGAAGCCCACAAGGAATGGTTTTCACCTCCCTCTCTCTCCCAACTCATTAATAACTTGAGAGTAGATCCTCATTCCTCAATTGGCTACTCTTGGAAGGATGAAATTCTTTGCTACAAGGACAGAGTAGTTATATCACCGATGTCCACCCTCAAAATGCACATTTTGGAAAATTTTCACTCATCTCCCACTGCAGGTCATGTAGGTTTTCATAAGACTTATGCTCGCACTCATCATTCTTTCTTTTAGATGGGAATGAAAACTAACATTCTCAATTTTGTAGCTAAATGTGATGTATTTCAATGCCACATTGGAGAAACAGTCAAGTCACCAGGCACCTTACAACCATTTCCTATATCTGCTTCAATCTGGACGGATGTTTCCTTGGATTTCATTATTGGTCTTTCGAAGTCAGGCATCAAGTCAGTCATCATGGTGGTTGTGGACAGACTTTCTAAATATGCTCATTTTTGTGCTCTACCCCACACATTTACCCCCACTTTGGTGGCTCAAGCTTTCATGGAACAAATCTTCAAACTACATGTCATGCCCACTTCCATTGTATCTGATCGTGACCCAACTTTCACCAGTAACTTTTGGCAAGAAATTTTCAAGCAACAAAGAACCCAACTCCAACTAAGCACTTCCTATCATCCCCAAACTTATGGTCAAATTGAAGAAGTCAACAAATGTTTGGAGACATACCTAAGCTGCTTCACTTCAAAAAACCAACATCAATGGGTACAGTGGCTACCTCTAGATGAATAGTGGTATAATACTAACTATCATGTAGCCACCAAGATGACTCCATATGAAGTAGTGTATGGTCAACTCCCACCTTCACATACTTCCTATATCCTTGGATGCTCTAATGTGCAAGCAGTGGATCAACTCCTACAGAACCGTGCAACCATGCTATCCCATCTCAAAGATAATCTCCATCAAGCTCAGAATCGCATGAAGAAACAGGCAATCCAACATCATTCAAAGCACACATTTCAAGAAGGGGATCAGGTATTCCTACAGCTCCAACCATATAAGAAAACATCTCTCAAAGAAAAGGGCTTCCAAAAATTAGCTCCAAAATTCTACAGAACTTACCAAATACTTCAGCGCATTAGAGCAGTTGCCTACAAGCTAGCATTGCCACCATCTTCAAAATTCCATCCAACCTTCCATGTATCATGCCTCAAGAAAGTAGTGGGGAACAATTGCATAATTCAAAGCAGTCTACCTGAATTGGATGAAGAAGGTTCACTCTGGCTCCAACCACAATCAAGAAAGTCCTCGTCAAATGGAAAGACACCTCTCAAGAATATGAGACCTAGGAACCAACCACTATTCTTCAGCAGTTTCCATAGCTTCAGCCTTGAGGACAAGGCTAGTTTTATGGGGGAGGGCATGTTAGGGTCCAAACCTAACCCCTTTATTTATGTAATAGGGTCGAGTCATAGTTATAGTTAGTTAAAGAGTCAATAAAGCCTGTATTAATAATTGTAAGTGTTTGACCTGCATTTAAGAAAGGGACCACAGTTAGTTGCAAATGGGCCATGGTATTAGATAGATGGTATTGAGAGAACCATGGTAATGACCCATGGTATTGTATGTATGAATCATATATAAAGGATAAAGACTCCCCATTGTGGAATGTGGAATGTCGTGTCTTATTTTGTAATTGAGCTCTTCTCTGCTGGAGGTTGCCCCCTCGAAGAGGCAACTGAACATTGTTTTCATCTCTGAATAATAAAATACTTGTTGTTTTTCTCATTTTGTTTCGTGTTCTGGGTTGTATTTGCACATATTTGGTATTCTGGAATCTTCTCACACGTCAAGAGCATAACAACTTGTTCAAATAGTACGGAAATGTGTTTGCGTGGACATATGATGATCTGAAAACATATGACATGGGAATAATCCAACATGTAATTCCAATCAAAGAAGTGGTCAAGCCATTTCAGCAGAAGCTGAGAAAAGTACATTCGTCACTTCAACCCCTTATACAAAAGGAGATGACTAAGATGTTAGATGCATGGATTAGTTACAAAATTCGTCATTCCACGTGGGTTTCTAACTTAATTCATGTACGAAAGAAGTCCGGGGAGATCCACTTGTGCATTGATTTATGAAACTTGAACTGTGCCTCACACAAAGACAACTACCCTGTGTCATCAATGGAGCATATTTTACAGATAGTATCTGGGGAAAAAATGTTTTCCTTGCTTGATGGTTTTTTAGGATATAACCAGGTTCTGGTAGCAGAACATTCTAGACTAAAAACTACCTTTTGTACCAAGTGGGGTACATTCACCTATAGGAGAATGCCATTTGGGCTCGTGAATTCATGCACAAACTTTTAGCGCGCCATGGAAATCACCTTTTGTGGACTTATCGGACATAATGTAGTGGTGTACCTTGATGATGTGGCTGTATTTTTCAAAAAACGGTCAAAATACACGATCTGAAGAAGATATTCGAGCGATGTCGAAAATATGGGATTTATTTGAACCTCAAAAAGAGCATATTTGCAGTGTCTAAGGGGAACCTCCTTGGGCACATCATTTCCAGAAGTGGGATCAAGGTTGATCCAGACCGAGTTTGGACCATTACACAGATTCCTCACGCAACCAACAAGAAAGAAATGCAGTCCTTCTTGGGAAATATAAACTTCCTCCAGAATTTCATCTCAAATTATGTGCAGATAGTGAAACCTATGCAGGACATGATCAAGAAGGATGCAATCTACAACTGGGGTAAGAGAAAAAATAATTCATTCACCCATATCAAGCAGGCTATAGAAGATGCGCCTACACTTTACAACCCACATTTTAACAAAGATTTATTTCTATAAACCTTCACCTCCGACAACTCGCTTGATGTAGTACTCACTTAGAAGGATGAGCTAAACAACGAACGTCCCATCTCCTTCATGAGCGCAAGCATGTAGGGACCTAAGATAAACTACCCCTCTATTGAAAAATAAGCATACATAGTATACAAGGTGTTAAAACACTTCATACCCTATTTCCTGAAGAACCATTGTATAGTCTTTGTGCCACACCCAGCAGTCAGGTCACTGCTTGTACAACAAGAGTTGGGTGAAAGACGTGCGAACTGAATGACAAACTTGCAAGAGTATAATCTTAACATCAAGCCAGTTCATATTTTCAAGGGTCATGGTCTCTGAAGACTCGCAGCTGAAGCATTCCTTGCATAGGAGGAAGAAGAAGAGATCGTTGATTGGGAGAAAGAAATCGATATGTACGATGTAGAGCGAGCACCACCCACTTCACACGGAAACTCTTGGTATGAAGATGTGCACCAGTACCTTGAGCATGGCACCATACCCTCTCACTTCTCCATGAGACATAAGAGGGCACTTTGCCTCAAATATTTACCTTATCAGTTGATGCACGGAGTGCTTTACAGAAAGCACAGTAACAAAATTTTTCTCAGGTGCCTGGAGACACATGATTCAGAGAAGGTCTTGCATGATTTTCATGACAGACCATCTAGGGGCCACTTCGTGGGAAATACCATTGCACATAAAGTTATGTGAGCTGGTTTCTACTGGCCCACATTATTCAAGGATGCACACGGTTACGCCTGCAAGTGCCCGATCTGTCAATGATGTTTTGACAGAACATGAAGGTCAGCAGCCCCACTACACCCCTGTTGAGTAGGTAAATCCTCTCTGTAGACAAAGATGATCCCTCTAGCCCAATGAGTGGGTCTAGTAACAAACGAGACAATCTATAAGACACTTTCCTAGATTACAATCAAAATAAGAGAAGAGGAAGGAGACCTACCTTGCTCTGGTGTTATAATGCACTCCTTTGTTGAAGATGGATCACTTGCTCCTTAGGCTCAGTACTTGCTTCTCATAACGTTTGAATACCTACACAAGAGGCCAAAGACATGACAAAGCATAAAAGTGCAACAAGCATAATCAAATGTAATCCACTTAACAGATCAAGGAGTATTAAGATAAATGAAGCATTGACACAAGCATTCATGGAAAGTGAACCAGTAGTTGTATATATTAATAAACAAAAGAGGAAGCATACAACCTAGGCCTTGATGTTAGTAGCCCTCCTTCAGTGAATGTCTAATTCCAAGCTCAATCTCTCCAAGCACTCCTTCTCCAAGCCAAAGTGAAGAGCATGTAGGCACTATATCAGCATAAGGGTGCAAATAATCAGAGACCAACCATTTGGGAATGGAGGGGGATGAATTTACAGTCATGGAGAGGGAATTAGGATCTCACGAAAGATAGGGGAATGTCCTCATCACAAGGAGGAAGCTCATAGGGATAAGATCAAAGGGTAATATTGGGAGAATTTGACCACATCCACAATGAACATCATCCAACTGGTCGTTTTGGAAGCCTCTAGATCACAAAGCTTCTCCTCCACTTTTGGAAAACTTGCCTTTTATGGTTCAACATGATTATCCACAAAAAATCCACGTTGGCAGTGTGAGGATCATATGGTGCAACCTACCATCAGCATGAGAGGGCAATGTCATAGTTGCACTGACACAAAAATTAGGGTTTTGAACTCATTTTTCCCAGGAAAGACTCAAGGTAACTTTTCATTAGTTCTTCAGGGAGGATCTAGACTGCATATCATGATGGGTACACTACATAGTTGTCAAGGTTTTGGCACTCTAGGATATGAAATAGGGAAGTGTAGGAAGTGTGACAAAATACTGTGTACTAGATGCCCCCTAAAGCATGAAGGAAGAATAGGGAGTGATGGCTGAGATGCTTTACGATCTAGTGCAAGGACTATAACAAACATCATCAGGAGACCTACAGATCAAGGACACATATACATATACATATCTGATACCTATGTCATATATATCAAAACATGAATCCAGAGTATGGACATAGCCATACAGATAGAAAGGACCATGTGAAAATATCCACGGTATGGGCACAGCCATCCGAATGAAAAAGGATTGTCTGGAAGTCTAAGATCCACGGTATGGATGAAGACACCCGATATAGAAGGATCGTCATCATCATAGATATAAGGTCCCACAGTATGGTCAAAGCCATCCGTATAGAGGAAACATCTATAAAATCATGAATAATACATAACTCCACACAGCCTAAGTTATAGAAGACAAAACTCAGGGTCTTACGCACCATCCCAACACGATCAAAGTATGAATTCTAACATGCGAACAAACGTATCGAAGTCGAACATGCTAGAAAACCACCTGATTACTGGCCAATGATATGAAACGTTAACAGGCACGAGAGAAACCACCGATAAGGAAAATGGCTCTCAAGGTACGACAGTACAATCTGTGAATGTAAAAATGAGTCTAAAGTTGAACACTCGTGGAATCATTTGATCAAATACCAATGATGAAAACCTGTCATAAAATGCAAAGAACTTTCCATTAAGGCATGGAAGCTCTAAGGTACTAAAAGGGAGTTTCTAAGTCATCTTCCTGGATAATGAGCTGAAGTCGACAGGAAATGACCCATTGAAGGAGGGCTACAATGATTCCCTCATCATCAACACGAAACAAGGAATAAAATGGAATAAACAAGTATGATCAAGGACCGTGGCAAAAGGTTAGACAATGTATAGGTAGTAAACTGTAGACAGGACTTCTCTTGAACATATCGGCAACATGACTCTCCAGTGTGGCATAATTTGACTCAACATAGGACCAAGGGTTATGACAACGAAGTGGAATAGTTAGATGAGAGGAAAAATGGATCACCCAAACCCGACACGAGAAACAGATGAGTGTCATGTTCAAGAGCGACATGATGCCCATACAAGAGATGTTTCACTTTCACTTTTCCCCACTATTCCTAACGAGTACCCCAATTATTTTTAATCACAAGTTTGAAGGGGATAGCATATGCCTGTCATATATGTTCGTTCTTTGAATGAATCCATCCTAGTAAGTTTTATGAGTCCTAGGAAGGAGAAACTCGGTCTTGTCATGGTGACAAGTCTTTGGTCATTTAATTTTTACGAGTCTGATGGAAGGGAAACTCGATGTCTTTTTCATATTTAGAGAGTTTAAAAAAGAGACGTAAAGAAAACTCCATCAGGTCCCTTTTTGTAATTTGTCCCTCGAACCCAAAAAGGTAGAGAATAATATTCGATAGAACCTCTTGACCATGTCGACCAAGGTTTTCCTTTTTCGTAAATAGTCAATCCCAGCCTGGAAAATGGGTAAATGTATACTGAGACGACGTCAATTCATTTAATTTAACGAGTTTGAAAAGACAAGTACTCGACGATCTTTTCATCTTTTGAGAGTCAGAAATGAGCTTAAAGGTGACTCCAAGGGGGGTTCCTTTTTCATTTATTTTTAATGAGTACAAAAAATAGATAAAACAAAACTCATTGAATCGGCCAAGAATGATCATTGTTACCACCAAAAGATCCTCTAACTGCACAAAGACAACCACACATCACCGATATCAAGAAAAATAATAAAATATTGGTAAAAATGTATTTGAAAACTTATAAATAGACAAAAAGTAAAAATATTTTACCATTTCACTTTGGGTAATTTGGAGAGTGCATTTTACCCTATTTTCTCTGATTCTTCAGGCAAGCAGTGTGGTAGATCCGGGACACCATTTCACGAACCGTTAGTTGTAGGTAAGATCTCTTCCCTTTTTCTTGTTTTCCATGCCATTTCATAGAAGTTTTGACTATTTAAGAGGAGTTTTGTTATTTTTATTATCGAGGGTGATCAACATGAGTCTAATCATCGGATCCACACTAATCACCCCATAGCCAAAAAGACCATCATGCTACCAATGTGAAAATAATTCGAACAGTCACACTAGGCATAGAGAAAAAAATAAAACGAGAAATACTCTATCTTAATTTGTTTTTTTCAAAATTTTAATCCATTGAAAGACTTCTAAATATTATTTATGAATTATTTGCGGGTGATTTCAATGAATATGGCCATCGAATGGAAAGAGAGAGGCCACGAGGTGGAATACCACCAAGATTCTCAATGCGAAACATGTATTAATGCTTTGAGGGACTGTGGATTGCTTAAGTTCTTTTAGACCCTGGGACTTAGAACTCAAAATGAGTTGTTGGTTGTGGAGCTTGATTATCTTCTTTACTCAGAGTTATCACCACATTGGACCCTAGTTCGTAATGTGGCGGCAACGCCGCCCGTAATATTTTAGCTACAAGGGGGGTCTAGTGGGGGTGACAACAATATTTAGGAGCCCACACCTGGTGGGGGATCAGGCGCAACACCCCCGAAGCTAAAAATAGATGTAAAATTACCTTGTAAAATGTTTTAATTTCGTAGTCAATTTGGGCCATTCATTAGGTGGAGATCTGGCAGTAGAAGTTATGTTTAATTTGGGGTTTTTTTTCCTAGAGGGCAACCCCTCGCTATATATGAGGGAATTGTATTGCGTCTATGTAGATCTATATTATGAATGAGAAAGAGAGAGGATATTGTGTGAGAGCGAAGAGGGAATTACAGCAGATCTGTTGTAGGTTGTATCTCTTCATTTTGCTGGGTAATAAAAAATGAAGGACTTAGCCCAAATTGGGTGAACCACATATATCTGTCTCTCTTGTTTTATGTGTTTTCTATATTTATATTTTTGCAATATATTTTATGTGTTCCATTTCTCTGTAATATATAATTTTCTAACATTAATTGCTAGAGTCTCATAGGATTATGGGATCTCGGTCGCGAGATCTTCATTATTGGAGATCAAGAACTTGAAATGGAGGTATCTGATATCTATTTTATCATTGGATTGTCCAGGAGAGGAGAGAGGATCCAACTCTCTCAAGCTCATACTGGAGGAGAGAGCACTAGCACACTGATCAGAAGGCATTTCCTGGACGCAGAAAACAACCATGAGTGGAAATTTTAAGATAACAACCATCGACAATCTACCCATGAGGACTATTCTACATACCATGGCCCCAGTAGCTAGAGTTAAAGCATTGCATGAGGCAACAAAATCTCAGTTCTAATACACAATGGACTATCTCACTCAAACTGTATTTAATTGGTGTGACGGATTGCTGGTTAACATGAAAAGACAATTGACCAAGTGAAAAATAGGTCGCTTGAAAAAGTTTGGGTATGGATCGATCTTAGTCACATTATTCTTGGAGTGTGTGCCTCTGTTTCATTACCAGTGGATAGAGGTGGATGATCCAGCTCCGAGAGATCTGAGGTTACTCTAATGGGGTGATATTATGCCTCGAGTTAGAGGAGCTCAACGGATGCATTTCCCTCTAGTGTTCTTTGGTTAGTTATGCCAATAGTTGATCGTGGTAGATGACTATGCCTATGCAAGCATAGACTTCATAGGGGATCCATATCTTCCTCTACCACTTGGTGTACAATGGACCGATGCAGGTAAAAATTATTTTTTTGGAATTTTTCAAGTTTTATGATTTTTTTTGAAGTGTATTTGAGAGTTTACATATGATAATTTTGTAGATGTGGGACCGGAAAGACCTCCTGGAATGTCCCTGACATCTTGATGAGTAGCACACCAAATATAGGAAGAATCTCTATACGAGGAAGGAGCATACCCTATAGTGGATATGGAGTGAAATGTGGAAGTCCTTACTCGGGGTATTCCAGAGTACGCTACTATATATGATGTGTCGCTGTGGTACCAGAGGCACACAGTGGGAGTATCCACGAGACTTCGTTGGTTGTTAGGCCAAGTGATTAGAGTTTTCTCATGCTATCATGAGCATCATGTGGATGGATAGCCTATTCCTAGTCGTATTATCTACACTGTTGTAGGCTTTTAAAGTCATGTGCCTCAAAACATTATTTTTTGAGATTTTGACATAACAAACTTTGACAAACTCGATATATATATATATATATATATATATATATATATATATATATATGGATGTCTCTATTTTTTACTTATGTGTTCATATATCATGATGATGTGTTCATTTTTCTACAAGTGACGCAAATGTCTATCTAAAACATAATTTTCCAATGCATCTGTTAACGTATTCAAATTTCGTGGAATGTGTTGATATGTAATGTAATCAAAGTTTCCAGTAATCGAACACATATATACATTCACAAAATTTGTGGATTTCTTAGTGAATAATGAAAATTTAATTGTAGCACAATGAGTTGTGAATCTAACTTAACAACCAAATTTATGATGCCGAGAGCAACTACTTCTGATAACAATTCGATAATTGCACTATACTTGGAAATATTATTAGTTGTTCATCCCAGGAAAATACCTTGTAAATTGATCAACTCGCCATTAGGGGCGAAGAGTGCCAAAGTTGTGAAAGATAAGTTTCGTGTGCTACATCAAGCACCATCAACAAAACCAACATAATGGTTTGATGACATCTGCGAACCAAGTAGAACACAAGGTAAGCAGAGGAAACATGTCTGCAAAGAAAACAATGACAACAAAAAATCAAAATGCACACTAATGAATTCACACACTAATGTACAAAAGTAATTATACAATATTCACGCATAATAATTTTTCAGATAAATCTTATTTCGGGGTTGTGCTAACACATTACCTTCGTAGTCAACCAACTCATGGGCGCATTTTTGCAAAACACGTTTAACAATGTATGGGCCATGCCACATAGGTTCGAAATTCCTAGCTCCCAAATTATCAATGGCTTGGTCATACAACAGTTTGATTATAATGAGCATTAACTCATTTTTTTATGTGCTTCGATAACCATCGCAGCAATATGATGGGTTTCATAAAACTTCTTGAGATAAAGTAAATGTTCCTCTTTAGGTGAGGTATCGAGGAGTAATTCAATAGCTAGTTTGAATGAAGGAATCTGACACTCGATAGGGAGTATCACCTCTAAACCATATACCAACTGGAATGGAGTGAAACCATTGGTTGTCTTAGTTGAGGTTTGGTAATCCCAAAGAGTCGAAAACAACATGAGATACCAGCCCTTTTTATGCTTTCCAATGGTACATTGAATCATAGTAACTAAGACTTTATTAACTTCTTCAACTTGGCCATTAGCCTGTGGGTGATAAGGAGTTGAGTTCTCGTGACATAGACCAAATTGAGAAGTAAGCTCTTCCATCATGTATTGACGAAAATGGGATCCGTGATTAGTGAAAATGGCTTGAGGGACACCAAAACGGGCTATGACATGGTTAAAGAGGAAATTAGAAGTAATTGTACCGTCAATAGTACATGTGGGCATCGCCTCAACCCATTTAGTAAAATAGTCAACGACAACGATGATATAGCCATGCCCCCTGGCCAAGCAAGGGTTACAGGTCATGAAATCAATCCCCCATTTAGTGAATGGGCCGACGGTAAAAATTGGGTGTAAGGGTGTTGGCAAGGCGTGATGTTTACTGTTATATATTTGACATTCATGGAACTTTTGAACTGCCAAAATGAAATCTTTAAAGATAGAAGGCTAGAAATAACCAACGCGAAGGATTTTATGAGCATTGGAATAACCTTACATGTCACCACCAAATTCCCCAGAGTGGGAGTCATTTAGGACTCATTCAGCCTCTTCAAGTGTTAAACATCTACGAAGAACAGAATCAACACCGACTCGGTACAATGTGTCACCAATAATCCGATAAGGTTGAGATTGATGTCAGATGCGGAGATGGTCAGATCGAGACAACTCAGATCAGAAAGTTTGGGTTTGAAGATAAACAATAATATCTCTGTACCATGGGTCAAGAGTACTGATAAGAAATAAGGTTTCATCAAGAATTTTCTCAGTAAAATCAGTGGAGGTGTTTGCAGAAGGAAGGGCGTAGATCAATTCAGAAAAAACTAGTGATTTCTTTGATTTGGTGGCAGTAAACTCCAAATAAAACTCTTATAGGATAATGATCCATTTAGAGTATTTTCCCCCAAGCAACAGATGGGTCAGAATATAAGTCATGGGTTACAGTCAGAAATCACTATGGTCTTCCGTAGAAGAATATAATGGCAAAATCGTTGGACAACATGGACCACTGCCAAGGAGAGATTCTCGACATGAGAATATCAAGTTTCTGTATCAATAATATTTCGACTCAAATAATAAACCACGTGTTCATTGCCATCGTCATCATCTTAGACTAGTACCATGGCAATGGTACTATCAGCCACGACCAAGTACAAGAAATAATCGTGATGGTAACTGAGGGAATGAAATAAAGGATCACGAGTGAGTTTTTGCTTTAGAGCATCGAAATATTGTTGAGAAATTTCATCCCAAATGAATGGGATCCCCTTCTTAATTAAGCGAGTAAATCCCTTCGCAATCTCATCATAATTAGGGAAAAAAGGATGAAGAAAATTGGCCTTCCCTTGCAAACTCTACAATTGGTGCAGGAATGAAGGAGGGGGTAGATTTTACAATAGCCTCAACTTTTAGAGGATCTATTTAGATGCCTTATTTAGACACAAAAAACCCAAGAGATGATTAGATTCGACGCAGAAGACACATTTATGCACATTGAGACGAATATTATAGTGTCGACAACATAGAAATATTTCTCGAAGGTGGTCTAGATGGTCATGACGCTTAGCAAAATGAGTTGGTAAGTCATCCAAATAAGGTTGAATGATGTGTTTAATATCATGAAAGGAATATGACATCGCTCTCTAGAAGGTAGCACCAACATTTTTGAGACTAAAAGGGAGTTTTTTATAAGCAAAAGTCCCCCATGGACAAATGAAAGGAGTTTTGTGTTGATCAATGGGTAATATGTTAATCTAGTTGTAACGAGAAAAAACCATCCATAAAAGAAAAGATCTCACTCCCAGTGCACTCATCAATGATCTGATCAATAAAGGGAGTGGGATAATTGTCTTTAGGGCATGCATGGTTGATATCACGGTAATCAACACAAACTTGAATTGTTCCCTACTTTTTAGTAACAGGTACAATATTGGAAACCTAGTCTGTCAATGGGATGGGGTAAATAAAACTAGCCTTTAGAATTTTTTCAGCTTCTCCCTTAATAGCAACAACCTTTCTAGGATGCACCAGATGGAGACGTTTAACGAACGGGCTTTGAATTAGGATAAGTGGGTATTTTGTGCACCACTATAGCTAGATCGATGCCAGGAATTTCCTCATATGACCAAGCGAAGACATCACAAAACTCTTTAAAAAGGTCAGTGTAAACCCTAATGTGGATGTTCTTGACAATCCCAGGTTTAATGGAAATGTCGACTAGCATCGTAGCAGTAATATTTCCCATATTACCTTCGGATAGGACTTCATGTGCAAAAACAGGTGTTTGAAGTGGATGTGTCAGGTTATGAGAAAAAAAAGGCTCAAGACACAAAGAAATCTCACTAAGACTTGGAAGAAATGAGGAATGATGATGAGCATCATTCCAAGGAGTTTCGTCAAGAGACATAACCTCAACAATACTCTCATCGGTGGGAAATATCTCGTTCAAGGGATCCAGAGAATCCCAAGAACCAAGCTAAGGAGATTGTGAATACACATCTAGGTGCATAATAAGAGTAGTATGACTTTCAAAAGTAGCCGCTTAAGCCAAAATAACTTTTGATAAGCTTGTTCTAAAGGACTTAGCTACATAGCATCACCGAAAGATTCAACCTGATCCAAAGTATGGATGATCCATGGATCACGTGAGGTTCAGATCATGTTGACTGAGGCAACATGCGGAGGTGGGAGAGAAAAAGTTCCCATTAAATAAGAATATTTAAAAATACCTACCCCTACACTCTCATAGGGAATATAAGTATTTCCCACATATGGGACATTGCCATTTGAAGAACCGGAAGAGAAAAAAGACAATTGATCGATGGTGACGATTTTCCCTTCATGAGGAAAACGAAGCACACAGAAAAAAGAGGAAACCACAAAAAACATGGCATGAGTCCAACTTCGTCCAAGTAGAAGGTTGTAATTCAGATTTTCATCTACAACTTCTACTTCTAATTCAACAGTTTTCCCTTCCAAGGTGATGGGAAAGCTTGTGAGAATACCATAAGGATGGGATCCTCTGCCATCAAAGGCTTCTAAGCTGTTCGAAGACTGATTGAGAGGTGGAAAACCGACAACTTTCCAACATGAAATAGACATGATGTAGGTGGAAGAACCCTCATCAATGATAGTCTGATGAATCGCCTTCCCTTTTATAATGAATTGGATTAAAAACACAATTTGATGGGGAAGATGAGGAACATGGTTTTCTTGATCAAAAGTGATCAAATTCGAATCTGCAGGATCAATTCCTCCTATAGCATATAATAATGATTTCCACTGCATTGGAAAAGTTTGGAGAAATTCCAAGGTAGACATTTTCGAAGGTGCTTGAGCCAAGTCTTCGAAAATACTATAATGTTGAGCAGCTCTAGCATTCAGATTATAATATGACTTCTGAAGCACACCTTTAGGAGGTGGTCAGATGACAGATTCATTATTAGGTCTCTCTATATGAAGAGGAATAGAACTAGGTGGAGAAAAAGTAGAAGGTGTATCAGTGGCTTCCTTTTCCACCATTTGCTTTTGAGGAGTTTGATAATATTTCGACCGGGTTTCAACAGAAATAGGAATTGTTCAACTCATGTAAACATGAGAACTTGAAGAGGCAGAGGATTGTGGTTGTTCTACCAATTGGAACTGCTATGATGGGAATGGATCTTTTAGTACATCCGATGTCCCTTGAGTGCCTTTCAATAAGCAACTAAGTTCTGCACAATGGGGACAATCCTTGGTATAGTGATCTTCCTCACAAATGAGGCAAGGATACTTAGGCTTACGTTTGAAGACATCATCAACAGATGTGTTAGGAGGATCCTATTTTGGGGTATCATATTTCTCTTTCCCTTTACCCTTCTTTTTACCTTTTGAGGGTTTGTCCACCATAGTAGATTGAATGGCATTAACCTTAGAGGTTTTACCAGGATTCAAAGAGGAGTTCGAAGGAGGATTGGATGCAGTATTCGAAACAGATTTTTGCTTTGAAGAAGCTTTATTGGAAGTTTGAGATACTCACCCAATAATACCATCGACAGGCGGTACGTCTAGATATTTAGAAGATGCTCGATCCATAGATGGCCTCGGAGCATCAGGAAAGAGATCATATAATGTTCAAGATTGGGAATATACCAAATCTAAATATTGCGCATGGGAAATAGCTTGATCTTCAATAACACAACCTCCCATTTATATGTCTACAACAATTATGTTGATGAATGATTTGGTAAACCATTTAGTTAACAACTCATCAGGTATTTCAAGCTTGATGAGGTGACATTGACGTCTCCATTCATGAATGTGATTGGAAATGTGGGTAGCAGTATCCTGTTCCAGAGATGTAAGAAAATGGGTACCAATTTCATAATGAACAAGTAACTGGAAGTGAGTGAGGAAGGCCATGGCCAAAGAACTAAAGTCGGAATAGGCACTTTGTAGTCACTCGATGTACCATTTCGCGGCGACACATAAGTGGTAAGTCATAACATGGGCCTGGGGGTCTTCTTTATCTTTTCCTTTGAATTTTGGGAAATCGCTAGGAATATTAGTGGAAATCGAAGGCCAATAAGGCGAATGAAGTATTGGGTCATTAGTAAGCCTTGACACATTCAACAGTTCCAATGTGGCTAGAAATGGCAATTGCGGGTTGAAAGGCATGGAGGGACTTTGATAAGGCTCAGTTTGTGGATTCCATCCTTGTTGGTATGGGTTTTGCCCCCAAAGTGGCAAATTTTGACCATAAGGAGCTTGATATTTCCCCCACTGAGGGGTACCCTAACCATAAGGTGGATTATGCCCCCACAAAGGTGGGTTTTGACCAGGGTAAGGTTGATACTGACCTGCCATAGGCCATTGAGAACCATAAGGTGGCTAAACATTTTGCACAACATATGGATTATAAGGTTGTTGTTGCAACAATTGGCCCTGGTGATAAAACTGTTGGCCCTACTGCTGTAGGGGTTGACCTTGTGGCTTCAAGGGTTGACCTTGTGGATACAAGGGTTGATTCGGTTGTTGGAAAAACTACCCTTGCTGCTACAAAAGTTTACCCTATTATTGCAAAGGTTTCCCTTATTGCTGTAAAGGTTGTTTTTGAACAGTCCCTTGAGGAATTCATTGTTGATACTAATAAGTTCCAGCTGGGAATTAACCATATGCATCGGAAACATGATTTTGACCAGGTTTCATATGAGAACCTACTTGTGGAATATAAGGTGGATTTTGAAGTGCTTGTGAACCATATGGAACATAAGGCTGTTGGTGGGGTATCTGGGCCGAATAAGGTTGTTGATATTGGATATTAATTGCTTCAACTAGAATAGATGATCCAGCGGGATTAGGAATACCACTAACAAGTTGACTCACTCCAACCATGTGAGGTTGTGATCCACTCACATGGGTTCCACTTGATACAAGAGGGATATTTGGAAATTTCCCCCCATGTTGCGAGTGAGGTGGTGGCACATTTTGTCCACTTGATGGGGGAATTGAGGAACTTATAGACATATTAACTGAAACTGTCAGTTGCACTGGAATTGTAGCTTGGAATGAAAGTAAAGATTGTGTCGGAATAGTCGGTTGAATCGGAACTGAAGTAATGGAAGTTTGCATAGGAATATGAGAGGTCATGTTAGGGACAAATGGACCCGAAGTAAGCATAACATTCAATGACCAAATTTGATTTTGGTTTAATAAAGAAGCACTGGGAGTTCCTTAAACTAGTTGAGCCAAGGTTGCATAACCACGTGGAAGCATAGGCCCACTGTTTTCAGGAGATGGTTGAGATGGAACTCTTCCTACAAAAGGAAAACCTTCTGGTGGAAAGTCGTATTCAGGATCATTATCAACACTAGGAGTGTGAGTAGCTGAGACTTCCAGAGGACCTCAAGGAGAGGTTGGAAACTCACCTTCTGAAGCCATGGGTGGAAACAATTGGTGAGGAGGAATCTGAGATGGATGAGGAGATAACTCCAAAGGAACACTAGGATTGTCATATGGACTATAAGGTTTTTGAGGAGATATTACCAATGAATTAAAAAGAGGATTCAGAGGGAATAAAACAAACCTTTGTGGACCCTCAGGGGTTTCTAGATTAGACTCCTGAGATGACAATGAGTCTCGAGGTGAGGGATGACAAGCAAGGGGTTGGATACTTGGGATAATTCCAAGTTCAAGACCTTGATCTTCAAGTGACTGTGAAAGTTCAGGATGGACTCCTTGTAATGACCCTTCAGTATGATATGATGAAGGGGAATGATGAGGTGAATGTAGTGGTTCAGCCACGATGATTTTCGCTCAAAATAAAAAGGAGAAGAGATGATTTCGTTCAGGGGTTTAAAATTAAAATTTACGAGGGATTACTCAATATGAGGTCAAGAAGCAACTACATGGGTTCGACATATTATCGTTGGCAGTTAATTTTATAACTTTAAACAACAAATAAATAAAAAAGGGTTATACTAGGAAAGAGAGTTTACCAAGTATCTGTGAACTGTTATATACACCTTAGCTGAAACCAAGGACTTGACGTAGAAAGGCAAATCTCCCCAAATATTGTGTTTGGTGTATCACGTTTACAAGGTGGAAGACTCGGTTACCTGTGGCTAAAAGATAGAAACCTAGTGGGGTCTCCCAATATATACTCGACGGTACTGGGAGCACAAGTCCGTGTTACCGTTGTCTAATGCATAACCATTCAATGAGAGCATTCTGATATACTTGCCATACTGAAGTGCCTCCTATATACCCGAAAGTACTGGATAACCTTCGATATACTTCCGTACTAGAATGGGATTTCACCCCTGGGATGCAATGCAGGAAGTTAACAACAACTACTATGTTTAAAGACATTGGAACATGTCTCTAGCCTAGACCTCTAGATATTTGCATTAGGTTAAAAATGGTCCTTAGGTTAATTGAGGTAAATTTTAAGTTTATTTTGAATTAGGTTTCAATTTTATGGCTCAACGATGTCACCTGAATTCCTATGATGAAACTAAATGATAAAATTGAAAGTTTTTCATATGATGAAATCTAAGCTAATGAGGGAAGAGAGACTACCAAACAATGCATTAATCAAGAAAAATGCATTAAAACATATCTCCCAAACTCTTCGAATGCAAGATGTAAAAAAATAAAAATACTCTTTCACTTTCACTAATGAATGCAATGCCAAAATGCAATCTTGTGAGAAGAAAAATCACTTTCTTTCATTAAGATGCACTAATATTTTTGTCCTTTTTCTTTCACTTTGATTCAAAATGAAAACTAATGTATAAGAAAAGGAAAAATGGATTTCAAAACAACTAAAATGAATATTTCATTCACTTTGGTTTCGAATAAAAAGTGTTTCAAAAATACTTCAACAAAAATATCCTCTCACTTTTCTTTTCGAAACAACGAAATCAAAACAAGCACATACTTTCAGTTTCACCAAATCAAACAATTGTAATCTACATTTTACAATGGAGCAAAAGTACTTTTCAAAGTAAAAATATGATCCAATACTAATGAAAACAACTTCGCAAATATGAACCGAAAGCAACTTGAAAATGGTGTCCTAATCATAGTAAAACTCCTAAATGGAGACAATTGATCTCACAAAGACAAGCCAAATGATGAGTGAAGGGTAAATTAGACCTAGAAAACCTAGAAGAAAATATAACTTCAATCACACACCAACAGAATAAAAGAGACAATTCCAACCATTAAAGGAAAATAATCAAGGCAAACACAATGAGATCACACTGGAAAAACACTCACATAGGTTGAGACACACTGAAAATGAGAAGAAACCCTAAAAATTTTCTAGCCTCTGGGATCAACGCGTCTGTGAAAGACAAAGTAGTGTTGAAAGGCAAAGCAGCGTGACTATTAATCCAAAATCAGTGCTTACAACGCTTCTGTAAAACCAGAAAATGTGATGGGCGAGGAAAAGAAGGAAAAAAACAAAAAGTTTCAAAAATCAAACCAAACTCAACACTCTCAAGTAAAAATTAGTGACTGTATAAACCTACAGTGATTCACACAAGCCAAGAAATCGAAGGTTGGTCAAACTAATCAGAGGGTCAGATCGAAGAAATGGATGGAAAGGTTATAGATTCCCCAATGGATTCACCATTTTTTTGAGTAGGTAAATCCTCTCTATGGACAAAAATGATCCCTCTAGCCTAATGAGTGGGTCTAGCAACAAATGAGACAATATACAATATATTTTCCTAGATTACATTCGAAATAAGAGAAGAGGAAGGAGACATACCTTGCTCTGATGCTATAATGCACTCCTTTGTTGAAGATCCTGATCACTTGCTCCTTAGGCTCAGTCCTTGCTACTCATAGCATTTGAATACCTACACAAGAGGCCAAATACATGACAAAGCATAAAAGTGCAACAAGCATAATCAAATGTAATCCACTTAACAGATCAAGGAGAATTAGGATAAATGAAGCATTTACACAAGCATTTATGGAAAGTGAACCAACAACTGTATATATTAATAAGTAAAAGAGGAAGCATACAACCTAGGCCTTGATATTAGTAGCCCTCCTTGATTGAATTTCCAAGTCCAAGCTCAAGCTCTCCAAACACTCCTCCAAGCCAAAGTGAATATCATATAGGCACTATCTCAACATAAGGGTGAAAATAATTAGAGACCAACCATTTGGGAATGGAGGGAGATTGATTTATAGGCAGGGATAAGGAGTTTGGATATCACCAAATATAGGGGAAGGTACACATCTAAAGGAGGAAGCTCATAGGGATAATATCAAAGGGTAATATTGGGAGAATTCGACCACATCCACAATGAACATCATCTAGCTCCTCGTTCTGGAAGCCTCTAGATCACGAAGCTTCTCCTCCACTTTGGGAAAACTTTCCTTTTAGGGTTTAACACGAGTATCCAGGCAAAAGCCACACTAGCAGCATGAGGCTCATATGGTGCAACCTACCATAAACATGAGAGGCCAGTGTCACAGACATGCTGACCTAGAAATTAGGGTTTTGAGCTAATTTTTCTCAGGAAAGGCTCAAGGAAACTTTTAATTATTTCTTCAGGGAGGATCTAAACTACATATCAGCATGGGTGACCTGCATAGTTTTCAAGGTTTTGGCACTCTAGGGTATGACACAGGGAAGTGCAAGAAGTGTGACAAAATACTGTGTAACGACCCTGTTGCAGTGACTGAAACATTCCAACAATGGGGCCTAGACATCATTGGGGAAATATTCCCACATTTGTCGAAACAACACTGCTACATCTTGAAAAGTACAAATTACTTCACGTAGTAGATAGAAGTAGTTCCACTTAAGCAAGTGAATGACCAGGAAGTCATCAACTTCCTCCAACAGAACATCATCTCACGATTTGATGTTCTGCTATCACTTGTGTTTGACAATGCAACTTACTTTTTGTCTTTAAATCTTTATGAGTTTGCATTGAAATATGGTATCATTCTTAAACACTCATCTAACTACTACCCATAGGGAAATGGTTTCCTAGAATCTACAAATAAAAATCTTATCTGCATTAACAAGAATACCGTTTACTCTGAACAGCGTAACTGGCACTCTGCTTTGATGAATGCTTTATGGGTTGACCGTGTAATACCCAAACCCTCTCTCAACATTTCATCATACTTCTTGGTTTATGGGAAAGAAAATCCTTCCACCAAACATCTACTTACCTGTGATCCAGTTGTCCCAAGAATCCCAAGGTAAGCCTTGTCTGCCAGTTCAGCATAGGATGGATACACTTCACAAGTTGTGGGAAAAAAGGATGAAAGAAAAATAAAAATCCACACTCCACGAGAACCATATCAAGTGATGGTTCGACAAGAATTCTACAGGGAATGCTAACTTGGATGTGGGTGACTTAGTATTGAAATGGGACAAACCCCATGAAGACAAAGGAAAATATACGAAGTTCTAGTCCCTGTGGATTGGTTTGTGTATTGTCTAGGAAGAGCTTGGCCGACACACATACCATATTTAATCACTTTACAGGAGATTTGATAGCCTTCCTATCAACGGCCAAGATTTAAAACACTACTTTTAGTAAGTCGAGGTTGTGCCTCACACCCTGTACATGGTCTTTTTACTGCTTGTTGTCTTTTCACTTTGCTTTACTATTTTTGTTATATTTTGTTTTGTTTTCTTAGTATCATGATATTTTTGGTTTGTCAATAAGCGCTACCCTCTACTTATTTATGTCTTTTGAATGAGTATGTGGTTGAGATCTAAAGTGTCTTGTGACATTGCAGCACTTGGCCAATCCTTTGTCCGTCTTCTCGGTGCTTGTTTATAACTTTCCACTGATGAAGTATTGGCGAAAAATTCAAACCATCTGCAAGGGAATTGTAAGTCCAACCATGAGCATGTGTACACACTAGGAAGCTCCATGCTTGTACTTAGCCTTCTACTCTATGTGCTCAAGCTCATCCAACTAGTAGAAACGGAGAAGGGGAAATCTAAACGAGCAAACCTATACCATAGGTCTTACATGCTTCTCTGAAGGAACAACCTATTCTTCTCTCAATAAGTCGGGATCCCTCTTCTACCCCAAAAATAAATAAGTGGCTATGCACAGTCCTCTTTTAAAAATACAAATGCGAAAGAAGAGAAAGGCTTCCTGCGCAGAGAGGTGAAGCATGCAACTCCACCGGGGTACTGACTAGACTCGCTGGCAATGGAGAAATGTGTGTGTTCCTGCTTGACTCTGTTGTGGTACTTTCCAGGTCTACTAGCCTTGAAGCAACACGTGAGATGAAAATTTATACTCTGAAAATTTTAAAACTCGTGAGCCAACTACCCTTCCTGATTTCGAAACACTGTAATCAAGCTGAAACTTGTTGTTGTGTTTGACTAAGTTGGAAAAGGGTGAACCATGTCTATCCATGGGGTAAGTCGGGAAGTTGAAGTAACCTGCATAATTATTCAATACTCCCTCATAGACCAAGGCCCTATGTTGTCAATGGACCAAAACAGAGAAGTTGGTATTCAACTAGTGTGTCGCCAAGTGTTGTAGCGACTGCAACACCCTCCAAAATTTTGGCGTGCTTCATATTTCGGAGCCTTTGTTGGTTTTTTCCTTGATTTTTTCAAACACTCGAGATCATCCCACGAGCTCGTATCTAGCCTTGATACCCTCTATTATTAACTGTTCACGGAACATCTTTTAGCATGTTGGTCACAATGTCATGCTTGCAATCATGTTCTGTCTATGTTGAAGGTTTGTCTTTGTGTGTACAAGTTGTATTCACTATGTAAGCATCTTCTGAACTCACACATGAAGTTGTATCCAATTTCATGCAAGTGTCATTATGGTCATTCAATGATCTATCTCAAGTGTCTCACTTGTCGCTCAGACTCGTTGGTTAGTCACATTGAGCAAATTTTGTCTTGTTGGTTCGAGGTGTTTTTTTTGCCAAGTCATGTTGAGTGTATGTTCATGAGGTCATGTATAAACAAGTCCACTTACTCACACACAGTCATTTTTCCAAAAATATATTGACTGGACCACCCTCCATCAGTCGAACATCCACTTAGCTACACTGCGAAGTCTCAACCCTCAGTGATCAAGTACTGCTGCCCAAAATTGCGCAGAGCTTGAGGCTGTCTCCCAAGCAATCTGCACTGCTCAATCCTGGCATCGACCTGGTTGAGTGTCACCCAGAATAGCGTAGAAGTTTCCCAAGAATCCATCTCAATCTGCGATGCCCGAAAGTCAATCTATCAAGCCTCCTGTTGGTCAACCGGAGAGTTTGACTGGGCAGTGACCCTGAGCTTCACTCCTCCAAAATATTGCATAGAACATGTCAGCATGAACACCTCCACTGGCTGAATAAATTGAGCAGACATGAGTGATAGGCACCCACTACCTGTCACTACACTATCTCTGACAATTGTGAATTTCTGTCAGCCAATCCCCCTGTCAGTTGGCTTGCTGCTCCTCTTGAAAACTACGTAGTTTTCTTGGATTGTCCTCTAGCTTCCCGACACCACGCTCAACCCGGAAATTGTGGAGACATGTTCTGCATGCCTGCTTCACAGTTCTACACATTTTTGTCTAGCAAGCTCCCACAACCCGCTCCTAGCCTCCCCTAAGAATCTACATAGTTTTCACTGCCAGTGTCCTCCCTGCTACCTGTATGGCCTTCCTAAAAATTGTGCAGTTCTGCCTCCCAGCTAAAACAGATCCCGCAGAATGTCGTTGTTATTCCAGACTTCTCATCCCATCCTCCTAGTCACTTCTGCGCAATTTTCCTTGAAAGTGCCCCAGAGCTCACATCCCAACTTGAAATGTGCTCTGCGTAGTTTCATAGCCTTGTCCTCTCTCCTAGTCACCTACACCCGAAAAGAAAGATGATTCATCATGGTAGACTAGGAAATTTTTGGATATGGTGCCGTCTCATCATGAGTGATTGCAGATACAAGCACATAGATGAGACATGGCAGGATGATGAACAGGATGAACAAGGAGCACATTCGAGGAGACTTGTTCGCAAACAAATGAACACATGAAGCATGTCAAGTACCATCGAAGACTCTGCACACCTTGCCATGCTGAGGTGAAGCTATGAGACACCAAGAGCACACCCATCACTCAGCAACACTGCAACTCGACATGGACACCAGCATCAGCATGAACATACCACCACTCTCATGTCGAGTCATGTCATGAATCATCTCGACCACATCACTATTGTGGACCATACTATTGTAGTCAATGTAATGTAATGTGGAATTCTAAGAGACCCACATACAAAGTTGAAAAGTCATGTCATTTGAATATTCATGTAAGTCAAACAGTCATGAGGGAAGTCAAAGAGTCACAAGGGTCAATTTCACCCTTGGCTATATATACCCCTCGTTTGTACATGCAAAGGAATGTCTCACCTAGGATCCTCCCACATAACCTTGAGATTTTGTAGTCTTTTCTTTGAGGAGAGAGCAGTGGCTCCAATACCCCACTATCGGGGTTAGTGATGTAATGGTGTATGGATGTGTCTTGGAACTTTCACTTAATTCAGAAGCTTGTTAACAAGACAACACGTTTTCACACATGTATTGTATTCGTTTGTAAGACTATGCTTTGGACGCTTGTAATTCATGTTTCTTTAACCTGTATTAAGACAGTTGAACTATTTCGATTGTTTTAGTACATATTCTATTGAAATGTGTTGTATCTATTGTTAACATTGTCTCGTCTGTGTGGACAAGTCCACCAGATACTCAATAGATTAGTTCTTGTAAACTTGTTATAATGACTGTCGCAATCATGTGTTTTAGTTTTTGGTAGCATCAGAAGTTCTCTAGCCTTGAAAAGTTGTGGAGAGGCTAAGGCACATGAGTTATAAAGAACCCAGAAACCGTTTGGTGAAATTCCACCCAGATTCTATTTTATTAAAATAATTGATATTTTTAATGGAGCTCCTAAGTCTAAACTTCAGGAAATTAAAATATTAATGGTATTAACCAAAATATGGGTGAGAATGATCTAGGAGGAGAATCAAGTCATGTTTTAATCTTAGCTATTGATTAGAAACTTAATATCGACCATTGAATACTCAATAGGCAAAGTATAAAATGGAGGCTTGGGGTTCATTTGGAAACACACAAAGAGATTGAGGAAATCAATTTTCTGAGGTGAGAAGTTCTCAAGAGGAAAATCGATTGCGGAGATCTTGTAGCTGAGGCACAATGAGAATTTGGAAGAAGGAATTTCCAAAGAATACTAAAAGATAGGTAGAGAGAAATTGCAGAGAGGTAGTGTAGTAGCCGGTAGAGCTAATGCAAAAAAGTTGCCTGTCATGCAGAATCCAGAACTGTCAGAACAGTCGGAACTACCAGGAACTACTGGAACTGTCGAGAACTGTCGGAATTTAGGAAACTGTCAAAACTTTCGGGAGTTGCCGGAATAGCTGGGAGAGCTAATGTAGAGGGCAAAGATGGTGGCGTAAGGGTTGATGTAGAGCCCGTGCAGAAGCTACTGAGGTTAGCCAGTCTTGTGTCGGATCGCCTAGAATTCTGTTGGGTGAAGTGAGGTAAAACTCACTTAGATTTTATGCCACAATTTTCTCTCTAAAGGATTGCTAAATGAGCATTCTAGATTTGTATTCAGATATCTCTCCTGCAAAATAATAAACCCTCAGAACTGCTGCATCGGTTTTCCCGTATTGGGTTTTTACGAGGACTATTGTCTCCAAAAATAAGTGTGTCCAATGTATCTTTTTCTTTGATCTGTTTTCTATTTCATGAGATCAAAGATTTAATTGGTGTAGGATGTAGAAGTAATTTGATTCAATATTAAGAAGAATAACTTGATGAATGTAATTTAAAAAACAAGTAGATGAAGTAGATTCAGATTTGCTACAGTAGGGGTTCCTTCAAGTCTAGGAATTTTCACATGTTATCAGAGCATTGATTTTAACAAGAAGAGTAGATCTAGTGCTGAGTAGTGAGGCTGAAAGCTTCATTTGGCAGCAATTTGAATCCCCTTGAAGGGATTGCGTAGTCCTTTTTGGGAAGTAGATCGAAGGAAATCTCTCTCTTAGTGAGACAACGAAGGTACGATTTCCAGTTTGTGAGTTTGCATAGGTAGAGGGAGTGACGTAGAGCCTCAACACAGTGTTTGAAGGGCGCAATTTCTACCGCATAAGAAATCCACTGGAAAAGAACGAAGACACGTAGAAGGGGAATTTTCTCCTCATAGAAATTTATTTCATAAAGCTCAAATTTCTCACTTGATGAGCAGTTGAGCAGTGCTAAGCAGTGACTAGAGGAGTCAGTACAACAATTGGTTGAAATGGCATCGCATGGGCTAAGATATCAAGACAGGTTGGAAGGTGCTTCCAACTATGTCATATGGAAAACCATAATGTTAGTTGTTATGGAGGAATATGATCTCGAGGCATACATCAAAGCTGTTGTAGATGTTCATGTTGGAAACAATCAAAAGAAGAAGTACAAGGCCGAGTAGGGGAAGGAAATGAGGCTCATTCTTGATCAAGTTTGAGATCATGTGGTCTCACACTTGTAGGGAAAGGATACAGCCCGAGATATGTGGGAAGCCTTGTCTTATTTGTATGAAGTCTCTTTCAAACATCGAAAGATGTATTTGGAGCAGAAATTGTAGTGGACTTTGATGCAGAAAGGAGAAGGGGTGAACCTCTATCTTCAATATCTTCAGGACAACAGAGATCAACTTGATGCAGTAAGTTCCACTCCTTAGTCAACCGCGATGGTGAGGATAGCCCTGAATGGAGTCTTGGATGAATGGAAAATTTTCTTCCAAAGCATATTGGGAAGAGAAAAGCCACCTTCATGGGAGGAGATGTGGGTGGCTCTAAAACGAGAGGAGTTAAGGAAGGACCTAGTGAAGGTCAACCTAAGTGGAAGTAGTGGGAGTGGCTCAAATATGAAGGAGGAGGAGGAGAACACAACTCTAGCATCGAAGGAACATCAGAAGCTAAAGCGAAAGAAGGACATTTCAAAGGTGACATGTTTCAGTTGTGGTGAGTTGGGCCACTATGTATCCCAGTTTCCTTTGAAGAAAAAGGACAAGGATGAGAAACATGATCCTAAGGTTGCTTTAGAAAAGATCAACGAGTATGAGTTTTCGACGAGTGCCCACCCATCTCCCGGAGGGAGATGTGGCAATATTGAGTCGTAGTCGGGAGGACTACATGTGGGCAAGATCCTTGAGGAGTCCACCTCTTGGATCAATTCCTTACCACAGGAGCCCAAGATTCAGTGGTAGTGAGATGGAATTAGTGTCAGATGATGCAGTGGAGTGTTTGGAGGACAAATTTAGTAGTTGGGGATCAAAGACTGATCACTGTAGAGAAAGGTTGGAAATAGTGCAGTTGGCATAGTGCAGGAGTCAGTAACATTGCAGAAGATTCAGAGGGTCAGAATTAGCAGTAGTAAGATTCCAACATTCATTTTATTATGCTGAACATAGTTAAGTTCAGCTAATTTTGGATGTTTTTCATTTTCTTCTCTCAGCAACTGAGTTGCAGTGTTAGCAGTGGCAGTGCTAGTAGCATAGCAGATGCAGCGTTTGAGAGGGAGTTGTAGTACAAATGTAGCAGTGGTAGTGACAATGTCATTGGCATCAGTACAGTAGGAGCAGCAACACAGTGTTGCTGGAAACAATAGTGCAGAAAGGAGGTGCTTCAGAAACATAGCAGCATGCAGGTGGACATTGTTGCTAGAGCACTTTCCTCGCTAAGAGGGAGTGATAGTTTTTGGTAGCATCAAAATTACTCCGGCCTTGAAAATTGGTGGAAAGGCTAAGGCACATGAGTTCTAAAGAACCGAGAAACCATTTGGTGAAATTCCACCCAAATTGTATTATATTAAAATAATTAATATTTTTAATGGAGTTCCTAAGTCTAAACTTAAGGAAATTAAAATATTAATGGGTATTAACCAAAATATGGGTGAGAATGATCTAGAAGGCGGATCAAGTCATGTTTTAATATTAGACGTTGAATAGAAACTTCATCTTGGTCGTTGAAGTTTAAACTCGAAAAGTATAAAATAGAGGCTTGGGGTTCATTTGGAAACACACAGAGAGATTGAGGAAATCGATTTTCTGAGGTGATAAGTTCTCAGGAGGAAAAAAAATTGGGGAGATATTGCAGCTGAGGGGAAATGAGAATATGGAAGAAAGAATTTCTGGAGAATATTGACAGAGAGGTGGAGAGAGATTGAAGAGAGCTAGTGCAGTAGCCAGGAGAGCGGAGGTAGAAAAGATGCTTGTCACGCAGAAACCAGAGTTACTGTCGGAATAACCAGAACCGCCACGAATTGTCGGGAACTGTCCGAACTGTTAGAATTGCAGGAACTATCGGAACGGCCAGGAGAGCTAATGCAGAGAGAAAAGAAGGTGATGCAGGGCTAATGGTGAGCCATTGCAGAAGTAGCAGAGGTTAGCCAGTCTTATGCCCAATTAGCCGGAATTCTGTGAGGTGAAGTGAGGTAAAGCTCACTCATATTTTCTGCCAGTATTTTCTCTGTAAAGGATTGCTAGATGAGAATCCTAGATTTGTATTCAGATATTTCTCCTGCATAATAATAAACCCTTAGAATTGTTGCACCAACTTTCCTGCATTAGGTTTTTTTGGGGACTATTGTATCCAAAAATAAGTGTGTCCTATGTATCTTATTCTTTTCTCTATTTTATGTTTCATGAGATCAAATATTTAATTGTTGTAGGCTGAAGAAGTAATTTTCTTCAATATTTAGAATAATAACTTGATGAATGTAATTTAAAAATCAAGTAGGTGAAGTAGATTCAGATTTGTTGCAGTAGGGGTTCCTTCGAGTCTAGGAATTTTCACAGTGTGGACTATTCCGCTGGGTGTTGTATGTGCTATCTATTCACCTTGTTTTTGTGACTGCCACATTCATGTGGACTACTCTACTGAAAGTTGTGCATGTCCTATTGTGTTTTATGTCTCTAACAGAGTTTTGACTATTCCATTTCGACTTGAGACTCACTCCCACCTTCTCCCTATGCAGTGAAAGAACCCTGACACAAGCAACACTAAGAACTCAATAGGAAAATGAACCTCGTTGTTCGAAGACTAAGTAAACCACTCTCATGTGTTGAAAAGCAAGAGCTAAGGCATATCTTTAAGATAATGGAAACTAGGCCATCGTACCGGATGGGACTCCTACACAAAATGGTGTGAGGTCTAGTTGGGACTTCATATTGGGGAGACCCCCTGAATATTGGCAGGTCCAGCACCATCGACACCATTGTAATTGATGTACTTGGATATTTCACCTTATAATTGAAGCTCTATGAGCCAACACATTTTCATGCATATATTGAAAAAATTGTAGGAATATTTTTGGGATGTTTATGATATATGTTGTGTTAGCAAAGTTCTAGGCTAAGTCATGAGTAGGTTTTAAAATATTTATTTTTTAGGATTAATTTTGTAAATTTCAAAAAAAAAAATGCTATCGGAATTTCTGGTAGCACCTGATTTTCTTGTTCAGACAGTCTCCCCTATTTTTTGGACAGTCTTTTCGTTCCTGTTTTTTTAATTTTCTGATGCTCCCAGAATTTTCGGTAGTGTCTCCTGTTTAAAAAAAAAAAATGAAGCCGAAAATGCAATTGTTTTAGATTGTCAATGTTTCATAATGGCAAAATATTTAATCCAAATCATGAGATTTCATGATTGGATAGGTCACAAACTTTAAGTCAAGTCAAGTGGTAGTGATTAATCGATTTGGTTGATTGAATTAGCTAGGTGTCAGTCACAGCCATAGCCAGTCGTTGCTTACTCCACTGATCTTAAATAAACCCATGTTTCCAAAGTTAAAATGTGTCTGTAGCATTAGTCTTAGCTATATGTTTAAATTCCGACGGTCGTTCTTTATGTTCCGTGTAATGCGCTACCGGAATTTTCGGCTAGTTCAAATTAAAGAAGAAAAATTGCCAGATTTGCAAAAACTCTCGTACAACCACCTGTAATAGATTAGCTAGACTCTACAAAGAAACTCGAATTCATCATTACTATTACATGATTTATATTCTAACATGAAATCTCATTTAATCATGAAGGATCATATGAATAGGAGATTGAACCAAAACTTTATCTCAAATACTCAAAAATGGAGGAAATTTTGCCATTTTGAATTTCTGAAGTGTAGCAAAGGAGACAGTGATTGAGGTGGTTAAGAACACATCCCATTTTTTCAAGTAGACTAATTCAAGCTAATTGCAACATCTATTGGGTAAGTTTCCATAATTTGACACCTATTCTTCATAACAAGCAAGCAGATATACATGGCATCAATGTCTAGGAAAGGTGGAAAGCTTAAGAGAATCGAACCTCAAGGAGCTGAACTAGTTGATACTAATCCAAGTGTTAGGATTGTTTATTCATATAGGCTGGTATCCACTATGCACCAGGTTTGGAGGCTCACATCAAGGTGTAGCCCAAGATTTGCTCAAACTTTCAATGGACAGGAAGCTACCATCTTTGGTTTCAAATTGCAGGTTCCATAACAATCAATTGTAGAAGCTTTTAACCTTCCCCAGGTAGGAGAAAAGTGGTTTAAGGGTGTTATAGACATATTTGGGCATTGCAACCCCAATCACATATGTCCATAAACCAAGGGCTTCTAAGTCCCTAAAAGTGTTGTTTCATACCTAAAGGAGAAAGGTCCGCTGATTACATCATCTCCCAGAAGTTCTCCATGAAAAACCACTCAGAACTGGTCAAAGCAGGACCATATAGACTGCCCAGTGCTAAGGGTGTGATGCATCTCACCTGCCACATGCAAAAGGTGCGATGCATACTGTAAAGCCCTTCTGTAGGGTGTGATGAGAGAGAGCAGACAAATGGCACAAGCAGTTTGCTAGGTGGAGACCCTGAGAATCTTCTAGAAGCTGCTCATTTGACACTTGCCTCCCTGAATTTGCCCAAGGATGAGTAAGAGATCATGAAATATCCAAGTGGAACCAAGAACTATCAGAGAGACGACACTAATCAAAATCCTAGAAGCTGACTTACCCCCCTGAAAATATCTATATATGGATCCTTCATCCCAGAGATCCAAAGGTTGGAATTTGGTAATTTGCAAAGAATTGTTGTTGGTTTCTCTTTGAAGACATTGTTGGGTGATCTTGCTTTCTATGAGGTGAAGAGGGATTTCAAGCTGGGAGGATGGCGCTCGGTGAGACCAAGTGGTTGTAATCCTCTCTTCTACTACTTTTATCAATAAAGCTATTTGAGTTTTCCTCCATATTCTTGTGTATCTCTGAATATTGTGTTGATATATTCATTTGTATGGTCAATATATATCTGATCCTATATTTTTTATAGTGATAGATTTCTATGCTTTAATGTTGTTATGCTGCTGTGACTCTACAGGTGATCTTTGAAGCGGGACAAGTAAGGAAGCAGTGGCGAGTTTCTGTCAAAGGGAAAAGGAAACAAGTAAGGAGCCAAGCGAAAGACTGAGGTTGGTACTCTCTACTTCTTTCTCATCTATCTCTCGTAAAGGAAAATACAAGTGAATTTAGTTTGTTTGTTTCTAAGATAGCTACCCGTCATAGTGGGACTAGCAGTTTTGAATAGACACTAGATTTCTCGGTAACAAAATGTCGACTCCACTGGGGATCGAATAGTTTGATTGCTTGTCTCTATTTGTTAGATTCATAAACCACAGCTGGAGCTTGAAGTTAACCCAGCTAGCCTTCGAACTGCATTTACTATGCAAGTGCAAAGTAGATCAATGCTACTTCAGTCAATCTCCAGGTTTGTTTATGAATTGAACAATTGACTTGCAAACTTCCTAAGCGCCCTAGAGGTAGCTCAAGTAACCTCATTAGATCAGCCCCTATGCTTTGTAGTTATTGACTATCATTAGCTCGGCCTAAATCCCTAAACTAAGCTGCAAACTATGACCAAAAACCAAGTTAAAGTCTCATCCCTGGACCATTGCACCTTCTCCTCTTGGCAATCTGGATGCATCACACCTCCCGTGTGCAGTAGGTGAGATGCATCCCTGTTTCCCTTTGTTACAGGTGCGATGATCAGGTAAGACTGTTTCTGCCTCGAGATTTTGGTTTTTTCTTCACTGACTTCATCTTTATTTAGTAGTTTTGTTGTTTGTGATTAGTAGACCACTGTTGAAACCCCCTTCCTTTGCATTATCCAGCCTCATTTGTACAAAGAATTGTGAATGTTTTTATGTATTTTTCGTCATTTACAGCTCTCCTTTACAAAATGGTAGCTTAATCGAATTATCGTCTTTTGATTTGAAAGTGTCACAAATGTCATTTTCAGTCAAAGAAAAGAATCTTCCTCTTTTTGATAGTCGATTACATTGTTGCTCTTTTATTTGATCTGAATTAATGGTATTTCAAGTGTCGAAATCAATTTTCAATTCAAAATCGCAAAGTGTCGTCTTGTCTCCTTTTCGTTTTTTGAAAAGAAAATCGTTAGTACTGTCGCTTTAAAAGAAGACATAATTCAGATATGTACCTAGCATTCTTTTTTTCATTCACACATTAAGAAAGCGGAAAACAAATACATGCATTTTCATTTGCATTTAGACTGCTTGTTGATTTTGATTTAGGACAATGCATCTAGTGTGTGCTCTCTGCTCTATGTTGAAAGGATTTCACTTCTCTTTCCTTTGTAGCTAGGATTTTCATTGCAAAAAAGAAGAGTAAACAACTATTTATCATCTTAGATTGCATATTTAGGAATTGTATATCTACATCATGCGGTGAACCTTAAAGGCAAACTTCTTAATAAAGATCAACTGTAAAATAAATTCAATGAACATAAAAACGCTTTGGAACCTAATGCACAACATCTAGAAGTCTAGGCTAGAGACATATTCTGGCATCGTAAAGCCTGGTAACTGTCGCTTTCATCGTAGGTTGGGTGATTCCTCCTCTTTGAGACGACAAGTGCCAGTATGGACTTGTGCTCCCATGTACCATCGAGTATATATTGGGAGACCACAATAGGCTATATCCTTTATCCTTAGGAAGCCATGTTTGCCGCCCTATCGATCACAATGCACTAAACAAAGCATTCGGGAAGATTGACTGCCGTACTGTAAAAAGTATTCTACAGTTTTGCGATTGGTTTGGTAATCCCTCTATCTAGATTTCTAGAGTAGTCTCTTTCGTTCCTTTTCAGACTCCTTAAAGGAAAAGGTCCATCTAAGCACTTGTCACTTCAGGCTCATTAAAAATCGAAGGTGACTAGAGTCATCTTTAGCTTTTTCTCGACTCTTAAAAATTGAAAAAGCAAGTTGTGTCAAAGCGTCTAAAATTCATTTAATTCGGAATAACATTTTCCCCTCTTATTTTGAGTTGATCAAATAATCCGCAATCGTGGAAGAAAGTCAATCAAAACCCCATCATTCGCGGAGACTGACGAGTCAGCCGTCTTTGACTCCGGAAATGAAACCATTCCGGGCCAAGCGAACTCGTTTAACTGGGTCAAAGTCTCCTAGTTTGTTTGAAACTTGTGTTTCAACATCCTCTAAGACTCCAATTACTCCAAATCTTTTTGGTATCCCTGCCTCTACAAAAGAATTTCCGTAGCTACAAGAGGACATTAGAACTGATCCTAGTGTAACAGTAAACACTTCTATTCCTGAACCAGCTCCATCTAGGGTTGATTCGGAAGGTTTTACTCCTCTAGCATCTGTCGTTGCAGAATCTATACCTTCTTCGGCACCAGAAATATTTTACAGACCTGGCGGTCTGCATCTTCAACCCGGATTGATTGCTATAGAAGAGATTACAGAGGATCTTCCATCCAGTACTCCATCGCATTTTGGAACTGGGATCCACCTATATCCTTCTACTTCAGAAGTTAGAACTCCTTCATCGCAAGTTCCTGTAGAATCGTTGGGAAGTCTTTTGGATAGACTCGATATGTTTGGGAAACCATCGACATCTAGCACTGTGTCATCCGATACAGCGATAGTAGAACCTCCTGCCACCACTCTGACAATGTTCGTTGGTATATCGTCTGTCCCAACTAGCTCTCAACCGCTAGAGGGAGTCCACCCATGGACTGTTTCGACAGTATGGTATGTTCCCATTTGTTCGTCCAGAATAGTATTTGGAATTTCTTATGTTGAATCTCAGCAAATTGATCCTTCACAACAGTATCAATTTAGGCAGTCTGGTCTCCAAAGACCAATCATTCCTTTGAGCACTGGATTGCCACTGTATGGGGGGCACTATACCCTTTCATTGTTCCCTCCAAGAGAACAACCATATGAGAGTTCACAACTGAATTTGGGTCAAATTGGAATCACATCCAGTGGTTGGGTGCCAATATTGCCTCAACAAACAAGAGTTGTATACTCAATGTAACCGAGTCTACCTGTGTCGAATATCCCCACTACACCAGCTATTGTGACAGTGTCGCAAGTACAAGCATTGCCTGTTGTATGCCAGCCTCAAGTTTCTCAGGTTGTAGTACAACAGCCTCTTGTCTCCACGACACAACCACAATCACCAATTAGTGGCTCCTTAACTGGAGTGACTCAGGCTCAAACGGGTACTATTACCCCTCATCTTGGTCAAACATCTAGTATTGGGAAACAGCAAATGGTTTCACTACCATGGCTGGTGCAACATCAACAACTACAATTCCAACAAGCTTACCAAGGACCTGAGCAACAAAGCTTTGCAGGTAATGGGTAGTCGTATATTCAAAACGATTATCACGAGTCATCCCAAATTGGTTATGCCCAGCAACCTTATCAAAGTTATTAGCATCAAATGCATTATGCTGGTATGCAAAGACCCACTGCTCAGGCGATCCCATCTTATCCTAGGTATGCTTCGTCGAACCTGAATCAACAGTTGCCCTTCGTGGCGACTTTAGAGTTACTAGATCTAAATCGGCTAATGAATGATCCAATCGCTTATGCCCCTTGGTGGCCAACGATTCCTCATAAACTTATGTCAGATATTCCTAAATTCAATGGAAATCCAGGTGAAGATCCGTCGAATCATGTGATGACCTTTCATCTATGGTGTTCCTCCAACACTCTAAATGATGATTTGATTAGGCTTCGCCTTTTTCAGTGAACATTAACTGGTCTGGTAGCAAAATGGTACATCGAATTGCCTAAATCTTCGTTCGATAACTTCAGCACCCTTGCCACCACCTTTTTAACCCATTTTCAATTACCAATAAGGTACAAAACAGGAACAGAGCTTCTTACCAATTTCAAACAGATGATGGCCACTCACATATCTGATCATATTCATGAATGGTGATGTCGTTGTAGAATGGTAAAAACATATGTCCCTGATTAGCTACTAGTTGAATGGTTTATTAAGTCTTTGTTACCTTCTATTATAAAAGATGTGGCAAAGGGAGGAGTCGTCACTGAAGAGCAGGTCATTGCTCGTGCGCAATATCTAGACTTGATCTATACTCAGTCTGGCACGCTCTATGACAAAATCCCTAATGCTCCAAGACCAGAATTTTCCGTTCCTCCTCCTCCTAAATCAAACAAGGACTCTCATGCCGGTGATGGCGTGATAGGTACGACAAGCACGAAATCAACAAAGGCTGCATCTAAAAAAGCCCGTAAGGTTTCTGGTCAAGATGCAAATGAAGAACTTCTCGCCTCGGAGGTTAATGCTATGTCGACCGACAAAGGCAAAGAACTGAAGCAACCAGGGGGCAAGAAGAAAGGGAAAAGCAAAAAGAAGAAACAGGACGATTCATCTCCTGAAAAATCTTCTACAAACCCTTCTAGGCAAAAGAAACCTAGTCAGCCATGCCTCATATGCGATGAGGATCATTGGACGAGAGATTGTCCATATAAAGCTGAGGTTAAGAAAATCTTTAAGAATTCAAGAACTTCAGCAGTATTGACTGACCCGTTTCCAAACCCAGGAACCAATCTGGTTGCTAGTGACAATGCTTCCCCATCCCAAGTGCTTATGCTATCCATTTCAAAACAGCAAAATGATGCTTTGATATCGACAAGGAATAAAGATTACGAGAATCCACAGCTGTCGAACAACAAGGCTATTGATCAACCTAGTAGTTCGACAACAACTTCGACCGAAGTTGTGCCACCCATCATTCCTGAGCTAACGATAAAGCCGCCAAAGGGAGTAGTACACAAATCAACATTTAATCCTCGTGCCAGAGCAGCACAGAATTATAATATAGTAGAGGACCTAGCCCAATCGCTGTCCGCTATGTCGACACTTGAAGTACTGCAAAATTTCCCCTCCCAAAAGCAGGCTCTATTATCAGCAATAGGTGGGATTGACCCAACAGATTCCAATCTTGTGGCCTTTAATCATAAAGGATATGAACCTCAGTTACCAGCTCAACTCGCTTTCCTCATTCAAGTGAAAGCCCTCAACAAAACTGTTCATCGAACAATTATTGATGAGGGGGCATCTACATGTATTATGTCAATGAGTTGCTGGAAAACTTTAGGATCACCACCCTTGTCGCGATCGTCAACGACGTTAAAAGCATTCGATGGACGAACATACACTCCATACGGGATTTTGAGTAACTTACAAGTTGAATTGGGGGGCAAAACAGTAGAAATTGATGTTGAAGTTATCGATGGAAATCTCGATTATAACATCCTACTGGGAAGGCCTTGGATTTATGCTATGGCCACTATTGTGTCAACGTACTTCAGGAATATTGCATTTCCTTTTCAAGGAGGAATTACAATCATTGACCAACAAACCTTTCTCCCCAACAGTTCACAAGTTACGGGAAGCATCCCGATGATCCACGGAAGCTCTCAGTTGCTTCAAAATATCAGAGTAGGCCTGCTAAAGGACCCTACATTGATGGGTACTTTTGTCCTACCACCTCCAAACAACCTGGCAGAAGTGACCATGGTAGGAACCTGCAATATGGTATCTTCCATTCAGAAGATGTCTGAACACGATATTAGCATGGATCGTCACCAGGTGTTGCCTCCAAGCCTAACAAAAATATTGTAGCAATCAATGTTCTCGGCATGGGAGGCAAACCCCAATGAACGCTCATCAAGCGTTTGGGTAGATAGGTCTAAGGAGTATGGTACCTCTTCAAATCCTTGGTCACATGTACATTCTACAGACGAAGGAATTGTTCAGTCAATGAACATATAGGGGCCACCATGGGAAGATTACCACCATCATTCCCATCTTCCAGATTACAACGAAGATTACTTCGACGACCTTAATCATCCATCAGTCTCTGATTTTCTATCAAATACTGTAAATATGGTGGATTTCGAGTGAAATTTGTCCAATATTGAAGAAACTATCACCATAAATATCTCGACCAAACCAGATGTTGTAGAAAATATTCATGTCGGTAAATCTTGTTCTTCTTCAAAACTAGAAATATATTACGCTCTCTTTCGCGAGTTCAGAGATGTCTTTGGATGGTCATATGAAGCAATGCCAGGCATTGACTCAAAAATAGTTGAACACAAAATTAAGATGTATCCAGATGTCAAACTAGTAAGACAACAACTTTAGCAGGTGCACCCAAAGAGAGCCGCTGCCATCAAGGCAGAAGTTGAAAAACTTCTCCATGTTGGTTTCATTTACCTAGTTCCTCTAACTGATTGGGTATCAAACATTGTTCCTATGATGAAAAAGCAAGGAATAATTAGAGTGTGCGTCGATTACAGGGATGTAAATCAAGCTTGTCCAAAGGACAACTACCCTACACCCTTCATTGACCAGATAATTGATGAATGCGCCAGATGCGAAATATTTTCATTTATGGATGGATTTTCCGGGTATAATCAAATAAATATCCACCCACAGGACCAGTCAAAGACTACATTTATCTATCCGTGGGGCACATTCGCGTACCGTAAGCTACCTTTTGGTTTAAAGAACGCAGGGGAAACTTTTCATAGGGCAATGAATTATTCCTTCCATGACATCAAGAACATCATTCAACCATACCTCAGTGATCCTCCACCTCACTCGTGAAAGCGGTCCGATCATCTGTAGCATTTGAGAGCAATATTTGTACTTTGCCGACACTACAAAATAAGACTCAATTTGCAAAAGTGTGTGTTTTGTATCGGTTCTGGTCGTTTACTTGGCTTTGTACTTTCAAAGGACGAAATTTGTCTCAACCCGTGCAAGGTTCAGGCAATCATCGATTTTCCTCCACCTTCAAATTTTCTTCAGATTCAGAAACTCCAAGGGAAAGCAAACTTTCTGAGGAGATTCATTCCAAACTACGCTGAACTTGCTAAAAGTTATATGCGTCTTTTGAAAAAATAAGTACCCTTCAACTGGGATCAGGGCGCACAAGCTTCCTTTGATACTCTAAAGGAATCCCTAATAAAAGCATCAATAATGTACGCTCCTGATTATCAAAAAGACTTTAACCTGTATCTGGCTGCAGTAGATACAACCATCACAATGGTTTTAGTTCAAGAAGACAATGGAATCGAACATCCTGTTTATTATTTAAGTCAAAACTTAAATGATACAGAAAGCAAGTACTCCTACGTTGAAAAGCTGGCTCTCGCAGCTGTTCAATCAATACAAAGATTTCGACACTATGTTCTCTTTTGAAAAATTGTCGTTTTGTCATATTGCAACCCCATGACTTACATCTTGTCGCGACAGTTGCTTGGGGGCAAATATTCAAAGTGGATAGCAATTTTGCAAGAGTTTGATCTGGAATTCATAAAATCCAAATCAAAGAAAGCTCTGGTTTTTGCGGAGTTACTATGTGATTTCCCATCGTCGTCCAACGATTCAACATCTAAAGCAACAATCGTGGATGAATTTTTGTTTTTGATATCTTCAAGCGATCCGTGGTATGGAGATATAATCATTTATCTCCAAACCCAAATGTATAGGTCTAATACCTCTCGCTCAGAACAACAATGTACTCGATACCAAGCAAAATACTACATGATCATCGGTGATACACTTTACCATCGTGGTGTTGATACAGTTCTGCGAAGGTGCCTCACCCATGAGGAGGCCGAAAAAGTCCTGAATGATTGTCATTCAGGTGCATGTGGGGGGCATCAATCTGGTTATGCTACGGCACAAAAGATTTTACGAGCAGGATACTTCTGGCCAACAATGTTCAAAGATTGCATAACCGCAGTCAGAAGTTTCCATGCTTGTCCAATCTTCAAACGCATAACTAAAATACCACCCGCACCTTTGCAACCAGTAGTTGTTGTTGGGTCATTCGCCAAATGGGGCATAGATTTCATGCAATCTGACCCCACCTCGGCCGGGGGGCATGGTTATATCATAGTCGCAGTTGACTATTTTACAAAATGGGCTGAGGCGATGCCTACATTAAACAACAGCGGCGAAACAGCCACTCTTTTCTTTTTCAATCATGTAGTCTCCAGGTTCGGTGTTCCACAAGCTATAGTCACAGATCATGGATCGCATTTCCGCAATCACATGATGGTTGAATTGGCCACCAAATTAGGACTATCCCACGATAGCTCTACTCTGTATTATCCGCAAGCTAACGGGCAAGTTGAGGCGATCAACAAAGTCCTGAAATGCATGTTGCAAAGGATGATTGGAGTCCATAAACGGAGTTGGAACCTAATCATGTACTCAGCCTTGCGGGCATACTGGACATCGATAAGAAATCTGACCGGACTTACGCCCTTTCAGTTAGTGTATGGCCTGGAAGCGATCTTCCCAGTTCAATGCGAAATTTCGTCTCTAAAACTCGCAGTTGACCTCCTCCCCCGAACTTTAGAGGAAGAGGCTCGTTTCTTAGAGTTAATCCAACTAGATGAAACCTGTCGTGACACTACCTTGGCTAACGAAGCACATAAGAAATGAGTCAAAGCACAATTTGACAAGAATGTCAAACCCCACGTTTTCTTAGAAGGTGACCTGGTTTTTCTTTACGATCAGGAATCCGATAAATTGGGAGCAGGTAAGTTCCAGTCTTTGTGGATGGGTCCCTACATTGTTAAGCTTGCATTACAAAAAGGAGCCTAAGTGCTAGTAGATTATGATGGGATTCCACTGTTGCAACCCCGAAACGGGTTGTACCTTAAGCATTACTATGCTTGACTCAACATGGTAACCTCTTCATATGCTTTTGTTACATTTTTGTTTTCGTTAAGAGTGATCATTTTGGTTAGGTAATCCACTTTTTCATTTTATTGTAGATGTCGAACCCATTGGAATCATTTGTTGGATACGTCGATGGGGCAAGTCGTAGTACGTGGAACCTATCTTCTGCAGCTTAGGCCATCTTTGATCCAAGCAGCGAGTTAGTGAGTTTCAGAGGGGTATGTATTGGTCAATCAATGAACAACATCGCTAAATATAGCGTGTTGATAGAGCTCCTCTCTGATGCCATCGCGCATGGCATACGCCGACTTGTCGTCAAGCTAGACTCACAGCTTGTCATTCTACAGCTTACGGGCATCTATTCTGTTCGAAATCTAGCTATCTATCACATGTTCCTAAGGGTCAATATTTTGGAAAGGCAGTTCGATTCTATTCAATATCAACATATTTCCAGAAACTTAAACACATTAACCGATTCATTACCAAATTATATGTTCGATAGACATTTGCAACATTTGTAAAAGAAAAGCACTTTATAAATAGTTGCATCAAGATCATATAACTTAACCAAGATAAAGCTCCGAAAATCAAAAATATATATATAACTATTTATAGTTTGTACATAGTGTTCTGTGTCCAAGACAAAATCGGTCATATGACCCAAAAACTCAAAATGCAAGGGGGCACCCTAATCTAATGGTGCTGGTGATAACTAGTCACCGCCTATGCAATCATGTGCAAGAGCCTAGTCCATTGGCTCGGCACGCCAACGGTATGGCGCTGTAATCTCAGAGGCAGCTCACCGGTCCTCAAGTCCGGAATACCAAGGGCGCGACCCTCGATCTAATCCTGCAACACTACAAGGATCTCAAATACATCCAGGTCGCGAAGAATGGCCCTCCATACAGCCTCTCCTATTGGAACGGCAGATGTTACTCTCAGACGCACTACTGGTCGCACTGGCCCGATATCTACAAAAGCACATGAGTTTTTATTAGTCGTGATAAACATTTGAAAAACACAAGAACATTATAAAAACATTAAACAGAGATATGGTCAAAGATTTTTACCTATGACACCCCACTACTCGCCAGCCGGCAGCACCAAATCTTGTTCACCCTGGAAATCATCGCAACATATGGATACTCGGCATAAACCATCTGCTGATGGTTGAACCACTCGAAGAAAGCATCAGAGAATGAAACCTGCGATTGACCAGCATGTCTGGCCATAAGGTCGACCCATCTCTGCATCCGTGGCTCAGTCGGTGGTGGTAGGCCAAGTGAGATGTATTGTGGCTGCATCAGTGGGATCCTCTCCAAGGCGAAAGGAGTCAGAATATAACCATAGCTAAAGTTCCTAGATCTTCCATTTTTCACCTTGGTAAGTTGTTCTTTGATCACTAGAAGTACTGCATCACACTAGTTGAATACCTTAGGTTCGAGGCATTCCAAGGTGTACTGCATATAGGACCTGTTGGCCAAGTGAAGGGCCGCACTACCAGCCAATCTAGCAAAGGTGAATAAAATAGTCCTCAAGGACCGGTTGGTGACATCTCAGATACTGATCTTACCGTCCCTGCTCGACTGAGATCCTTCTCTATAGTATCGGCGAATATAATCCCTCACGGATTCGCCCCCATGGGCGGAACCTGATAGTGAGAGAGGGGCACCACGCCTCGATAAACCGGTCAAGAAGTAGATGTCCTTAACAATCATGGGGATGGATTTGCATCTTATCTAGAACACTTGGTTGGTAGGATCCCATGCATCGAGGAAATATTGCAACAAGTTGATTTGTTGCCTCATGCTAGATATGCGAAAGAACTTGAACAAGCCACAGTTTCGCAATGTAGTTACTGTACCCGGATCATGTAGGGAAACCATGTATTCTTCTTCATGCTCATGTTCATGCCATGTAACAACCATTTTTGCTCTGAGGAATCTCTAAAAAACAAACAAGAGAAGAATTAGGATCCTGATTTGGCAAAAAATAGGCAAAATTTCCATGAAAAATCAGTGCAAAAGTTTTCCTCCTTGCGCCCATCGCACCCTAGCTATGTACTAGGTGAGATGCATCCTGACTGGCCAGGGACCAGCCTAGGATGCATCGCACCTTTCGATGTATACTAGGTGTGATGGGGGCAGAACGAAATGTTCAAAACCCAAGGGCCCAGAAAAGCAGGAAAACCTACTCAGAATTCAAAAAGGAAAGAATACAATTGAAGAGCTCAGGTTTAGCTCCTACCTAGTCCAGACGGCGCCGAAAATCGTCCACAAATCTCTCAGAATCAACTGATGAAAATCAAGGGGGAAAATGCCTCCAGAGCTCCAACAGTCACAACTCCAAATGAAATGGTAAAGTGAGGGGTAGAAAACTATTTTTAAGTTACTTTTCATGTAATTTAAGTAGGGTATTAGTTTTTAAACTCATTTTTCAAACATATGTCCTCATTTCTAATCAGTTTGATGGAGCAATTGAACAGGTAGTACGACCGTCAAAAGAACATAGTGTTAATAGTGAATCGAATGTCAATGACCATTATCACGAGAAGTTTTATGCAAAGTTCAAGCTTGTTAAAAATTAAACCTAGCAATGAGCATATGTTCCACCAGAGTTTAAGCTCGTTAAAAAATGAACCCACCTCCGATAAATAACCATTTTGAATGCATTATCATCAGCTTTTGAGCCTTGGTCGTGTTCTTACTATCACCTCCACTTTGTTTTAGCCGATCATACGCCTCCATTTGATGGTTTGCCCCTTTTGAGGAACATCTGCGACGAGTGATTCTATTAGCCACCTTCTTTACACTGCCGTGATTGAAAGTTCCAAACCTTACTTGGAACTAGCTGCTATCCGAGAATATCACTCGTTCCTCAAAAACGAGTCTCCTTTAAGCTCTTTTCATCTGACTCATAAAATATGAAAAGATTTCTGAGCAATTGGCCTCTCCAGCTCATTAAAGTGATTGGAAGTGCCATCCCTCCTCTAGATTTTAATCTTGTCAGGCCAGGGTAACTCCAAAATGGGCAGAAGAAAACTGACTGCTTAATTCATTAGCTAACTATCATTTATATACATAAATGGGACGGATCAGTTCATCTTCTTGATGACTGTTCGCGTTCCAGTTTACCCAACGGTTGAAGATTAGTTGTGAACATTCCCCCCCTTAATCTGAAGGGATGTTGGTGAGTCCAAGCATCGTTCTGAATCTTTCAAGCTTTTCTCTTCCAAGCGCTTTGGTGAAGATGTCTGCAATTTGCTCATTTGTGGAACAATGACGGAGATGGATTGTTTTGGCCTCAACATGATGTCGGATCAGATGATATTTAGTATTGATGTGCTTAGTACGATCATGGAACTTTGGGTTCTTGGCCAACTTTATTGAAGAGGTGTTATCAATCATGAGTGGAGTTGATTGTACTTGTTTTACCTGCAAATCTTCAAGAATTTTCCTGAGCCACACAATTTCTTTCGTTGCTTCAGCTGTTGCCACGTATTCTGCTTCTGTTTTGGAATCTGCTGGAGCTGATTGTTTGTGTGATCTCCAGGAGACAGCTCCTGATCCAAGACTCATAGCATATCCTGAAGTAGATACCCCGGTTTCTTTGTCTCCATCGAAGTCTGAATCAGAGTATCCAATCAAGCTGAAGTCGTCCACCTGTGTATACTTGATTCCAAGATCTTGAGTTCCCTTCAAGTACCTTAGAACTCTTTTTGCAGCAGACCAATGTCCCTCACAAGGATTTTGCATAAACCTGGAGAGGATTCCAACAGCAAATGAAATGTCTGGTCTGGTAGTAGTGAGGTAGATGAGACTTCCTACAAGCTGTCTATACTTTGTTGCATCCTCAAATTCCTTTCCTTCAATAGATGTGAGCTTCAAGTTTTGTTCCATTGGAGTAGAAAGAGGATTGCACTCTATCATGCCAAATCTGTTTAACAAATCTCCAATGTATTTCTTTTGAGAAAGAAATATGGATTTTGGATGTTGGGTTACTTCAATGCCAAGATAGTAATGAACATAGCCCAAATCAGTCATTTCAAAAAAATTTCCTAATTCTTTCTTTATGGATGCAATATAGCTTTCATTGTTCCCTGTCATTAAAAGATCATCTACATATACCACAAGATATACAACTGTTTTGCCAACTTTCTTGACAAATAAAGTTGCATCATCAAGATCAAAATGATTGAACTTGAGTTTCAGAAGATGCTCAGTTAGTTTTTCATACGAGGCTCGTGGTGCTTGTTTGAGGCCATACAAGGACTTCACAAGTTTGCATACTTTGTGTTCATGTCCTTTCACAGCAAATCCTTCAGGCTGGGACATAAAAACATTCTCTTTTAGATCTCCATTCAAGAATGCAGTTTTTACATCCATTTGATGGACTTTCCAACCGTTCTGGGCAGCTAGTGCAAAGAGTGTCCGGATGGTGGCCCATTTTGTTGTGGGGGCAAAAGTTTCCTCATAATCGACCCCTTCCTTCTGTGCAAAACCTTTTGCCACAAGCCTAGCTTTGTGCTTGTCAAGTGAGCCATCAGCTTTGTACTTGTTCTTGTAGACCCACTTGCAGCCAATTGGTTTGGTTCCAAATGGAGGATCAACCAGCTTCCAAGTGCCATTCTTTATGAGGGCATCATACTCCTTCTGCATCGCTTCTTTCCATTCATCATGAGAAGCAGCTTCTTTGAAGGAAGTTGGTTCAAAATCTCTAGACAAGTTCAATTCACAATCATAAGTAACATCCATATCAACAGGTGAATTAGAGTTATCTACGTCACCTCCATCTTGTCGGTTTGTATTTATGGTTCCTGTTTTTCCAATTTCATCAAGATGAACACTTTCAAGTGTCTTTGTCAGCCACTTTGGGGGACCTTTCTGAGATGGTCCAGGCTGCTCTGTTGATTGAGTTGGGACTGAATCAAGATTGAGTCTCCCAATTCTATCAATTACATCACTTAAAGCATCATCCGTTGTTGGAGTTTCATGCAGGGGAGATTGTTCTTCAGAAGAAGATTCCACATGTTGTTCTAGTATAGGAATCCCCCCTTCAAGATGTGGAATCTGATTATCAAATTCTTGAAATGATTTTGTTTCTGCGAATCTATCCAAGCGATCAAGTTGCCGCTCAACAACATTGTCAGATTTGGATGATTCGAGAAAAATGACATCTCTAGATAAAACAAACTTTTTATTTACTTCATCATAGAGGCGATATGCTTTAGATGTGTTTGAATACCCCAGGAAGATACACTTACGACTTCTAGCACCAAGTTTGTTTCTATGTACCTTTGGTATTAAAGCATAACAGGTGGAACCAAAGATCCTGAGATGTTTTACCGAAGGAACATGTCCATACCACAATTCATAAGGAGTCTTGTTTCTTATAGCACTAGATGGACATCTATTCTTTATATATGCAGCACATAGAACAGCATCAGCCCAAAACATTATCTTTACATTTTTGAAGAAAAGCATGGATCGTACCATATTCAAGATTGTTCTGTTCATTCTTTCAGCTACACCATTCTGTTGAGGATTATAAGGCACAATTGTTTGATGTTTAATCCCATGTTGGCGAAGATAGTGTTCAAATTCATTTGATGTATATTCTTTTCCATTATCAGTGCGAATAGACCCAATATGAGATTGTGCATCATTTTCAATCCATTTATGAAAATTCTTGAATGTTTGAAAAACATCAGATTTGTTCTTCAATAAATAAACCCAACACATTCTGGTGTAATCATAAATAAATGTCATGATATATTTATTTCCATTTGCAGAAGGAACAAGCATTGGACCACATAAATCTGAATGAATGAGTTCAAGCTTCCTATGTGCTCTTGAATGTGAATCATGAAAAGACTGTTTTCTATGCTTTCCTAGAATGCAAGCATCACATTGCTTATGTTTTCTAGGAATGGTAGGCAAACCAGCAACACCATTTTTCTTCAACAAGCAGAGACTATCATAGTTTAAATGTCCAAATCTAGCATGCCATAATAAACTTGACGGAAGTGTACCTTCTTCATGATGAGAAATATATGAGAAATGTTGTGCATGAGCAGAGGTTCCTTGCAGTTTAAGAAGTCTTTCTTCTTCTATACCCCTCATGACAAGTGAGTGGTCAGATGCCTTTCTTACCTCAAGCTTTCCATCAAACATATGAATGGAGTGACCTTGCTGGCGGATGTGGACCTGGGACAGCAAGTTTCTCTTGAGCTGTGGGAGATATAGAACATGATCCAGAAGAAAGTCTGGAAGACTAGGCAGTTTAAGCCTGATTGTGCCAAGCCCTGATGGCTTGATTTTTGACTGATCTGCAAAGTATACTGCTCCATCAACATTGTCAGTGAAATCTTCAAAAAAATCTTTCCTATGAGTCATATGACAGGTTGCTCCTAAATCAAGCAACCAATCATTTTTCGAAGAAGCAAGTGAAGCATTAAACAAATCTTCATTTACTCCAATGTTACATTGTGCCTCAATATAGTGAGCGGATTCAGGTGCTTTACCTTTGTCTGTGTCATCAGTTTTACCTTTCTATTGGTTTCTTCTCTACTCAATTTTGTCCCATGGTAGCTTGCATGTAGAAGCATCATGTGATCCATTTCGTTTGCAGCGAATGCAATGCAGATCTGCCTTTTCTCCTTGAGAATGTCTGCCCCCCCTGCCTCTGAAGTATCTTCCTCTTCCTCTTCGTCCACCTCTTCCTCTTGTAGAATCTTGAGTAGGATGCTTTTCTTTATGAGCAAGGCAAACAGTCTCTTCAGAAGATTCAGGGACTGTCTTCTTTCCAAAGGCTTTCTCTCTTTCAGCAAACTTTTTCACAAGAGAGTCAAAGGTTATATCTTTAAGATTTCCATTTGCTTGTAATGACTCAAGATAATTGGAGTAGGTAGGATAGAGTGCTTTGAGAAAGGCAATAAGAGAGATATCCAGCTCAACCTTAGTGGATTTAATATCATGCATTATAGACTTTATTTCAGATGCAAGAGCAAGAGGATCATTATTTTTCAGTTCAAGAGTGAAGAGTTTAATCATGAGCTGAACAACTTCAAGTGCAGAATGTGTATCATAGAGTTCTTTCAGCTTTTGTAAAGCTTCAAAGGCAGTGGAATAGGATGAAATATGACGACTTACTTCTTCATTTACAGATGTTGCGATCAATGCATAGGCTTTGTTGTTCTTGTTTTCCCAAATGACAAGTTCTTTATCTGATGTAGGCTGCACAGGGTCTTTGTCTTCTTCTCCGACACACACTCCTTTCCACAACTCATTGTAGATGAGGGTGTGTTTTACCATCCGGGACCATTCAGGATAGTTCTCCTTGCCTGTGAGAACTATTCCTACCATAGAAATGATTGAATGCATTCTGTAAAAGAATGTCTCTGCTAAAAAAAACTTATGTTGATAAAAAACTTCTGCTGAAAAAATCCTTATGCCACAGCCTTATGCACTTTATTTTCTTCTAACGTTTGATAGAAGCATCAGCATTTCTTATATCACTGCAATATTACTATGTTTTGAAAAATGCGCAATGGATCACTTCATTCTATTAATATATCACTTCAATATATCAATATATTATGCAATTGAAAAAAATGCGCAAGGGATATATCACTTCAATATATATATCAATGCAAAACGCATAAGGGATATATTACTTCAATATATATTACTTCAATATATATCAATGCAAAACTATTATGAAAGCAGCGCAATATGTAAAACTTTTGAATAATACTGCGCGTTTTAATCTTCACAGTCTTCACTGTTACAACGCATTGAGTCTCTTGAGTCTCTGGCTGGGGATCGCATCAAATCAGGCAACTACCACCACTGAAGCTTATAAAAAAAATAGCCATAGATTCGTTACATTACGCACTAAAACAATACCAAACAATGATTCAAAAACTGCTCCAACGTGCTCTCTTAATACCGCTGTGTTGTGGGGAAAAGTATCCGATGCGGATGACACTAACCCTTTCTAAAGGTGACAGTCTTTAGCAACAACTGAATGATAAAGTTTTCATGTTCCACTTTATGAAAGCACAGAGAGAATGGAAAGAGGGTCAACCAACCTGGTGTCTTGCGCTTAGTCGATCCTTGTCCTTCTCGCTTTGTATCCTGTTCCCAGCTCTTTGCTCTCCAAGCCGATCCAGCTACACACAGAATCTGCACAACAAAAGGGAGCAAACTACGAGATACAAGCAATCATAATTGAAGCATGGATTAGGTTGCATCAAATATACATGTAAACACAAAAGCATCTATGTAAAACAAGTATATAGAAGAACATGCAAACTTTATTGATAGAAAGTAACAAGGTTCCAGAGGAAGTTACAACCAATGATGTTGGCTCCAATCCAGCAGCACCTCCTCGGCAGCAAGAACTCTCTTCTTCACCTCTAGTAAAACAATCACCCAATAATCCTGGCAGTATACCAACAGCACCTCCTTGCTTATACAAAATTCCAGCCTCCCTAGACCTCATAGAAGAGCTCTATATATAGGAGGGAAGAGGAAAGGATGAGTCAGCTGGAGGCTGGCATATAGCTGACTAGTGTCCTCTCCATCTTCAGTTAATCTTCAGTTCCTGTGTCCACTTGGAGATCCTTGCTTACACATGGTGATCAAGTACCTCTTATTCATCACAGGGCGAATCTCATGACCCAAATGTCAGTTTGGAAGCTTCCTGGGCAATTGACACCTTGCAGGATGACTGTGCCACTTGGCCAATCTCGCCCAGCGCAGGTAGCCTTCATTGTTTTTGACTTCCAGCGCAGGTACAGAGTGGGACAGTTGCAATACAGCGCAGAAGCTCAGTTAAGCAGCTGACATGATCCAAAATAAGCCTGTTCTGAAGTGTTTTCAGGTGGAGAACTGATTGGAAGTGCTGTTGATTGATGACCTTGTTCTTTTAGGGGTAAGAACAACATGTTTAGGGACTGAGGATCCCTGTAATTATCGACATTTCCTGCTCCTTGACGCGAGGCACAAAAATGTCTATAACAGTTGCCCCCTAAAGTATGAGGCCGTTAATCGGGTGAAATGCTTTAGCTAGAGGGTCCGAAGTTCGTTCCAGTGCTGAGGAGAGTGCCCTGTAATACAATACAATACAATACATTATCTTTCATTCAATTTTCACGGTCTAGCTGAGGCGGGCATTCCCATGCTTAGCTTTTATAAATACATTTTGGTACATATGACAGACGATCGTCTGAAGACAGACTGATAATCTTCCGCTAAAATTATCATCCTTTGAGGAGGATGATCATCTGCTGCAATGATGTACATGGCAAATGCTTTTATATTTCCTGAATATATATCGCAGCCCGGATGGATGAAACTAGATCCGGGGTCTTCAAACTCGTTTGATCTTCACTCTAAGTACAAGTCGATCCATGTGAGAATTGCGCTGAAGTCGAACATGGAAAGACATCGCTTGATTACCGGTCAATAATGAAAACCGTTAACAAGCGCGAGAGGAATCACCAATAATGACGATGACCCTCAAGGTACGGCAGTACAATTCACGTGGCGTGAATAAAGGACTTGGCATCGAACGCCACGCAAAATCTTCTGGTCGAAGGTCATTGATGTATACCTGTCGCCGGAAGTGAGAAACTTGCCATTGAGGCATGCAAGCTTCAAAGTACTGATGGGGGTGTTCCTAGATCAACTTCTTGGATAATGAGCTGAAGTCGACAAGAAGCGATCCGTCAAAGGAGGGCCTTGATGAATCCCACATCAATGACACGGAACGGAGCTAATGATTTAGTGGAGATGGAAACAAACTGTGACATATGATTTAGGGTGGCGATCATGAAATGGATGAAGGACAATGTATGGTAGTGGATGGGACACGGTTGACACTTTCTGAATGACCCCTCTTGAACATATAACGACACTGATGCGATGGATCGGTAGCATTACCCCGAATGGATGGTGTGGCGAGGACCATGGTGATGAAACCGGCGAATGAGACAACCCAACCCGATGTGATACGGAGAAAAAGTGTCATGTTCAAGAGTGACTTGCTACCTCTAAACTTTGATGTTCTCCCAATTTTTCCCCAGTCATTTCTGACCAGTACCTCTTTATTTTTGTCAAGCTTGAGGAGGATAACATATGCTTGTTCTATAACCTGCCCTTCGGGCAAGCCCATCGCTAAGATTTAACGAGCCTAGCGATAGGGAAACTCGTTCTCGTCTAAAGACAAGTTTGTCGCTATTTAATCATTTTAACGAGTCTAACGACAAGGAAAACTCGGTCCTTTTCATTTTTAGAGAGTCTAAAAAGGTACAGAAAGTCAACTCCATAATTCCTTTTTCGTCAGCTAATCCCTTAAGTCCGAAAAAGTATAAAACAATACAGAAGGGATGGCTGTTCGGTACTTTTAACGAGCTGAACCAGGCAAGCGCTCGATCCTTTTGTGCAATAATCCCTCAAGTCCAAAAAAGATTAAAATTTAGAGGAGGGATAGTGTTCCGGTCTTTTAACGAGCTGGAAGGCCAAAACTCGGCAAACTTTTCATATTTTACGAGTCAGCGAAAAGAGCTGAAAGAAGACTCGTCTTTTGAGGAACGAGTGATAAACAGGGATAGCTACAGATTCCAGGTACAGGTTGGAATTTCCAATCACGGCAGTGTCACAAGGATGGCTAGGTGAAATCACTCTTCGCAGCTGTTTCTCAAAAGAGGTAAACACACAAATGGAAGTGAATGATCGGCCAAATGAACGGTGGAGGTGGTGGATGAAAACACGATCAAGGTTCTTATGGCTAATGAATTTACGATCTCAAAAGGTTATTTACCGGTTCATTTTTCCATGAGCTTGAACTCTGGGGGAAACATTTGCTCACACTTTTCTATTTTTTAACGAGCATAAATTCAGGCCTAAAACTGCTCGAATTCCGCGTTTATTTTTTAACGAGCATGAACTATATGCTAAAACTGCTCGATATACCAGTCATAAGAACGCCTCCTATAAGGACCAATTTTTATAGAGCTTATGCCTTACTACAGCTATGCTCTTATTTTAGCAAATTTTACTTTTGCCCCACAGGCTTTCTTCACGCAAGTTCGGAAACGGCTAATCCTACGAGTTTAAAGGGTTAGACCTACATGTTTAAAGGGAGGACCTAAAAATTTAAAAAATCAATAGTCGTCCCTTGCTTGCATTCCAAAAGTTTGCATGCCCCCAGGTATAGGATAGAATTTCGAGGCTGCCCCCCCTCTCCCCTACTTCTGTTTTTCTTTGGGTGTTCACAGTTATTTGTCATCTTGCTAATCTAATGCTAACGATACTTGTCTTCTCGTTATTTTAAGGGGTCTTACGCAGTACTCAGACTTCCTGTCGGCCCACTTTTAACAAACAGCTATTGTGACAATAGAAGAACACTACTCAAAGACAAAACATTGGTATTATCGAGGGAGGCTTGCCTCTTTCTTATTATCCGAAGAGTGGTTCTATTCGCTGCCGCGAATCAATCTCTTTCTTCGGCGGTGTCTATCATTGGGTTGTCCAAAGATGGTTACCTTCTGTCAAAACAATACGGTCTCCTTCTTCGTAGACTGCCCCTGCTTATCCTTCAAAACATATGTTTCGATGGGCGAGGCTTGAATTCAAAGATGGTGACTACTTGTTGCAATAAGGAAATTCCTACTTGGGCATTGCCCACTTTTTTAGACAAAGGTGAATGACTCTTCGGTCAAACACATAACTTTAACACAAGATCATTATTCTAGAACAACCCCACTTCCTTCGGACGGGGTACGGACTAGTCATGTTCTTCTGCGGAAATTCTTCCTTATACCCTGAGTTTCTTCTGCCCGAAGCAGACCAGGGTGCATGCCCCCTGGGTCCTAGTCTTTCTTTCCGAATCACTCGCATTCATCGGGAAGGAGGACTGGGGGCGGAGGCGAATCTTGAGCGAACAGACCATTTAGGATTGGTATTTGACTATTTGCGATGCGAGATCCCGGAAATGAAAGTTGGTCTACGAGCTTGACCACCCTTCCTTCGTGTGGAAAACACATTACCCTAAAGAGTGAGGAGACTATCGCTCCCATGCAATAAATATAGTCGCGTCCAAGGAGTAGGTTATAATCCAAGGGTCCTTGAACTACCAACACGTTCATCCTGACGGTCTTCCCCTTCAATGTAACAGGTACATCGGGGAGGATTCCTAATGGTCGACTGGTTCCTTTATCAAAACCTGAGATATTTCTCAACTCAGGTAAAAGCGCTGGGGAACCCAGTGCTTTCCAAGCAATAGAGGAAAGGATACTCACAGACGCCCCTTCATCAATGATAGTACCAGCCATAATCATTCTATAGATCTGGACAATGATTCTAAATGGTGTACTGGCTGGTAACCGGGGTCTGCCTAGTTGATTCCAATCAAAGGATACAACCAGGTTGCTTGGTGGTGGGACCGAATATACGGCCGGATACGACTCTGATGATGTTCCTTCCTGCGATAAAGGAATGGGCGCATTGCCCGGATGCTCGTCGGAGTCGGTGCTGATAAAGAGAACCTGGATGGTGTCATCTTTGTTCTCATCAGTGAGGGTGTCACATGAAGATGACACTTCGGTGACGGTGTCATTTGAAGACGGGTCTTCAATGACGGAGTCATTGGACGATAGAACCTTTGAAGGAAGAACCGGGTCAACTGTCGTTTCGACCTTTAGACTTTCGTCTGGTCTAGATTCGGTAGGTTCATTCCCAATGACTGACACATCAGCTGACCATTTGAGTGGTTCAACTGGATTTTCAACTATCGAGGGATTAGGCGCGAGTTTTCGGTATCCAGGCGGAAGTTGCACCGGTGACACCGGGCGATCTTCCAAAACTCTCTTTGCCTCATCTAAGAATGGACATTTGTGGATGGCATGGTGACCTTCACACAATAGACAGGGTGATCTTGGTCCCCTTCTTCGTCCTTCACTCTCGCTAGTTGAGGGAATGCAATCAACTTGACAACCAGAGGTTGATGCTACCGGATTGTGCAACCTCGGGGACCAGTCCCTTAGTATCCGGGGAATACAAGGACAATCACGATGGAAATGGATCCCTTTGCAAATGACACATGGCGATTTAGGCCCGGTCGGTGCAGTGTGTGGGTTTTTGTCAGTTTTCTTCTGCTTGCCCCCAGTCGCCTTCGCCAGAGGCTCCTTCTGCTTCTTCCCTTTCTTCTTCTTTTCCTTCTTCTCCTTGGGAGGCTGACTTTTGCCGGCTCTACCCTGCGAAGATGAAGGATCAGAGGAAGTATCACAAGAAGTAGAAGGCTGGTGGGTAATTCTAGATTGTTCTGACAGTTGATTCGACTGCTCAGGATTAGTGGCGATTTGGACAACATTAGTTGAAACGAGCCAAACAGGAAGGCCGATTGTCAATCCTGGAAGTGACAATGTAGCCATATGAGGCGCACCAACATCTCCCCAAGAGGAGAAGGGATTTGGACTTCCGCCAAGGTTACTTCCTTGGTTGGTGGGCTCCATACTTTTCAACTGAAAGATCAACGTGGGAATAACAGGTGATTATGTTCCGCTTTAAAATAAGTTTTATTTACGACGCTTTTAGACACAAACTTGCTTTTTCATGTTTTAAGAGTCGAGAAAAGCTAAAGATGACTCTAGTCGCCTTCGATGTATTAACGAGCCCGAAGTGACAAATGCTCGGTTGGACCTTTTCAGTTATAGAGTTTGAAAAGGGCCAAAAGAAACTGCTCTGGAGATCTAGGCAGAGGGTGTGCCAAACCTTTCGCGAAACCACAGAATACGTTTTACGGTACGGGTGGTCGATCTTGGTGAATGCTGTGTTCACTGCATCGCGATCAGTAGGGCGGCCGACACGGTTTCCTAAGGATAAAGGATAAAAGCCTATAGGGGTCTCCCAATATACGCGACGGTACGCGGGAGCTCAAATCCGTGTTAGTGCCACCGACTCTCAGGAGGAATCACCCACCTTCGTAGAGATCGACAGTCACTATGTTTAACGACGCCGGAACACGTCTCTACCTAGACCTCTAGATGTTTGCGTTAAATTCCAAAGCGTTGTTATGTAAATTGAGTTTATTTTAATGTTGATCTTTCTTAACAGTTTGCCTTTCAGGTTCGCCACGAGATGTATATATACAACTTCCTATATGCAATCTAAGAATGAGAAGCAAAATCTTTTCAATCTTTCAACTTTGAAAACCTTAATCTACTTGAGGAAAGAGCAAGACACAACTTTTTCCACAGATCAAAGAACACACACTAAAATGCACATTTTCCTAAATCGTCAAGCATACAGTCAAATGCAAAATGCACAATGCATGTATTTCTTTTCGTTATCCTTAATGTTGATGCTTAACAAAAGGAAACTGTTGTATGATTTTTGAATCAACTTTCAAGTAGAAATAAACAAGCTTGTCCACAATCAAAAAGACACCTTATGAAAGACTTGTTTAAAATACAGGAAAAGTATAGATTCAAACCATAAAGTGAGAAGCAAACCAACCCAAAACAGCTATGAACAGTAATAACACTAACTCATAAGATCGCAATCTAAGAGGCCACAGCTACTAGGTTCGCTTTTCACAATGGGAAATTGTAACTGAAACAAGAAATACTGAAAGAACGTTTACAATTTCATCACACAACTGAGGCGGAATAATGTCAAGGAGAAGTGGTCTACAACAAATACAATAACCAGCAAGCAATCAGCCAAAAACAAGTGCAAACAGGGCCAAGACACAAAGGAAGAGTTGAGCTAGACTAAGGCCAACTGGACCAGCGCAGGCACTGGTCTGCCAGTTTCACTCTCAGCGCAGTTCCCGAAGGGAGCACCTGCGCTGTAATGCAGACTGCCTGTGGACAGCCTGCACTGACTTACGAGAGTTACGTCTGCTAAGAATTCCGGGTCATAAAAAGCTCAAAAATGTACTGTTTTGACTGAAATAAAATGCTATGGGTTAAGTACAGGCTAAGGGATGATCAAGAGGATAAAGATCTATCACTAAGAGTAAGGATTCATCTGTAGATTAGCTCTTTAAATCTTGAATTTGCTCAGCAAAGGAGCAAGAGTAGCAAAACCCTCTACTTCGCTTTTGATAGAGTCAAAAGCTTTTCGATTCGGTACTCCTTTCTTCAAGAAATGAATAGCAAAATACTACAACAACAAGATACTAGGATCTCCCCAGCGGAGTCGCCAGTTTGTTGTGGGGAAAAGTATCCGATGCGGATGACACTAACCCTTTCTAAAGGTGACAGTCTTTAGCAACAACTGAATGATAAAGTTTTCATGTTCCACTTTATGAAAGCACAGAGAGAATGGAAAGAGGGTCAACCAACCTGGTGTCTTGCGCTTAGTCGATCCTTGTCCTTCTCGCTTTGTATCCTGTTCCCAGCTCTTTGCTCTCCAAGCCGATCCAGCTACACACAGAATCTGCACAACAAAAGGGAGCAAACTACGAGATACAAGCAATCATAATTGAAGCATGGATTAGGTTGCATCAAATATACATGTAAACACAAAAGCATCTATGTAAAACAAGTATATAGAAGAACATGCAAACTTTATTGATAGAAAGTAACAAGGTTCCAGAGGAAGTTACAACCAATGATGTTGGCTCCAATCCAGCAGCACCTCCTCGGCAGCAAGAACTCTCTTCTTCACCTCTAGTAAAACAATCACCCAATAATCCTGGCAGTATACCAACAGCACCTCCTTGCTTATACAAAATTCCAGCCTCCCTAGACCTCATAGAAGAGCTCTATATATAGGAGGGAAGAGGAAAGGATGAGTCAGCTGGAGGCTGGCATATAGCTGACTAGTGTCCTCTCCATCTTCAGTTAATCTTCAGTTCCTGTGTCCACTTGGAGATCCTTGCTTACACATGGTGATCAAGTACCTCTTATTCATCACAGGGCGAATCTCATGACCCAAGTGTCAGTTTGGAAGCTTCCTGGGCAATTGACACCTTGCAGGATGACTGTGCCACTTGGCCAATCTCGCCCAGCGCAGGTAGCCTTCATTGTTTTTGACTTCCAGCGCAGGTACAGAGTGGGACAGTTGCAATACAGCGCAGAAGCTCAGTTAAGCAGCTGACATGATCCAAAATAAGCCTGTTCTGAAGTGTTTTCAGGTGGAGAACTGATTGGAAGTGTTGTTGATTGATGACCTTGTTCTTTTAGGGGTAAGAACAACATGTTTAGGGACTGAGGATCCCTGTAATTATCGACATTTCCTGCTCCTTGACGCGAGGCACAAAAATGTCTATAACACGCTGCCTCTTAATACCGCTGCGACTACTCCTTTGTCTGGACGGAAGTTTTGAGGGCTCCGGGCTCTTCAACAGGCGGCAGTCTTCGCATCCAAGGCAGAGGCACTTAAGCAACGACAAAAGAGTTGGGAGATGCTACCTAAGCGAACTCTGCGAGCGTCCAGAAGTGCAATGAGTGGGGAATTCGATGGCTTCTCTGTCACCACAAACCATAAATCCCAAAGACCCAAGAGGTGTGCGCATAAAATAGTATTATCAACAAGGGTACAAGGAATGTGATATAGAGATTAAAAGGGAGAGCGTACAAAGGAATAGGAAGAGAGCCGGATGGGTAATGTGCTGCTGCGAAGAGGAGTGGATGGTCGTCGTCGGATAAAGATCATGGAAGCCGACGGATCGGTGATGAATGAGAAGAAACCTTCGGCGGGTGTCCCTATAATTACAGGATTCAAAGTGCCACACGGTGGAAGAGGGAACGAAAATATGTGCATCATACGAACAGGGTGATGATCGGATATTTTACGATGCCATTCTCAGACAGGTTTACCCGTCTCTCCACAGAAATGAACCAAACAATATTTGTGATTGCATTTTCGAAGTTGAATGGGCAACCGGTGAAATCACAAAGCTTGATATTGAACGTATTTGTTTACTGACACCGGGAGGCATTGAGGATCACCCAGGAATAAAGTTTCTTGGTATAACCAGTCAAGGTATAACCCCCACATTCATGCGCAGAGAATCAACATCATGACAGATGCAGCGCTCAGGGCAGAGCAGCGCTCAGGACAGAGGCAGGAGTTACAACTATTTTTAGAACCTGGGACCTGTGCTCTGATACCATGTCAGGCCAGGGTAACTCCAAAATGGGCAGAAGAAAACTGACTGCTTAATTCATTAGCTAACTATCATTTATATACATAAATGGGACGGATCAGTTCATCTTCTTGATGACTGTTCGCATTCCAGTTTACCCAACCGTTGAAGATTAGGTGTGAACAAATCTTTTTGGACCTAAGGGATTATTACACAAAAAGATCGAGCGTTTGTCTTGTTCGGCTCGTTAAAACTATCGAAAAGTCATCCCTTTCGCATTGTTTTATACTTTTACGGACTTAAGGGATTATACTACGAAAAGGGAATATTGGGGTTTCCTTTCCGTCTCTTTTCAGACTCTCTAAAATTGAAAAGGACCGAGTTATCCTTGTCGTTAAACTCGTTAAAACAATAGCGACAAACTTGTCCATTCAGACAAGGGCGAGTTTCACTGTCGCTAGGCTTGTTAAAACATAGCGGCAGGTTTGCTCGAAGGGAAAATTATAGAACAAGCATATGTTATCCTCCTCAAGCTTGACAAAAATAAAGAGGTACTAGTCAGAAATGACTGGGGAAAATTGGGAAGAAAAATTGAAGAAACTTTATTTGTAGCAGGTCGCTCTTGAACATGACACTTTCACTCCATCACCATGATTGAGTCAGGTTGGGTTATTCCGTTCACCAGCCATATCACCATTGGTCCACCATACCATCCAATTTTGGGGTTAACGCTACCAATCCATTTCAGTGTCGCCGATATGTTCAAGAGAAGTTGCTCAGAGAATTAACCTACCAAGCTTGTGTCTCATCCACTGCAATACCTTCACTCTTCATTCTTTCATGACCACCACCCTAAACCTTGTATCATCAGATCATTTTCACCTCTACAAAATAATTTGCTCCGTTCCGTGTCGTAGATGTGGGATCCATTAATGCCTGCCTATGACGGGTCATTTCTTTTCGACATCAGCTGATTATCCAAGAAGCCAACCTGGGGACAACCCTTTCAGTACTTTGAAGCTCACATGCCTCAATGGCACGTTTCTCACTTCCGGCGACAGGTTTACATTAATGGCCTTCGACTGAAAGATTTTGCCTGGTGTTCGACATCGACTCATGTATTCACACCACGTGAATTGTACTGCAGTACCTTGAGGGTCATCATCATCATCGGTGATTCCTCTCGCGCTTGTTAACAGCTTACATTATTGGTTGGTAATCAGGCGATGTCCTTCCATGTTCGACATCAGAACATCTTTTCACATGCATCGACTTGTACTTTCGGGCAAAGATTGAACGAGTTTTGAAGACCCCGCATCTAGTTTCATCCATCCAGGCTGTGATATATTCAGGAAAATAAATACATCAAATGTACATCATTGTTGCACAAATAATCATCCAAACTAAGGGATGATGGCTCTACCAGAATCATCAGTCTGCACACAGACGGTTGTCTGTCCTATGTACATGAAAATGAATTTATCAAGCTGAGCATGGGAATGCCCGCCTCAGCTAGATCATGAAAATATTATGAAGATAATGTGTTGTATTGTATCTTATTACAGGTCACATTCCAGTTTGAAAAACCTCGAATCCTCATTATAAAGAATTTCACCTGACATCAAAAGATTTACGACCTCATGCTTTAGGGGGCAACTGTTATAGACATATTTGGGCACTGCAACCCCAATCACATATGTCCATAAACCAAGGGCTTCTATGTCCCTAAAAGTGTTTTTTGATACCCTAAAGGAGCAAGGTCAGCTGATTACATCATCTCCCAGAAGTTCTACATGAAAAACCACTCATAACTGGTCAACGTAGGACCATACAGACTGCCCAGTGCTAAGGGTGCGATGCATCTCACCTACCACATGTAAAAGGTGCGATGCATACTGGAAAGCCCTTCTGTAGGGTGCGACAAGCGAGAGCAGACAAATGGCACAAGCAGTTTGCTAGGTGGAGACCCTGAGAATCTTCTAGAAGCTGCTCATTTGACACTTGCCTCCCTGAATTCGCCCAAGGATGAGTAAGAGATCATAAAATCTCCAAGTGGAACCAAGAACTATCAGAGAGATGACACTAATCAAAATCCCAGAAGCTGACTCACCCCCCTGCAAATATCTATATATGGATCCCTCATCCCAGAGATCCAAAGGTTGGAATTTGGTAATTTGCAAAGAAGTGTTGTTGGTTTCTCTTTGAATACATTGTTGGGTGATCTTGCTTTGTATGAGGTGAAGAGGGCTTTCAAGCTGGGAGGATGGCGTTGGGTCAGACCAAGTGGTTGTAATCCTCTCTTCTACTACTTTTATCAATAAAGCTATTTGAGTTTTCCTCCATATTCTTGTGTATCTCTGAATATTGTGTTGATATATGCATTTGTATGGTCAATATATGTTTGATCCTATATTGTTTACCGTGATAGATCTCCATGCTTTGATGGTAGTATGCTGTTGTGACTCTACAGGTGATCTTTGAAGCGGGACAAGTAAGGAAGCAGTGGCGAGATTCTGTCAAAGGGGAAAGGAAACAAGCAAGGAGCCAAGCGAAAGACTGAGGTTGGTACTCTCTTCTTCTTTCTCATCTATCTCTTGTAAAGGAAAATACAAGTGACTTTAGTTTGTTTGTTTCTAAGATATCTACCCATCTTAATGGGACTAGCAGTTCTGAATAGACACTAGATTTCTCGGTAACAAAGGGACAACTCATTATAGGAGGAGATCTCAATACTTTTATTAAAGATGAATATAGAGATCCTAACTGGGCCAAAGGAATTCCCAGCAATTATCTTAAGAATGAATGGGAAGAAACAATCAAAATTGTTAAGGTTTTTCTCACTTGTGAGAGAAGGTATACAGTAGTATTTCTTTACCATATGAGGTTTCTTTTTAATTTTTGCAGGTATGAGGACTCTTAATCTATCCTTTTTCATATTGAAGAGCCTTACCAAAATGGAAACCAGAATTCAAACATACCAAGAAGCATTGGAATACAGCCTGTATCATCAGGCAATTATCAAGGTTCTGGTTGAAGAAGAACTGAAAAAGAGAAACCAAACTTAGGAACATTTCTTGTTTTACAGGGCAGGCCAACTTGCACCAAAACCCCAAGAAACTACTAAATCTTCTTCAACACAGGTTCAGACAAAAAGGACATCAACTACATCAACTGAAGGAAGTTCCAAAAGAAAGGAAAAGAAGGAAAGTGTAAGCAGAGGTACCAAAAGTAGTAAAGAGAAGCCTTTAGCTGCTGAATCTAAAAAGAAAAAGGAGCAAGGTGAAAGCTCTTCTGCCTAGAAAACAAAAAGCATGAAAATGGTTCCTCCTGTTAGACCTTTTCCTAAGGTTTACACAAGAACTCGGAGAGGAAAAATTGCAGCTGAAGAGAAATATAAAGTGCAGGTGCTTCCTGAAATTTCGGAAGCACATAAACAACAACAAGAAAACCAGCCTATTGATTCTGATGAGGAATTGCTGAAAGAAGCAGGGTATAAAGTGACCAGTAAAAACAAGAAAGAAGAAATAAAACCAGTTGTTGGAGCTAGGAAGAGACATACTAGGGAAAGAAACAAATACAGACTGAAATCAAAAGCCCTAAATAATCCTAGTTTACTAACTGAAGTAATAGTCATAAAAGAACAACATGTAGAGTTGCAGACTCAGGATCCTTCAATTGCAGAAATCAGAAGATCTTTGAGGAAGCAAAGAGGTAAAGCTCCAATGGATCAACCATCAAATCCTTCCAAAAGAAAAACGGTCCAAAAAGAAGAAGAAAAGAAAGACCATCATCAAGGAAGAAACAGCCAGAATCACAAGGTCAAAATCTGCCGCCAAAAATAAAACAAAGCTTGCAGAGGCTGCAGCTCACATGAAATGAAAAGGTAATTTTCCTTAAAAAATACCTTTTTGCATATTAAGTCAATGTTTTGAATGTGAAGATTAAAGCTCAGAATATCCAAGCATATACAGGTGTTCGAAGTATTTTCTGTTAAGATTTTGAAGTGAAAACGTTATCCTACCAGAAATTCCGGAAGCGTTTCCATTTTTTTCGCCATTACAGATATTACTGGAATTTTCAGTAACACCTGTTTTAACATAAATATACCACTGTCAGCAGAAACCTCCATGCTAATTTTGGAAAGACAACAACACATAACAATATGGATAGGGAAGATGATGGATATGAGATATTTATGAGGTTGTTGAAGGTTGTATTTAATGAAGCCATATGGTCATTTAATAGTCAAGTCCATAAAGAGAAAAATCAGCAGCAAAGTGTCATTTTTCCTCTTCTTCTCATCTACACCTGTACTTTTTGTTGCAATTCAATGGGAGATGTTTTTAATATCTAAAAGACACCTATGTAACAAGGAAATAGTGGAACCACCAATTTAGGAGAGTTGGAGTTGGTGCCTCTCTCTCTCTCTCTCTCTCTCTCTCTCTCTATATATATATATATATATATATATATATATATATATATATCTTTTGTAAATATCATTTCAGGGAAGGTTGGTTCACCTGAAGACTCAGCTTAATAAAATAGATTTTTCTGCACTTCATGCTGGAGGATTTTGTGATTCAAGTTATATCTAATGTGTGGTTTATCTATTTCCTTGTTTCAAATTTATGAATTAAAATTTGCAGTAGCGAGTATAGTATGAGTGAGAATCATTAAGAGGATCTGATGATGACTTATCTACTATCCAGTTTTCTGTAAATTATAATATATGTTCAAGTAGAACTTGTTAGTGAAGGTTTCACAAAGGGTTTGTGGGATACTTTATACATGTTTTTACTTTCTAGTTGTTGTTTTCCTTGTCAAGCCTGTTTTAATCTTTTAAATGATAAATTACAATAGCTAGTATAGTATGAGTGAGAAATCATTAAGAGGATCTAATGATGACTTATCTACTATCCAGTTTTTTGTAAATCATAATATCAGTTCAAGTAGAAATTGTTAGTGAAGGTTTCACAAAGGATTTGTGAAATACTTTATACGTTTTCTTACTTTCTAACTATTATTTTCCTTGCCAAGAAACAGAGTTTGTTACAAGGTTGTTTATGTAGTTGAAGTGACTGTCTTAAGATACTCAATTTCTTAGGATATTTATCAACTACCTGTTCTTTTTCCTCTGCTCCCCTATATTACTCACTCAACCACGCAATTTATGCTTGCAGCTACTTGCCAAATACATGAAAGTTAAAGACAAACACAATCATTTCAAAACTCCTTTAGAAGCCATCCCACCACTCAAAAAACCCTGTTAAATTTTGAAATGAGATCATGATGTGTAAGGCTTACTCCTTTCGCAGTCTAGGATTAACTCCTTGCGCTAACATGTTGTGTTCATATGTACTGGAGAAATTGAACTATTTCGGTGGCTTCAGTACTCATCTTGTTGAATGTGTGTTGTATTCACTTTAATATCATTGTGTGAACTATTTTGCTAATGAATATTTCCATGCTCTTGTCTATCTCTTCTAGGATAGTACTATTAATTTCCTCTCAGAGACTCATTTCTCATCTCCCCTCATGAAGTAATCCTTTTACATCCTACAATTGCTACTTCACAATGTCAAATTACTTGTTTATTCAAGGTTTACATATATAATCACTTATGTTATTCGTTGAAACCAAGATGAACCTTTGTGTAATGCTGGTCAGGACGATACTCTGGATGGGGCTCTTACTCCAAAAGGTGTGAGGTCTAATTAGGACTTCACATCAGGGAGACCCCCTGTATGTTGGTAGTATCAAGCACCGTCAACACATTGTTTATTTTTTATTTTAGTTACTTTTCATAAAAGTTTGCATTTGTCAATGGAAAAGTACGAGTAGAGCTCCACAAATGGACCTTAATACTAAGTAGAAAAATTCATAATTGCACATGGGATTTATATGGGGGAGATTAAATAATCTCATTAGAGAAAAATTAAAGGTTGTTGGGTGGGTTTCTTTAGTTTGGAGCTAAACTCCCTGTTGAATTTTAGTTGAACGTATGTGTGAGATTTGTATTACTGGGTAGTGGAAGCCATAAGAGATGAAGGGAAAGGACAAGGAAAAAGAGGGGTGGAAAGTATATCATATTAAGTGAAGAGAAGAGTAAAACTTGTGTATTTCATGTTAGTTTGAATGCACTAGGAGGAAAATAAATTCAATACTCAGAAGCATCCTTTGCTTAACCCAAACATAAAAGAATATGGTTCCTAATTAATCACAGATTGATGGCCACAAGATACAAACCAATCAAATTTTGGATAATGAGTCTTTTATATTCTTTCCATCATATAGCAAAAGTAAACGTTGTTGGATTGGTTTCTTTAGTTTACAACTAAACTCCCTGCTGAATTTTAGATGAATGTCTGTGTGACATTTTTCTAGATGAATCTCTATGTGAATTTTAATTGAATGTTTATTGACAATTTTCTTACTAGATGAGGGGAAAGAAAGAAAAATATAAGTGGAGAGTATATCATATTGATTGAAGGAAAGAGTAAATCTTGCACATTTCATGTCAGTTTGAATGGGCTAGGAGGAAAAGAAATTCAGTACTCAAAAGCATCCTTTGATTAACCCAAACATCAAAAAATATGGTTCTTGACATGTCATATATTGATGGCCACGAGATAGAAATCCATTAAAGTTCACATAATGAGTCTTTTATCTTCGGTCCACCTTAATTATTTGCTTTTTTTCTCAAAAAAAAAATTGAACGCTTACATGAAATTTGGAGTTGCAAGGTTTAGATTAAGTAAATTTATTACATTAAGATATTGAAATAAGAATAAAATTGGAAATTATATGTTCCTTTACAAAAATAAATTTATTACATTAAGATATCGAAATAAGAATAGAATTCGAAATTTTGTGTGCCTTTAGAAAAAATTTAAATCGTCAGAATTGAAAATATCCTTCCAATTTCATATGTTTGAGAAGATGTTATTATTTCAGGACTTTATGATGTTAAATATTACAATGAATAAGGAATAATCGTGATTCCATTTTATTAAGTAACGGAGGGAGTTTATTCTATTAGATATTACCAAGAATAAAGAATAGCATAAGGGATTTTGTGATGATAATTATTACGAGGAAGAAGGTATAATAGAGATTTCATGTTATTAATTATCGTAGTAGAAGTATTTATTTTGAAATACGATTTTCATAATTTTAATTTAATTATTAATAATTAATACATGGATAGTCGGAATTATTTTTTTACCAAATATTCATGAAATAGAGTGTGGGAGAGAGGAGAGTGAGAAGGGGGAGAGAGGGGAAGATATATATATATATATATATATATATTTCCCATAGTCTCTCCTTCTTTGTCACTCTATCTCACCCCCCATATATATATATATATATATATATATATATAGGGGAGAGAGAGGGAAGAAGAGAGAGGCAGAGGGAGGGAGGGAGAGGTGAAGAGAGGGAGAGAGAGGGAACTTAGAATTAATGCTTGCAAATGTGTTATAGGTTGTTAATTGTTGTGAGCTTATAGGCTATATAATTTTAGTTGATCAAATGTGCTTTTATTGAATCTAGTATATGATTTATTCCTATATATGTAACTATTCTTTGATCAATAAGCATATAGTGATATTTTTGTTTGATGTGTAACTATGTTAGGCTCTCTCTCGTTTTTTAAGTTGGTAGCATAACCCATTCTAACTTAACTCCCTCACTAGAGGGCCAAGAAGATGGGGGAGTCATGAATTTATTTAATCCTATGTACATATAGGGCAGGTGAGTGGATTGTGTATTCTTCATGTGAGATATTTTAGTGTTCCAATCCATGCTTTTTTACTGAGTGGTTTGAGTTGTAAAAAGACACCATTGCTTGAAGGAGAAGTTGTTAGCTACAACCTCCAAGTTAACTAAGATTGCTTAGCACACATGAATTGATCATTCAAGGGTAGCCTAAATCTATTAATGTGTAATCCACCATCATCAAGAGAAATTATGTGGGATATTATCATGTAGTCTGAGCATAGTTGTGAGTGTGAGAGCTTAATTCACTATTTTCCATGATCTATTCCTTGAGCATTGATTCATCTCTCTTTTGTTGTTGTAGTGTATCATTGTTTGTTTGAAACAAAACAAAAATAATTTCATTTATTCCCCATGGTACCCACTAAAATGTTGTCCTAGGGTTTCCAGCATTGGTGAATGTTTGCACGTAGCCTCTATTTTCTGCACCTTTAGATGTATTTTTCATGCAAGAAGAAATTATCACAACTTGAAGTACATTAGATTAAAGGAAGAATGTGTAAAAATATGCATGATTCAGATTTGGATATTTTGACCTCATTTTCCGAGTGCATAAATATGGGTGTATAAGGAATCATTGCAATTTTCTAATTGACCTTCAAAGAGTTTGTAAGGTAAATCTCTAAATCTAGGAGAGGATACCAAATCAAGGCTAGAGTGGAGATGAACCAAACTACAAGGTCATTACTTAGATCATTTCATTGTTAGTATATTGTGACGCAGGAGGTCAATTGAACAGCAACCGGTCCCACATTGACTTTCCCTTTTTTCACAGGTGCTTCACTCTACGTTGTTGATCAAAGCGTGCTAGATCCAATGGTTCACAATGATATCAGCTAGGGAACTTGCGCGACACTTAACCGCCCTTACGGAGCCGATATGGTTTATAAACTCTTGGTCTATAAGAGTTCAGGGCTAGATTTGAGATTATTGTCCAATCATCTTAAAACCCGATATCCATTGGATAATGGAGGCCATCAAATCCTACGTCTACTCGTTCTTCAACTAACACATGGGTTAAAAACAAGCATAACCTCACCATTGACTGTGACCCAAAAGTTTGATTTTGTGATCGATGGCTAATATCGATTGCGGGTCTTCAACCACGATCAAGCCTTTCTGTGCTCTTCTACCCCTACCATCAACACTAATGATGGCGATTAACACATAAACACTGAGATTTACAATTAAAGTGTGAAAATAGGGAAAATACCCGATTTAGTTTTGGAACGCAAATACATAAAGATAAACGAGAGTTTTCACCAGGATTAACAAACAAATGAACACTAAATCAAATTCCTTCAATATAATAATAGTTACAGAGTTTTGATCATCTCGCTCAATTATAGCCATTTAACAGACCTTTGTTTCAATCTTAAAACCCTCTCTATCACTCAACTCTCGCCTCTCAATCAAATCTCAATCATCTCATCTAATCCCTCTTCATTACATGTTCTTCTCTTTATGAGTCGAATCCTATTCTAACTGCACTAACAACTCGATCTCTATTTTAATCATTCTAATAATCAAATTTCTATTTTCAAGCTCCATTACACACCTATGCTAACAACTTATCCCTTAATCTAAAATAATACCAATTTCCTAAATATTACAATAATGAAGTACAGATCATTTTCGAGAGATCCAACCCTCTCGACTAAAACTGACTTTTGACCACTTAGGTCAATGAAATTCAACTCATTTAGCCACAACATGTGAACAAACCATCACATTGCTGGCTAAGTCTAGATGCTCCTGCATCAGACTCCCGGGGAAGAAAAGAATCATACCTCAAACTTTCAGGGTTTACTCCATACTTCTGCAACTTTGTTGTTGTCAACCAACTAGCATCCTCCACTGGCTGTCCTTTCCATTTGTGTAGATATTGAAAATAAACCTGTCCTCTAGTTATTTTGGATACTTTTTTCTCCAAAACAGCTTTCACCTCTTTCTTAACTGTCTTTGGCAGTTTTTCTTCCCAGTTCAAAGTTTGAACTTCTTCTTCTATAGTTTCCTCCTGTAGATTTGTCTCTGTCTCTCTGTATGGATACAATTCTGTAACGTTGAAGATAGGTGATATTCCAATCCCTTCTGGAAATTCAATTTCATAAGCATTAATTGAAAACTTTCTTACAATTCTACATGGTCCTATCTTTTTCAATTTTAGTTTATTGTAAGTCTTAGCAAGAAATCTTTCTTTTCTCAAATATAACATCACTAAATCTCCCACTTGGAATTATTTCTCTCTTCTTTTCATATCTACTCTCTGTTTGTATTTGCGCCACTACTTTCCTGCAATTTTCTTTTGACATCTTCTTGTAGTCTCTACATCTGCTCTGCAAACTCTTAAGCTTTTCCACTTCTTGTCTCTTGTTTACCCAAATTTCTGAGCTCATACACACCTCTTGGATTTATCCCAAAAACAATTTGAAATGGACTCATTCTAGTACTTCGGTTTGGAGTGTCATTATAAGCAAACTCAACATGAGCTAGTGCTAAATCCCACTGTTTAGGATTTTGATACACTAAAATTCTCAATATGTTTCCCAAGCTTTTGTTTACTACTTCGGTCTGTCCATCTGTTTGAGGATGGTATGCTAAACTGAAACTGAGGTTAGCTCCTAGTTTCTTCCAAAGAGTTCTCCAGAAATGCCCTACAAACTTTGTATCTCTATCAGACACAATACTTACAGGCAACACATGTAATCTTACAATTCCTGAAAAAAATAGATTAGCAATATGTGTTGCATCACTAGTCCTTTTACATGCAATGAAATGTGGCATCTTGGAAAATCTATCTACCACAACATAAACGGAATCATCCCCCCTTTGAGTTTTAGGTAACCCCAAAACAAAATCCATGCTAACTACATCCCATGGTTAGTCTAGTATTGCCAATGGATGGTACAATCCTATATTCTGGATTCTCCCTTTAGCATGTTGACATATCCTGTACTTCTCAACAAATCTCTTAACATCAGTCTGCATGTTTTGCCAATAATAAAAAGTATTTACCTGAGAAAAGGTTTTGTCTTGTCCAAAGTGACCAAATAATCCTCCACTATGTTTCTCCTTTATTATGTTTTCCCTCATAGAACATTTGGGAATGCACAACTTGCTTCCTTTAAACAATAAACATCCTTGGATAATATAATCTAACCACTGACTTTGGTTGAACCATTGGATTTTGTACTATTGTGTAAATATCTTTGAAATCTGCATCATCTTTATACATTTCAACCATTTCTTCAAATCCTACAACATCAACTTTTAATTCTTGCACAATGAAATTTACCCTACTTAAAGCATCAACGACTTTGTTCAACTTACCACTTTTGTGCTTTATCACAAAAGTAAAGCTCTGTAGAAACTATACCCAATTGGAATTTTTCTAGTTCAATTTTGGTTGGTTATTTATGAACTGTAATGCATGATTGTCAAAGTGCAATATAAACTCCTTTGGTAGCAAATAATGTCTCCATTTTTTTAAGGCTTGTACAATAGCATAAAATTCTTTATCATAAGAATAATACTTTTTCTTCGCTTCATTTAATTTCTTATTGAAGTATGCTATTGGTCTTTGTTCTTGACTCAAAACTGCTCCAATTGCAACTCCACTAGCATCAGTTTCAACTTGGAATACTTTTCCAAAATCGGGTAAAGCTAAATCTGGTTTCTCTATGATTTTCCTCTTCAGCAACTGAAAATTCCTGTCTGTTGATTCTGTCCACTTGAATGGCTGATTAGTCTCCTTGATTGTTTCAAGAATTGGTGCACAAATCCGACTAAACCATCTGATAAATTTCCTATAAAAACTTACAAGACCATGAAAACTTCTTACCTCAAATATATTCCTTGGAATAGTCCAGTTCCAAATTACTTGGACTTTTTGTGGATCCATTTTCAACCCTTCTTTAGAAACTACAAATCCCAAGTAAATTAATTCTTCTTTCATGAAACTACATTTCTTCAGATTTATCAGTAGTTTCTCTTCCTGCAGAGTTCTTAAAACCAATTTAAGATGTTGTAGATGTTCTTCTTTACTTCTACTAAAAACTAGAATATCATCAAGATAAACAATAACAAACTTGCCTGGATATTCCTTCAAGACTTCATTCATCAATATCATGAACATGCTAGGTGCATTAGTGAGTCCAAAAGGCATCACTAACCACTCATACAACCCACTGTTTGTTTTAAATGCAGTCTTCCATTCATCTCCTTCCCTAATTATTATTTGATGATATCCACTCTTCAGATCTATTTTATTAAAATACTTTGACCCACTAAAACAATCCATCAAATCATCCATGTGTGGTAAATGAAATCCGTACCTGATAGTGATCTTGTTTATGGCTCTTGAATCTGTACACATATGTCATTCACATCCTTTCTTTGGACTTATTATTGTTGGTACAAAACATGGACTAAGACTCTCTCTGATTAGTCCCTTATCCATCAGTTCTTGCACTTGTCTTCCAACTTTTGCATTCTCTTGAGGAGTTAATCTGCACGCTGCTTTGTTTGGAAAACTTGCTCCTGGTATTAGATCAATATGATGACTAATACTCGTAATTGGTGGCAATGCATTTGGCAAATCATTCATAATAATGTCAGCAAAATAATTTAATAGAGTTTTGATTTCTTCAGGTAAATCATCTAAGTTTGTGGAAGTTAAAATTAACTTAGGTCTCCCTATGATAGCAAAATGCATTTCTTCACCTTTCCCAATCTCTTGTAACAGCTCCTTTCCACTCATCAGCATAACACTGTTTCCAAGTGCTCCTTTGTCAGTGTCATCCTTCAATGGTATTAGTGTATGTTTATTTCCAACCTTCTCCAGAGTATAAGTATTTTTCCTCCCATCATGAATAGCTTTCCAATCAAACTGCCATTGTCTTCATAGCAATACATGGCATACATCCATTGGCATTACATCACACAATATCACATCCTTATATGTACCTATCTGTATCTCTACCTTTCATTGTTCTGTCACAATAATCTGATGTCCTTTCTGTAACCATGACACTAAGGAGTAGGGTGTACTGCCTTCACTAATCCTAACTTATCCACCATCTCTGTAGAAACAAGATTATCAGTTCTCCCGCTATCAATTATCACTTTACAACATTTACCTTTCGATTTGCATGTAGTTCTGAATAAACTCTTCCTCTGATCTGGTTCTTCAGTCTCTTTCTCTGCCTTAAGAAATGCCCTTTTCAACAACAGGGATTCTCCTACTTCAGGGGATTCTTCCTTTTCTATAATTTGAGGCATTTCTTGCTTTGCCTTAGCCACATTCACATTCCTTTGACTTGTTGTTCTATTATAAGGATAATCCCATGATCCATGTCCCCATTCTCCACATGTGTAACACCGAATATCTCTTCCTCAACCTCTTCCTCTGGGTGCAAATCTTCCTCTATTAAAATATCCTCTCTGTGGTGTTCTACTACTTTAACTTCCTACTTCATTTTGATGTTGTTGAAACCTTGGTATGGTAGTTCCTCTACCTCTTACTGAACTTTTCCCTCTATTCCTCTGATTTTGTTTTCTCAACATCTTCTCTTCTACCTTCAAACCTGCTTGATAGGCATCTTCAATGGTCTTCAAACTCAACAAGCTGATCTCATCCTGTATGTCATAACTTAAGCCATTGATATATCTAGCTACCTTCTCCATGTCATCCTCTGCATGTCCTGCTCTAATACTCAATCTATAAAACTCTTATGTGTATTCTTTAACATACATTTTTTTTGCCTTAAATTCTGTAACTGTTTGAAAAGATTTAACTTATAATCTTTTGGCATAAACATATATTTCATTTTACTCACCATTTTGTCCCATTGCTTGATCTTGGACTTTCCTTTTCTTGTTCTAGATGTTTGCAGTTCATCCCACCAAATAGTTGCATGAACCTTCAATCTAGTAACTGCAAATTTCACCTTCTTTTTGTTATCAAAATCTTCATAGTCAAAATATTTTTCCAATGAACTGGTCCAATCCATTAGCTCTTCTGCATTGAGACTCCCTTCACACACAGGAATTTCCACCTTTGGTTTTCCACCTACTTTAGCCAACATCTTGATAACTTTGGTAGTTTCATTTTCCTCCACTTCTTCTTCCTCAGAAGATTCTTCTACAGCACTGGCAACTCCTTCATCAGGTGTTCTTCTCTGAGTAGTATCCATTGTTTCCA